>CM056834.1:9972500-10572500 GCA_029853015.1 Chelidonichthys spinosus | reverse complement strand
GTTGTAATTCAGTGACACGCATGCATCATTTGACACTTGTAACACACAGCAGACCCATCATGAATACAGACAGAAGCAGTAGTCAAGGCACGGAAGGCAGAATAGGACAATCCAGGGAGTTAATGTGATGAAAAAAAACAACGCTGCTTTTCTGGACCGTTTATGCGTATTTTCCACGCCGCTGGCTCACACATTAAACAACGCGTGCAGTTGTTCTGATGCATGTCATACAACACCGGCGTGTTGGTGCCTTTTGACTGTGATTTAGCAGCATGGAAGGAAAGTGCAGGAGACACACTGCCTATGTTTTGCTTGTTTACTGCAAAGAAAGTAATGAATCATTCATGCTAGCATGGTGGTGACGGTAGTGATATCGGTGAATCTACCCGTGGTGAGGGCAGAGGGTAGGCGGATGTGGCAGGCGGTAGCGCCCATGAACTTTTGAAACACATTTTTGTTCTGCTTTGTTGTCTTTTTCGCATGTGTGGCCTTCGACAGATATACTCATCAGTATCGGGGAAGGAGTGTGGTGATTGGATAAAGTGCAGCAACCATTGGGAAGAACAGCGACCACCGAGCCAGAACGTCACAGAAGGCGGTGCGACCAGAATAAGATCTGGGCTGGCTCAATTTCTGGTACTAAGTTGTGGGCCCTGTTATCTGCCCAGAGAACTCACCAGTGTTGCTGCTGTTTAAAACAGAGATCTTCAACAGGGGGTCCCGGACCCCTAGGGGACCGCAGTGTTACTGCAGGTGGTCCACGGAATTATTTGATCCCAAACTTCAAAACATTTTAATATGTCCAGAAACACACATTAACAGTAATACAACATATATAAAGCAAATATAAATCTTCCTGTTTGTTTAATATTATGTTGTGAAAAAGTGAAGTAGAAATGCCAACAATAGCATTGTATGTATACTTCATTACAAAGAACTGTTATTCCTGGCACTATAAGCTGCACTACACAATATTATTGGCCCTATTTAATTACATTTACATTTACATTCAGGTAATTTAGCAGACACTTTTGTCCAAAGCGACTTACAATAAGTACATTTGTCAAAAGAAGGAAACAAAGAAACCACAACGTATCATTGGTGATAAAGTAAGAGCTAAAAATAGAACAAGTGTTAGGTCCTCATCTGAGTAAAGTAGTACTTCAAGAGCAACAGTGCTACGATCAGAGTGCTATAGGTAAGGGTATTTTTTTTTTTTATATTTTTTTTTTTTGGGGGGGGGGGGGGGGTGTTAGTGGGTCATGCTATGTAGAGTCGAGGTGAAGTCTGAACAGGTGAGTCTTGAGCCTTTTTCGGAAAATGGCAAATGACTCTGCTGTCCTGACATTGGTCGGGAGTTCGTTCCACCACTGAGGCGCCAGAACAGAGAAGAGTCTGGACTTTGCTGAGCGACATTTGTTTGATTTCAGCGATGGTGGTACCAGCCGGCCAGCTGAAGTAGAGGAGCGAAGTGCTCGCTTCGGGGCTTTTAATTAGGAACACAATTGTATACAATATGTATTAGGGGGTCCCTCCACCAGCCTTGGGGGTCTTGGCCTGGAAACGTTGAAGACCTCTGCACTAAAGGAATTCATTGCCGTTTTGGTTTTGACTTTCTTTGTAGCATAAAGGCACTACAACTGCATTTTGTGGTGAAACCCTGTTGTTCAAGGGGGATTTGGTGATTCGGCAACCTTATTCATCACTTGCATGTAGCGTGAGACGTGTTCACAAAGGGAAGGCTCTCGTTTGGTTATTCTTTGCCAAAAAAGGAAAAAAAGAAAATAAAACACCAAACTCCAGATTTTCCTCTTAACTGGGACTCTGCTGTGCTACTCTGAACCTCGTACTCTGTTGTTTTTACAGCAATCTGTGTCCCATATGAGGTGCTCTACTTGTTCAATGGATAGTGTTCCCACAAAGTTCCTCAAACGTAGCTTTGATACAGATTCCACTATTGTATCTATAATAAAACAGCTCTCTGACCAGCACTATGCTGCTATTCTCTACTATGACACATGCATGGGCTTAGAGAAGAAGGAGCCCCTATTTGTATTTTCATTAAAGGCTTTGTGTATTATTAGCATATATGTTCTTTTCAACTTTTAGCGCAGAGATATTACAAGGCGGATTATGTAATTTTAATTGATAGCCCTGAGGATGTGTGCATGTAAGCTTTGGCCGCCTGTCGTCTCTTGATCGTCTTTTAACAGCACATTTTTTGATGATACATAACTCATCCTCTTTCTCAGCACTCATCACCTGTGGGGTCCCACAGGGCTCAGCTTCCTGCTCACACTCTCAAACAGGCTTTCTTTGCAGAGCTACGCACAATGCTCACTTATAATTCCCCTTTAAAACCAGCTTGCTGAACTATAAGTAGCTTTAGGGCATTAGGAACCATCTTTGAAGCATTTACATTGAATATCATCACAAGTCATATACTGTCAGATGTATTTAACTGGATTCTGCATGACTTTGGTAGAATGTCTTCCTGCTTAAAGCATTCTTAAAGGTCTTATTGATACAATTATGTCAATGAATAAATGGAAAAAAAATTGATTTTTTTAAAAAGGTGCCAAATGAAAATAGAAATGATGAGGATTTTTAATTATTTAAAAAATTCTGACATGTCCAAAATGTTTTTTCAAACTGTGTAAAATATATCAGATGATTGGTTGCGTGTCTTAACAAGTCGTGTAAACCAATAGTGTAAAGATGTTGGAATCACGTTGTATCTCTGTGTCTCCAATGATCAAGAGTCAGTTAATCAGTGTAGAACTGTACGTCTTACACCTGACTCTACCAAACACCACTACGCAAGTGAGAAGCTAAACAATCACCTTAATTCAGGCGGCAACTCTCCTTCTTTCTAATAGCCAGGAGGGGGAAAATCCTGTTCAATTAGATGAATCCTGAATACCCGCACATAAAGCAATCTAATTAAAGAGCTAACATATATTTCAACCAAATATGCAATTGTGCAATGACCTGTCAACCATTTGGAGTGAGTGCATCATCTAGTGGCTGAATGTTATCATTGTTATCAATAGCTCCGTTAATGGAAAGGTTTATTTTTTAACAAATGTCTAATGTGTCTTAGAGATTAAGTCATTATTCCTGTTGAAAATGTAATTGTAGTAGCATAGATCCAGATAAAGTGCCTTGCAACAACTCCAAAGCTGCCACCCCAACATGTTGCATCTTCTCTATTTAATGTGTAACAAATCTAATTTCTAATCAGGTGATTGCTGAATGTTGGCAGCCAGGAACATTAGATATTTGGCAAAAGCAAGATGCCGCCCAAAACCTCAAGCCACCAAAACCAAGCTCACATGATCCAGATGAATCGGTCCAATGAACACTCCAGGGCGAAGCCGATACAAACCATGAAATGTACAAACAGTGAGGCGTTGCTGTGATTCGTATCATTCATGTCATTACCAAACCTTTAGTGCCAGTGGCTCAGCCACAATGTTTCTGACTAGATGGTGGTGAAAGCTGGACATAGTGACACATTAGGCTTTGTGAAGAAAGATTTCACCAGTGCACAGACGAGCGCGGAGGCAGACAGACAGATAGCCGGTGCGTGTGAGGCCTCCGCCTCAGGTAGCATGCAGGCAGAGGGGCAGGAGGTCCTCATCTAACAACCCCGAGCTGTCACTCACTTTATGGATGGGCGAGGCCTCCACATTAGTACAGCTCAATATGGATCGACTGTGTTGGGAGACCACAGTGCGAGACGGAGCTGAGGAGAGAGGAGGATGGGATGACAGCCAGAGTGAGATAAATGGAGATGGACAGAAAAAGGTGACCACCTTGGGAGAGGCAGGAGTGAGAAAATGTGTCAAATGCAGAAAGGGAAAAGGCAGGAAGGTGAGAAAGATGGAGGCGGACTGGGATTGAGTCTGACTCCGCAGTATTGTCTCTCTGCACATCGACTGCCTCAAGGGGGGTGTTAGAAAACGGAGGTTAGGAAGAGATGACTTCTTCCTCTTTACTGAAGAAAACAAACGGCTGCAAATGGTTATTTTTTTTCACTGGGCTTTCATGAAGCATCACGTTTTATTTATGACTGGATGAGATGGAAAGGTTCTCTTAGTGACTTATAGCAAGCTGGCAGTTTTCCTATAAGATTGAATCTATGTGGTTTCCACCAGGGCTTTTGATGTATTGTTAAGTTATATGTTCTATCAAGCATGATGGCAGAGGTGACTGGCTGAGGTGTCGCTGATCTGAGTACATCTCAAATGAAATTATTTGCGTATACTTCCTCATTGTCAAACCGAAAACCCTGAGTCTGGACGATATTATTATACCACTTTGCGTTGGAGGGGATGGAGAGTTGCAAGAAAGTTCTTGTCAAATCTTGCCCGAGTGCCACACAACGCTGTGCGGACATGTCCGGACAGGCAAAACTCTATTCTATTTGTAGATATTTAACTGAAAGACAAACCTCAAAGATAGAGCCTACTCAAAGTTGGTTCAGCCCATGAACTCAGCCACAGTTTGGGCCAGAAAGGGACTTTTGTACAGGGTTTCTACATGTCTACACTGCAGGTGCGTGAGGCTGGGGAATGTGCTGCAATGTAGATAGGAACGTGATTCATGGCGATTGGAGTTGTCACATAACTCCTGTCGAGGACAGAAGGCTGGGGACAATGCATGACGCATCGTTATCGACTAGCTTCTGGAGAACGCTGATATCTTGAGTACACAAGAGGCTTTATTAGATAAAAAGACTTGGATAAACTTAATTCGGTTAATAATGATTTCCATGAGGCAGATCTAAGCATCGGAATAGAGCGTGGCACAGTATGAAAAGAAATGTGATCCACTGATCAGAGTGATCGTCACCCAGCAATTCAAAATGAACATAATAAGAGTGTTTATTTTTTTTTATTTAAGTTCCCACTCCGTATGCAATATAGCGAAACAAGGATCTAAACTTGCGTTTCTATTTTCTCTTATTAAAGTCCCAGTCGGCAACATTTTTTTTGATCATATTCACCAAAGTCGACATTACGCTCCGATAGAACAACATAAATCATCCAGTTTTAGAAAAAAAAGCGTGCATCTACGCACCTCTACATGCACGTAGAGCCTGTTGTTTGTTTTGCAAAATATCAACAAAGCCCGGGTCATCCTGTCCAATCAGCACGCAGGGCTGTGTTCGTTCACACACAGAGCCCCTCCCCCCTCGGGTCGTTCCACTATCACAGGGGGGAGGCGGAGGGAAGTAGCAACAAGCTTCCAATTCCTCGTTAAAAAACGAAACGAGGAGGTCCAAAACAACCAACGACAAAACAACGAAAGATTGCAACGGTGCCCGTGATAAAACCAGAGTCAACATCGGACCCTTGTTTCAAAGGTGGCGTGATCTAAGGGATTTCAAAGGGCACGAAGTCGAGGGGAAGGAGCTCAGTGGTCGTGGGGGAGGAGCCTGAGAGTTGTAAACATTCAAAATCTGACAGAGTTCCCTCGATCCACCGGACTTGCCAACTGGGACTTTAAATGAAGTGCATATATGTGTATATTTGTTGTGGATGATATCTCAGACAATATTTCCATATTTGATCAACACTTAATCCAATTTTGTCAGGATAGCAATTTGATTCTTTCCAGCAAAAAGCTATTGGTAGAAACACACATTGTATGATAAAATTGTGAATTGCCAACATAATCACAGGCCAGGAAGCCATGAATGTGTGCCTGAACTCAACACTGAGGCCAAAGAAGCTTTTCAAAACGGGGTTTTAACAGGAAAAGCTAGACATGGCCTGGAGTACAAGAAAATATGCAGTGCTCTTTATTAAATGAAACGAGAAAGCCACGAGGGCAAAAGAACCTCAGCAGAATAATGCCTGTGAGCTCTGGAAAGATGTTAAAACTGGCAGTAAGAGTAAAATGCCCCTGCCATCCAGTATTGAAGGGGTAACTGGGTCTGAAAATATTGCTAAGCGGAGACATTTTAGGGACATTTTTAACCGTGTTAAAGGAATATGTCACTCATTTGCATCAAGCTTTGTATCGTTAGAAACCTGGTAGTATTTTTGAATGGTCGTGCATTTTCCTCATTTTGAACCAGGGGGGACTGACGGGGGGGGGGGGGGGGGGGGGACAGATCAGTGGGAGTGGCCTGCAGAGCTGTGCATTGTGGGAGTTGATGTTTTCCATCCACACGCGCAAAAAGTCACTATCTGTCTTTTCTTGATGAAGCAGGCACCAAATTTGAAATTTATTTTGCATTTCAAATTCATATATGACCCACTTTAAACACAGATTCATGTTTCCAGTGGTGAAGTATTCTTTTAAGACTGGTGCACTTAATGATGGTGATTATGGTCTGGTTATTAGACTTGATGAGGTGTGCTATGCTATTGAGAAATTGGCAGTGAACAAAGCATGTGGCCTTGACAAAAAGACAGCAGAACATCTGAAGCACGCCTGCCAGAGAATTAGAGCGTTCCTTGCTTTGTGTTTTTTGTGAATTATTAATGCGTGGCACACTACGCGACTCTATGTTGACTGTTTTATCAGTGCTAGTAGTCAAAGAAAAAACGTGTAAAATATCAAGCATGGGAAAATTACAGACCAATTGCCCTTGATTGGGTTCCAAAGTATTACAGCGGCTTCTCTTGGATAGGCTTCAAGAATATATAATAACCACCGACAATCTATTTGGTTTTAAAAAATAAAAAGGGCACAAATTCATGTAAATATGCACTGAAGGAAGTTGTTAGTGAGTGTAGAAGACACAACACTGAAATATGTATGTTTCCTGGATGCGTCCAAAGCTTTTGTCCAAACTAATGATGGTGAGTTGTCTGTCTACAAGAGCAAGGGGTCTGAAATATGCACGAATCTATTATATTATATACACTAATTATATTATATATCTACTAACACGCAGGAGTGAGAGTGAGTTACTATGGTTACGTGCACACTTTCAGTCTCTGTCACTGAGACACTTTCTGTCTAATCAACACTATAGGTGGCTGTTCAATTAAAAGTTGAGGTGGTGGTTTTAAAATACAATTCCTTCATATTTGATCTGTCGTTTTAAAACATGACCAGGCGCCAAGGTTAAGGAGCTAGATTTGTATTCTATTGAGTTTATTCTATTATGTTTTGAAGAAAAATATGTGTCATATCTGGAGTGTATGTCAGAAATTATACATATATAAACACAAATGAGCAAATATACAAAAAGGCATTATTAATGAAAGGGGTCAAGTGGGCCAGGAAAAATGTCAGGCCCTCAGCTTTCTGAAAAAGTGCCCCCCTGAACAATACACTTTGAATGTGTTCAACTCTAATTCTAGCCAGATGAGACACATTGCACCTTTAAGGGCAAGCAGTTTGATGGGGGTAAAACAGTTGTTTTCCATTGTTGGAAACATTCTCGTCCTCCCAAATGTCACCTGAGAACACAAGACATACAATAACAAGCTCACCATGGAAATCAGTGTGGATTAAAATTCATTGAACACGGGTGCAAACAGACCTGGCTGGACTGGGAGGAAGGTGTGTGTGTGTGTGTGTGTGTGTCTGTGTGTGTGTGTGTGTGTGTGTACCTGACATGAACCCCGTGCGGTAAACAAACCCTACGTTTACAGCTATCGACCACGGGGCGTCTGCCTACATCTGAATGTCGGCACATTTGTTTACTACCACTCCATGACCTCATTCCCCTCTTCAACCCCACGGAGGCTGACCAGAACTCATCCAGACACACACGTACTCACACACAGCTGATGAATTATGTAACGCGTGTGTGCTTTGAGAACAGAGAAGAGGCTCTGCTCTGGAGTGATTTCTCCACGTCTGCAGTAGTTGACCACAGTAATAAGAACAGCAGGATGCATCGCATATCTAGGGATAAGCAAGTGTGTGTGTAATGAAGTGCATTAATCAAACTCTTAACCACACAGCACACACACATACTGCTTGCCAGCCCCACAAGGCCCTATGTTCAGTTTAATTGCCTTATAGGAAGGAGAGCAAGCAGTTCTAAGTGAATCTGTCAGTGACTCAGTCAGTCCCATCAGCGTGGTTCCCTATAAGCTAACAGAGTGAGATGTCTGTCTCGGAGATGCCATCTTCCTCAGAATAAAGGTTCTGTCAACCGCTCCGTAGCCCGTAGTGGTTTAGTCGCGCGCTTTCAACTGCAAGTCAAATTGCTTTGACGAATCCAACGGTGAGAGGAGGAGGAGGCATTCCTACGTGTGCTCTGGTTAACATTGCCATTGGATATGTCGCAGCAGGACTCCGAACTATCAGCAATCAAAGAGAAGATGGCAGAACGTGAAATCCACCGTAGCAGGCTGCAAAATCCGGACTGGGAGGCGATTTGAGAGAACGCTACCGAAAAATGTCATAATTTACCTTCATGGGTGTATTATCTGTATAAATCTGTTGGAAGAGGCTGTTTGTTTCCGAAACTCACGGAGGGCGGTTTCATTTGTAAAGCATCGCGTCAAGTTTACTGAGATTGTCTTCCCGTTTGTTGCCTATAGCTCTATTGTGTCTCTTATAAGCAGCGATGCATTTAAGTGACAGGACGTGGTCGTGATCATATCACACCTGTGATATAAACACAACATCTTTCATAACCCATCAAGTATGACAATATGAACGTTACAGACACGTTCCAATTTAAATATATACTTATTGGTAAATAATAATGTTTACAATAAAAATAGGCCTTCCTGGGCTGCCTGCACATACCGAGGTGGTTGGTATGGAATGAACATTAGCAGCTATATATCCTTTTCATATATAGAGTTTTTCATCACAGACTTTCATTATGTTGATTATGTTTAATTTATTGCCTATTTGCAAGCTGCCTTTATAAAGCACACACTGTTCATGCAGTACACATTCAGTTAGGATATACTACTTCCTCATAACCATCTCGCCTTGAACTTAGACTTTCTTACCCACTAGCGACTTTATTTATCAAACTTGTTTTCAAACCGACGCTGATCCAAGTGACATCACTCGTGGACATTTATCCAACTTCACCAAGGTCCCTCTGGAGCCACAAAGGGTCTGTATACAACTTTTGTAGCAGTAGTACTTAGTAGTATTAAAAAAAAAGCATGCTTGCATATCGCGGGACACATACGTAGATTAGTCGGCAATAATAAAATGCTGTTTAGATGCAATTACAGAAAAGAACACAGTGTGAAAACTTTCCTGGCGTATTTTCAACTACCTGAGGGTCAATGAACACATCATGAACAAATGCTCCCATCGGGAAAAACCAAGTCAAAGCATAAAGGAATTATATGAAAGAGTTATTTTGCTGTGTTCTGGGAAAAATAGAGGTGGAAAGTTGTCGGACCTTAGTCAGAGATGATTGGCCGGTCTGCATTCCAGGATGAGACTAGGCCAAGGGTCTTGTTGTATGTTGATGACCCCTGTGGCTTGATCAGTTTCATTACTGAGACATACCTTAGATGATGATGATGTAATGTATTATAAATGTATTATAGCTGATAAAGTCCTTCATGGGCTGAACACCCAAACCTGACTATTGTTAATGTGTTTATAAAAAGGCTTTATAGTTGAATCAGGACACACACACACACACACACACACACTCATGAGTGATTACCTTTGAAGGCATTTGTGGCCGGTAAGTCAGTTTCCTGCATACTGCTCCTTCCCGCGCTCCGCCAGCTGCTGCCGATGCTGCGATGGATGCCAACAGACGAACCTTAACCGGTCCGAGCCACGGCCGCTGGGGGGAGGGAGGGTGGCCGAGAGGAAGGGGCGGCGCCTGCCAGTCTCACTGCCATCTTTCTTCATCAACAGTCCATGTGTGGGGATAAAAGGCCGCTGTCCGTCAAACTCTGCAACAGGCGACCGTCGCACGGCAACTCTAGGCCTCCGAGTACACAGCTGACAGGTTAACTAGTCCGTGCGATGATTTCTGGCGGTGTTGCTACCCCAGAGGACACAGGATGGCAATGTGGGGCTGGATAAGAGGAGTACAGAGGGAGGGAATGGAGGGGTCTTTGGAGTGAAGGTTTAGGAAGTTGCAGTGTGGGTGTGGGTGATGTCTATCCTCCCAGCAGCAGCCCTACAGCCATGGCTGGTATCATGAATTTTTAGCAATCTCTCACTTTCTCGACCTGTCTGGCTGCAGCTGTGAGCTTCTCAGCCTTTTTTCTGACTGTGAGCTAATAACCTCTATGCCTCAGTCTCCTCCACAGTCAGGTCTGCCTCCTAATCAACATGCCGTCTCTTTCCAATCTTCCGAGTTCTTTTGCTGGCTTGTTCTTGTGTTTTTTTTTTGTTTCGCCTCCCGTCCTCTCTTTCTCCTCTTATGTCTTTTGTCCCGTTGCTGCAGTCCCGAGCTCAGCACGAGGCACCGTCACACTGGCACCGCAGCTAGAGAAAAGAGGGAGAGATAGAAAAAAAAACTCAGACAGAGGGAGAAACTCAATGAATAAAATCATGAGATACCCCCCCACCAAAAAAAAACAACAGGCGAGAGAGATACACCCAAGCGAAGCATGGGCACGGCTGGCTGCCGGCCTGCAAACGTCCGGTTGAGAAAAGTGCACAAAAACAACAGTCATCCACGTCCACCCACGCACACACACCCACACACCAAGCAGAGGACTCGCCGCAGTGTGTGTGTGTGTGTGTGTGTGTGTGTGTGTGCGTGTGTGCGTGAGAGTCTCAGTTTGGATAGCAGGTGGGTGGCTGGCTGGCATGGCCCCCTTTAGTTCCTCTCACCCACTAGGTTCATACATGAAAGGGAAAGTTTTTCCCCCCCTGAAAGCCAAGTGCTGCCTGTGACCCTATTTCACGGAGCAGGGGGAAGATAGAGCCACATGTCAGTGTGCCACTTTGAAGTCTGCCTGATAAACAGGGCTGGAGGAGGCTACGGCTAAGGAAACAACAAAACTTTATCTGCAGTTTTAAAGTGCCAAGTGCTGCTTTTTGGGGGGGTTTTTTTTGTTTTTGACTGGGATAGGAATAGAATTCAAAAGAGAGGAGGAGGGCGGGGGATCGAAGGGAAAGAGGTTTTGGTAAAACAACTCTTTTTTTTGTCGTCATAGAAAACGTACAAGATGAAATGAGGGTGTAGGAGACATTGATCACATGTATGACATATGATGGGGGGAGAACGGTTGTTGTTCAAAAAACAAGAGAGGATAAACAAGGGAAACATCTTGAAGGAACAAGGAAAAAAACATCAAAGAAAGAAAAAGATTGGCGGAGAAAGGTAAAGGGGGGGGGGGGGTGGGCAGAAAAGTTCAAGTCAACTAAAGTTCAAGAAGAGAAGGGAGGCAGGAAGGGAGGAATTTGTTGGTGGAAAAAGCAGACAGACGGTAAACAAACACACGCCCTGTCTGAGGTTTGGAAAGGACTCGACAGATCTCAGTTCGCTAGTCTTATCGCAGCTGTTCTTATCCAGTCTTATCGCGGGAAGAATACGCACAACAGCTTGTGCCCTGACAAATGGAAAGGTAAAGGCGAGAGCCGGGCCGTAGAGGGATATTCACCTCGTTACGTAGCCATGATTCATCATTTTTGTCTGCTTGTGACGTCCAAATTGGCGTCCAGACTCTTTCAAAGTCTGTGGTGTATAAAACGAACGCAAAGTGAAGGAAAGGAGAAGAGGCTGCCACACCAGACTAATTGATTACAGCGTTGGAGCCCAATTACCACAGACTAATCCTGTGTTTGATATCGAGAGGAGCAGCCTGGGAAAGATTAGGTTGGTGACGCGGCCATTTTTGGTGCTATCGGGGTTGTCTCACTTCAAAGAAGTCACAACATCGACTAAGTCTGTCTTACAAGTTTGGATGCTTCGTAATATCAGAAGAAACATTGAGGTCTTAGATTCTGAGGGTCCTGTTCAATTTGACAAACGCAAGTTATAGATTCTGGAGTCTGGGACATTCAGAGAGAAAATATGTGAAACAAGAAGGGCGCCTGTTTGAAGTGGTTTAAGATACATAGAGGAATTCCTCTGATTAATATGGAGATACATGTTTTGGCAGTAATATATTCAGGTTTAGGGGTGGGAGATACTAAGAAAATGCCCTATGACAGTATGTGTAAGTTTATATTATGAGTAAATGTGATGTTTGTGCATTGTAGTAATTTTCTACAGGATCACTTGCTATAACCAGGCAGGTTCACATTAATGAAAACTTCATAAAAATTCAACATTATCACAATGCAAAGGTTTTATGCAAGCAGAGATATTAAAGTGACAGCTACTGTACTGCAGTATAAATATAAATAGACCATAAATCAGGGTATATGCTTTACTGACATTGAAAAACCGTGATGGTCAAGATGCTGCACTCAAGGCTTTAAACCGTAGTCCACAAACCACTGAGACTACGTCCACTTCCTCTACACAGCCTGGGATTTATTACCTACATACTGTCAAACTAGCTGCCATGTAACTGCGAACAAAAGTAAACCATAGATTTATGAAAAAGGTCCCAGAATAATTTGCCTTTTTTTCTTATTATTATTATCTAACGGCAGAGCACTTTCTATTTTATTCTTGTCAGAGCAACTACGGCACAACTGTGCAGCGAGCAACACAAATTAAAACGTAGGATTTTTACAAAGTCTGCATATTCCAGTAACTGATAACATTAGTGTATTGTGTGTATTAAATCACACTCTGCCTGTATGACTCCATTCTGGTGGAGAAATAAAAACGTTATGCGCTCTATTCAGATGTCCCAGCTAGAGGACTTTATATCCGATTCCATTATAGTATAAATGTGATATTATTTAGCTTTTAAATTAAATTATCATATTTCATATGAACTCAGTGGCTTACCAGGTAGGATTTTTCTGGTAAACAATAATATTTCTTCCAACCTGCTGACTGCCTGGAAGTCAGACCAGCCTGACCCCTCTGACTGTGCGTCTCCGGGGTCTTCTGCGGACAAAGACTACTACTACGACTACTACTGCTGTCTGTTTGCCTGCAGGGTCATCTGAGGACAGCTCGTCGTTCATGACAGCCCGTGTGTTTGCTGTTGGACGACAAGATTTGGGGCTCCAGGTGGATGTTTGTCCGCGCTCTCCGGTCATTTAAGGACACCTCATGGTGTCATGTTTCATCTCTGGATCTATCCGGCTGTAGGACATCAAAGTCTGAGACATGCAGAGAGCACACCACAGCGGCAGAGTCGCGTTTATTATTTAAGTAGAAAGGGGAAATTCGTGTTGTCTCTAGTCACTTTTGTTTAAGTTTGTCATTGACAAAGACCGCAGATTTCTCCAAGCACTGCGGGCGGTGTCAGTAAAATATTCATTGACACCATATTTCATTTGTTCCCCACTAAAATGTGTGATCTTGCAATTCATATTCTATAACAGCTACTGCGTTATTTCACTTTTTTAATACTTGTATGTAGGTTCTCGTCTCTATGTTTCAACCTGGAACCTACTTTGTTTTTTGAGTCTAACTGATAATGTGGACAACTTTAGAAATTGCTGTGGACAGCAGCAGCTAAATTGGCTGCAATAAAATCACTAATCAGATTGTTATTCTTAGTGTCTGACAACATCATGGAAAGGTCCCTAGAGAAATAAGCGATTACTTATGACAGCAAAAAAGTAATTTGAAAAATAGTTTTGTCACATACATGTGAAAATGACTGTGGACAAACCTAACATGGAGGAAGGCCCACTCCTTCAGGGCGTCTAGCACGAGTGGCGAGATTAAACACAAACAACCCTGTGATCAAACTCACGCAAGGTGAAAATTCAGTGTGAACGCATCCTCAGCGCCCAAGACTCCATGAAGACTTTCACACATCATCTCTTTACAATAACATTTATCTTTTCTTTCATTGTATTGTCCTGCCTTTCTTGTCTCTGGGACAACCTGATGGTTCTACCTGATGGTTCTACCTGAAGGTCTCTGACATGCACAGCAAGTTTTAACAAATAGACAGCAGTGCATTTACCTCTCCGCTGTCTGCCTGCCTCAATATGAACTCCAACAACATAGAAGTGACACTACAAGGTGGCCTTGAGAAACCGGGTTTGAAGAAAGAACGCACAAAGCTTCATAATGAGACGCTTTACCAGCTTCGGCCCTGCTGTTATGGAGCCGCATGTGACTTCTCTGACCTCCCCGGAGTTGTTAAAGGTAGGAGAGTTTCCACCGTAGCATTATTAGTATCAGACTATGTTTCTGTGTGTAGTATCTGTCTGTCATTGTAACATATGGGGATAACTAGCAACCCTAACAGCCGGCTCTGACTCCTCTGCTGGGTCACACAGGGACATGTGTTTATCAGCGAGACAGCAGTCAGACAAATATGGATTGGGGAACAGGCTATGAAACCATGGGGCTGGTCGCATCTGTTACACTGAAAATCCAAGCATGCTGAGAGTACGATTGCATAACAATCCAAGAACTGGGGCTACTGAGGTGATTCTCAGTTCTGCTGCAACAGACGTGGAGCAAAGGAGCCACTTAAAAATGCAGCTCTGGTGGACTGCTTGTATTTGCTGTGCCGAGTATCCAACAGCATCGACGAGAGGGAATATGTAACATCTCCTTGCTGGACAATACAACCATGTAGCTCAACATGGGTTAACGGTGGACACAAACCAGACTGCTGAATAAACCTGATTTTCTTTGCCCACATCGGTTTTCAAAATGTGGATGACACAGGAGTTGATGAGCATGCCCATGTTTTTTTATCCTGGATTTTTTTTTTTTTTTTTGGCAAATAGGTCTGTTGATGGACATGCCTATTATATGATACACCATCAGAGGCCACTGCTGGGTAAAGTTTAGGCACAGAAACCAGCTTGGCCGAAAGGCATATGAATAACATATAACATAACATAATTTCTTATTTAATTTTGTGTGTTGTCGCTATGCATTTTTTGTTTTAAGCATGTCACAGTGGCTGCAAAAGATGCTCAGAGCAGGTGCTGCTGAAGACAGTTGACATGTCAGGAGAATATATGGTTGGATGGATAGGCAGGACTTTCACCCAGGACCCCGCTGTTCTTGTCCCGTGTAAAATAAGCTGTCAAGCTGTAAGTTGTCTGACGTAGTGCAAAAAAAGACAATGGTAACATAATTCTAATTGTATGTGTGTATATATATATATATGACAACTATTTTCAGATTATTTGATTGCTTGTTTAATTGTGTTATAAAGCTCAGTGCCTTGTACCATTGATTTAGGAGAACTTGCTGCATTTACCAATTCTCCCCGATTCACTCAAATAATGAAGAGAAAGTTAATATAACAATAGCAAAACATACTTACATAAAGTCCAATGGACATGTTAGTCTGTAAAATGCAGACATTGCTGTGTAAATCTTAAGATGGAATTACTTTCTGCCAAAGAAAAAGTCCCAATGAAAACCTTCGACAGCGCGTTATGTGGTTTAACAATCAGCTGTGAATGGCTGGCAGGTGTCCACGTTTTTCTTATAAGAAATAAAGCAGGTGTTAGATTTCAATCCTAAACGAATAAGCCACTACTTAAGTGAAACTACAGCAGCAGTGCCAATTCTCCAGCGCCTAATGGTTTCGCTAAAGAGTTTGGGGTTTATGCACATAGGAGTTTCACTTGCCTTTGTCCGTCCTTCAAACCTGCAGGCGACACCTGCTTCACTGTAATCATTTTAAAACCGTTCTTGTCCTTATAGTTGTGTTTGAGCTTCGATGCCTGCCTCCTCCGATCCACAGTTCACAAGTATCCCTGAGCAAGGCACTTAAAGGCACTTTCATGTATTTAATTTCAGGACAAGAAAAGAAATCTGTCCTTTCCATAAAATAAAAAAGGCAAAGGTCAAAAGTAAAACACCTTCAAAATACAAAAACTTGGTATAAAAGATGAAGGTGAGAGTTACTGCACTTAACTTCAGCTATCAGAAATATATTTTCAAGAAAAGTAACAGAATTGAAATTAGCGTTAAATCAACCTCAGGGCACCTCCTGTTTGAAAAGGGACAATTGATAACCAATTAATTAATTCAGACTCAATTTTGGAAGTTGCTACTGCGTCCTTGGCTCGACTACAGAAACGATAAAGTCTCATACACCACAAAACCACATGATCGACTGTTCTACAGATGAATCAGAATTTTAAATTACTAACTACACTCACATCTTATAACTACTAACAAACAAAGTAATGTACGCAATGAGCAATGACCAAAACAAATACAGCGATAAACAATTTGAATGAAGGAGGTCTACTCTATATAAGAATAATACAATAAATAATAATTAATATTGAAGGATTTTTTCTTGCAAATTTGTGAGGTTTTTTTCATCAATCGTAGAGGATATCCACGTTTTTTTTTTTTTTAGACTTTTCTTGTAAATTTACCACTTTAATCTCAGAGAATATCACCTTCTATCTGTAGGTCTACTTTAGGTGGAAAGCACAAATGCCTGAAATGAATAACCTCAATTTTCTTTCTTATTGGAGGAATTATCTAATCTTGAAACCGGAAAAAAAAAAATCAAAGTGTGAAATGATGCACAAAATGACAGTCAAAGCAAAACCAAACAAAGGTGGGCTGAAGGCGTTTTTCGTCACATCCTTGTCTGATTTAGCTGTGTGTCAGGCAGACTGCCAGCCAAGTGTGACAAATCTGACAGGCTTAATCTTGCTATTCTCAACTCTAGTGAGGCCAGACAGACAGACAGACAGACAGACAGACAGGCAGGATGAGGAGCAGCTATGTGACAAACATACGTATACACCCCAGAGGAGATATAAATGCAGGCGGCTGCTCTCATCTATGCGTTAGACACAAGTAAGTAAAGGCTGCAGAAATCAAGAGCAATTACAAGCAGACTCATTATGCACCAGGGAAAATGTGTACTAGTAAACAAAGTAAATGGTTATTCTATGAGCTTGAATGCACGTGTGCTGTGTTGTATGGAGCTAAAGGCCCTAATCTGACATACGAGCTACACAAAAACCATTAAGAGACTAGAGCCATCAGGCTCAAATTAGCCTACACTTGCATAAAGAAACATCTGATCAAAGGCCTGTCCTCAAGGGCTCGTCAAGGATTTGCTTTAAATGTCTCCTGATGTGCTATTCTATAGCTGACTGAGCATCAAACCCAGATAAAAGATGGGAGAAGACTGGAAGGATTAGAAGACAAATGAAAACAGAGATTGTCTGTGGGCTAAAACATATGATGTCATTCTATTGTGCGAAACAACAGACGTAAAGTGGACGTTAAGTGATGAGCTGCAGGGAGCCTGGTTACCGTCAGACTTTGTTACATGGCCTCCAGGACGGACCTGCTCCTGGTGATACTGTTACTTCCACCAGATGGCTGCCATGACAACACACAGGAACAGGAAATTGCTCAGGACCTAAGGAAGTGTAATGTCGCGTGTGAAGTTGTTTGGATGAGCAGTTCTAGACTGGAGGCCAAGCAATCCATTTCTGAACAGATACGTTAGTGTTGTTAATATGGTTATGTTTTATCCTCATTATGTATGAAAGGCAGAACTGTGTCTCAAGGGCACAATGCAGCTCTCAAACTCTGTCATCTAGCCTTGAGATTAGGCTAGCCTGTAAGCACATTTTGGATTCACTTAGCGTGCATGCACACTAGGCCCAGTTGCTCCGTACCGTGCCGAAGCACTCACATTCCTCCAAGCCCAAAGGCAGCTAAGCACGGTTCCTTCTTGTACATACGTCATCATGTCATACTATGACAGACGTATGTATGCTTCACGTAGTTTCCAGGAAGCACCTTCTCCGAGTCAACACAATAGAGAACAACACAGAGTAGGGTAAATGGTCAATGGACCTGCATTTCTATAGCCGCAGCTGAAGTTTAACGACGGTTTAATGACGGTGCACTTCTAATCCTCCATCACCATCTGGTATGCTGCTGCTACTGTCAAAGACAAAAGCAGACTGCAGTGTATCGTCCTCTGTGTTGAAAAGGTGATCGGCTGCAACCTGCCATCCCTCCAGGACCATGAACATCAAGGGAGATCACCCACCCCGGACATAATCTCCTCAAAGCACTCCCCTCCGGCAAAGGGCTGAGATCTGTCAAGACCAAAACCTCTCGCCACAAGAAGCGTTTTTTTTCTTCCCCCAACTGCAACTGGGTTCATCATCTACATAGCCCGGGACCCCAACTGACAAACACTCCATACCCCCTTCCCTCACCACCACCCACCCCCGCACACAGTTGTCTGCCTCCATACAATAACGTCTCCGACTATGTGTATACTGCAACATTTCGGCACAATTGCACAAGCTAGTACATACAGTGCTTTTTTACTGTCAAATTACACATAATGTATTAGTTTAGTATATAATAAATAGTGTAGTATTATAGACTATAATGTATTTTTCTTTTCTTTATTTCCCTATGTATGTCCTTGACTTAAGTATTTGCTTTATTATTTTTAATTATAGTGCACACCAAACACCAAGGCAAAATCCTATTTGAAAACATACTTGGCAATAACCACTTTCTGATTCTGAAATCTGCTTTGGCACAGTACACAAAACAAATTAACATCCAGCACAATTAACCATTTTTTCAAGTGAACCTGGATGTGTTGTGATCTCTATTGAAAACAATGGCCTTCCTCTTCTCAATGCCAGTGAAACCTTGTCTACAAAAAGATCACGCATTCACACTGGCAGGGGACCCGACTGCTTTCAGCGCCCGGCCAGTAAAGACGCCGTGTTAGGTGTGTTGTCCTCACATTTTCTCCATATAAAGCTTCACAGAAAAAACAGATACACAATACATTTTTCAAACAGTTAGCATTTGGTGCCAAGGAAAGAAAATACTTTCCACTTCTTTTGAATGTTATGTCTAATGTCCAATGGCTTATTATACAATCAAGAACTAATTAGCAGGTACATCTGTGTTTGTAATACATTTTTACACTTGCCAGATATGTCTGAACAAATTCAGCCATTAAAAAGCACAATTTTCCATTTCCCCCCTTGTTTCCCTTTGATTTAATGTTTATTTCCACAGTTGGATGGTGATTAAGGGCTTTCTAATTTGGATCTACCAACATTTCTTGTGCTCCTTTTACTTCCAAATGATACACAAACGGCTCCAGCTTCTTACATCTAATATCGCTAAAGGCAATACTTCAATTAAAATAACAAGTTGACAAACGCTAAGTTATAAACGTTTGACTGTTGAACTCTCATCAACTTTTATTTCAATGTTTCTTATTTTATTATTATTATAATTATTATTTTGTTGCAGCTCAGCTCAAGTTTTCTGTGTGTAAAGTCAAAGACACTTTAGCAACCAGTGCTTTTTGATCTCCACAAACCATTCAATCCCATTCTGTGACATTAAATGTGAAATAAAGTGTCAGAAAAAAAAAAAACATTTGCAGTGAAATGAAACATTATGGAAAGCAGTAAATACAGAAAAGGCCAAACACAAGGGAACTACTGTACTTTGAAGAAGCTTTTACCAAGATGCCTTATTCTACAATGAAGATCTGAATACACACAAAAATACAAACAGGCACTAACCTTGCATGCCGTTCAAAGACGTATGTGTAGATGAATATTCGGGTATATTTGAATACAGACAGTCGGACACATAAAACGATCACACAGAAAAACACAGCATGTGCAAAATCAGCAGCTAGAGGCAGGAGAGACATTACCGGCTGCAGTCACGTAGCAAAAATCCATTTTGTTCCCTCCGACTGGAGAAAATAAAAATATAGAAAATCAGACAGCGCAGACAAACAGAGGGAACCGCCTCCCCAGAGAGGGAGCACTGACTGTTACTGTTACATGCCAACCCACATATATGGATTCTTAATAGCACATTCAACTTGAATAGACACGCAAATGTAGATTACTTGCCTGCAATTATTACATGTCTTGGGCATTTTTATTGTGAAAGGTGAGAATGGAAGAAGTGGATCCAGTATGAGCTGCCTCAAGGTTGAAACAAGTCATAAAGTTGACTGTCTTGGTACGGACTACAGAGCCTCTGTGTCGTTCACAAATAACGCCCCCCACACAGAGATAGAGAAGGTCGTGAGATAATCTTTTCATCTTTTTAAATCAAATTCCGCCCAACGTCCCGCCTCCTATCCTGTTTCACTCTGAAATACGTCACCACATGGAGGATAGATAGTGCCATTTCAGCTCGACTTTAATGCTAACACATTAAATTACAGATATTTTTTTTCGTCTCAAATACCATTACTGGTAGCCAGCATTGGAGCAAGCTCTTTTTGAACATCAACGGTAAAGTCAACTCTTGAATTTGACTTTGCAGAGAGGTCAAGGTTTCGACTGACAGTAGTTGGTTCAGGATCGTTCATAAGTGAAACACTAGCCATTGTTGAGCTTCATGCCACAAACAGCACTGGACCATAATGACATTTCAAGCAGAATCTTAACAGAGACCAGTGTAAATAGGTCAGGGCTAATGGCTCATTCCATTATGCTCTAAAAGGACATTAGAGGTGACACTCTACATGAAGCAACTTGTTATGAGTCCTTAATCTCTCAGTTCAGTCTCTCGGCAGCCATAAAACTGCAGTGAGACAAGAAGCTGACTAAGGGAAATGAGTGTGATAATAATGCAGTTAAAGAACTGCAGCACGAGTCCTTCTGGAGCTTCCCAGTCGCTGCGCACTGATCTCATTCTGCATTAATCAGGCAAAGGTCACTGTTTCTATACATTAGGAGAAAAGTTTTTTTTTCTCCCTCAGGTTTAATGAGCAGGGTTATTCTCTCTTGCTCTGAGGCCCAGGCTCATTAAACATATGAGCACTTTTGACCATATGTTGACATCAGCGCCAAACCCCGAGGGAGAAGACACAGTTTAACTGGAAACCGGTCTACATGTTCTGGAACACTGTGGCGAATGTCTCTGTGCTTTTTGAAGAGTTTTTTTGTCTACCACTGCATAATGTGTTGAGTGAAACTTGATTGTGCCAACTCGTAACACTGCAACACTGTTCTGAGAACATGCTGAGCTCATGTCTGGCATCATGAATAATTATATAAATATCTAGGCTGCTGGAGGAACAGGAACTCGGATGGATCTTTGTAAAGTTTGTTGGAGTTGAGCTCAGCCCGACATATGTCTTAATGTCCCTCCATTAAGTTGGTAGGCCTACTTGTGAATATTGTATCATAGACTTTAAACAATTTACCTGGCCATTAGTGTTACCTGAAGGGTCTCAAAATGATATCTGGCCAATTACTACCAACCTTACCTTTCAAACAGATTGGAAGCAGAAAAGAAACTGATCAGTGTCACCATAGTGAAACATGCTCAGGCAGACACATGAAGAAAGCAAGAAGAGGTGATCTGGGCAGAGAAAGTCAGCCCTTTTGTCAGGGAACATAGTGACGCAGAGAAAGTGAGATATTAAAGCTGAAGTGCAGAACTTTAGTCATCCCCCTGGCAGTGAGTGTGATTACCATATGAGAGAGACTATAGTAGGGATTTCATGAGAACCGATATCTGGGTAGCATTGTCGATGCCAAAATTCTGACTGTGCTGTTTTCTCTGCAGTGCTGCAGGTACGGACACGAGGGCTCAAGATTAATGGTGTCCCAGCGACGAGAGAAAATGTCCCTCATAATGTGACATGTGAACAATAAATCTGTGTTGAAATTGGAAGAGGGAGAGCTAGTAACGTTAGCCGTTAGCAGTCTGCAAACTCTTTTGAGGTATATAGTATTGGCAGAATAGTATTGGCAGAAGATTAATTAGAACATAATCATGATATGTTTACATTTTTAATTTAGAGAAACTTGATTTTCAGGAATTAATAACAATTTTGCATGCTTTTGGGTTCGGGTCCATTAATTTGGAGCTGCAGTTGTTTCCAGCAGCTGGGCATCTTCCTGCATCTGTTGGTGGGTTATGTGAGAGTAATGCTATATCATCAGCAAAGGCCAGGTCGTCAAGATGTTCTGTCAAACTCTAATGGATGTGGCTCTGTTTACTGTTTGTTTGTTTCATGATCAAGTTGATGCATAAGAGGAGGACGAAAGGAGTGAGGGAGCAGCCCCTTCTCACACAGGTGAGCACTTTGCTTGTGCACATCCCTGGTGGAACACCTTATCCCCTCAGTGGGTTGTTCATGGCGATACAAATTAGCACCTTAATATCTAATCATGGACGCTTGATTTAGTTGAAAGAGGTTTTTAGGGGAGCATTTTAACCTCTTTCATTGTTTAATCTAGGAACACAATAAATACTGATGACTAATGAGGTGATTGTTGTTGAACATCCGTGTCCTGATTGACTGCAGTTTACCGTCATCATGTAGGTACAATTAAACAGCTGACAGGCTGTCTGTCAGTGGTGACAAGCACACAATTGCATAAGTTCGGATTACTTATCAAGTATTAAAAATGGTGGTAGTACTTTCAAGTGTGTGTGTGTGTGTGTGTGTGTGTGTGCCAACTAGGCCACAGTATCCCCAGGCTTTATTCAGCACAGTAGTCTGATCTAATCACAGTGGCTAATTGTACAGACTTGTCTCTAGTCTGATTCCCTGTCCTCATCTGTCAGTCTACCTTTTGCCTTTTTCTGTCAAGATACTTTTATATTTTTACCTCTCTTTACTTTTTCAAAGTGGAACTGGAGACTTACTTCAAATACAACTACAGTATAACAGGCTACAGGATAAAACATGCTGGAGCATATGGTAGCTGTGTATAGCTCTACAAATATTTATACAAGATGAAAACATGTTTCCCCTTGAAACCCATTTCATAACGCAGTTTTGTTATATGTTGTGTTTAGGAGACCAGGCTAAATATAAAGACGCTAGCTAGCTAGCTAGGCTATTGAGCGAGTTAAACACTCATAAAGCAGAAGCCTAGTGCGCCTACCATGCAAGCTAGGCTATCTACTTCCTCTTAAAAAAGGAAGCTAATGAGCTTAGCTTGATAACTACTAATAATAAAAAATACTCACTAGATTTAACTTTATGTTCACATTATCACAACACTTGCTGTGTCATTGACAGCTCCTCAACGCTCAGCTGTATTGGTCCCGCATTATACTAGCTGACGTAAGCTGACATTAGCTGACGTTAGCTGACTTGAGCTGACATTAGCTGACGTTAGCTGACATTACCTGACGTTAGCTGTCTCCCTGTCGTGGGCTCAGATGTGATGACGACAAACAACCGCTTCCCCCCGCTGTGTGGCTGTACTGAAGTGATTTTTAGTGCTTGCCCACCCAGATGTCGCACCAATCAAATTACCAGAAGCTTCATTTGGAAGCAAAACAGTCAAGCTCAGTGGGCAACACCAATTTTAACTTCAGTTCAATTTTAATTTGTTTCCTATACGGCCATTCTCTGTGAGAAGTTGTAATTACTCTGTTTAACCACCAGGAGCAAGTACAACAAGTTGCCAGCATAGAGTATGGAGCAAGGAGGAAAATAAAGAGGAAAGTGAGGGAAGATGAGGTGCTAAACCGTCACCTGGCCTGAGGGCTCGAGTCATATTGTAACACACTGCTATCGCATCCTGTACGATGACTCATTCTGCTTCCTATTTCATTCGCAGGACCCCAGTAATGATACAGTATGTTTGCCAGGTAATAAATACCTCACTGGGACTCAGGCGTTGTGTGTGAATATATATACTCACAGTGGAAGGACACACACACACGCACAGAGAGAGAGAGAGAGAATAACACACAGGTTGCCCCAGCAGTCTGAATCTACGTCTCATCTTACAAACATAAACAGGGATTCTTTACCTCAAGCAAACACATTCTTCAAACGCACATATCCCCCCCTCACACACACACACACAGCACATATATCCACATTGTCATTAAACCCCAACCAACCCCAGCCGGTATATGCCCATAACAAAGGTTCAGAGATGTGTTATTAGTGATAATGTGTACCTACACTGAGAAATTCCCACAGTAATGCCATAGCTCAGGGCTATGGCATCACCGTGTGCAGCTATAGATTTTTATGCCGCAGAGTTTCCGGGCCATTTCTGCTTTGTGAGATAACAGAATGGATAGAGATTAAAGAAAGTGACGGGGTAGAGCAGGTTTGTTTGAACACACACAGGACCACGGGAGTGTGTGACAGACAGAATTACAATGTCAAGCGTCGTCGTTCAAAAAGGAAACAATGGCACCAGAATTTCTGTACGCCCCTTGAAAATAATGCGTTGACATTTGATATCTCATACACAATAATTAGTCTTTACTGATGTATGAGGTAAGTAAACTGTGGGATACAACCTTTTGAAGGGACATTTTATAAGATGTTGGTGAAATACACCCTCTGCAGGTGCAATGATGAATGACTTATTTGGGAGGCTAAAAGGATTTTTGGGGGGAATTCAGGACGATTGATCATCTCATGGAAAAACCTCTTAAACAGGATGGGAGCAGTGTCAGGGTAAGGGCTTGATAGACATCTGATTGGTTAGTTCATTATGTCACATTTAGATTTTGGTCTTAATAAAAAAAAAGAAAATCCTACACTTTGAGGTGAATGATTAAAAAACTAAAAAAACAAAAACTATGAAAAAAGATTTAATTGAAGTTTACAGCCCAAATGATTACTAATATTTTAAATTTTACAGACGACATGTTGTCATAGCTTCTTGGTACATAACGGCTACCGTAGTTGCGAAAAAGCGATGCGCTAGAGAGCACTATTCGTTTGAGTAATTCCTACACAACAAAGGCATTTGACACAAGGCTAAGAATAAATTAACTTAACCTGGTGTGTATGCCTTAACATTTCAATCATCCACATTTTTGAAACAAGGATGTGATATTAACATGCACATGCAGAAACAGGATAATCTGAAAATCCAATCATATGACGCTATCATCATATCGGTCTCCCAGGAGACGTCTCCTTTGGGTAGAGGAAACCTTGCTTCCATTAAACAACAGATTAATGAGTTACTTCTGATGTGTGTTCAGCTCTGTTCCAATGATCAGAGCAGCACAGAACACAGATAAAGCCCCCCAAAATGATGCACCTGAATAATGTTTTGAATATATTTACTTGTAATTATTCTTCATAACGGCTGTTTGGTTTTTGCTTGATGTTTTCAAACCAAAACATCTTTTGCACTGAATTTGAAATTGGGGTGCTTTTTATCTGCATATGAAAGTGTTTTGTACCGACATGAAACAGTTTTTTTTTTTGTTGCTTAAACTGAGAGGATCACAAGTAGCTAGGAAGGAAACAAATCAGCAGGCAGAGGTTGGATAAATGTAGAAAACTCCACTTCAATCCAAGCCACGGGTAGGAAACTGCTGTGTACGGGTCTGCTTGGTTGATAAATGGAACAAAAAAAAAAATGTCTCTCCTCTCTTTAGATGTCAGGCTAGCATAGAGGAAGGGAGAACAACAGGAGGACGAAGGGAAATGCCTCAGTACGCACGCAGGACTGCAACCCCTCTGCCATACATACTGTTGTACATGCACACACATGCATAGACGAGAGCAGCCACGCTGAGGCACACACAGGGTTTGCAGCGGTAAGCTATTTATACAAACAAGCCAATCCAGCTCAGACAGGGTGAACTGCAGAGGTATAAAAGATGGGGCTGCGGAGACAGGATGGGATAAACACTAACAACAGAATATAGAGAGGCTGCTGAAAATCTCATTAAGTGTAAATTGAAAAACAGACTAAAAATGTCTTCCAGAGCGATAGCCGAGGCGGCCGCGTCGCTTTTTCATCTTCTCTACAACTTTGGCCGGTCGATACACCCCCGGCTTTCTCTCGCCCCTCCCCTCCTCTTCTCTCTCACACACAAACACATATATTCTCGTTCGAGCGCTTAGACGTGTGTGTTCTTCTTGTAGTTTTATCCTTCGTGAGTTTAACGCCTTCGGAGCGAGGATGTTTATTACACAGGAGGGTCATTTTGGCTGGTTCAACTCGAGGGGTGCAGCACAAATATCTTGGGCCCTGTGCATCTGAAGCCCCTCTGAACAGACTCATCTCATGAATCGGCGTATGTATGACACACCAACTCCTATGCCATTATGGCGTGTGATCACTACGCACAATCGCCTTTTCACGTGTTTATCAACGCCGAACCCTAACCCTAACCTTAAAGGGCGTTTATATACACACGGATGTGATGGGTCGTTTCGCTAGAGGGCGCTGACAAACATGTGGATGTGATGGGTCGTTTCGTTAGAGGGCGCTGACAAACACGTGGATGTGATGGGTCGTTTCGTTAGAGGGCGCTGACAAACACGCGGATGTGATGGGTCATTTCGCTAGAGGGCGCTGACAAACACGTGGATGTGATGGGTCCTTTCGTTAGAGGGCGCAGACAAACACGTGGATGTGATGGGTCATTTCGCTAGAGGGCGCTGACAAACACGCGGATGTGATGGGTCGTTTCGCTAGAGGGCGCTGACAAACATGCGGATGTGATGAGTCGTTTCGCTCATAACGTACACATACACGAGGATAGCTCGAATTGTGTACAGATAACACGCCACTTCCTGTGGTATATTTACGAAAAGTCATGATGCCACGTTGCTCTGAATGTATCCAATGTAAGTACAAATTACTGCATCTACAACTAACACATGCAATAAACAGTTTAGGCCAAACATTCTCTCATACCATGTGCTTTAGGGTGTACAGTCTGAAATCATATCACGATTACCCCTGTCAAAATAACTGTCATTCACTATATTATCTTGATATCTCTCAAAACACGATAAAAACTAAGAAATTGCACTAAAACATACTGATTTTTTGACAGACATAAAGGATGAATACATAAAAATGTGTATCCTGTATTATTTCAAATCAGGATCTTTATTTCATTTGTCTACCATGATAATGAACTTTTTTAAGTCTCTTGTGACGATATTCCCGATACATCAACTTACTGTGAGCGATCACGCAAGATCCGTGATAAACTCCTATATCGTGCCTGAGGACGAGGCCCTTAAAGTTCCCTTCTTTTATAGTGCTCCAAGAGCTCAGCTGCCCATCACCGCAGAGACCCGTGGACGGTCTTCATAAGGGTTGAGGTGTGACGCTGTGTGTGTCCGTGTTTCAGCCACAAGGGTAAGACAGCACACAGCTGTTGTGGACATTTGTCAATCATCCCTCTCCTCGTCTCTGGGCCACCCCCCCCCTTTCCTCCATCCCACCTGATTGCTCCCCCTCTGACTCCTTCACACACATTACCACCTCTACTTAGTCATTCTCCACCTGTCCTCCTTTCCATTCAGAGCCTTGTCCATCACACACCGACCATGAGTATTACTTCTCCCTTTCTGTCTCTCTCCGGCTGACTTTAGTATTCACAACCACTAATACTCACTTGACTTTTCCTCTCTCACTCTATTAATTTCCATTTGGGCACCCCTCTTTTCCTCGCTCTCTCACTTTCTCCCTATGTCTCGCTCCCTTGCTGAGGTGGTCTAGATGGCAGATGAGTCATTGCAGCTTTCGCCACTCTGCAGATGATTTATCTGCCCACGAGGAAGGGAATGATGGAGGTTTCTGTGTGTGTGTTGGGTAGGTGTGAAAAATGAAGGGAGGGGGGAGGAAAGAAGGTGACGGATGAACTAGGGGAGAAGCAGCCTCCCTACTGGCATCATACTCTTTTAAATGGATGAAACCGAGTAAAATGCTTCATGATGAATATTTAATTTGTTTTAATAAATTAATTTTTTTAATGCTTTAAACATACGTCAGATTTTATTTTCCTGCATTTCCTGTGGCAAGGTTTCGTCTGCCTCTTTCTTTTACAGAAGAGGTGTCAACACGAATAACTTTCAGGAAGAAGTCAGGTTTCAAACATCTACTACCAAAAACAAGTTTGTAATACCAGCAGGGCTGAAATGTAGAGAGGAAGGAGGAGAGGAAGGAAAGCAAAAAGGAGAATGAAAGGGGATGACAGGAGAGGAAATGAAGGGAGAAAGGAGGAGAAAAGAGATAACCAGAGAGGAGAGGAGAGTCATGAATGTAAAGGAAAGGACAGGGCTGTAAAGGAGAGGAGAGGGTAGGGAATGAGAGTAAAGAAAAGTAACAGAGAGGAGACAGTATAGGAGAAAGGGAAGAAGAAATAGGTAGGAGAGGAAGGTGCAAAGAGTCACGCGATTGAGGCCAGAATGCCGAGCCAGACGTGCTAGACATCACGCAGAAAAACCCAAGCAAGAAGACAGAAAAGGGAGGGATGGAAGGCGGGAGGGGTTTGATGATGGAGGGAAGTAGGGCTTGATGGATGGAGTCAGGGCGGTAGGGAGGAAGGAGGCAGAGTGTGATGAAGGGATGCAGTGGAGGAAAGGATGCTGAGAGAAGCAGCCAGGAGGGAATTTATTGCAATTATTACACTTGATGGACTCACTGAAGCTGCACTTCATACACACTGTCTGGCTCCTGTTTATGTGTCTAAGTATGAAGCCTCCCACCAGACACACACATGCACACACATGCAGTCTGGTTGAGCACTTGTCTGTGTTTTCTTTAGCGAGTTAACATTTATGAGAGAAGGGAGGTGACGCAGAGCGAATCGAGGGGGAGGGCTGAGGGGAAACGGGGAAGGCAGTCTGGGATTCTCTGTCATTTTCTGTCTGGTCGCCCGTTACAACAGGGTTGTTTTTTTTTTTGCATCGATGTATTTGTGTCTGCCGTCTACCTTTCTTTCCTTCTGTCTCTGCTTAATTTCCTCCCAGACAAAAGAAAAGCCTCGTCTCACAAAACACCCTGTGCTGCTATCATAGCTGCCCGTCACTCACTGTGCCTTCGCCACCATCCATTCCAGTACCTGTCTGTTAATTAGAGTCTGTCTATACGGGCTTGTCTATCCTGGCAGCGTGTACTGTAGGTCATGTGACTCAACATCAGTGAATCAGCCGCTGGACATGAGATGTGATAGTGAGATTAAAACTTACCTTCTGAATCACTTTGCTGTGAGACTTGGTTGCGTAGCAGTTTGTAGAAGGAACCTAAACAGTTAGTGCTAAAACCATTAGTCTGTTGTTTTACTTGTCGTCTACATACAGTGGAGTCTGGAAACTTCTGTTGGGCCTAAAAGAAGACGTAAAAGTTTTAAAAATAATTAATTGCAGACGTCTCCGAGGGCTGTGGGAAAGGATTTTCTGATGAAATGTCTGATTTAAATTACTGCGTGAGGTAAGGTCACAGTGACCTTGACCTTCATCCTCAAATCTAGATGGATATCTTCACCAAATTTGAGGAAATTCCCTCCTGGTGTTTCAGAGATACCGTGTTCCCGAGAATATCAAGAGTGGATCAATGTGCAGACGGATAATCATCTGCTATTAACCTTCTTTGACATGCGCTCAGCCCTGCATGTTTAATCTTAAACATGGAAATGTGCCGTGTCCATGGAAACCAAAAAAAAAGGAGAAAATGGAACACAATAATAACACTTTTTTTTTAAAGCCACTTTCTTCGAAAAGACATTTCACCGTGATGAAGCACTCGGGGCAGAGCTCATTCCTGTCAGCATGACGCAGGTTAGCTATTCACCCTCCCAGCCGGCGAGACACCCATTCAGCACGCCTGCCAGTCACTCCGACAGCCGCCCTCGCCACCAGCCAGCCGGCGTATCCCGGAGCAGCAGCCGCCCAGTGGGGGTGACAGCGCTAAGATTTAAAACCCAGCGGTGGCGTTTTGTTTCTGCCCCGCTGACTCTTCCTATAACCGAACCCGAGGCTTTATCAGCCGCACGCAGGCGGCGGCGAGCTGGATGCAGCACCTGGTGGAGGGGGAGGAAACGTGGAGTAGAGGGAGGGGAGAAAAGGAGGAGTGCAGGGAGTGTAATGGAGCAACCGGGGACCTCTTTCACACTTCTCTGTGATCTCGCCCTGCCAATGACCCTGTCATCAGGGTCTGTGTGTGTGTGTGTGTGTGTGTGCTTCCGACAGGTGTCTGATATTGAATCCTGCTACCTGACACACCATTGTCTGCCAGACCCACGCCTGACCACATTCACACGCAGCACATTGTGAGATCAGAGATGGTTTCATCCCCGGGGCGGCCGGGTGACAAAAAAAGTCCAGGATGAGCGTTCATTCCAGCGACTGCAGTTTATTCAGCAGAGTGGCGGTGTGTGAACGGTGTCGTAAGTGAACCGAAAGGCACCTTGCCTTTTTTTTTTCTTTCCCTCACGCTTTTTAATTGCTATTGATCAGCCAGGACAGCAGAACTTGATTTTTACAGCGATCAAAGATCCTTGAGCGAAACCCACAGAAGCGTGGCTGGAGGAGAAACGCTCGGCCTTTCGTGATAAATTCAATTAACCTGAGAAGCTGAATTAAACATTCATGAACATTTGCCTGAGATCTGGTGTTAAGCAGTTGTTTCATGACTACCTGAGGGCTCCCTAATGCTCGACATCACCTCTCTTTTTCCTGGATGGCGTGCCCTTCCCTGTCTACCCTTTTCAACACATTTAGCAAGCGCTAAGAAAGCTGAAAGGCAGTTTGTAGTTAGTGTGAAAAGACAAGATGTCTCACCCTTTCTCTCGGTCATACAAGTATTTCTTGTCAGGTGAGGACGGACCACGAGGGCGGAGTCAATGCCAGCTTTCCCAACAACCACATGCACACCTGCAATGCAGTGGTGATAGTGCATGATGTAGCTACGTTCTTCAGGATAGCAGACGACTGTCACACGGGCTGAAAATGTGACCTTATCGACAGTGAAATCATGAAAGCATGAAAGTCACCCTATGTGTAAAACATGACATTACAGAAAGTTATGTTTGAGTTCGTTCTCGAGGATGGGTGACTCAACCGGCGTTGACCGTCCTGAGCGCATCAAGAGTCTGTGCCAAAACACCATGGTTGATTGCATTGATTACTAATCTAGCTTCACCAGATTGATGCGTTTAAGGCTAATAGTAATATCGCAACATATAATGCAGAAAAATAAAATATTGCAACGTCAGTATTTTCCAATATCCGTGGCATTCTCCTGTCCTCCACAACCTCTGCTTTCCTAAATAGCAGCTGGGATCAGCAGGCAGACTAAAGCTAGCGACCTAGCGTGCTACAAATCGACAGGTTGATGGAAGCTAACTCAATGACTCAGACCTGCACGCTGAGATACTGATGGCCTAAGTGATGCAAAAGCGTGACTCTACTTGGACCCCAGTCCCTGCTGGCGTTTCATCACATAGCGCGCCAAAGAAACGCCCATGAACACGGCGACCAGAGCGCACACTGGGGACATTTCAAATAAGACGTGGTTATTGAAAAAAGTCATTCAAATTTAAAACGTACTATTATATTAATATTTTTCAGACAGTGTTTCACCTAATAGATTAAATTGCTTATACGCTTTGCATAGTGAAGTAATCTCTGGTCATTTCAGTATGCATTCTGTCATTCACATTGTTAATGAAATAACTATGGCTACATTTGTCAGACACACACATTCAATTCAATCATTAAGACATTCAATCCAAATTAATTCATTGGATGAATTTAATTTCAATCACCATCCACTCTCTCTTTTGTCTCTCACCTCTGTATCGTCTGTGTATTATGTTATTGCGGATATGAGAGGAGGGAAAAATGGAGGGAACGATGTCAGAATAAAGATGAACTTGAATCCAGACCTTTCTCCTCCCCTTACCTCCTTCCTCAGCTTATTCTCTTCATACTTTGATGCTACCCTAAAAGTATTTCTGCAGTCCTGAGGGCCCGAGATGCAGTATGCCTCCTTTCTTAGCTCCTTGATTTCTCCCTCCACCACCAGCCGCAGTATGTCCTCTGCAGTCCTCTCTTCCTCCTCTCCTTGCTTCCCTCCCTTGAAGAACTAACACCTCCTGCTCCAGTTCCAACGAGCCCCGTTGACCTCGTCGCACCTTTCTGCGTCCCACTTGAACCTCGTTGTCTTTCTTCTCTCGCACTCACTTTTCCCTCTTTATGTTTTCATCTCAGATCTGAAAACTTCAAACAAGTCCTGTTAAAGGGGCCTCTGTGTTTCACTTAGACTTTTTGTGAGACTAGTGTGTGTGTGTGTGTGTGTTTGTCCTCTGCAAAACACTAGCAGAGCGTAACATTGGGTTAGTCTGACCTTTCCCGTGTGAAGCCATGCAGTGATGGAGAGCAGCACGACCTCTGAAACGCATGAACCACACACACACACACACACACACACACACACACACACACAGACACACAGTGGCTCCTTAAATCCCATTTCTCATGCCTGAGGAACTGCTGGATCCCAAGCTCTGGACACGCTGCTTGTTTTTTGGTCTCTGAACTATGGTATTAAATGTTAATATCGCCCTGGGCTTGAGGTGACGACTTTGATCCTTAGCAACGTTTATCAGTTTTGAAATCAATAAGTCTTCCCTGCCTGCGTTCATATTCCACTACTGTTTTTTAACAATCAGCAACTCTGCATTTCCTCTCCAACCTCTCCCTCCCCACCCTCTCCTTCGGCAGCTGCATACCAAGGAGTTCAGGACAGGATGTGCCTCATATCTTCAGCCAAACCCCGGACTGCTGCAGTGGAGAGCCGCCCGACTACAACTCCGCTCTGCCAAGGCGTCGTTCTGACTGAATAAATCACCTTTTTTTTTATAAAAGGATAACGATTAGGACGGAGGAATGCTTCAGAGCTGTCTGCCATCTCCGCAGAGGAGCAGATCTGCTCCTCGCCGCGCAGAAATGCATCAAATTTATGAAAGATAACCATGCAGCGTGAGAGGAGAGAAGGCTCGCTATCAGACGTTAGGTTTCCTTCTCTCGGAGAGTCATACGCATCGACAGCAGACAGGTTCAAGTGTAGATCTGATAGGGCCAGGCAGGAAGCAAGAGCACGGAGATGCTTTTGCCAATCAATGTCATCATGAGACACACATACTCACGCAAGGAGACGGCCCGACATACAGTAATCCTGTGTGTGTGTGTGTGCGTGAGAAGAGTAGTGAAAATGATTTGTGTTGCTCTAGGTTTTGTTATCAGTGTTGTCAGGCAGGCAGATCTGCTGCACAGGAATACGTGGCTTGGGTAGAAAACAGACACACGTTCAGGGTGTGTGTGTGTGCTCTTAAGAAACAATGAAAAGCTCTCAAAAAGAGTTTGGAAGGTTTGGAAATTGAGGGGACAATCTGCAAATGTCGCACCACACACCTTTATCTCAGTGTTAGCGTGGCTGTGCGAAGGGTGCAAACGCTCACAACAACTTCTGAAGCTCTTATGTGCAAAACATGAAGATATCTAACATCGGCAACTCCATGAGGTAGTATAAAAAATAACACAGTGGAAAACAGCAATGTATGCTAATATAAGCAAGATAACCACCGTACATAGCCTGACTAGAAGCAGCAGCAGCTTCACCCCATCTTTGTCTACTCAGGATGTATTCAGGCACAGAACCGAGTGTAGGTCACCTGCATTTAGGCAACACTTCAGCCAGAACAGCAACAGGAAGTGCTGACCAGTGCACACTCAGGCTGCCCGGCTGGACTTCCATTTGTTCTATGTCAGCTCTATTCCGAGTCACTGAGGAGCACAGGATTGCCTCTTTTTTAAATACTCGTCCTAATTTATTCTGTTATGAATGTTAACAGGTCTGGAAATCCGGATACAAAATAGAAAGAGGGGCTTTTGCAAGTTGACACCTGCTACCATTAGCAGTGAGTCAAAAGGGGGCCACCAGGGGGCGACTCCTCTGGTCTGAAAAAGAAGTCTGATTACATGGAGGTCTATAAGGAAAACGACCCTATACTTCTCACTGGATTTATTACTTCTTATCGGTTAACATGAGTTAACATTTATGGTCGTCATGGTGACTATGCTCACTTCTTTAACACAATCTATCAAAATCTAACAGACGATTTCTTCTGTATTATTCAAAGCATTAAAGTGATGACAGAGATCCAGGTAACTGCAAACTTCGAAGGTTTCATGTGAAGGACACTTCTGATTCTGAACATCATTTAAGTAAATTAACCTATTAATCTCTTCTTCATACTGTCTCTGCGTATGCCTACTTCTACTGGATATCTGTTGATTCTTGAATTCCATTCAGCTACGTTCTGCAACGGTGCAATTTCCCAGTGGATGTTATTCAAAATGTATTTCATGTCTCATCTACATGCTACACTATGTATCTCTGGAGTATTTTTATGCCTCTAAACCTCTGTCTTTTCAGTCGGTGCTTCGCGATTCATTGAAAAAAAGGAGCTCGTAACAAAGGAAGGATTCATGCTCGAAGCCCTACAGTGTTACTGTTATTGATATGATTCTAAACAGTTTAAGTCTAAAGAGCTTTGACATATCATATCAGTTCAGTTCCCCCAAAGAGCACCCGTTGTCTGGCAAACAGACGGGGAGGTTTCTCTACGTGCACACAGTCCCAGGTGAGCTCTCACAATAAGGTTCATTGGTGCGAGAGGAAGGCGTGGGATGCAGAGATCCTGCCTAAAAGGAATGAAACCCATGAACTATGTTGGGTGGGGATTGAGGAGCTATTTTACTTCTGTTCTCAAGAGCTGAATGCACAGTTTCAAGCCTTTGTATGTTTAACAGCATGAGAGCTGATGAATGGCCTATTTAACGAAACCCCCCCCAATGAGCAAAATGGAGACCACCAGAACGTGAATGAACAAAATAAGGAGAAAAATAACAACCCCAACCACAGTTCATGTATGTTATTTAAACAACCTTGGAACATTCAAATCAACCTGTGAATACGTTGAAAGGAATAAATCTACAGAATGGATTTGATCACAGTGAATGGGACTTATCTGGTACATCGGGTACATTGGGGTTAAAATAGGGCCATGGGCATAGGTCTTAGAGTATGTTTTCTTTAAAAGTTGGCCCATTTAATTGGATTGGAGCAAGTGCCGCATTAAGCAGCAGACTCCATTCGAAAACATCATGTTCTATAGGAATGGTAACCTGCATTTATGTAGGACTTTTCTCCTGAGCACTCAAAGTACTTTACGCTGCAAGTCAAAATTCAGCATAACATTCAGGACGAGATCCAGAAAACCAGACTGAAAACGAAGAACATCTGAAACAATTTCATGTGAGTCTATGGAGGGAGCCGGATAGCTGTCAGACCCTCGTCAGAACTGCTACATTATTATTGGCCAGTCTGCATTCAAGGGCAGGACTTGTGCTCAGTGCATTCTCCTATCACACTCCTGCACTGTCTGGGCCAGGACGACATGCTTTCAGCCGACACCATATGTTTGCAGATATATTGGTATCAGCGTCTATGTGGGCCGATGACTCTCACACAGCCAGACCCATTGACACAGCAGTGAGTCAGCGCTAAAGAAAAGTCTGGCTGCACTCATTATTACTCAAAGGGGGAAACGCTCTGTCTGGTTTGGATGTCTTTATATGATCCTAGCACAAGATGCGCTGATGTGCCATTTCCAAATAGATAACAAAGATAGGGGAAGGGGGCAGCGGCCAATAGCAGGCTTACGATCACAGTCGTATCTGACGAGTATACGCAATTACACAGCTGAGTAGACTAATATGACATGTGGAGTTCCTCAGGGCCCCATTCTGGGGTCTCTTCTGAAAATCTACTTACTGCCGCTTGCTAAGATTATGGAAAACTACAAAAGTTACCAAGATTATGCAGATGACACATTTACATACCCATATCACCAGGGGACTATCATCCATTACAAGCACTGTGTAAACACATTGAACAAAGGCTTGGACGTGGGAGAATGTCTTCAATTAAATAACGAGAAACTGATTTGTTTTTGGTGCCAAGGAGGAAAGATTAAAAGTCATTGCTCAACTTCGAGTTATTACAAATCATCCTGAGGGGAATGTTCAGACATTCATGTTCCCCCCAGGATGAATTTTAATAACTTCAGCTGTCCCTCCAATAGAAGTTGAGATATTTTAGACCAAAGCTGTGGGTGGACCAACTTAGTGACCGACATTGCCATTCCGAGAGCAAAGCCACTGGTGTAGCTCAAATTGTTTGCTGAATTAGAAGTTCTCAATTTGTAAAATAAAGTGTGATTGTATTAAGATACATGAGTTCTGTCCGCACGCATCAGATAACAAATAGTGTTTACAATATTGTCCAATGGCAACACAGCAAAAAATACATCAGTGATACCTAGGGCTGGGCAATATATCATTATATCGATATTGTGGTATGTGACTAGATATTTTCTTCCATTTCAGATATCATAATGATCTTTTCCTGGTTTAAATTTACATTGCAGGAAAGTGGGTATATCTACATTACTGATGAGTATTGATCAAAACCTCATCTGAAATATATGTTAAAGCACCAATGGTCAAAACAAAACAGAATAGAGAATTTAATTTGATATGTGTTTCTATTAAAACAAATCAGAAAATACTTCATCACTAATACTACATTTTATAAATTGTGGTTTTTGGTAGCTTAGATCTGCTGAAAATACAGGTGGTGTTTGTTTTTAGGTTCTTTTCTTCCTCAACTAACATGAAAAGAAGATCAATACGCATCCAGATGTCTCTGAATATATTATGGTTTCTCTCATCTACTCTCAACAAATAGACTACACTCTCTCAGTAATGTAGACTGTTACATCTTTTTCCAAGTCCCTTGGTTAACGAGACGTAGCCAAAAGGCAAAACTATAAATCAGAGTGATTTACAGTAAATTATTCTATTCATTACACAATGGGGTTTGTGCTGATTTTAACACTCTGGGATCGACAGGACCTGTCACACTTTTTCCTAATAATTAAGTACCGTGAAAAGTGCTGCTTTGACAACTGCTAATTAAAGAAAGCAGGGGGCTTCTGTCTCTCTTAATATATTTTTTTTGGATTGTACTGCCTTTAAGACTAGGTATGATTTTCTAGTATTTTTTCATTTTAACACAGATCTGATATCTTGCATACTTCATGCATTCATATTCATATTTTTTTCCCAAAAAAGGCTTGAAGTTCAAATAACATGCACACTAGCTGGTCCCTATTTTCATCATGAATGCACACTAAGTGGTGCATATGGAGCATTTGCATACACCATTTATTAATGAATTTAATGGAGAACATTTGGGGGTTCCATGGTGCTACTTGAACATCATTTTGACTTTCCTTAAGAGACAGCAAATCATGATCCATTCATTAATTATTCAAAGACTTTAGTAATCTATTATTACTGCTTACAATGCCCCCATGCTATCCACCATGTTATACTCTTCTGCTTCCATGTTGGTTGAGAATAGAGAAGTCCACTTTCCTTGTCAGTGACTTTAGTGAAGCAGCAGCATCTTTTTTTTTTCAACTTCATGCTGAATTGTCACAGAGTAACATCATTTTACATGAAACGATTTAAAATGTGCAGCACAGAGCAAGCGCACATGCACACGTATACTTGCAAACAAAATACAAGTACAACAGACAAAGCTGTGACAAAATATGTATCAAATGGTTCTGGTTTCAAAAGTGGGAGGCCAACTATCTGTCTGTATCTGTATCCACTTAAACCAATGACCAGGGAATGGGTGTGCAGGCCAGGAAACACACACACACACACACACACACACAAACATACACATACACACACACACACACACACACACACACACATCCACACACAACCTCTGTGCAGACTTACTATAAGTCCATTCGCTCAGCCTATATCTGACAAGTACTAAACACACTGAGCTGTGATCTTGCCACAGACACACACACACACACACACACACACACACACACACACACACACACACACATCACCTCTAGCGTAGTGAAGGTCAGGTTTGTCATCAGTGTCCTGTCTGAGTGTGTAGGCCACAGTGAGAAGCACACAGCATGGACACACTGTCCTGTCTGTGCAGCTGGAGGGACGGAGCTCAGCAATGTCAATGAGAGGAACCGGCTACCAGCAGGAAAGGAAGGACAAGCAGTCACAACAGTATACTGATGGGACGACAACATAACTGAACACATGCTAGAAAGATGAGCACCACATCAACATACCATTATATAAAATGTTTACATCGCCGTTCAAAACATGTTTTGCAGACTAGGAAAGCCAGTCTTAAAAAAAACCCAAAACATAATATGTTACAGTATATATGACACTCAGTTTTATTCCAATCAATCCAGGGTTTTTATGGCCACAGCAGTAGTGATGGAGGAGGCTACGTCACAGGCCCACACAGCTGAGGATTTACTTCATGATCTACAAGCATTCGGTGCTCCTTTTGAACCCTGAATGTCAATGTTTGTCATACTGTTGGCTATGACAATGCAGAAAATGTCCTGCTACTGTAATGCCAACTTTGCAGTAAAACCAGAAAAAAAAAGATATTTTGCAGTACTATTGCAACACAGTAAGACTTTAAGAGCAACAAACAATTTGAACATGAAGGCTGCCCTGAGTTTTTCTATTCAGAAACAATTTTTTATAAAAAATTAAATAAAAAGGCAAAGCAGCATTTGCCAATCACTCCCAAAACAACATAAACGGCCGCTCTATTTAAAGTTGTAAAAGTGTTGCACTATGTAATTTCATTTAATTTATTGTGAAACAGAGCTACTCATGTATGGTAACAAAACTGGTGGTTTGTCTTACAATAAGTATGTATACATACGTAATTGCGTGACGTAGTAATGTGTTACATAAAGTGACGTAGCCCAGGATGCGGTTATGAACAAAGCGTAGTTAGGTACGTTACATGCAATAATACTGACTTTTGGTTTAACATGAGACAAGAACACTGGTCTCCTGTGTTGGTTTGTTCTTTACACCGAGTCACCCGACTTCCTCATTTGTCCCCATCATATTTGCTTCGGCCACTAGAGGTCGCCTCAAAACAGACTTGAATAGGTTCGTAATGAGTTTATATGGCTGTTTTTCCGGGGACGATGGTTTTAATATTTCATGTTTACACTCGGTTTTGAATGTTTTGGTGGAAAAGATACCAGAGGTCCCCAGTGTTACAGCTGGGCTTTTATCCTGTTGAGCTGATGACGTATGTAGACAGGTACACGTCTGGTCACACACTTTGGGCTTTGTGATGCTGGAGGAAATCCAGGCCTCCCTTCAAAGGGCAGGAATATGTAATTACCAACAACAATCCATTAATTCAAAATGCTCTTCCTGAGAGTAAAAGCAATGAATCAACTGCTATATTATCACATCTGCAAAGCTTCAACAGGACAACCTCACACTCTCTGGCAAACACACGAACGCTCCGTCGTCTGCAGCACTGGTAAAAGTTTCACATTGTTATGTATCAGAGCCCACAGGTCAGTGCAGCTTCTTTGTACGAGCTGCATTTATTACAGTCAACATGCTCACACAGCTACCTGGTACTTATCCTGTGTCAGAACAGTCTTTGAAAAATGTTAAATATATGGAAAATATGGAATTTATCCGTCTCGCTCTGTTTTTACCATCTCTCACATCTTCATCATAAATGTGTTTATTCAATGTAAAAATATTGGCCTTTTTCACAGTATTGTTATTATTATCAGCTAGGGGTGCAGCAGAACAGAAAACAGAACGGATCTGTTCTTGTTTTTGAGTCACGGATCAGATCAGCAGAAAAAAAAGCAGAACAAACTTTTAGAGATTATCTCTGCCTATTGCTGGCACGGATCGTTTTGTCGTTGTTTTGTGAAAGCAGCTGGAATACAAGGCTGGGTACGTTAGCACTTCTATGCTACGGTACTTACTTTTCTGAATGTATAAATACGTTGCTTTTTCTTTTTAATAACAATAATAAACTTTATTTTATATTAAGAAACTATTTATAGAGCACTTACCAAACAAATGCTAAGTGCCTCGCAGAGAGAATATTAAATCTCAAGGGGAAGGATAAAATACTTCAACAGCAAGATTAAAATAATAAATTAATAAAATAAGCAGCCAGCTCAGATAAAAATCAGGATATGTCTTTTGTTAAAACTATGTTTTCAGAAGAGACGTAAAGGAAGATACTGACTCAGCCTTATTTCCTCGGACAGGTAGTTCAAGAGCCTCGGGGATTTGACCGCGAAAGCTCGGCCCCCCCTTTAGTTTTCATCCTGGACTCTGAAATAGCCATTAGATCACTGCACAAGGATCTCAAATCCAGGCGTTCCAAGGTTCAAATGTAGTCTGGAGCCAGAGTCATGAAGTAATCAATAAAATCCAAAACCGGTGTGATGCGTTTGTACATCTTGGCTGTGGTTGAAAGCCGAGCAGCTGAGTTCTGTAGCATCTGTAGTCGCTATGAGGATTTTTGATTAAAACAAGGAAAGGCAGTAATCAAGGTGAGAGGAGACAAAAGCATGTGTATGAGTCTCTGCATCTTTACTTTACTTTAAATTAACACAATATCCTTATTTTTCAAGATTCTTCGAGATAAAAGGCAGTCTGGAGCTTGGAGGGTAATTTCGGACTGGTTGGACACAGGAAGTTTTAAAGTAATCTGGGAAACAACCAGACAAGGGGGCCCCATGCAGACTAAATCCCTTGAATAGGATTACGTCAAGAGGGCTAGATAGTCTCATATGAGACGTGGTTTCTAGGAGTTCAGGGAGAGTAATGGGGGGGAAAGTAGCTCATTGATTCCTGGTACAGATGATCAACATCCAAGATGGTAGGAACAGGAGTAATACCAACTCTCGCTGAGTCCACCTTTCCAGCAAAGTGTGATAAACACTTTTCACAATCCCATCACAGTCGGCAGAGGAAGCACAGGGAGAGAGGCTGTTTTCACTAACTGGTCCACAGTTTGAAAAAGGAAATCTGGTTGCTGATGGGCACAATTAAATTCAGAGAAATAGCTCTTGCATCTTTCACCATCTTATTGAAAAGCAGTAATAACTCTTACATAGTCATAAAATGGACCTTGACAACAAATTTCTTCCATCTACATTTCCTTTTACAGCTATGAATACTGTAATTTTAGATGAGCTGTATTCTAGTCATCGAGTCTATTCATACATGGAGCTATGAGATCTGAAACAATCGAATAAAAAGTAATTGGTTGGTGAACAAAACGTCCAAGGTAAATAAGCGGTGAAAAGAAATCAGAGGAACTAATCTCATAAAAGAAGCTCCATGTTCTCATAAAGTCAACATGGAGTGTGAACAGGACAGCACCAGCAGCCTCTAGTTCACTGTAATTGATCAGATACAAACATGTCCATGATCGGCAGATGAAATTCCCGGAAGAGACTAAAGACTAGGTCCAATATGTGGCCATGACTGAGTTTAATCAGACGTGGGTTGATGATCAGCAGTGAGGGCATCGGAAGACTCGGCAATGTGAATATCAAAATCAACACAAAGAACAATTCTATCAGTTAAATTGAGACTACATCAAATTTTACGGAGCTCCATAAAAACAGAGCCAAGTGGTTTAAATGGTCAAAAACGACCGTGGAGAAGTTTAAACATGAGAAAGGTCATTACATGTAACACTTACATTTGAAATGCTTTCTATAGGCAATAACAAGGTCACCTCCACAACCACAAGCCGACTAAAAGCGTCTCCAGGTTGTAGCCACAATTAAGTTGACAATATACCATTGAAGAGATACAATCATTTAAAATGAATGTCTTGTTGGAGAGGGATCTTACAATAGGAAGAGCCATCGTAGACTGGCTGGATTTAGAGCTACAGCTTGGGTTCGGGTCTGGATCTCTTAAATTAATATTTTGCTTTGTATATTGTGCCCTTCATGGATTCTGTATCTGCAACATTTAACACATCATGATGAAATTATAATTCAAACACTAATTTTAGAATGAGCATATGTTAGCTGTTAGCGTATACGAGCTCTCCTCCTGCCGAATTCAACATGGATTTGTTGTTCAGTGTTCATTTATGGAGTATGTTATGGAGATATATTGCATTTATTTCTGAAAGTAGCTAAATTAACAGAAAAAGAGAGGGGAAGAGGGAGAGGAGGGGAGACGTAAACTGGTGATGTTGCAGTTTCTGAGTTTGGCTGCCATCTCAAAAAGTCAATTGGAGGGAGAGCGATCAAAGAAAAAAGTGGCCCTTCCACTTGGCTTCCCGAGTCAACACTAACCCGACAGCTCAGCAGGACGCACACTGAATTATGATGGCACAGCACGCTGATTTCATTCGTGCTTCACCACCTGGAGAAGGGCTGCATGTCAGACGGGGCTCGATCAAAGCCTTTCAGACCGCGCTGACAACACTCGCTTCTGATTGGCTTGCTGCAAAAATCCTGCCCAAATGTGTAAATCATCCAACGTCGCAGCAGACGACACAATGTTCTATTCCATCTGTATTTGTCATGACAGCTCATGCTTAGCCATCATTTCCTTTCACTTTGTTAATTCCTGAAGAAGGAGAGCCATCGCTATAAATGACAGATAGTTTACGAGAATGGTTCTTTAAGTGCTGTAAGCCATCATGTAGTTTGATCATGTACAGCTATAGCTAAGTGACGGGCCTTGATTTACCTCTCGTGGTGTAATAGAAACGGCCCTGATGGTCATTTAGCTGCAATAGATGATGAGAATCCTTCATATAGCGAGAGTCTTAACATTCGCCAGGTTTTTGTCTCTCAGCTCCATAGAGACCGAATCGCAATGCTCTCTTCCACTGAAAGGAGGAACGGACGTTAAGCACTTAGCAAAGCACACAGATTAAATGTCAGACGCACAGTGCCACACACAGATATCATGCACGAAAGAAGCAAAAGTTTTCTCTTCAGTCTAGACATGTGGGCAGAATAATGACAGAGGAAGGCAGAGGGAAAGTGACAGAGTGAGCAATAGGGGGACGGAGACGGAGCGGGATAATGAGAATGAAAAAGGCAGCGAGACAGTGGCAGAGATGAGCAGATATAGGTGGGTGGGAATGGACAGAGAGAATGGTAGAACGTGAACTCCCACAGCCAGTGTGACCTACGGCTGCAGCCAAGATATTGAACACGAGTGTGTGTTCTGTGTAAAGGTGTGCACTCGAGTCACAGCACTCAAGTTTGACTCGAGGCTTTAGACTGTCTAAGCCTACAGGTTAAAAACAAAATGTAAATATACACGGAAACATTGTGAATGTGTATTCCATATTAGAAAAATCCAATTTCGTTTGGAGTGAGGGTAAAATGACTTCAGGTTTTACATGGTCATAGTCAGGGTCATCCGGAACACGATTACACTGAACATCCCAGCAAACTTCTCCAGGAAAACATTTATGTATTTATTTATCGAGAGTTGATGAGTGACATCTTCAATGTTTTACCATTTCTGGGGAGGTCACATGATGCTATGAGACTTTTTACTATCGGAGACATCTGTAACTCAAGAGGATGCATTTTTTTTAAGGTGACTCAAGTTTCCAGTACAAACACTTCAATATCTTATTATTTAATTATTATTATTATTATGTACTTGTTTAAATCATTAGGACCTAAAAGTTGTAAAATGCACAATGCAATAGCTGAATCTGGAGGTATTCCTTCTACCGTTTATGTGAATGAGTCTGAGACCGAGGCTGGACTGAGGGCTAGGAGGGGGTTGGTGCTCTTGCTATATGGGCTCATGGATGTGGAAAGTTGCTGCAAGATTTGGGTAATTTAATGCCAGAAAGTCAAACTTTTTTAGCTTGTTTCAGGAAAACATAGACATGTTGTATTTTGAATTTGTTGCAGTCAGAAAGTGAGGATCATCTGTTGAAAATTAAACAAGTTTAATTTAAAGAACTAAACAAGTTTTATGAGTTGAGTTAAGTTATTGTTAGAACTCTAATGTTGTTATTGAGGTCTACCAATTATCAGCGACTCCTGAAATGAAAGTATTTCTACTTAAAAATGGTATTAGTGCATCCCTACCAAATATCCATTCGGAAATCAATAATCATTTGCAGGAGCATCTGCAAGGTTATTATTATTTTTATGCAATAAATGCCTACGCTTAATAAGTCACCCTCTCTTTGTGTTCAGTTTGTTTTAAGTATTGAATATAGAGAGTGAACAAAAATTTAATGCAAATATACATAGACTGCCTGCTGCACCTGACCGAAGCCAACCCCACCAATATTCCATTGTAAGTGGGATCCACAAGATGTGAAAAAAACGATAGAACCTCATTATTACACCAAACCAAACACTGAATAACACTGAATAAACCAGAGGCTGTCTGTGGTACAAAAAACAAGATCGCTGCTGTATTTATGTCTCGATGACGTTATCCAATATCGATCCACACCATTCAGAAAACAACCTTTTTAAATGTTACTTTTTTATAAATTGTCATCATTGTACAGCTCTGTGAAATTCATCCCAAACACGCTGATGGACAATGAGACAAGCAGCCAAACCCAGTCAGCCTGACAGTCAGACAGTGAGCGATGTAGAGAGGCAGATATTCACCAGTCAGCGATACATTTGTGACATTCAGTAGATGTTGATATGACAGCTTCACCCTGGCTGAAGAGCTGTGTAACCATGGCATCATAACGTACTTGTCTCTCTGATTGCTTTCATGGCTGAACCATAGTGTAGTTGATAAACTCCCAAATAAAAAAAAGAGGGGGAAAAAAAAGAAAAGTTGTGTAGGAGAAGGGAGTCCATTGATTTAACATAAATAACAGACGGCATGATAAATATGCCAGAAAGATGAGGAGAAAAGTACATTTGCTCCCAGACAAAAGTCAGCTAATAGCTGCCCCCCCCCACACACACACACACACACACACACTACACGCCTATTTACATGAAACAGCACACCAGGTCCTGGATGTGGTTAATGTTCGTGTCATTTCTTACTCCCCTCCAGCAAGGAAAGTGAAGCAGTAGTAGTGTGTTATAGTAGGGAGATAAGGGTGAGAGACAGCGTGAGGGAGGGAGAGAACAGAGGAGCCGAGAGGACAACACAGTGCTGCATTGCAGCAGCAGAGCCAACAAATGTTACTACTTTGTGGAGCCCGGTGCCCGGTTTGCTGTGACGATCCCATCTGAGAGTTATCTAAAGGTCCCTTCCCTCTGAAGATAATCATGTATGACCCAGTGGAGGAAGAAGGACACTTGGTCACACATATTACGGCCTCTTTATCAGCGTATAAGTCCGCTGTTGTATCTCAATGTCATTTATCTTTCCCTTCACTCGGGAGGATAATAATGCACGAGCAAAGGGGGGCCAGGAGACGAGTGTTTATGTGCTTTATGGGCTATCCGTCGCTCTAAGCACCGCGCTGCTTTCGACAGCGATGAAATGTGTTTTAATCTCGTCAGGGGCGATTTGAGCGTTGGAGGTGATAATGATAACTTTATTTGTATCACGCTCGTCCACAAACAAAGTTTACAGACTGCTGGAAGAAAAAAAGGAAAATGGAAGGACACAGAGCCAAGGTTAGACGAGAAAAGACCATGGACGGATTTTATGTTACAACGAGCCCATGTAATATTCAAGAAGATACGCTGAGAAAGCACAATGCCGGAAGTCTCCTACTTGAATTTGGGCAACCGCAGATCCTTTTTTTAAATTCATATGCTGAGACATTCAGCAGGGAGATATTATTTACTACCACATGGCCTATAAAAAACTGCATCACAGCTTCAACAGCTTGTTTTTTTAAAGTCAAATCATAAGTATTCTCTCTCATCCAGACTAACTTAATGCTGCATTGCTGAGAGATCGACACAGTGAGGGAGGCAGACAGACACAGGGAGGGAGGTGGAGAGACACAGGGAGGGAGGTGGAGTGATAAGATAGAGAGGTATAGGGAGGGAGGTGGAGAGACAGAGGGACGGAGGTACAGGGAGGGAGGCAGACAGACACAGGGAGGTAGGTGGAGAGATAAGGTAGAGAGGTATAGGGAGGGAGGTGGAGAGACAGAGGGATGGAGGTACAGGGAGGGAGGCAGACAGACACAGGGAGGTAGGTGGAGAGATAAGGTAGAGAAGTATAGGGAGGGAGGTGGAGAGACAGAGGGACGGAGGTACAGGGAGGGAGGCAGACAGACACAGGGAGGGAGGTGGAGAGATAAGGTAGAGAGGTATAGGGAGGGAGGTGGAGAGACAGAGGGACGGAGGTACAGGGAGGGAGGCAGACAGACACAGGAAGGGAGGTGGAGAGACAGAGAAAGGAGGTGGAGAGACACAGAGAGGGAGGTGGAGAGACAGAGGGAGGGAGGTGGCGAGACACAGGGAGGGAGGTGGAGAGACTCAGGGAGGGAGGCGAGACGCGGGGACTGAGGTGGCAAGACAGAGGGAAGGAGGTGGAGAGACACGGGGAGGGAGGTGGCGAGACACAGGGAGGGAGGTGGAGAGACTCAGGGAGGGAGGCAGACAGACAGGGAAGGAGGTGGAGAGAAAGAGGGAGGTGGCGAGACAGAGGGAGGGAGGTGGAGAGACAGAGGGAGGGGGGGGGAGAGACACAGGGAGGGAGGAGGATAGACAGAGGGAGGGAGGTGGAGAGACAGAGGGAGGGAGGTGGCAAGACAGAGGGAGGGAGGTGGAGAGACAGAGGGAGGGAGGTGGCGAGACAGAGGGAGGGAGGTGGAGAGAGAGGGAGGGAGGAGGAGAGACACAGGGAGGGAGGAGGAGAGACACAGGGAGGGAGGAGGAGAGACAGAGGGAGGGAGGTGGCAAGACAGAGGGAGGGAGGTGGAGAGACAGAGGGAGGGAGGTGGCGAGACAGAGGGAGGGAGGTGGAGAGACAGAGGGAGGAGGAGGAGAGACACAGGGAGGGAGGAGGAGAGACACAGGGAGGGAGGAGGAGAGACAGAGGGAGGGAGGTGGCGAGAAAGTCAAAGCTGTGGAGACACTGCTGCATCCAGTCAGTCAGTCAATCAATTGGTACAGGCAGCACAGACAGACAGTATAGAAAGTCAGTCAGTAAAGACAGATAGACAGTCAGTAGAGACATACAGTCATCAGTCAGTAGACAGTCAGTACAGACAGAGACAGACAGACAGTCAGTCAGTACAGTCAGGCAGACAGACACAGACCGTCAGTACAGACACACAGTCAGTACAGAAAGACAGCCAGACATTACAGACAGACATTTGTCAGTACAGACAGATGGTCAGTACTACAGACAGTCAGTACAGACAGTTGGCTGGTAGAGACAGAGTTAGTAGTCAGTACAGTCAGACAGCCAGCCAGCCAGTCCAGACAGACAGACAGAGGTCAGTACAGACAGATGGTCATTCCAGACGGACGGACAGACAGACAGACAGTCAGTAGTCAGCCCAGGGCTGTCAGTCAGTGGTGTTGCTGCAGAGTGGCGCAGTGCCACTCTCTCTCTCTCTCTCTGCTGGTCTCTCAATGCTCGTTCTCTCATTCCTCTCCTCAACATCCATCCCTCCACTCTAGGAGTCTGTCCACTCCGTCGGACTCTCTCCTCCTCTCGTACCCTCTTAAAGTCTGTCCTTCCCTCCTCCATATTCATATCCTTTGGTTTCCTATCCCATCTCCAACTCCTCACATCGCCTCGACATCCCCCACCGAGTCTCTCCTCCCTTCCCCACATTTGCCCTGCACTCCTCCTTTCCTCTTTAGATCTACTTTCATCTTTTCTACTTATAGATTTCCCCCTCCTCCTTGCTATGCTGTCTTTGTCCTCTTCCCTGTTCCTGTCCAAACTCTTCTCTCTCCTCCCATCTCATCGAGCCTCCTGTCCTCCGTTCCTACGCCCTGATATTTATGCCTGCCTCTTTTCATGCAGCCTGAATTTCCAATTCATTTTAATTTTTCAGGCTTTGGCACCAAGTTGGGAGGTGGGAGGAGCTATTTTGGTGCACCTGGTTCCAGATGTAAAAGTTTCCTTTTTTGTTTTATCCATATACAAATTTGGGTGACTCATAGCTGGACCACTTCCAAGGCTTGGAGGAGACTGTAACCTTCCTCAAATTAATACAAGAAACAAGGTTTGACTGGCGCTCTTCAACTGCAACTACCCGCATTCTGAGTTTGTTGCAATCAGCAACTGTATAGGAAGATGCTGTCCCATTTCAAATCCCTTGGCTTGGTTGTTTTTAGGGCCGCCCCCTTTCAGTAGATTAATCACTCGTTTTGGTCTCAGTCCAACAAGATTTCTTGAGTTGATTTAGTCATCTTTAAAGTTTTTGATCTGTCGATTAAATCAACTTGCTGATCAGTTGACAAAACCATATGAATGTTGATTTGATTTTTTAAAGACGTTTTCAACATGTGTGAAGGTCGTTCGCACAGTAAAATATTAGGTGGTGGGTCCAGTAGTGTGGGAGATTAGATGTGGACAGACAGAAATGAGCACACACACAAACTAAATATATAACATCCTGGCAGAGATAACGACCAACAGTACTGAACCAAAATATTCAATTTCACAATGATATACAACATATAAATCCAGCAAATCATCAGCTTTGCTTGATTAATCACTGAAATTATTCATAGTTTAATAGTTGTGAATAAGTTCATCATTTCTGCTCTATTTAAGTGGTGTGGGCAGGAGTCTCCGTCCCTTTCATTTTAGGTTTTTCTTATTTGTTGTTAAACTCCTCTCTTCTGCTCCCTCCTGTGGCCCATCACTGTCCTCTCCCCTCTCCTTCTCCTCTTCTTCCCACATTACTTTCATTTCATCTCTCCACCGCTGCCCTCCCTTCACATTTATTCTGCTGGAAAACTCCCCATTGGATCGCTCGTTTCTTATTCCCCGTTATTCTGTCATCTCTTTCCACGTCCGTCCATTCCCTCTCCTTTTTTTTTTTTTTACCCTCATGTCCTTTCTGCTACTCCTGTATATTTTTGCTCTCCTCCTCCCCTTCGTCTTCGGAGAGCCGCTCTCATCTCGCCTGCTGAAACTCTCGTCTCCCCTCTCCTCTCCCAGGGCAGGGATCAACCACAGCCCATTTCACACATGACAGAGTGTGCTGTATGCCAGTGATGTATGTATGCTGCTAGAGGTGGCGCTACTGATGGGTAGCAATGGAGATAAGGTAATGAGCAGGGAGCCCTGTGTGTGTGTTTGTGTGTGTGTGTGTGTGTGTCTGTCTCGACGGCCAACAGAGTTGACCGGACTCAATCTGAATTTCAATTCACTACGCCAAATAAACGCATTGAGATTCCAGTTACATTCAGAAATATTCTCAGGAAAAAAAAAAGAAGCTTCAGGAATGTCCCTCTTCCTTCTGACTGCACTGAAACACACAGAGCTGTCGATACACTCTTTTACCGCATGCCGACGAGAGAGCGGAAATGTGAGGATGGAGTCATGAAGGTGCAAGAGAGAAAGAGGGAAGAAGGAAAAACATTGGAGAGAAAACATTGCATTTCTTATAGAGGGCAGGAGGTGATGACAGAAGTTCTGCTGCACAGCGAAGAAACACTCTAAAGCTGTGTAAGGGAGCAAGTCCAATGGACAGAAAAGTGTAGCATGTGTATGCGCCTGTGTGTGTGTCTGTCTGTGTGTGTGTGTGTGTGTGGGTGCGGCCGGCCGGCATGTTCGTAAAATGTGTTTGCATTTGAGAGAGTCCCTGTCGAACCCTAAGATTGTATTCCTCTGTCGAGTGCAAAGACAAAGTCTTTGAGAGGCCAGCAGTGATTTGACAGTGCCGAGAATTCACTCGGTGGAGGAGTCCTTGAACCTGAGCTCATCTGTACGCTGCACCACGGAGCCACGGCTGAAAAGACTGGATTTCTGCTGTCAAGACCAAAACTGGTATAGGGGCATGCTTTCCTTGTGCCTCCATAAGACACAATGAGACTTTGCTTCAATAAGGCTGGATCCTTAAATCAATCTGTCTGGACTCGGGTTTAGAAGTGTAGCTATGGATACAGTAAATGTGTAAATATTTAAATGTTTTCATAGGCGGTAAAAGATTATATTGCACGATCAATGACAGTCAGAGATGAAACTGCAAAACCACTCGAAATGAGTGTCTGCTTTTTTTCTTTTTACCTGTCTCTGTCTGAAACCAGGGAGCCATTGTTTCAAACATTACTAAGAATGTTAAGCAGTAAATCCATCACTGCTTTCAGACTGCATTTGTGCTGCGTGAGAATGGAAAGTTTGACAGGCATGGCAACAGTAAATAAGCCTGTCAGACACAGGCAATTAGGCAAATTCACAGAAGGATTGTGCAGCTTTTGGGTTTGCTAAACTTGCACAAATAAGACAAAAAAGGAACAGTGTAGTTAATTAGTTAATTAGATATTATGCATAAGATACAAGGCTGGCCACTTAGACGTGGGAATGTCTTGATTCTAAGAATCATGCCGACCTCAACAGTTCTGCATCGCTGCAGTGACAGAACATAATAGCATGTTTCATCTCAGCTCAGTGTGAATACAGCCATAATGAATATTTATTATTATTAATTATCTTGAAATCCATTCCCATAAATGCTGCTCGCAGTGTGTCTGCTGACAGCACAAAGTTGAACAACTAATGTTAACGGAGGTTGACTTGCATTGTGTTGAGTTCAAGCTCTGCTCAGTGAAAATGAGGATTGGGTGACGATAAATTACAAATCTATCGTGAAGTGTTTGGGCCACAAAAGATGACGATACCAAAAAAAGGGATAACATAGAATTGTTGAAATTATTTTTCAGGATGTTGCTGTCAATTGTGGTTCTTAGAAAGAAACAACAGTTGAACAGTGTTTCTCAGAAATGTGTCTTACTGCACAGCTTTAACACACAGTGACCGAGGAGGCAGATTGAAATATATGAGCAACACAGACTCTGAATATACTGAGGGTGTGATCACAGCAGTAGGTTCATTGGCCCATTACCATGAAAACCTGGGACTGTAAACAAAAACACAGAGGCTCAGAAATAACATGTTTACTGTGATGTGATATTATACCCATTTAACAGCCAGAAGGGCTGAAATTAACATCATGATTAACAATACTTTTACGACGGATAACAGACAATACACCTCATGATTTACCAAATTAAAGCAACGGGTTGATGAACTGAACCCGACAGTGCAGTACAACACAGTTACTGTTGAAGTGTTGATTGTTAGCGTAATTCTTTCCTCATTCCTGAGTCCTCGTATCATCAGCGGAATGTCCGCAGCCGCAGGTGAGCGATAAAACTGTGATAACAGGGTTCATTTTGTTCATCGTTTCCGTTTCCATTCGGCTCGGATGGTAAGCCAATTAAATCAGGACCCGTCGGCACACAGAGGAGTCTTGGCATGTGAGGAGGCGCTCCGGGGGAAAAGAGGCCACCGGGCAGACAGGAGGAGCCACGGTAAGAGGACGGAGTATCTTGAGCAGCACAGTTGCTCTTCGGGGCCCAGTGAGCCGCCATCTGTCCCAGGGCTGGAGAGGACAGGCCAGGAGACGAGCTCCCCTGACAGCATGTTCCCGCCATATGCTGCTGCAGCATGTACACGCACAAGCTGGCGTGGCTGAGAACGGCATGGGATGGTACGGTCTGGTCCGCACCAAACTGACCTTATCAGGCGTGGGCTGTTTTGTTGGTTAGAACATGCCACCACAGAGAAGACAACGGAGGGTTTTGTTTCCTGTACTGCCAGGAAACCTTAACAGAGTCTGGTCTCAAACGATTCCTTCAGTTACTCCATTACTAAAACTGATTTATTCTTAGTCGATGTTGGGTCCCGAGAAAGAGGATAGGGATTGTAAAGCCCTCTGAGGCAAATATGTGATCTGGAGCTGTATAAATATAATTGAATTGATTGATCAGTTTGGAGTCGGCCCGGGTTCCTTCTGTGTGGAGTTTGCATGTTCTCCCCGTGTAAGCGTGGGTTCTCTCCGGGTCCTCCGGCTTCCTCCCACAGTCTAAAGACATGCAAGATGGGGATAGGTTATTTGGTGACTCTAAATTGCCCGTAAGTGTGAATGTGAGAGTGAATGGTTGTTTGTCTCTACATGTCGGCCCTGCGATAGACTGGCGGCCTGTCCAGGGTGTACCCTGCCTTCGCCCAATGACAGCTGGGATCGGCTCCAGCCCCCCCGTGACCCTAAATACAGGATAAGCGGTAGAAAATGGATGGATGGATGGATGATCAGTTTGGATGATGAGGGCAGGTCCAGACTGCAGCAGAGAGGAGAGACATGCAGTGAGAGTGCACAGGGAGCAATATCCCTGAATATTAATTGATCGATATCAATTAAGAATTCAAACACATCATCACAGTTTGATCATACGATCATTAATGTTATCACCACCTGATGGAGTAGCCATAAGACGTGTAACTGTATTTCAAAGTAATCTGTATTTATTATATTTCCATTCATTTCTTTGCATTTCAGGAACATATTACTTTCTACCCAGAATGTAATATGGCACTTTAATGCACTAAATTGTCAAAACTAAGTTTGTAGCGTGTCTTTTTTTGTACATTTACTGTTGCTCTTAAATAACGAAGCAAGTGTTGCTTCTCTGATTACTTGATTAATCAAGGGAATAATTGGTAGATTGCTCGATGACTGAACTAATCAATAGCTGCAGCCCTTTTCTGGTCCAAGAGTAATCTAGGATTCTGGACTGGAGCTGAGAGGGGTGAGCAGAAACAAGAGTGAAGAAACAGGTGATAACAATTGATCACATCATTTTGATGATGAGCCATCTTCTTCCCTTCTCTGTTCCGAGATGTTGGACTTTGGGAAGAAGATTTCTTTTATTTTAGTGAAAAGACGAGTTTTAATTGAGTGGTTATGTGCAACACCTAGTGGAAAGATTTGTATAGCGGTTAAATATAAGCTTAATATAAATTCTTGGAACATTTTTTACACCCACCAAACCCTAGACTGATCTGAAGGGTTCTTCAGTCTGATTTACACACCGCAACCTTGCCAGTTAATCAGCAGGGTTAATCAACGATTCACATGTGGCAGAAAACTATTGCTGCACCGCGCTGCAAGGCCAAGCTCAAGATGACTGAAGCTCGTCGGCTAAAACGCAGATTTCCACCAGATGTAAAAGACAAAATGTCTATGTTGAATGTCAGTGACCAGAAAATAACATGCTTGAGAGTTTAGGCCTTCAATGGGCAGAGCAGCAGAAGGAGGGCCGGCAGCTAAGAGGGAGGAAGCCGGGTAAACAGAGACAGAGAGGGACAGCTGGACTGGATGGAGAGTTTTGGATGCAGGTAGAGAAACAGACAGATAAAGGGAGGTGACTGCCAGGTGAGCAGACTGCAGGACTTATGATCTGCTCACGTCACTCCCAGTGTGAGACAGGAAGACTGCCACTTCCCTGCTCTGCAGCTTCACTGCTGCTGACATATCCCCCTCCTTTCCGTTTGTTTCTACTGTCAATGCACTTTCATAGCCCTCCTCTTACTAAATCTATTCAGCCTACCTGTATACCATGACCTTTAGTATGTGTGAGCGATACATCAACATGGTTCTTTTACCCATATAATCTACTGTCCTCTCTATGTAATTCCTTTTGTGTATTCATATCCCTCAATTTCACCTCAGTGTCAAAGCAATATTTCATTCCAGCCTATGATTTTCAAAGTTCCTCCAGACATATATTGTCTCCAAAATGTCTTTCTTTCACTTATATTCTTTAAAAAAAACAAACCCTGCCACACACTGACTTTGCATCACATTAAGGCTGAATAGCAGCATGTTACCTAACACGATTATTGAGTAATACTGACATGCCCTCGGCTCAAATTTAGTCAACATCCAGAGTCACGTGTGAAAAGTGACGTGTGACAGATGGACGGACAAACAGATCCAAATCCCTACACGCTGGAGGGGGAATGGGAATTAGCTTCCATCTGCTAGCATGAAATGACTAAACACACCAAACAATATGGAGCAACTAATGGCCGTGCCACCTCAGCAGGGCGCATGCACGGGTGCCATGCAGGCGGCAACCTCCGGGTCTGAAGAGTGAACCCAACTCTGACGTGCCTTACACTTGCATTCCCTCTGCTGGCCATTAGGGGGCGACTCCTCCCTGATTGCATGGAAGTCAATGAGAAAATGACCCTAGTTATTTTTTCTCCTGATTTATAATCTCATTAAACATTGTAAAATTGAGTTCTCAATCTCTAGTTTCAAGTATTCTTCAATACAGAATGTTCATCAAGTAAATTATGGGGCATTTAGAGTCAAACAGACCACAAAGCAGGGTATGTTTTGGGTCGTGGCTACCTTGTGATTGGCAGGTTGCTACTAAGCTTCCCATGGTTTCGTCTGACAACTTTAACCCTTTCACGGTGTGCTTTCAGTTCATGAATATTCACTTGTTTTAAATAATGATTGCTGAAAACATCCATATTCAGGGTGGGTTGTAGGGTTGGGCGGTATGAGCAAAATCTTATATCACGGTATGAATAATTTCATATCACGGTAAGGGTATATATCACGGTATGGTTTCCCCCCCTGTAAATTCAATTAATGGCTTAAAAATAACCATACTGTCGCATTTGATCATTTTCCTCTTTTATTTCAATTTTCTCACAGCAGCATAACATTATTTTAAAGAAAATATAATAATATAATAAACAATAAGCCACAAAGAATGTGGAAATGTCTGGTTAACATTTGAACTCCAGCTTTAACTGTGTGTGCAAATGTTAACACAGAGCTCCATCTTAATAAGAATGAAAATAACAAATGAGAAAAAGTATGCATCGTGATGGCCTCCGTTATCTCCCTCCATCGATGTGATTTATTGTCATACGGGGTGCCATCGGCGAAAGACTCATAATAGTGCTTCGCGTGGTTTATCTTTAAGTGGTGGAAGAGGTTACCGGTGTTTCCACCTCCAGCAGGAACAGTCGCGCGACACTCTTTGCAGAGTATCGCTTTTTGTTCGTTGTCGGATTTTCTAAATCCGAAAAAGTTCCAACAGACGTAGCGCTCTTTTTCGGAAAGAGTTGGGTGGGTCGCGCTGCCTCCGTTTCCTCGTGACGTTCACTCTCCGCCTCCGCCATGATTGTTATTACTCAGGTAAAGCTGTTTCTTCTTCGTCGTGCTCATGCAACCACGCAAGCAGTCTGCTACAATGCCCGCAGTGCCCCGTGTGTCGCGGCGGTGTAATTACAGTGACTCAGAGCGATGCCGCAGACATCTGCGCTTTCTCCGGTATAAACGGTATTGCAAAATCTCTACCGGTGGACACTTTAATACCGTCACACGGTATAATACCGTCATACCGCCCAACCCTAGTGGGTTGTACTTTCATTGTAAAGCTACATCTTAACTTAGTCAACATGTTTGACAAGGCTTCTGTAATCAGCATTCTTCACCAGCAAAAAAACATTTTCTGACTGAACAAGGCAAACAAACATTGCCGTTTCCTATCAGCTTTAACGATTTGATATATCATGAATTACATAACACTTGGATTGAAACGCAGTAGAGGGACACATAGAAACAGACAGCTAAATAGGAAAGATAAGACAGCAAAAGGAAACTGCAAAACAAAGACCGAAAGTCAGATGGTGTGTGCCTGTGTGTGTGTGTGAGGGATGTCTCCAGAACTTGTTGTATGTGCAGACGGAGATGCACACACTCTGTTCCACGCGACAGATCGGCTTTTATAGTCCATGGGATTTTATAGTGCACACGTCGCTGAAGAGCACACACCCCCCTGGTGGCACTAAGCTCATTTCAGCCTCACTGACAGATTTATGGCATTTCCATCACCTCATGTGTCTGAATGTGATTGTGTGTGTGTGTGTGTGTGTGTGTGTCTGTGTGTGCTTGTGCGGTGTTCAACTTGACGCCCCAGAAAGTCCTGTCACAGTTGGCCAGGTGCCAACTTCAGAACAGTTGGCAAGACAAGACTGCAGTGCTCTGCACAAACCAGTGGCATCACACACACACACACACACACACACACACACACACAATGCAGAGGTGATGACATTCTTGTTAAAGAATAGCTGTTTCTCCACTACTGTAGTAAGCATGCTCCCATATTTCAGGTCCAAGCTGCTTCCATTCAAACCTCCACATACCAACAGTCCATACCATTTATACGCATCGTTTATCAAAGGAAGAGTTAATTTATTTGCTTTCTTCCCAAGAGTGAGATGTTAATCTTACGTCTACGCATTAAGAACAGACTTGGCGTTGTGGTTAGCATAGCTTAGCACAAAGATTGGAAGGCGAAGTAACCAAAGTGAAAACATGAAACAACTCTCAGAGAGAAGTAGAAACAACCATTTGCATTTTTGGAGAAAGGTGCGTTGAGTAACTGTTGAAGAGGTGGCGCGTAATTTGGCCTGAAAATGTGATTTTGAGATACATCTACAACCAAACACACCGAGGGACGAGGAGAGGAGATGCTGAGTGCAGACAGAGGTGTGCGTTGTCCACACGAGGCCTAAAAACAGCACTCTTGGACTCATCGTGACACATCGTTGTGTGGGGGAGGCCTGCGAGTGTGTGACAGAGGAATTGTTCTAATGACACAAGTCCACGCTGCATCATGGATGCTCCGATCAGCATTTTTGGGGGCCGATCCGATCACCGATCACAAGCAAAGCACTCCACCACCACCACAAACCTCCCACCACCCTCCCGGCCAAAGATGCAATTATTCACTGTTGATGACTACGGAGCCTAAAAAAGGGTCTTTGATGATGCTGATGGGAACGTTCCATACAAACTATGCACACGTGACTCAGCGATTTTAAACTAAGTGAGCACATACAAGAAATTGCAAGCGTCAAGTTCAATGCACTTAATCATACAAGCTTGTGTCTTAGCCGAGAGAAGAAACAACTCACAGGAAGTATACCACTTTAAGGACTTCAATGAGTGGACCGCTGGCTCATGAAGCAAAAAAACAATTCCACCAACGACACAAAAGGCTGCCTGCAAATGCGAATCTACTCCAATACGCCCGTCATAATGACTTCAGAATGCTGCTCCCCCACCAAGTTAAGGATGTAAACACACCCGGACTCTTTGATAGGGCAAGAAAGGAAAAAAAGGGGACATGAAAAGAAGTAGAGAGCGAAAGACTGGATGAGCGACTAGAAGAAAGGCAGTGAGTTAGTGCCGTCCCTTGGTATTCACAAAGACTCCCAGCAATTAAAGCTGAGGATCCAGAGCCAGGGAAAGTTCCTTGAAGGTCTTGGCAGTGACTCTGAGGCTATGCCTCCTCCACGCCAACACACACCAACCCATAACCCCAACTAACCTCCAGCAGCTTCCACCAGTCCAAAATGTTATCTCACACACACACACACACTATCCTACCTGAGCCTACACTTACCCACACCGACTGACTCATTACACACCATTAGCAGACAAAAACACGCTCTTCATTTAGCACAGCTGCCTAGTAACAGGTAGGGTATTTTTGCCTCCAGAGCAGCCTGAAGTCTGGGAGGAATAGAATCAGCAGCTAGTGATGCTAATTTTCACACCATTGTTGGTGTTAATTTCATTTCTCTTACAAAACTGTACTTTCAATTCAGTAATTTTGGTTACGAGATATTATTTCGATTCACTCTATTATTCACTGGAAGAATTAGTGTGTGATTTAGAAATAAGTTGATGGAAATACACTGTAACCACTCAGTTGAACCTTGGGTTATTTATTTCAAGGATATTTTTCACAGTTTTATTTTGATACTTTGGGCCACATTTCATATTAGCTATAGCAATTTACTTTTTACTTTAATTGTGACTGGGTTAGTTGACAACAAGACCTTTGCCATCCTTACTTTGAAGAAGAGACATTTAAATTTGTACCTGAGGTGTCTGATCAGACCAACCACAAACCTACCTCCGAAGTCTGAAAACATATTTATATCAAACTAACAGAGTCGAGATGTCCTGACTTAACACATTGTAAAGGTCCTGCTCACCCACACTGATGTTTTCAGGTATGGCTGCTTAGACTTGTGCTCAGGTTGAAAATTAGCTTGGCTATGCTGGAAATGGAAATGTCACACTTCATATGTTGTAAAAAAAAAAAAAAAAACATCCTAAAACTAGAAAAGTGTTCTCAGTAGATTGCTAACCTACACAAGATGCATTCTCATAAACAGGCACTCTAAATAAATGCATCTATATTTTGAAACTGCTCCTCTCAAGGAAATATTCCTAAACCTATTTTCCTATTCAACAAAAACATAAAACAAAACATATTCTGAATTCCAGTTTCTCTCCTTTACCCATTACTGGAGATAAAATCATACAGGAAAAGCAGTTTTGAAAAGGTGAGTTTAAGGAGGCAGAGCAAGATGGCATGTGTCGGGGGAGTGCGGTGCAAAAAGGTCAGCACAGGTCCGGTGCTTGATCCTGGATGGCTGACAAGAGGTAGGTGTCAGAGGCATACAGGGTGGGAGAAGGAGCGTAGCAGTGGAGAAGGTCGGTGTCTTATGAGGGTCATTGGTTCTGGAGGGCTTTGTAAGCGAAGAGAAGGAGTTTGACAGGAGGCAAATTCAAATGAAAAGGCAGCAGCCATGCAGCAGCATATTCAAGGGAACACATCTGTTGGGTATCTGGCTCTTAAGCCGCTGAGCTCGGGATAAGCAAAACAGAATAGGGCATTGTTCGAATATTATGCCCTTTTTTAAAAAGCAGGGGTGTGAGATTCTCTACCGAACGCCAACTGGCAGAATTTTTTCCCCCTCGATTTAAAAATGTTGCTCCTGTCCTGAGGGCGAGGGGGACGTCATTTGCTAATTTGCATTTGTGTGGCTTCAGCAGTACCAATTTCAGAGTGTCTGCAAGTTTCTTCAAGTCAAAAAAAACCTTAATGCCAGCTTTATTTAAATAAATACAAGACCTCAATTCAAGTTAGAAAAACATGTTTTTTTTTTTTTTATCAGAGTTCAGATTTGCATGATGTATGAAAAATATGTGTACCAAGAAAGTGTGACATTTTTAAGACTTTGAGAACATGGAACAGTGTTCGGGTACCATATATATCTAAATAATAAATGGCTGAATACATAAATCATCCAAAGGTCTTGGATGAAGCCCAGGCAGAAGCACAGAGTGAACACACAAAGCATGCCAGCTGATTTGGGAGTTATTTTGTGGCTGGAGTTGTTAAGTGAACCTGCAGCCCAGTTGGAAACAGGGTTTGATTATACATTATTATAGGATTGGAAATAACTGGCAATCAGTCAACTCTTTTCATTTCCTTCAAAGGCAAAAAGTTCTCTGAAATTGTATGGTGAATTAAATGTTCTAGGAAAAAAAAGCTTTTCTCTGAAGAAAAAAAAAAGCACATTAAATAAGTCACACAGAGCAGATGATTGTAACGGAAGGAAAACTGTCAGCAAATGCAATGTTTTTGTTTGAGGGATTCATGCAAAATTATGTCAATGTGGCCAACATAAATACAAATAAAAAAACATTAGTAAGTCACCAAACATGAACATTATTTTGCACCACGCACCTTTAGAGTGGCCGACGCAACCAGACAATCCTTGACTTGAAAGCAGCTCTGCTCATTTTATTTCAGACGCACCCATCTGCTGTGCCTCTCCTTCCCATCCTGTCACGGTCAAGTTCACAGCAAGTGGTCAGAATACGAGGCACAGGTGTGGGGAAAAATGACTTATCAGTGCACAGCAATCAGAAGTCAAAATAGGATGTATTTTCCTACTTTTTAAACTATTCCAGGTGCAGATAGTGAAGACCTCATGCAGCAGGTACACAAAACGCTCGGCATTCGTCTCCTTTGTATGTCTATATATCGTATGATAAGTTGATAAAATAATAGACTGCACACTTCAACTTTAACTGTGGAAATGTTTCAAATACAGCACGTGAGCTAATACGAATTCAATGCCCACAAAGTTCCAGGATGTCATTCAGGGGCTGTGCACTGTGGAATATTATAAATCAAGCAGCAGAATGCACTCTCAATATCGATTAATGATCCAATTAATGCTGAAATATATTAGTAGATTCATTATCAGAAGTGTGGGTAAATGACCCTCTTGCTCACAGTGGTCATTAATTAAGGCTCAAATGGCAAAATCATTTTTAAAATCCATCAGTGATGCAGCCTGTGATAAAAAAGAAGAAGAAAACTTTGTCTTGTTCACTCATCATTTAATATCCCTCTCTGTCTCTCTTTGTTAAGCCAAAAGAAACATTAAGGTCAGACGACCAAGCCTGAATGACAAAGCCATCACTTTAAGATAAATGGAGGCAGCAATGTTCATTTCCCACAGTGTAAGTATGTACATACATGTGGTTCATTATAAAGGATGCACAACGTGTCTTTTTCTCTATGTTCACCTTTTGAGGTATTGTTTTGTCACGAATTTGGAAAAGTTTATCTTGGTGAATTTCTATTATTGGGGCAATTGTACATTTTGTCACAAGAGACTTGAAAAAGCTGTCTCGCTCAACGTAATTGGAAAAAAAAAATACAGGATACAAAAATACATTTGAAAATGTATTCATTATTTATTTCAGCAGGTAAAATCGGTGATGCAATACAAATATTTGTATATATATTTCTGGGTTGTAAACCCAGTGTGTTTTAGTACCATTTTAAGAAGTTTAAGCATATTTTATCAGGATGACATCGTGAATCACAATTATTTTGGCCAGGATATGAGTGACATCAAACTTTCATCCCATGCCTTACGCTCACATGCACGAACGTGCACTAAAAGCATGTCCACAATGTGAAGAGATGCTCTGACAACACAACTCAGGGGAACATTATGCACTATATCTCTGCATAGCAAATAATTATTTGCCACTATATTAATGCTCTTAATGCATATTGCTTCTTAAACATATTGAATATATCCTTTTACAGCATTCATTAGTGTAAAACCTGTTAATGCGGCCCTTGAATCCACTTCAGCACTGATGTAAGGCAGACTGCGATTCCGGCCCCGGAGCCAAATTTAATCATCCCACCCTGGGACCCGGGCTCATTAAAATGCACTGGTTAACTTGTCATATCACCAGAATCAGGTCATCTCTCAGCTCCTGGTAGAAACCTCTGTTAGACCAGAGCCATAAAGGCACCGTCTACTGTCTCCTACTACATTTCCTGCAAGTTCAGCGGGAGTTCACTCCACCTTCAGATCCCCCGACGTAGCCTATGGCCTACCGAGCCCAGTCACAGTCTGCATCAATAATGCAGAGACCACAGCCTGCTAACATCTCAGCCTCTAGCGAGAGGTCTGCTCTACAACACGGCGCTGAAACAAAGGCAGGCTGGAGATGTCTCAGACTAGCACCATGAGAACAAGAACACCGACACCTGGGCTATATCGGGCACACACACACACACACACACACACACACACACACACTACTGACACAGACAGAAGCACTCTGCAGCTGTATGATACCCAGGTGTACACACTGTCAGTTAAGCACAGATGAATGGATAAGTGTTCAGTATGTACACACACATGCAGACACAATCAGGAGTGTGTGCTTAGTGTGTGTTAAATCATCGTGGTTCATGTTAACAGCCTCTGTCGCCAGTCTATTCAATTGACCCTTAGCTAAGCCACGCCCCCTCCCCACTGCTTCTCCATCAAGCTGTCACAGCAACCGCGGAGCCCACACTGCACTAACTGCACTCACCGAGTCACTGAATACTCACGAGTATTATCTACATTTTTGGAGAATCAAAAAGTGATTTCATAGAGAAGCAGACAGAAGGGTCAACAATATGCGTTTGATAAAATATCCAGGATGTTAAACTGATTCAGCAGTGAAATCAGGTTAAATGGATAAAAGATAGAAGCTAAAGCTGCAGATCGCAGTGTATTAGTGAACCGCCACATCAGCTGGTGATCCAGACAGAAGGCAATGAAACTAACAACACTGTTCCCGTAAAGCTGGTCGGTATGGATTCGTTTTAACGATCATGAAAAAGAGATAGCAGCATGTGTAAGCATTCTGTGTACCTTAAGTAGCTGTAGCTTAGTAGCTAACACACACTGCTAATGTTAGCTCCTCTGGAAGGTACTATGTCCACCTTGCACGCACACACACACCCTGCTGTAACTCATCTCGTCAATGTACTTGGATCATCTCCACTGTCCGAAGAATGGAGGATGACGCTCATTTTTCCTACTTTTCAGGATTTCTATTTGAAACTAGACTTTTTTGTTTTCAGTGACATGTCTGCAGTACGCATAAAAGAGCACGTACATTTTTAATTTGAGTCACATGGCAAAACCTCACAAGTGGAGGTTCTCGGGGTAACAGCACCAATGTGAAAAGTCTCTCACTCTCCCTCCCTCTTCTCTCTCTCCGTTCTTTTCTCCCACGCAGGAACTGAACTGAATTATTAAAACAGCTTCTTAGGCTTTCGTGGTTCAACGACGCTCTGCAAACAAGGATGAACTTTATTAAAACATTCTACCGTAACTGAATACTGACAAAACTGTGTAAATGTCCTCTGTGAAATTCACTTAAAAGAGTAAAACAAAATATCAAATTGCTGTCTCTTGCACTTTTTGGTTGTTTCAAGGGCTTCTCAACCACTTAATCGACTTAATGCTGCAGTTTGCGGACTGCTCCTAATCAGTGTGGGAACTGTGGAGCCATTAGCCAAATGCTGGGGACTTTCCCTTCTCTAAAGCTTGCGGCCTGGGAGATCTGGCAAATGGGTTCCCAATGAAGCAAAGGGGAGATGAATGATGAGAGGGGGAACTGCTCCTGGAGGAAACAGAACTGTGCTTTAGTCACGATAACCATCGTTACGACAGCAGCAGCAGCAAGCCCATCTTCCCTCATGAATAATCTAGTCCCTCTGACCAAATATTACCAAAAGTGCCACCTCCTTCCGACCTGCAACTGTAGCATACGCCTCAGTCAGTAATGTGAAAACCCAGAATGAAATGAGATATATAATATTTACCCAGCGTTCTGTGAGAATCCAATTATTGGTATCTGAGATAGTGCCTGTGATACATGCCAAAACAAACACTGTTAGCTCCCCCCATGGGCCAATTGGTGTACTACTGAAAATGATCAAACGCATAGGTGAGATGTATTAATCTTCTCAGATCTCATCAAAATGCGTCCTACAGTAACAGAGATAGCAAGTGTGAAACATCGGTCACATCGGAGAAAACACTGTTGCTTATGGAAGAGTGTAGGAACCGCAGCCACGATAAATCTGTGAATCCTAACAACGGTTTCTTTATGATGTGTTCAAGATCTAATCAGTAAAAATGGGTATAAGGTGAAGGTGATATGATGTGTTCAAATATAACCTTGTAAAATGGCGTTTGAAGGAGATGACTTCACAGCAATGTAAAATATACATTAGGAAAGGAATGACGACCTCTTTAACTTCCTAACACTAGCTCTACCTGATTATTGTTTTGTATTACTGTGGAATAAAACTGGGTATCAGAAGTCGTAGAGTTTCTGGTATCGTGGCATCCATGCGGTTTTTATTAGAGAGCACCAAACCACCTGGACAGGACGGCCAAGAACGTTTTCAACCAGAGATGGCAGTGAAAAACTGTGCTCAACTATGTGAAATGTGTCAACAAGGTCAAGGAATTGTTAATGTGTTCTTTTGATCAGATATATCCAGACTTAAATTATTTGTATTTGTATTATTGGCATGTCTGCTTGAGTACAGACAGCAACGAACATTTTAAAATGTATTTTTAAAGTTAAATAAAATAATTTGTTAACAGATATACCGTGCACATACGAGCACTAGCATCGGTAACCGGCATTAATTCCAGCAATATTTCTACAATTAAAATGGGCTGGAAATGCAAAAAAAAAAAAAAAATGAATATTATATATATATATATATATATATATATATATATATATATATATATATATATATATATATATTTATCTTAAGGAAAGGAAAACGACTAGAAGTAAAAAAAAAAAAAATTGCTAACATTTCTCAAACAATTCGCACAACCCATGAAACCTCCGATTGGAGGATAAATACGGCTGTGTCAAGCAGGCTTCAGCCCGAAACGCCTGAACAGAAACATCTCTGAAAAGCTGTTCTGTGTTCAGCGAATGAGTGAGATTAACTTTCACACAGGACTTCTGCAGGGCAGCACGGAAGAATACACCATGTTTTGGCAAATAAGTTCTTTGATCAACTTATCACGGTGCGCCAACTGGGGTTAGAAATAAAACCACAGCTGTCCTCGGAGGGTTTCCACGCAGCACTTTGATCTACCATTTGACTAGCACAACATTCTTTTTTGGGGGGGATTCAGTGAGAACTCAGCCAGTTGCCTGAAAATGTTTTCCTTTAGCTTTCTTTGGCCAGAAAATAAGAAATCTTGCTGGTAGTGCTTTTCTAGGATATATATATATATATATATATATATATGGATTGCCAAATTACATACATTTCTCAAGCTGTTTTTCCGAAACCTCCTCACGTTGTTGTACAAATGATTAGACTCAGAAAGCGGAGCTAGTAGCATGACTAAAATGAACTTTTCTTGATTAATTACACGGCAGCATGAACAATCAATTTTGGATGATTACATAAAGAAAACAGCTCTGAGGAGGAGAAGTTGAACAAACTCTGAATGAGACGTTTGGGTGTTTCTTGTGTACACACCGACGGACGCTCTTCACACCATCACGCGCACTTTTTGCGCTATTTTGACTCTGCGAACTCGCACGCACACACACACACCAATTACTGCCGGTACACAATAACGCGCAGTGTATTTGTACATACAAAGCTGTAGGCTTCCATAAGCACAACCCAGACAAAGAATCTCTCTCTCTCTCTCTCTTACACACACACACACACACAAACTGGTGCAGGCTGGCACTAGTCTTGCGCCTTCGTTCCACCAAAACAATCCTGTCGCATTTTGGCTTGCCACATGAGCTCGGAGACAGACAAGGCTGTATTCTCCACAACTGGCTGGAGTTAGAGCGAGTGTGTGTGTGTGTGTGTGTGTGTGTGTGTGTGCGTGTGCGTGCGCAAGTGTGAGCTGGAGTTCAGTGCTCAGTCAGACTGATGTGTGTGTGTGTGTGAGAGTTCAGGTTAAGGCTGAGCCGTCAGCGGCAGACAAGCCCCGTCAAGTCTACTCTCTCCCCCTCACCACCCCCTCTGTCTCACACACACTCGGCCTCTCGCCTCGGGAGGTGAGAAGCCGCTAATTGGCAATGGGTGAAACACACACACACATACACACATGCATGCTCACGCTGCACAGACACACACACACTTTAACAAGAGGCAGACAAAAACACAAACAGACAGATGGACGTGGACGTCTGGCTCTGAGAAGCAGTCGTACAGTGAGCTGTGTGAAGCGACACACACACACACACACACACACACACAGTACAACCTGGTAGACGACAACACATTGCTGCGGCTAATAATACCCACAGTCTGCTCGGTGACTTTCTCCTCAACTTTCCCACTTAGTTATTATTTCATGACTTGATGCTTTTTTATTCACTTGTATATTAATAGACTCTACCTTTGCAGTTTAGCCCGCGCACAGAGCTGACCTTACAAATGGGAGAGATCGCCTTCTGTGCGTTCTTCGGTTTAAATAAAGGTTGAATTAAACAAGAGAGTGTGGCCCCCGAGTCGCCCCGGAATTCTGATCTACGGATACAATTTTTATAAGATTTGTACATACACAGAATTACAATTGATAGTCTTCCATTTACTAGTTTCTGTATCTAGTTTGACTGACTCTTGGTTCTGATATGATTGAAGCCTATGACGGGGTCATTGTTATTGTTTTTTTTTGTAGTTTTTACTTGTCCTTATAGGCGTTGGCCCTAAAGGTATGTTCACACCAAATATTAAGCAAATTTTCACCTGGCGTTACTCACGTGAGTTCGATCGCAGGATCCGCTGTATTTATTTGCGGGATCATTTGCGAATATTTGCATCACTCGCGCACGACATGCTGCATAGGGAAGGGCTTACCTCAATGTTGGGACCGACAAAGTCACCCCCCCACACCGTCTTTTCACTCTTTGAATCCATTTTCTTGTATTGAAGTCATCACTAGTGTGACATTTTCATCCCTTGCCTTGTCTTCTGCCACCCAACTAAACCCCTGTTTCCAGGATAATTAAAATACCAAAATGCACTTCAGCTCATAAACTTAGTCTTTATCCTTGGACTTTTTTCAGTGACGAAGTGCCCGATCGGTGCCGTGTACATGAAACTCTCCACCGAGATGAGAAGGAAGCGAGATGGCTCTAGGCTCAGGGTGATTTCAGGTCCACGTTGCCATGGATAAGAAGTCCCCAGGGTGCCCACAATACCAGAAAGTCTGAATCGCAACTTAACTCTGGCTGATATATAACCCAGATATGGATGTGACAATAAACTCTGTAAGGCAAATGCCACGATCCAATGATTCATCAGAAACCTCTGTGAACCTCAGCCACAGCTCAGCCTCTTTCTAAGTATCACAGCTGCACTGTGAGGGAGTTTTCTTGTTCACAAACAAAGTGATGTTTACATTTACTGTTCACCAGCTTGCACCATTACACATTCCTGTCTTTCCTTGTCTCCTCCATAAGCTTAACTGCCACCAACTTTAACGTTATCACGGTGACTTAAACTGGCATCCCGTAGCTCATCCTAACATTACTCCATAGCGCTGTGGGTGGTGAAAAGCTCCACAGGGTACCTTTAAGTTTAGAAAGTCCACACAGAAGAAGTCACGGTCTCTAGAGTTGATCTATTCTCATGTATTCCTTTATAGTGGTTTTACAAAGTAAGAGCCTCACTGCACTTCAGCTAAGTGAAATAATTAGAACACATTCTCTTTTCCATCATACTAAAATAATGATGACTTTTTTTCTATTATGAATTATCAAGCTGAGGGAACAGTAAAATCCATTATTTCAATGCTGCAATGCTGGAAAGAAAGAAGAAATAATGCGTTGAAAAGGGTCGACGTATAGATGATTGGCACTTAACCAAACACTGGTATAATCCCTTAATACTATAATGCCTCTTAGTCTTAACTGTATGACACCCTGACGTGTTGGCCATATTTACCCGTCTCTATACGTGCACACGCATTGAAATCGTTATCCATAGGTGTCCTTTTATTGAACCCAACTCAGAGGCTTTACGCTACCTGCACAGCTCACCTCACCAGTGCTGCAGCCCCACAGAGGAAACAGGTGAGAGGAAAAGATACGCTAGCAGCTACCTCCACGAGGGATGGGAGGATACAGGAAAGAAAACGAGAGAGAGAGAGAGAGAGAGAGAGAGAGAGAGAGAGTGTGTGTGTTGAGGATAACAGGCAGGTAAGCACAGAGCTGAAAAACAAACTAAGCTTAGAGAATTCTTCCTCGTCAAAAGGCCCCTGACCTAAACCTTCAGGATGAGCAGAGGCAGGTAGGCAGGGAGGGGGCTAATGCATAGGCAACCAGCCAGACAGAAAAAAAAACACTCACAGAGAAAAAGACTGTAAACATATGATTGTAATCGGTGGGTTGGCATACAGGGGATAGTCAGACAGACCAGAGCACATATAGATATAGATATAGATTCATGTTTTACAAAGTTGGCAGCTGATCAGCTGATGCTAAATTAAATAATCTTGTGTGAATTTGCAACTCTGTCTCATAAGAGGATAGTTAATAAAAAAAAAGATAACATTTAATTAATGAAGTGTCAAAGGTTAATTTCGGAATCTACGTGAACTATGGAAGCTATTAGTGTAACCCTCATCATCCTACTTCATCTTAAAGGTGATGATGATGATGATGATGATGATGATGATGATGATGATGGGGAACAGTGAGAGTGTGGGGCGTTTAGGAGTTTCACCTTTCATAATGAGCGTGGTGAATTTTAAGGATGTTGATGTGTTCACTGGGTCTCAAACCAACTCACTCACAGTGTTGAACAGTTGTGCACCAGCTCGTGGCAGACTGCTGGGTGACACCACCTCATCGTGAGCACCGCGTGTCTCATTTGCATAAAAACGCCGGGTAGCCCGCCCATGGCCTTAAACATGAGTGACAGCTCGGGCTATTAGATGTCTAATCTACCCTCCCAGCTAGCTTGTTCATCAACTCAATACAGGACAAGACAGCTGACGACACACCAGACAGAGGGAGGGGGGGGGGGCACACATGTGTGTGTTTCTACTCAGGGTGATAAACGGTGGAGTTAACCCGGAGGTCACGGTCAGTGGGAGAGGCAGTGGTACCCGACAGAGACCGAGCAGACTGGTGCTGTGGCCCCGCTGAATGGATGGGAGCCAGGGCTAGCTTCCTCACTGCTAACTTAGCCGCGTTAGCTTAGCTCTGCCGTCTGGCGCAGCTCAGAAAGCAGCTCCAACTCTCAACAGCAACTTCAACCGTCTGGCCCAAAGTCACAGCCTGGCTAGCGTTTAGCCACGGCAGCTAGCGCAACCAGAACATTCCTCCAGGCGCCTACGACTCCGGCATTTATGCGTTTAAGAAAAAGACACCAATGTACAGAAATAACTAGGGAAATGTCGCAGGCGTCCTACCTGTAAATGCAGTCGCTAATGCGCTAAGCCGCCGTTGTCTGCTTGCTTAAAGTCTGTGATGTTGTGTTGCTAGACGTCATGTCCAACTGCACTACAGAGGTTTCCAGTCTGGGAAGCAAAATAAAGCTCAGCTGCCCTGCTGTACGGTGCTGCACGCTGCTGACAGCCGCGCTGACGGCGACTCTCTGGCGACACCTGCAGGCGTCATTTGATACAGCGGCCGACGGTGTGACAGCTCAGGTCACAGGTCAATGCTGCCGCAGCATCCCCAGCGTCGGGAGCAATTAGGCGACATTTATAAAAGGAAGGGTTCTCACTTTGTTCAGAGGCACTCCAGCAGCGAAGATGTGATAACATTTATGTGTTTTGACTTTCAAAACCAGTAACAAGATGCTTCACATATCCACTGGAAGTACAATAAAATACAAGGATTTCAGGGAGATGCAAAAATAAATATGTCAACTAAATATAAATAGAGCATAAAACCATCAGCTAACACATTTATAAGGTGGTTATAAAAATGCCAATTTTTACAAGTGATATACTGAGGGAGGGAATGCTGCAGCAGTAAAACACTCCTGTGATAACTTCTGTTGTGATATGACACAACAAATACAATTACATTGAAATTAAATTTAATTCATGAGCCTGGGGACCCTCCTCAGTCAGCTGTTTGTGGCCTTGTGACTGTTCCCAGAGCCAGAGCCAGAGCTCCCAGACTACTAATCAGGCTTTTGCAGTCCAAGGCCCCCAAAATTCTGGAACTGCTGAGATAAGGTCTAATGAATCAATCACTACTTTACAAAAATGCTATGTATTCATCCTAACTGTGTTTTAATATTCTTGTTTTGTTGTTGTAAAGCACTTTGCAGCATTAAGAAATGTGCTGCATAAAAACAAGTATTATCATGCATGCCATCAACATTGTATTTAATGCTTGTTTTATCCTCATCTTTTATTTAGTTTTAATGTTTATCTAAATGTTCATACTCTTAAAAAATAAAAAAACAGCACAGAGGAAGGGAAATAAACAGAAAGCTACATGTTGACCATATTTCTTTCATAAATCGTTTTCACCACCAACCACACCTCTGACAGCAATTTGGTTTTAAATCATTACAGAGATCCAAGATATTTATCACAAAACTTTATTCAAAATGTGTACATACAATATATTACATTATATACTATTTAAAGCATGTGCAAATTTTAAATCAAAAATATGTCCGTATAGCTGTCTGAGCATGTTGAGAGCAGCCTGTGACATTACACCGCCTTCATATTAAAACTGGCTCTACTAGCAGGAAACCAGTGCTCAACTGTTGCAGGTGCATTTCATTTCCGCAGCCATGTCACGGTGTGTGGCATCTAACAGGTTAACAACACATCCTTGATGAGGTTTACGTACATTTCCTCATGTGGGTCCAGGTCCAAAACTGATTATGGATGTGAATCCAATACCCCCCAAGCAATTTTGGCCATTTGCCCCAGAGCCAAAAGAGGAAATGGGGAGGTAATTTTCTGTGACTGGAAGGGTGATTAACACCGTTTTGCCATGGTAACCATACTAAGCAGGCCTGGCGAGCTGCCGAACAAAAACCCCACCAGAGGGAAACTCTTTTAGCATGTAATAACAATCATTAACCATCCTAATGTTGCTGTGAGCTGCACTGATCATGACTAAATTAAGTACATCTGGACGGTTTGGAACGCGTCTCGGAGGTTGCTGGGAAGTCAACACATGGTGGTGCTGACAAAGGCAACTGTGCAGGGGGGTGCCGCATGATGAGGAGCCATTACCATAGAAACCACACCAGTACAGAAGATTAGGACATTTTCAAGGAAATGTAGACAGACCTAAAGTGTTTGTGATTTTAAAAAACACAATTCTTAAGCTCCATTAGTCTGGTTACATATACTTAATCAGGGTTGAGACAAAGAATATATCACCATGCCACTTGTATGTAGTATGTAACATGGGAGGACAACAAGATGCAGCTTTTCTTTTCTTTTTTAAAAACAATAAAAAAAACCCTCACCACAGCCCTGTTAGCGACAACAGTATTCCTGTGTGCCCACCTCAAAGTAATCCATAACGTATCCCCGTTGGAACCGTCTCACAGGGACCATGGCAGCCACAATGCCGCCTTGTGACACGACTCAGGGATAAGGCAAATACCAGATCCAGAGTGAAGTGACAAAAATCATTAGCTCTGTGAAATGTCAGAGTGGTTCAGACTAATTGTGAGTCAGTCAGACCAAATCATCCAGCTTGAGGCTCAAACAGCCAGAATCATTTTTCATGGGCCAGCTGAGGACACCTGCGCCACATCCAGAGGCAGACGGGGCATCGTTGGCAGCAGAGTCCGAGTCATCTCCAGTTAATCAGCTACTAAATATCTCTCTACAGCTATGTCTCTCTAAACATAATGACCAGGAAGGATTTCAGTCCATGCTTGCTTTTATTTCATCCATAGCACTTTGGAGTTTTGCCTTTTTCCACTCCGGTTACTTCATCCATCCCATGATAAACGGCACAGGGAAGAGCATCCACCCGAAGCCGGCCAGCCAGCATGAAGAGGTGGCGTGGGACGGTAGATTCAAGGCAGTGCCTCACCGGTCAGCTGAATAACAAGACTTCCACTTGTTTCTGACTGGATGAGCAGCAAGCCAGCGTGTCTGCCTGCAGTACTGGGCTTGAACTGGACGGGTAACTTCAGGTAGTGCTGGGATCTACAGGGTGGGAAAGAAGCATGGTTGGTAGATAGGTCATAAAAGATGATTTCAACTTGAAACGTTGAGCTTGAATACACAACGCATGCACCAGCAAACGTACATGCATATTCACATACAACTTAAAGTACTTAACACTGCACTTAATGAACTCTAGCTCAGGTATAGGCAACCTTCGGCATGCATGCCTCCATCGGGACATGGCAGCCGAACTATTGGCACACTAGCAATAAGTGTGTATGACAAGTTTATGGCAAGGTTACAGTGTCCTCTTTCATAGGCATTAATGGTTGTGCGTCCTGCTATTGATGGTAGTTCGGTTCAGTGTTTTCCCCACTCACATTACGCAAAGATCCGCTCTACTAGCCTTTGATTGGCTGGTACTCTTTTTCTTTTCTGCTGAATTTCTTGTATTGTATATGAAAACAATTCTTGGAGGGTTGGTAGGTTAATGATTTCCACTCAGATGTGGACATTTTCAAGGATGGCAGCCTTCATTTATAGTGCTCTCATGCATAATTACAATGTCCTTATTTGAAAATGATGTTGCCTGTGTGGATTACATTAAATTACAGATCCGTTGGAGATTTAAAATTGGCACTTCATATCTAAAACGGTCGCCGACCCCTGTGCTGTACTACAAAAATTACTTTAAAAACACTATACAAAAAGGAAAGTTCAACTCTAAGTGACATGCAGACCAAATGTTTGGCATGATGAACAGACAGTAAGAGAGGCAGCAGAGCTCCACTGTGTTCAGTTTGGATGCATTGGAAATGACATGAGCCATAACATGCTGGACCAAAACACTACCATGAATCTACACACATTGGCGATAAAATAGTCATGATATGACAAATGGTATGTCTGACAATGCTCTATTTTTGTCCAGGAAGTATATTTAGTTTAAGTATATCTTTCCCCCTTTTTTTCTTCTCTTTTGACAACACAAAAACAAACGTGCCCATTCTGAACACACTCCCTCATCAGCAGAGCACGGCACAGCAGGGCCCGTGGCCAGGCAACCCCTCCCAAAGGCCTTAGTTAGACAAACATCAGTACTCCTCGAGGCCTCAAGTGTGTACCGTGTATAGTAACATCGTCCTCTAGGTCCCAACATCTCCCACAGTGAGCAGTCACACAGGGAAAATAACATTACAGAGTCTAAGCAACCGCACAGAGCAAGAGTTGTGTATACTATTCCTGACTAAACATTAATACCTAGCTACTTAGTTCCATGAGAGAAATCCCTGCAGAACCATCTCTAACCGCAAACCATGAAAACCCTAATATGGAAGCACAGTAATGAGAAAAAAAAGGCAGGCATGAATAACAATGACATATTATAAACCTCTGACTCCCAATGTGTCAACCAGCTACTATTAAAAAGGTGACAAATGGCTGGTGTCTGCCGGGTATAATGACCAATGGACTCACCTCAGGGAATATTTGGAATGCTTGATGTGGAAGGGCTCCTTAGGGTTTACAAATTTCAGCTGCAAGTCAATTAGAGAAGCCACACATCAAATATCAAATCCATGCAAAGCACAATAACAGTTGTTAGGGGTTACTACATTTATCTCTAAAAAACATGCAATTTGTATTATGGAATAACAGTATACACAAGGTGAGCATATATCTGATCAATACACTGAACAGATCCGAGTTCAATGTATTAAATATAAACTTAACTAAATAAAGATCAACTCTGTCTTTATGTGGAATCGTGCATTCCAGTTTTTGCTGCAGTCAAGTGAGAAAGTAAACGCCTCCCTTGCTGTGTCTTTGTGAGAATAAAGCGTGCCTCACCTCATGCGTGTCGGCCGAGTTGTTGCGGATGTTGACCTTCAGAGTGCTGGATTCGCCCGCCCGCGTGGCTGGGAAGGTGTAGAGATCCTGTGGAGAATACACACCCCTCCGCACAGCCTCCTCCTGACTGGATTGTGTTTAAACGGAGAGCATAAACATCACAACAACCAAGAGCAGTAGCTGTAAATGAGACACCACGTCTAAAACAAGTGGCACACTTATGGTGAACAACAGAACACATCCAACATTGGAAAAGGAAGCGTGTGGATTGGGGAATAGAGCTGAGAAGATCCATCCTAGTAAATTGTTTGTTTAATTTGAGATGATCCAGGTCTCACCTGGTTTTGCCTGCTGAGGTTTCAGCTCTCTTCCTGGTCTTGACTGTGGCCTCGGTCTTCACCAGAGAGCAGTCTCCTTCCTGTGGTCCTGCAACTGGTCCAGACTTTACTCCCTTTAAATGCAGACAAATCATTAGGATCTTGGCTAGTAAGTACAACCTGCCATCCCCATACTACTTAAAAAAATGTGGTTATTAAAATATAATCGAGAAGAAATGCCCTCTAATATATTTTAAGTATATCATGCACAACGTACTGACTGTGAGATTTGTTTTACTACTAAATCCACAACTAGTCATTTGCAGAAAAAGAAACACATCACACGTATTTTAGTTCCACATCAGACTGTCAGGCACAAATCGAAATCAAAGTCTTGCTAACCGGAGTCACAGATTAGCATTTAACACCACTGCAGGATTTAGCACTCCACTTTTAACATCACATCTGAGAAATAAGGCAACAACAAAAGCGCCACCATCATAGCCACTTAACCTACTTTATGTGGAGCCATCTATCTGACATCCCACTTGCTGTGTATGTATGCTCTTAAGTTAACTGGGTCTGTCATAACACTTCACATTAAAGCAGAGCACACACGAAGCCTGCAGGCCCATCTCAGCAGGATGGCTCTGCTTACCATCCCACAACCCACTTCTCTCATTTGTTAATTCTGTCACTAACACTACAAAGCCATAGTCAGGTTCTCCAGTACCAACGTGCTGCTTTTTAATATAAAATAAATTATTACGGCAATGGTTATGTACACATGGTTGATCAAACACTGTAGACAAAGGTTGGTTGAATGTAGTTTTTTTCAGCTTGGGGAAGAAATATGAAACATGCTAATGTACGAGGAATGTACTTCATTAAGGATAAAGCAAAGAAGGGTTCAATGGATAGCTTTGAACAGACAGGAGTACCAAAACAATATACTGCTGATGACGGGGGCAGCAGCAAAACATATTTTAGTAACCTTAAATTCAAGATCAGTTTAAGGGTACGCTATATTTTAAATATTTTCACTGCTTTGGGGTTTTAAAAAAGGGTAATTTCAGATTCACCAAAGTCACACAATAACACAAACTGACGAACTGACTGAGGCGACGAGGGATCAGCAACCCCTGTGTTCTGGGAGGTAAAAAGAAATCTGGTGGCTTTGAAGAGATTAGATAGATATAACTGCTCTAGTTCCCTGTTCGATTTAGCTGTCCGATGGCAGGGGTGTTGGAAATGTTCTAAATATAGTGTACACTTAAACTGATGATGATCTTTTTTTTTGTTAAAATACGTCTTGCTGCTGCCCGCGTCCACAGTCGACCACCATCTATTGTAGGTAACACACAGACTAAGAATTATAGTGAAAACTCAGCAAAATAATTGATTGTATGTGAACAAAAGACAGACATTTATAGTGTATTTTTTTTGAAAAGTGGTTTTGACCATGCAATATGAAACCCCAACATAAAAAAAAATGAACACCATTTTTTCTCCACCATAAAACCGTTACTAGAGAAGCACATTTTCTCTATGTAATACGGTGTTTGAGAACACATCTATTCATTTTGTGGGACTCACAGTGCCGCAGAGTTGGAAGCGGATTCTGGTTTTCTGCTGCGGCTCAGACACAGGGTGGCACTCCAAGTCCCAGAACTGGGCATAGTCCCCTCTGTCCCTGGGCAGGAAGATAATAGGCACCTGGGAGAACAAGAACGATTTAACCATATAAGTGCTTGTTATACTCTTATATGTTCTAAGAGGCCAACCTCTCGGGGAAATCAAACTTCTCAACTGCCACATAACTCAACCTTGTTTTACTGCTGCAAGCTTTTCTAGTGGAAGATACAGTCAGTGCAGCTTGGGTATAGCAGGCAAATAAAACCAAACAAACAAAATGCTTAAAAAAGGAAACCTTTTGAAATTGCACGTTAACCAAAAAGATATATTTAAAAAAAAAGTATATTACTTCAGACAAAGACTGAAGGATTAGTTTTAAGTTTCCCAAAAGTATTTTTTTCATAGTGGTTCAATAGAGCCGCTGAATTCTGCAAGGCACTGGTTCAACAAGGTGCTGCAAACAAAATGGATTTGCTGCAGTGCTTTTGCAGAAAAAAAAACACCAGTGGGCCAATTATATAGAGCTGCTGTAGACCCAAGTTACATGTCATGTCAGAAATGTCAGTTCATTTCACTACAGTCAGTACTTTGAGTACTCAAAGTCTGTTATTTGTAAAGTGGCCCCGACAATTCATTATTTGCAAATGTTAGTTTTATTAAGCTATTAAAAAAAATGAATGAAACATTATAAATGTAGGTTATTCTTGCTACAGAAACCAACCATTATAAAAATACCACCAGAATCTCAGAGCTAATAAAGTATACACTTGTATGTCTTATGACCTAGCTATTGGTGACCCTCAAACTATAAACAGCTGTAAACCACATCAACATATGCAGGCGCCATCATGTCACAATTTTATAACCGACAAATCTGGTTGGTTGCGAGTGCCTACCTGCATCTTCTCATGGGCCCCCAGAGTGCCTGAGACCCTGGAGCATCTGAAAGCAGTGTAAGTAGCCCGGTAAACGTCTCCACTGTTGTCAACACCCTGAGGAAAAAGGCGAGACAACGGCTTGAGTTGCTGCTATCACTCAATGGCAAGTAACAAGACCAAAACCAACAAGATTATATCCAAAATGCGTGGAACTGCAAAATAAACCAAAGCGAGACAAAAAGGAGCATTTAGTTACACTTACAGTGAAACTGAAATCAAAAGAAATACAAAACAAATAAAAGCATTTGATTCCCGAGGATGGTAAACAGGATGAAAGAGATAATGATAAGAAGAAAAAAAAGCACCTTGACATATGGAGGAGCAAATGATGACAGGTACCACCTCACTTCACCTTCCCCATTCTGCACCTCCAGCTGGGCCTCTGAAGTAGAGCAACAACACAGAGTTCACGTCTCCCACAGGAATACACAAAAGTATGCTGCCCAGAGCAGCTATTCTCACACAGTAGGATTCAGAGCGCCATCTAGGGGGCTACAGACGTACTGCCAAATGGTTGGATTAAATTTAAAATGTTTAATTTACAAAACTAGTTACTTTTATATTGAAATGTGCTCAAGAATGCACATGAATTAAAGAAATGAAATAACTGTTTGCATTTGAATATCATCATCATCATCAGGTAGAGACGTCATCAGGCTTTTAGATCATTGCTTTAAGGCCGTCGTATCATACAGCCAAAAACTAGATGGACAGAGAAACCTGTTCTCTGGTGAGTCCCCTCCCTACCTGATGTCTCCCCTGAAGAAGTGGTGGGGAACATGATGGTCTTGTTGCTGATCTCCACCAGGGCTTGAGGTGCCTGTGGGGTCTGCGAAGGTAGTGACTGCTTGGCAGTGAGCCTGGCCACAGGCAGCACCGGGGTGGCAGCCTGAGGAGGCAGGGCTGACAGACTTGTGTCTGCAGGGGCGGCTGACACATCCAGAGCCAGGTCCCTACGAATCTGGACCTTAATAAACTGAACGAGTGGTAACAATGTAGACATTTAGCTCTTGTTAAAAGGGTTGGTTTGGATTGTTTGAAGAGGGGTTGTATGAGGTCCTTCACCGCTAGTTTGGAGAAACTGCACAGGAGAAAAGCTATTTACTACTGTGGATGGGGGAAGGAGAAACATTTATTTTACACTTAAAAAAAAAAAATCAATAATAGTTTTTAAGTGTATGCTATATTTGGAACATTTTAAATGCTCTACCTTGCCATCACACAACCATTTCCAACGGGGAACTGAAGCATTTATTCATGTTCTTTTCAAAGCCAGACTCCATTGACAGAAAACAGGAATGTCACCCAAAAATTCAGTTATCGGTTGTCGGTGGCAAACTAAAGCAGTGAAATGATTGTGAATATAATAACAATTAAGCTGATATTGTTTTTTTGTGCGTGTGTGTAAAATGCATTTTGCTGCTGCTCCCGTCCACAAAAGTACATTGTCTTACTCCCACGTTGGTACTCCTATCTGCTTCGCCAAACTCTGAGACTGCAAATCATCATATACCGAGGTAATACACTTACTATGGAGAAGAACCTGATACAACCCCACTATACCTTTCAGATCTCAAGGCACAAGACACGATTCACGATTGACTTGAAAAGCAATGTTTTAAGTGCTCCATACCTTCTGTTGACTGTCACACTGAACATAAATCTGTCCACTCCATGGCAGCAGGGTAGATTTAGTTGCGAGTGAAGGGTTCGGGCTGATCAAAATCTGCAGGTGGCAACTTGTGTAACAATAATAAAGAAATAAGATACAAGAGGAGTAATTCAAATCATATATACACACAGTCACATAGGGTTAGGATCACATTAGGGTTGGATATTCTTCCTGTAATTGTTAATTTCATGAAGGTATGACAACAGTAGTTGTAAAGGTTACATATACTGTTACATATACCTCAAATTAAACTATCAACACTTGGTATGTAGTACCTACACGCTGTGGTAAATGCAAATAAAACAAGGAAGATAAACACAAAAACATTTAATAAACATCACAGGGGTCTAATTCCGACCCAGAAGCCTATATTTTACCGCAGCCAATATATTTTAGTGATCAACCACGTGTCTTCTTACTGAGGCTCGATAACTCCATGCTGAGGGGTGATTGTGAGGCAGTGAGCGGGCCAGGACAAATCAAAGCTCAGTTCTCTTGATGTATTGTTCCGGATCTGAACCTGACTGGTGGTGGCTGCACCATCTAAAAAAAAGAAAAAGAAAAAAAGAAAAAGTAAATTGGTTTTGCTAGCTACTAATCAGATGTCATTGCAGAGTCATTCAGCTAAGGTCTGGAGGTGATTGCTTCACCAATCATACTCAAAATCTGTATTGGCATTGGAGGCTAAGGTGATACAATTGAACATAATATGCTTCTGAAATCTAGATTCTACTCACTGATGGTGGGAGCTGCAAGGACTAGTTGTTCTGGATGGAGAGTCCACGACTCAGACTGCCGGTTTAATGGCTCCGAAGCCTGTGGGGGCAAAAAGACATTAAACATATGTTTTATTCATGTCTCATGTCTTATGTCTCAACATAAGAAACCATTAATGTCCTTTAAAAGAGGGAGTGTGCTACCTTTAAGGAGGGTTCTGCCACTTTCAGTGCTGGACCTTGGGGACCTTTCACCGGCAGCACGTCCAGAGACACATTGCCATTCGTCAAGCCACTGAAATTACACAACTAAATTGAACTGTTCATTGTGTCTTATATCATGCATTCAATTTAAATGTGTTTAAATTAAAATTTGTACATCAATTACTCATCCATTTTCAAATCGATTCATGTGTAACTGAAATGTATTACACGACTGATAAACACTATTAATCCTCTGATTTTGTATCCCAGTGTGTGTTGACTGCATCTGTTGTGTCACAGTTTATTAAAGTATGATGGAAACAAGTCCGACAGTACCTGTCTGTGTCTGAACTGTGTCTAGAAGAGGGCAGCAGCAGCCCCGTGTGGTCACTCTGCTCACAGTTGGTGCTGTTTGTACATCCCAGCAGCGACACCACGACCTTACTCATGTTTCCATAGAAGAGGTGAGCTTCGTTCGGCCGTTGGGGAAGGTCATAGGCTACAGAGAAGGTAAAAAATGGGTGAGCCATGGATTAAACCTACATCTTTGTGAATCTGTTTCTTCTAATATTTTCCAAATATATATTTTGTCCAGCATTATTAGGGTATCTTACTCTCGGTAAGGTTTTCTTCTCCCAGGAACTTCTCGTTGAAGTTGACATTTTTCAACAGACTGTTTTCAGACAGAGCCTTCCGCACAGCCTCTGGTTTGCTCTGAAGCAATCTGAAAAGAAAAAACACACACAAACGGTAGGGGAAACAAAACGGCTTCTTAAAACAACAGAGCTATTAGCAATTAGATCTACAAGCTATCAGCTCTTTTAAAGTTATACTATTCAAATCGACAGTCCAGCGTCTGTTGGAAGGAGTATCACACAGATTGTTTTGTGAATAACAAAGCTGACCATACAACACTTGTTTTTTTATCTGATTATGTTAAAGAAAGTAAAGGAATTGCTGGTCTGCAGTTTCACTTCTTCTGCAATGTTCCACTGTATGTATTTGAAAGATCATATCACAAACGCATAGTTTTCATCTAAAACCATTAAGGGGAGACACCACAGGTGAATAGTCAAAAAAGTGAATAGATATCACTGTAAAAACATCACCATTTCATTACCTACAGTAAAAACAATCAACTATAATGTTAATATATGCAAATGATGTATTGTGTTATTAAATATGTCGCCGTTTACAAACATTTCCAGCACAGAAATCTGAACATTGGCTGAAGCCACGTTTAATACATTTTCACCATGTTTTAGGATTAAAATATTCCATAGATCAGATATTTAAAAAAATCATAATTTACGGACAGGAATTAAATTGGTGTGGTGGATGCTAGTAATGAAAGACTGGAATTTATCGAAGCAAAATCTCTAAATTGGGCAGTGCATGAAAAAGAATGTTTTGCCTGGGGTGTCTCGTCCTGATTTACATTTGCCGTTACTACACAGCAAATTACTCTCATGGTGAAGTAAAATGAAATTCACATTTAATTATGAGCTGTCCACTACTAATGTCCAAATCACCAACCAAGCGCTGGAAGGTCTCACCTCCTATACTGCTGCCTGGAGACCTCATCGCCACAAAACAGACAGACGGTAGCCAGCAGTGCACTGTCCGACTGACATAGGGTCTTTTCCCTTTGGGTCGACTTCATTAACACAGTGATCACCTGAAAACACACACAAGTAGTATTAGTAGAAAGGTCATCTTCTAGCATACGCAAGACAGGCAGCAATAAGAATAAGAGATCTTAAAAGACTATACTATAAGACTAAATCAATAGCAGCTTTTATTCACATTAAATTGTTGTATTATCCGTCTTGTATAGCACTTGAAGAAATCTTTTTGAAGACACTGACCTAGCATAAAGCCAGATTTTAAAAAGAATGTTGCGAATGTGTATTTTTAATGGATTAATCATGTATTTGTGCAGGGAGTTCCAGTATGTTTAAGTGCAATTTTAAGAGTATTAAGCCTATTTTGGTTATTATCTGGATAATATTGTGAATTGCAATTATTTTGTTCAGGATAATCATGACATGACATCTTTCAAATCTGTCTACTCTCCTACCTCTTGTGTCCTTTCTTTCAGTACAAACTGCGATGGGGCGAGGCTGATGACAGACGGTTCCATGACTGATCGTGTGTGCACATCAGAGAAGGCCACGGCTTTGATGAAAGCTGATCTGGAGCCAGTGTTCCTCACGCAGAGACACACTTTGCTGACACGACCGACAGCGATGTCAGTCATTGTTGCCACATAGCCATCTGCCTGTTTTCTCTGGTCCTCCAGGATGATGTTGCTCGTTCCACCGTAGCCCGACAGTGGAATCTGATGATGGGAAACACAGGAACCAATTAGACTATTGACCATGTATTTCTCTAGAAATAATGAAAAAAAACATGGCAAGGAAAAACGAGGCAGGAAAAAAAGAGTGAGAACATACAGAGGTTAAATGAGAAAAATGTTAAGTGTTGGATGACTCCAGAGAAAGAAGCCAGAGAGCTCGTCAGGGCCTAAACGGTCACATCCTCACCGTGAATTTGACCCCTGGCTGTGAAGGTCGGACTCCAGACTGTTTGATCTCCAGCTTGGCCAACATACAAGCCACCCTGGTGGGGGCAAAGAGCAGGTGGACAGTAACATCCTCTCTGGGACGAATGGACAGCTCCCCATGTCGGGTCAGACGCTCTTCAGGACTGAACAAACTCTGGAGCTGAGGGAAACACAAGTTCATAGACTTCACATTTGAACAGCGTAGACATTTGTTAAGCAAGTAGTCAAATTATCTTTAATAGATTCATCATTAAACTTGTTTTATTATAAAAGGGCTACGACTATGATGAAAACTACAAGGCTGAAAATGCTTCAGGGCTAGAAGCTCAAGGAAAAAGCAACGAGGAAGACTGATTTATCACTCCTTTACTGCCACATTAATGTATTAATCTTCGCCCTCTTTTCTAGCTGGTTGGAGCAGAGCGGTCAAGTTGGTTGTATAAAGAAAATTCTGATTAAATAAAACCGCCTTTGGTCACAAACACTTGCAGTGGATCGCTGATTAACACACAGGACACAATGGGAATGGAAATTAAGTCTGCGTGTGATTCCCAGCAGGTTGTCAAAACACAAAAACATGATGTGAGGATACTCTGAACAAGAAAGTATAGAGAAGAGATGTTTATCAGTTCTCAAATGTACAAATATTACAATCTACCTGAAAACAGTCCTGGTCTTGACCACGAATAAGCAGCCGCAGCTGCTGTGTAGCGTTGGTTGAGTTGTTCCTTAGAACCAGCTTCTGTTGACTGGAAAACAGTGGCAGCTGTTAGTTGATATCTTTGAGATTGACAGTCATTATCTAAAGGTCCTAGATTTGATTAAAGCAGCCAAGTCAAATCTGCATTAAAAGAATTCAACCAGTCTATGAAGGGTTTAGTCTTCTTACTGCCAGCTGTACTTTCCCTTCTTTCAGTGGGTATAAATAAATTGTGAATTATGTTGAAAATAGCTTCTGAGAAATAACACTCCCCGTAGACAGCCTCTGCCCCTTCTCATGAATAACATTATACAAGGCTTAATAGAATAAGGTGGATCACTGGGCCCTGAGTTTTTTTATTGATCACTTTCCAATGAATAATTGATAACTAAAAAGTATGTTTTGTAATAATGAAATAAATGAAGAACTGATAGGTTGCTTACACAGCTCGTCCCAGAGTGACCCCTCCCCAGGCTACGAACTGCTTATTAGAGAGAATTGGTGGAACATCATTGGCAACACCTGGAGCCAAGACCGCAGCGGAGAGAATAGCAGGTTTCCCAGAGTCCTCTGGGGCAATTTCTCCTTTCAGGGTTACCTCATACTGAGGACCAGACGGCAGCACCAAGATGGTGAGAAGGCTGCAACACAACAAGCAAACCAAGTCAACCCCACTGAGAAGTCCATTGAACTTGTGACATGTTTTGGGATATTCAAGGAAATAACCCAAGACTGATGCTCGTGAACAGTTCATTCAAGCATACAAGTTGCATTCAATCAAAATGTTTTAGTCTGGTTAAATCAATAATGAATTTAACATGGAAACGTTACTGGGCAAAAAGGTTAGGGATGGAAAAAGGACTATGTGTGCATGTCCTGCAGTAACGTGGCTACTGTAATCCCTGTAAACCTGGGCTGGTGTATTTGGGTGCACATAATGTAGTTTTTTTTGTAGTATGCATTAGGTGTCTCAGTAATACAAAAACTTTGTTAAATTCTGTAAACAATAAAAGGAATACATGTAAAAGCTACAAGTGTTTATGGCTTCGTCACTTTCAGTTCTATTTGGTCTTTGGAATAAGGCTGCAATGTTATGAGTGATTATCTTTCCTTTCATCCCTCTGCACTGCTGTCAAACAAGACATCCCTATATCAAATCTTTGTCGTACACATGCACTCGTATCAACATCGGAAACGTGGTTACACATACAAATGCAACGATTTCAGGTTCCTTCAGAAACTAAAAATTGCAGGCATGTGGTTGTATGCCCCTGCCAACCAGTCAAGTTGCAATTTAAATTCACGTCTATCCACGATGTTTTCTGAGGTCAAAGATCACTTTCAACCATAAAATGAAGTGGATGCGTGTGCCACATTTCAAGAAATTCCCTCTAGGTGTTCTGACATATATTGCTTTCAGGAGAATGGACCAATGCACGGACAATTCAAAACCATAATAAATCATAATAAATCTCATAAAAATATTGTGGTGTTTCTCCAAAAATCTCACTCCCATTATGGATGGATGGAACTACAGGACTTCCACATTGTTGGTTACTTCAGCAGCAATGCATGTTTGTATACCTTTCTTGATATTTCCTGCTTTTCGCCTGTGCTTTGAAGGAGACAACGATGCCTTGCTCCTCTCCCATTCTCAGAGACAGTTCATCCGGTGTCACAGAGAAACTGCCCTCAGCATCACTGCACTATAAACAGGAAAGCAAGAGAGACAATGAGAGGGAATATAATATATTAATAAGAAGAAGACAAATGTAGGAACTAGATAGCAACGGAACAGCAGGTTGAATGCTGGGAGGCAACAAGGAAGAAGAAACAGATCGAGAAAATTTGACATACAATGGAGATAGAGCTAGGTAATACATCGTTTTCATCAATTTGACTTTACTTGCTGTAAATCTACATTAAATTTGGTTTACAAAAAAGTTTTGGGCAGGGTTACATTTTTTTTCCAAGAGGGACCTTTACTTAAAAATTTAAAACAAGTTTGGTGATAGTAATAATTCCTGTGTCTTATGTAGATCTAACTTGATTTCAAAGAGAAAAAAAAACCTGATTAAACTTGTAAATTGGGACTGAATTTTAGATTTAATTTTTTTGCCATTTCACCCAGCCCCAAATGGAGGTAAGAAAAAAACAATAAAAAAAACAGAAGCAAATTATCAGTGAACCCCTGCTGTATTTGCCAGTATGAGCCCAAAATGTCACAGAGGCTTACCCAAATCCCACATCTAATAAGAAAAGTAAAGGTCTGAATTACCTTGAGTTTCAGCTGCACCTCAATGTTTCCTGCGTTCTTTAATGGCAGCGTCTGTTGACTAGATTTTCCCAGTGGAGCAGACAGGTTGACAGTCTAGACAGAAGTAGCACAAAAACATGATGAATAAAAAAAGTGGTTTCAATTAACCTTTATGTCCAATACAATTGTTCCGCATCCCCCCATGTTAAGTTTAGAAAACAAACTTTCAGATGTCACCGTTTCTTCATCCCTTTCTGTTCCATTTTATATTACTTTAAATATACATGAAAAATTATGAAAAAGTGAGATTTACATACATTCAATTGGCCAATGCAAGTTGGTCTCTCTCATTGCTACGAAAACTTAACTGTCACAAGACATACATAAAAATGTATTTTCATTGTGTGTAGCACTACACTATCAGGCTGATAAAAGGCCACAGGGCAGTTTCCCTACCTGCAGGTCTTTAGGAGCATGGACCCTTGCAGTTCCACACCTGGCCCTGAGGGGAATAGTCTTGATCACATGACTTGGACCAGGAGAGTCCACTTCGATGTCCACCCGAGCACTGTACTCATCAGCCGGACCAAGCTCTCCTGACAAGCACAACCACAAAGAGTTAGGGTTCGCTGGACAGGTTTTTGTTTCTCTTTGACCATACACTTTATCCTATACCTCAGTGAGAAAGGGGTAACACTATTGTATTAACACTAACTCAAAATCTTTGTTGGCATTTGTTTGTGCATGAATAAAAGAAAAACAGAAAACGTCTATGTCTACTGCAAACTTTGCACTTGTTTAGCTTAGGTGACATTAAATAGTTAACACACCCCACTGAGCATGAATGAAGTCAAATAGTTCATGAATTGTTACTTAAAATTTCAATCAAGGTCGACTACCTGAAGGAACTGTGTACTTCTGAGGGGCCTTGAAGTGAACCCAGACCATGAAGCTCTGTGGATTCTGGAAAAAAAGTACAATTTATCATAGAATTGATGAAGCCAGTTTCACTCCTTAATAGGCGAGATAGAAAATTGGAAATGGGAAACTGGCTGATTATTAAGATATGGGTAACACACTCTTTCAGAAATTATAAAAAACATTAAATAATAATAATATAAGTGGGAGAGATGCTGAATAAGGGTGCAGTTCTAACCTCTCCGTAGCTGGCATGCATAACGTGATTCATCACCGAGGGAGAGGACACTGGAGCCATGTGTCCGGCCTGCTGCGTTGCCTCAGATGTAATGGGAACAGGTTGCTTGGACAAGGTGAAGCATCGCCATGCTGTGGCGTTCTGGAGAAAGGAGATGTAAAATGCAAACCACTCCATGAACCATACTTATTATTCTCACTGCTGTGTTTCTGCTGCCTTGCATAGCAAAGCAAAGAAAGGATGATTTGTGATAAACCCATTACCTCCCTAGAACACCCTCAGTATGCTCAGTGTTATCCCAGTGACAGGCTCATCAGCCATCACCTCATAACTAAACAGCTAACATTGGCAGAGATTGAATTTAGTTACATTATGATGCATTCAAGCTATGCGCAGTAAAACCTAGTATTGTAAGACATTATAATATTATCATAATGGGTCCAAATGTAATTTGTGAATTTGTTTTTGGTGAGAAACTTAAATAAATACAGTTGTTTAAGATTACGTTTTCACCGCAACATAAATTAGATATTAGAGAGTATAGGGATTTTTCCAGGACAGCGTCAGTCTAGAGACTTGCTGTCAATTATAGTTCTTAGAAAGAAAATCGGAATCAGCATGTGAAAAGAACTCACTGCGCTGATGACCAGACGGATGGGCACTGTAGCATGAGTCCTGTTGAGCAGTTTGAGAGGAAGGGATTTGGCACTGCCTTCTGGAAGGTCTCCGAAATCCAAACAGCCGGACTTGCTTACTTCAGCCTGAGGAAGTTGAATTTGAGATTGGGTCTTTTGTGTGATGCAACATTTTCAAAGTAATGGTGGAAATAAGCAACTTCTTCCCTCCAACATTATCTCAAAACCCCATGTAGATACACGGATCTCAACCCTCAAGTATTTTTCCTTTGCCTGATTTTTTTTTTAAATGGAGCAGGTTATTTTTGGTTAAGAGTGTTATCTTTGTACTGGAGGCTCTCACCTCTAGAGCAGGATTCTCTGCTATGGCAACCAGCACCACCCTTTTAGCAAAGATGTTGGCCCTGGCAGCAATCTCCGTCTCCGCGGAAGCAGGCCAGGAGCAAACGCTGAAGACACACTGGTACACACCAGCTTGTGGAGGGATGAACAACACCTTCTGCTCCTCTGTACTCTTGGGGGCAATGATCGTCTTATTCTTCACTATAATCCACTGGTACGGCACGCTATCCACCTGTAGGGATGGGCATCAAAGACGGAAGAAAATGCCATAGTTAATTTGTCATTTTATAACAACGCTTGTTTGATCAATTAGTTGTCTAAAATGCTGACATTTATGTTTTTTTGGACATTATTTTGTTTTTAGCATATGTGCTTATACACTGCATAGAATTAGTCAGTGTGCTTTCTGCTCACCTTCTCTCCATCAATGGCCAGGCTGGTGACAGTGATCGACACTTGCTGCCATCTCTCAGAGGGGTTGAAGAGACTGAGGGAGGTCTGTGAAGCGATGCCTACACAGCAGGTATGAGGGAAACCGCAGTTCTTCTGGCACCACCACCTGGCCTGAGGACGACAGTGCAGCAGGGATAGCTGAGACAGGGAAATACTATTTAACTGCTTGTTGCAAATTTGTAATATGCACAAGAAAATGATTAACTGCTGGCCACATGTGATTAGTTAAGGTATGACAAATAATATCAAGACAACAACACAGTAAAATAAAATGTGTAAAGGAAGTTTACTCTCTTCAAAACATAAAAATACACTGCTACCTCTTAGTTCCTCAAGGCCACCTGCCACCAGCGGCTCTGCACCATATTGGCTGTAGGGTTTACCCATCATTCCCATGTTCTGCTGGGCCTGATGGGGTCTAGGGAGGTGATGGGACCCAACAGTTCCAGAAATCCCCAGAGGTCCTGATGAGGGATGGACGTGTCTCACTCCAAGATCACCGTTGGGTATGCCTGAAAAAAAATGGAAGAGGAGGTAGAATAAATTTAATAATTATATTTTATTGGGTTAACCATCATATTAACAATTTTAATGGGTAGGTGGTTTTGCAATACATAACTCAGCACATTTGTTTATGAAAGCAGGGAGAGGAGACATACCTGTAGAGGACACACTGAAGAGACCATTTCCTGCCACATGATAGCCATCAGGATGTAATGGAGCTACAGGTCCCAAATACTGCTGAGTCAGCTGAGAGTTGAAGAGCGAGCGTCCAGCGAGGAGGGACTGCATATCTCCTTGGTGGGGAAGGTCAATCAAGCCAGCACATTGGGGCTTAAAGCTGGGGACGGGTACATACTGGAGTCCCTCTGATGAGTATGACAGAGGCATGCCCAGGCCACTAGCATACGCCGACGATGGCACCGAGCTAGCAGCTCCCCACTGCTGGGAGCTCTGAGGAGCTGCAGTGCTGCTAGTTTGCTGAATGTTCACATTACTGCAATAGCCCGAGTCCACTTTAGTGAGCTGCCTGACATTGGATTCAGAGAGGTGCTTGTGGTTTCTGCAACCTGCTGAAGGATCGCCAGTCCTGTCCCTGGGGCAGTGGTAGTTACATTCACCCTGGCTGTGAGTGCAGCTCAGAGCAGAGACGCTACGTGAGGGCTCCGGGGTTTTACTCTGCTGTGCTGGTAGTGGGTCCAGACTTTGAGAATGCTGTGGTTGCACCTGGTCCAGGCTCTGGGGCAGGCCAAGAATATCAAGGTCGGAGTGTGCATCTTGTTCCACAGGTGGAGTTGGACTGAATCTGATGATGGTGGTGCTCAGTGCCATGGTACAGTTATTCTGTGGACAATAACCCAAGACAATAACACACAATGATAAAGAATTACAACCATCTCACTAAATCACACAAACCGACACAGAAACACTATATTAACCTTTTTAGATCAGAGAAAGCATGTGCTCCTCAAAACACGTTCAATATTTCATCTCCACAGCACTGCCCCCATGACAGTGACCTGGCTTTGAATCATTCATTTCACAGAGCACAGACCTGCCTGTCTCATTCATAGGGATGAACATTGAAACCGGGTATTAAAAAAGGGCACCAGTGCTAAATGAAAGACAGTCTTGATAAGCACCAACCTTCATATTCACCAGTTATTTTGAACGTTTTGGTCTAATTTATTATCACACTGCAGCATCTCATCAGCAGATCAGAGAGGCCTTGGTAGCAAAGTGAAGTGCATTTATTCAAGTTTAGACTTCATCAATAATCTGGTTTAACAGGCATAAACATGGAGAAAAGTGATATTTCAATCTGCCCTGTCCGCACTCCCCCCCCACCATTACATTTATACAAGCACAGCATGCTATTTCGGGTCATAGCTTATTTTTTAAAACTTGCTCAGACAAAAGCTGTCTGTATGTATTGTTTAGCTCTGTTTGTGGTATGAGACAAACCAGCAGAGCAGAGCTCCCTCTATCAGCAGTACCTGCACACTGAGCAAAGGAGGAAGGAATCCTGAATGTCTGTGTTCTTCATTCTTTGTTAACTTCACTCAGTAGTATTGTAATGTGAGGATTATGAAGTATTTAATTGACATTTAAATATTTTCCAGCAAGCTATTAATGAGTTGATGTAGTGACTTTGGTGTCATGTAAAATAACCAGATAAGTAATATTTTTTCGTCTTCTTTTCTTAAAATGTGTAAAAATACCCATGCAACAAGAATCCATGCTTTTGCAGCTTAAGTTAGGTATGCTTTACTTTGTCCTACCTTTTTCCTCTCAGGTGTAGGTATGACAGTACCATCATTCATTGAGATGTATGTGAGCCTGCTGAAACTCGGGCTGGAGCAGGTAGACTGAGGAGAAAGGTCAAGATCTGGACGTTTGTCTGCTAGACCACTGCTGGAGGACGCAGATGACACCATTCTACAAAGACAAGACAACACGGGAACACAGTAAAAAATTAATAATGACTCAATATGAAATGTCTCAGGTCATGTGCATCAGATCAGACTTAACATAAGATTTATGTGACAGTTACTTTCTTGTCAAGTAATCATTTCATTACCATTTAATAAAAAGTTCTAACATTCAATTAGTCAGATTTATTGAGACCAGGTGTGATACATTACCCATCAGCACTGGGAATGGAGGGCTGACTTGGAGAGGAGTGAGTAAGCGGAGAGGTGGACGGTCTGAAGTTACATTGCGTCTCCTCCACAGGTGGCTCAGAAAAACCCTTCAGCACTTCGGAGAAACAAAGTAATTGTCAGCACAAACTTAAATGATGTCATCACATCTGAGTTCAGAAACAAAACGGCTCAAAGGCGTGAGCAGATCATCACTCAGCAATATCTGACCTGTCAGGCAACTACAGCAAATGAAAGCGCAAGACACTCTAGTGTCAACTTCATCATAAACACTAAGGAAATACTAAATTAAAACAGAATTCAGAAAACTGAAAACATGAAATTTGGGAGAAAAGAAAAAAACATAATCTGTACATATCAAAAATGGATTTCATAAGGCTCTAGAGATACTAAAGTGTATCACTATTCTATTACACCCTGAGGTGTAACCTAAATATTCTCACAAGGGCAGCTTGTATCATGTGCTATATGGTGGATCTCTACATTAATTTAAATACAGGCCAGACAACCGTTGCATGTGTAATGTGTAAAACACAAGCACCATATTCCTGCTTTTTACTCACCACATGCAAGGTCTAGTGGAGCGTTTTGGCAAGAGAAGCCAACATGCTTCTCCACAGAGCTACGAGGTAAGGGAGCAGCCGTGACTTTCCGGGGTGGTGGTTTCTTCTCTGGAGAGTTACTGCGTCTGTCCTGCTGCTGCTGGCCTGCACTCTTCACCCTCTGTGGTGGCGAAGAGGAACCTTTAAAACAAGGCAGGTCTGACTGCCCGTTCCTCAGACTTGGTGGGGTTCTTGGCAAGTCAGGTGAGGTAGCAGTGCCTTTGTCATTCTTTTGGGATGTTTCTAAGGAACACCTAGTACTGTTGGATATTTGTGGGTTCAGTTCTCCTGGCTTGACTCCACTTTCGTTGAGGGTCCTGCTTGAGGAAACACGAGTCACGGGAGCTGAAGAAGCAGAGATATCACATGCTCTCATTTGCTCTGCAGAAGGCCCGAGAGTGGAAGCCTGCCCTGAGCCCACAGACCTTCTGGTAGAGCTGAAAGACGCACGAGGACGAGGAATAGAGCTTCTTTTTGAGTGTCCCTTTTGACCTGGAGATAAGGCACTTGAAGGGGGTGCTGCAGATGAGCTAGTGTTTAATGTCGTCTCTCCTCCTCTGTCTTTCTCCTCCGTTTTTGTTCTTGTTGACTTCTGTTGAGTCTCCCATTCTCACGCTGAGCTGAGCTCCCCTGTTCCTCGGGATATCCTACCACGGGGTTCCTTATAGAGCTGCTGAGGTTGTCAGCCCAGCCGGTCAGGTCAAAAGTAGTGTGGGCCAGAGAGGCATCAGTGCAACCTGACATATCAGTCTTTTTCAGGTATTTGTCCATGTCAAAGGCACTCAGCTCTCCAACACAGGTGCTCCTCTGCAGTGTGTCCAGCATGCTGCTCCGATCTGGCTCAGGGAGTATCTATGTAAAGGAAAAGTCAGATTTTTGCAGTGCATGGTAATGTCCAAATCAAATGCATACTAGAGTAATATTTAAAGAAGATAAAACCCTTACATGTTCAGTCGAGTGTGGTTCCTCAGTGCTGCTGACAGATGGTCCAACAGGTCCTGTGGACTCTGGTCGTTTCTTCGCCCTACTTCTCTTGGTCAACTCCATGATCATAGCAGCCAGATTCGATGGGTCCGTGCTGATGGACGCATCAGCAATGGCTGAAGCAATTGTGCTGATACTTAGCATTAGATGGCTGCTGTCATTGTTGGGGGAGACACAGCTTTGGTTACCCAAGTTTGAATCAGAGCCAGAGCCCTCACTGTGGTCAGGAAGTGCAGCTGTATCAGTGTGGTCCTAAAGAGAAAAAGGGAGTTTTTAGTCAGAAATACATGCCACTGTGATCGGAACGCGACCTGGAGATACTGAAAAATCAACATATACAAAAAGTCCCTATACCTCCTGTTCACGTGGTTCCAGATCAGCAACACCTTTGGGTGACATCCTTTCACCCGGTGCCTCAAGAGTTTTGTCCAAGTCCTCTGCAAGGAGAACTTAATGAGTAATACTCGGTGTAAAACACTTAAAAATAAGCAAAACAAAAAAAACAGGTACTCCTCCATAAGGGAAAGGATTCTTCTATACTGTGAACACACCTGGGTTGAGTGTCTTGTCTGCTTCACTGGTGTCATTCTGTGAAGCGATGTTGCTCACCGGGAACTCTGAGGGGTGAATTAGGGGAAATGGTCCCCTTTTCTCTGGAGAGGTAATGATGTAGCCAAAGGACGGCTAGAGGAACAAAGACCAAGCTGTTAATAAATGTTAGCCAGACAAACCTTAAAAGCAGCACAAGTAACAAGTGAATGTGACATCAAGTTTACACCATTAGGCTGTATGAGCTTTACTAAAAAATGAGCTTAAAAACACAATGTCCTTCAACTCTGTCATAATGATTTCTCGAGTCTCCTGCAAACAACAAAAAAAAAAAAAACATTTGCAGCTAGACCTCGTCAGTGATCGGACACCAGCTGCATATCAATGTTGTTTCTCATCCCTTCTACGGATTAATGTTCAAATTAATTCTTAACAGCCTTCATATCAAACCTCCCAGAGACCGAAAGATTACACGTTTAATTTCTGTAACAACAGAAAGCAGTTTTACTGACCCGTTTAACCAAATCCATATCAGGGGTGCCCAGACAGCCCAGGGCTTCAGAGCGTTGACCAAAAAACTGCCCCAGAGTCAGTCGCAGGTAGCTTTGGTCCCCCTGCTTGAACTCTGAGCAGACCTGGGATGCCCTCATTAGGATGTGGCTGTTGGGGGAGGCCTTCCAAGATGAGTCACTGTGGATGGTGCTGTTGCTACTGGCTGGTTCCATCTTCTCTTCCTGTGTGAACGCAATAAATCACAAAAAGGATGTACTTTACAGAATACAATGAAGCTGAGAGCTTTAGGGATCCGTTAGTGTCTTCTCTTACACTGTGGCACTTAAATTAATTTGATAATGACAAACAATGTAAGTTAGTGTTCTGCAAAGTCTTCAAATGTGCTGAAAGCTGTCAGTTAAAAAAAAAGGGCATTAAAAAGGTGGCTGTTTACCTGCATGAATTGGTGCTCCTTCTCAAATTCCACTTGATCCTTCACTATCTTTTCCATAGCATCACCTGCAAAGGGGCAAGAGTGTTTATTTAGTCACCATATTCAGCACAAACAAAAACAATTGAGCAACTGTATTCTCATTGTGGACTTGGTACATACTGGCAGGAATAAATTCCTCAGTTTGAAACTGGTCAACATTCTTCGACGTCTTCCCATCAAACTCTTTCTCAAAGGAGGAGTAGTATGCCAGGTCTGTGACCCACTGCCCTTCTTCATTCTGGTACACCACACTATGACGGTTACTGGCCCCTGAAACACTATGACGGTTACTGGCCCCTGAAGAGACAAGCAGTGCTGCTGAGACAAGCAAATTTATAGCGTGCAACAATGGAAATTGTTTCCTTTAACAGAATTTAAGAGAATTTAAGAGAACATTTAAAAAGAATGAGGCCCAATATGTGTTAACTTTCAGTATCAACCGAGTAAATGTCTGATCTAAATATTACCAACCTTGTTGAAACTCTTGCTCCAGATTGTCAGGGCAATGGTTCCACCCGTCATCTGAATCTTCTCGTTCCTGGTGGAAGCTCTGGGAGAAATACTTGGCTTCCAGGGAGGTTGAAAGGGGATTGTTGTCATCCTCACTGGTGCAGTCCGAGCCCTCTGCTGCAGTCACGTCACCACAAGGCCCTCCTCGACAGCCCAAATTAGGCGTGGCACCATCAGGCTCATCTACTCCGTCATCATAATCATCGTCATCGCATTCTGGAAGCAGCACCTAGGGGTGGGTTTGTTGAAAAAGGTATACAGGCTTGATGATTTTTGTTTAGATACTTGTGACTGACCTCTTCATTTGATTATTACAAGAAGAACAACAACAAGAACAAGAGCAGTAGCAGTAACGTGCATGGGTCTTTATAAAACCCTGACTTTCACCTATTCCCATGTACCCTCCCCTTGTACCTGGGACAGGTGGAAACTCCCCTGGGTGCCTTGAAGGTGGGTGAACGTTAGCGTTTCTGAGTCCTGAGGTCTCCCGAGTCCAGCTCCACTCCTCAGGTACCCCGAGTCCAGCAGTCGGTCAACAGTGGGTCCAGACTCTGTGTTCTCCATGGCATCCTGTCATGTATTAGTATTTAGCCTTTACTTTATTACTGTTTTCTATTGTGCAGAGCCTGGACAGCACAGAATAGCCCAATTGAAATGCCCATTTGGTCACAGTTCCATTTGAGTTGTTGTGCCCCTGTACTCACCAGTGCCTCTCGTCGGTCCAGGACCATGCTCCAGTTGACAGGAGAAAGCCTCTGAGCTCCCCTTGATGCCCCAAAAGAAGAGCTGGCCTCTCCTATACCGACAGGACCCACACGGTCACCCATCTGCAAAACATTGTGTAAAATTAAACACTATAGAATTCACCAGGATGCCAATAAAATCCACATTATAAAAAGGCACACAGAATGTATGTAAAGTGTACTAAATGGATGTTTTCAATATGAACAAAATTGTGTATAAAAAACAAAAACGAAAATTTAAATAAAAAAGCAAGCACAAATAAACCGGTCACTGCAGATAAAGCCCAGCTGTCTGATAACATTAATGATACATCTGCTCCTAGGTGCTCCGATAAGCCACCCCACTGCAACATGGAATGCAGTCAATGTTATTAATAATAATTCTTTATTCATATAGCACTTTTCGCAGCACAAAGTCACAAAGTGCTTCACAAAACATAATAAAACAACACAGTATATACAAAGATGAAGAGCAGCAAGAATAAAACAACGAAAGTCATTAACTGCCATGCAGTTCAAAGGCCTGTCGAAACAGGTAGGTTTAGTTACACCAGTGTCTGTCAAAGTACCAGAAGTGAGCCTGACTCTTACCTCTGTATGTCTTGAAAGACTGTTCTTTCCATTCCCTGGTAGATTCAGGTCGCCACCATCATCCTCACCAACAGCACTGCTCCCCACAATCCCCAGTCCACGCAGGACGTCATAGGTGGTCTGGTTGACGGTGTTCGGGAGAGGGATGGTAGAAACTCCACCATCATTTCCACTTTCCTCACTCCCACTGCTCCCATCCCCACCTCCTCCGTCCCCTGGAGTTACAATGACACAACAAGCAGGTGACTGGCTAGACTGATACAGAAAACTGTTGAATGCAGATCATAATATTCACTCACTTTGAAACATCAACCAGAGAACCAAAAAGGATTAAAATAAGGCAGAGAAGGATAATCATGTACCTGTGACTGGAGGGTTGATAACTTGTCCCTCAGCAGAACGTCTTTGTTCAATCCCAGACAGAGATGGGCCGCTGCGACCACTGGAGGCCTCATCATCAGAACTGCCTCCCTCTAAGCCTGGCCTGAAACTGGGACGATTACTCTCACCAACCTGTACACACACGTAGATATACACACATAAATAAAAAGCAGCAAATGCATAAAGCACACTCTGCTGTACATTCCTTTTTTCCAGACAAATAATGGAGCTACTCAATACTGGAATTTTGAGGCTGTTACTGATTATAAATATTGGAGTATTTTTTAAAGACTGATAATAATATTGTCTTTTCTTTCTGACCAGTTGTCTGGAGGTGCTAGGCAGCAGCCGTGTCCTGGTAGCATTGCTGTTCCTCCTGGCAGACTCCAACTCATCCTCTGTGTCCTCATCACTGGCAGGACAGGAGTCCATACCTGTGGCAGCCAGACGCACATCAGGCATCTGGAAGTCCTCCTGAAGAAAAAGGTACACAATATCTTACAAAATAATACAGAAACGGGTATGGGGAAAGCATTGAATGGTGTGTTATAATTTCATTTGAGTCAAGTATATGATTCACAAAAGTAATGACAGAATTGTAGAAGATGGAGGAACTCTTTTCCCAAAACGCATATGTCAAGGTGTATTTTCAGGCAAAAAAATCATATTCATAATCCTCTCCATTTAAGCAATACATGGGCATGAAGCTGCAAGGGTGTATACAGTATGTGCTCACCTGATTGTAGTCATCAAGGAACTGATGTCTATACGGTTCTGGAGAACTTTGGCTTGATAAGTTGTCAGTAGCACCCAGAAGTCCCTATGAACAATGAAGTATATTAATGGATACACTGAGACAAATAGATGAAGTGAATGACTCTACTTTAAACAGTTTTATCATGGCTCACTATTGTTGGCAAAGTGTTTCAAAAGGTGAGAAGAGTCTTACTGTTGCAGGAATCTCCTGGCCCTCCACTCTGCCTCTCTGCATGGCAGGAGGCACCAACTTATTGAAATAGTGCTCCAGCTCATCGTCGGGCAGGTGATTTGAATCAATGTCATCATCTGGGAACCAAACACAGGTTCACAGCATGACTCTGGCTTAGAGACAACCTGTCTGCGATTGATGTTAATTTTCTGCATTTAAAAAAATATCAAGGATGTATGAACCTGTGATGTCGCTGCTCATGCTGTCCACAGAGACGAGCTTCTCGTTTGCCAGGAAACTTGAGTTACTGCCACTGAAATGGTCACTGTCTACTCCCTCACTCTGCACATTAGCCTCCTCGGCTGTAGCTGGGAAGGGCTGAGTCAGGAAAAGGGAACGTATATTCAGCGCTGGAATCATCATTTAAAATGCAGATCGGCAACCTATATTTAATGATAAGGCTTAGTGGTATTCTGTAAGTTACTGGGATGGAAGAGACTGGTTTTTTTTGTATCAGTTTCTGAAAAATATGCTCAAGAAGATTAAAGATAGTTCAATCTAAAAGTTATTAACGTGAAACTACGCAACATACAGGCTTTTAATCATACTTCATCTTATCATGTTATTTTAATATTTCAATCAGTTAGAGCTCAAATGTGTCACATGGCTTTCTTTCTTTTTTTTTTTTTTTTGATAGGCACATGAAAAAGGTCCACATTATTATGAGCCAGAAACCATTGTATTATTACCTATATGATCAAGCTTGGGGTGTATAAATTCATGCAAAAAAAGCCACCAACTGTGCAACCAAAACTGGTACCTTTGCATCAGTGTTATCTTTATGTCCAAATGTCAGAAGCCCTGTTGACAGATCTGTCAGAAGAGGCAGGAAAAACACCGTACATTAGTATAATAATAATAATAATTATAATTATAATGATACTTATTTTTTCTCTATACATCAGAAAATACAAATAAGTGAATAAACAAGTAAGTGAAGTCAACTTTGATATGTTTTTTCCAACCAATAAAAAGGTAAAACTACTGATGATTTTGGGCAGCATTTGCACATTGTTATACCTACAGACCTCTTAACAAACTTGACATCATAAATGGGCCCTTTTGTGTTTCCTGTTGTTGTTTGTGTGTGGTAGCTGACAGGAAGTAAACTTGGACTAAAAGCTGTTGCCCTAGCAACAGAATGGCAATGAAAAAGATCAATAAAGCTCGACAGGTGCAAAAGCATCTACCTGTTCCAAGTTCTGTGGGCCGACCTTGTCCTGAGCCCATCTGCATGGGAGGAAGCCCCAGCATGGAGCCTTGGCTTTGAGACGGACTGTCATCCAAATGTATCTTTACCAGCATGTCTGAAAGACGGTGGGCTGCGATAAAGTCATCTGCATTGTCCCTGTAATGCAGGTGGGGATGTAAATAATTATGATCACATAAAAATTACTAGAGATGATACAGAATATCATATTTCCTTCCTAGTTCCTCATAACAATGAAATCTGTTCATGTTTTCAAATTAGGCTTTCATGGTTTTTAGTTTTATTTAGTGTAATTAATTCCTCTCTGCCAAATGTACATACCTGTTACATACTCAGTGAAATAAGTCAACCTACATGGGCTTATGACATTAGGTGACAATCTTCTGCAATGCTTTAAACATTAGTCAACAAGTACAGCTGATTTAGAAAAAATTCTGCAGTTGAAGCAATCCTAAGAACTAGAACAGAAGATGAGCTTTATTTCTCTTCACATGCAACATTTCAAAACAAATGAGCAGTGTGAACTACATGTATTTATAAACTCACAAGTCATCTTTGAAGCTGAGGGCAAACTTAGGCTGTTCTCGAACAGATGACTGGAAGTTAGTCTCCAGATATGAAGCCTCAACAAGATCTCTGTATGGCAAAAGCACAGACAACTGTTTAACAAAACAGCTGATTGTCAACATGCTAAACATCTCTACATCATAATGCTTGGAAATTACATTCGGCAACCAAGTACTGACTCACAATGAACATCCTCATCGCTGTTCTGTTTGTAACACATTTCCGAAAACAAAAAGCAACTTCTTTTAAAGCCACTTATCCATATACAGTTCTATAGACAGCAGGCATGCCTCAAAAGGTTTGTTATAATGTATTCTTATATCTGCACATCAATACTTCCTATTTCCAGTATTTTTTTTAATACTACTACCACAACCCTCTGAAACAGGAATTGGAATAATTTCAGCATCCACTCGCTAGTCAAACAGCCTGTGCAATGATTCAGAGAATGATGCATGAGAGCATTTCCACAAAAAGACACATCTGTCCCGAGCAGCAGCAGCAGCAGCAGAAGCAGCAGCATGCACCCACCTGTTGTCAGACACGGGTTTAATTTTAGCCACTGTAGAGGCAGCCACTGGAAGTCCTGGGCCTGAACCCAATGTCACATTCCCCAGTGTGGCACGGCCACTGGTGCTGTCCAGAGACTTGGAGAGGAAACTAGGAAAGGCTTCATCTTCCAACTTATAAAAACTGTCTGCCATATTTTTGAATGGGGCAGGGCGACAGCCAAGATGTGGCCCGACTTCAGTTCAGGTGAAGACCATCTGTAATGTCTAAGAAAGGAGAAATAAAAAGGAACGGTTGCGTTTTAGTCCAAACGCATCCATTGAACTGTTTTTGGCATAACGTTACTTTACATTGAGCTAGCCCAGAAGGGACCATTTACATTGTATGTCTGTCAGGGAATAATCAGCTTGTTGAGACGACCTTACATCTGTGATAAACCAATTAAGAAAAGTAGTTTGTCGCATTCTACAAAACTAATTGGGAGCAATTAACTAACTAGCAGACTTAATTATGCCAGGTTAGCTTACTTTTAACGCTAGCTCGTATAACGTTGCGTGCTAAAAACAAGTAACACTAACTAACGTTAACGTACTTCACTATCTTCGTTTATAAAGTTAGAGAGAAAAGTCTTGCAGCAACACAAGTTAACTTAACATAGATAAGTTAACTAAACCTGCTTGCGTTCCCTAAGCAAACTCTTTAAAGACATGTTTGCTAGAGAGTTAGCGCTAAATCTTAACGTAAACGTTAGTTGGACTTCAACTCACATTCACCGCTCCGGCAGACCGCAGTTCTTCTGCAACTCGAAGTTTTATCGTCATAAAGTGACGCAGACGCGTTTCAAGGAGTATTTAAGTTCCGAAAGAAAGTTCCCTGACCCTTACGTTGGTCATTATTGCTTAAAAGCAGACACAAACAAACCAATCGTACAACAGTTCGGAGGACCAAGCGGCGCCCAGAAACCACAGGAAGCCCGCGTGAGAGTCCATGTCACGTGGGCGGGACTTAAACAACTTAAACCACTTTCATTGGACCACACGACTGCGATGGAGGAAACTGTCAGGAGCCAATAGGATGGGATCCATGTCATTCCGTCTGGACTTGGATTCTCAGTTTGGAGTGATGCATCAATCGAGCGTTTGTCCTTACAAGATGAATGAAAGAAGGGGTTACTTATTTTTAGACAGCAGCCATCATGTAATGACACTACAAAAGGAAAACAAACTGTTTGAGTTTATAGAATAAACATCCAGCATTAAGTTGAAAAAATTATCTCCTCGACTAAAGTCAAGCAAAACTTGTTTTCTACCATATAGAAGGACATGAAAGCAATAGTTACTGCCAAGTGTAGTGTTTTGTTGTATCAAGTGTTCGGCCAAGCAGCTGCAAAAATGCCTCGGTTGGCAGACAGCTGCATCCCATGCATTCCAGTTTTGGAGAGGCATCTATATAACTGAGCCATGAAATGAAATGTTATCCTCCATGTTAAAACAAATTACATACCATGTATTTAGAGCAAAGCTGGGAGGGGAAAAAGCCTGATATTACCACATGGAAATCTCCTGTATCTGCCCTTGGATCTCAGGCTCAGCAACAACACGAAAGCCATGGAATTGGTCGGATCAGTTACTTTGTCCAACTGATAGCAATATACTGTTGCACAATCGACCGACAAGTGCACGTGTCGCTTTGGATAAAATTGCTTAATACCCTAAATGTAAATGTAAGGGCAAATCATACCTCAAACAAATACTACCACATGGTAGTCAGTCACACACAAATTAATTTTTGTCAGTTGTCTGTTTTTGTGTGTATGAGAAGGAAAACTTCATTCAAAAATAACACTCTACTCATATCTTGTGATTATTCTGACTTCCACTGTGAGCAATGAGTAATAACATTTCCTCTGCAGGCACTGATGGTTGAGGTTGTCAGTGTCCTTGGAAAAAAACACTTCATGACCCCAAAATGAGAAAAATATATGCGTAAAATTAGCGCTTAGAATAAAATAAATAAATATGGGAAATGTTTAGTTTATTTTTCACAGGTTATCATATTAATTATTTATTCATCAAATTGGCTTTATTGGCAATAGTATGCAAATATCACAAAAATATTCATGGCATCTTCAATACCCTTTCGGATTTATGCACAGGAGAAAGAAGAAAACAGAAACAGAAATTAAAGTCTTTGTTACAATTAATGGCACTTTTGTGGTTCATTCCCATCCCCCAACCACATCCCTTCTTTATTTGAGCTAAAAACAGCCCCAAATCACTGTCCTTCAGCCTCTGGTAAGGACAGCAGTGATCTTGAGGAGAGTCTGTGTGGAAGAGCCTGTTGCTGAGGCTGAATGGGCTCAGCGTCACAGTGCTCGATTAGAGATGAGGGAGGAAGCAGGTGACCATACCTGTTCCCCTCTCTGGGAGGATCCAGAGGCGGAAAGAAATACCTGAAGCAACACAGAGATAGAGACGAAGACGACAAATACGTGGACGGGGAGAAGACGGTGACGATGGAATACACAGGGGAAAGACATCAAACGAAGTAGAAAGATGAGATTAAAAGGAAAAAAGGACACATGTATGTATTTAGAAAAGAGGGGAGAATGGTGACGGGGGGGTTGTTCTTTAAAAAGTATACACTGCTGTTCAAAAGATCAGTGACCTGTTACATTGATGTTTTTCTTCTTTCCTTCAATCATTACTATATTAACAGAGACAAAATAGTCTAATTCAGGCACCGAATGTATTCTAATATTAAAATTGTTTTGGCTGCAAGAAGATAATTATTTTGTTTTTATGTTTTATGCCATGGGAGAATACTGCTTTTCCCCTTTGATTTAGTTTTCCAGCCCAGAAAGGCACACATGTCCCTCCATCATTATTGGTTAAATCACAATGGTGGCAGAATTTGAAGGCTAAACTTTTCTTTCGGGGGGGGGGGGGGGTAACTACACTAACCTTCTGTAAAAAAAAAAAAAAGCTTTGCTTAAGCAACACAGCTGTTAATATTTCAGCTTCATGTAGGCATTATACAGAAACAGGAACTTGTTCCTATTCAAGTCTGTTCAGAGCAAACCTCCCTTTGGCACTCACCCCCGTTCTGATGAAGTCTCCTGAGAAAGTGTTTCAAAAACAACATCCTAGCCAGCCTGGACCCTCACCTGTTTGCATGCAGAGCCAGCAGATCCACAGAGGACGCCATCTCCGCTGCCCTTCACTCAGCCCTCACACATCTTGAAAATAGCACTAACATCAGAATGTTGCTTCTTGACTTCAGCTCAGCATTGACCGCGATTTCCCCCCATGAAACGGCTCAGTAAATGCATCACTATGGGCTTCAGTATCTCAATGTGCAACTGGTTATTAACTTCACAAAAAGACCTTATGCATCTCAGACTCACAGCCACGTCTCTTTCACTCTGGTGTCCAACAGACAAAAAGGACAGACGGCTCTACAGCAAGTGATTAAAACCACCCAGAACAAAATTGGTACCCCTCTACCGACTGCAGCATCAGTGATATTAGCGACAAGAGGTGCCTGTGAAGATCTCAAAGGATAGTAAAAACAAAACCTGCCCAGACACAGCCTGTTCACCTTGCTGCCTCTAGGAGGGGATAAAGAAGTACCAACTGCTGTAGCTGCAGACTTCAGACCAGCTTCTTTCCTCAGGCTGCAAGACTCTTAAACTCATCCTCTATCCTCCACATATGGCATTGTTTGGGGTTTTTTGTGCATTTTCTTACGTACCATAATGGGACTACAAATTGCATTGTTGCAATAAAAAGCATGAAACTTGTGCACATTGTTGTCCACGTACATAACAAACCCAGACCTGCCAACCTTGAAATATTTTTATGAGTACCCCCCCCCCCCCCCCCCCCCGGAGAAATAATAAATTATTATTTTTTTAATGCTCTTTTTTTACTGTAGATTAACTATTTCATTCAACTACTTTTCTACTCTTTGTGCTTTGCTAGGGATGTCATAATCAGGCTACCTTAGTAACAAGCCCATGACATTTATTGCAGTATTGTAAAGCATGTCATGATATCAAAATTTCACTGCATTATAATGCCCCAGTACAATAATTATTTCATTATCCATAAGTCAACAACAAGAACATTTGGTCAAAAATAAAATACTGTAGCTTATCTGCCTTTCTCATTCACCAGCCTCTCTCCCCTCATCCCACCCTCACCTGCCTGTCTGCCCCCACCTCACTCACTCACCTCCCTCCCTCACCTGGCTCACCTCGCTCCTTTCTCCCTCTCTAACTTTAAACCTGGTTCTGTATCTGCCGTCACACAACACAACGGTAGTTTTTTTTCATGTGAAAAGTTTAACGATGTCCGCGGTCGGTCCGTGTGTCTGTCTCACGTACAATCTAGGTACGCTACTTTATTCTCTCTCATACACGCACACGCAAACACACACACGGCACGCACGCACGCACACACACACACACACACACACGCACGCACACACACACACACACACCAGTTTACCGTTTTAACCGCCAGCTGCTGCGGGTGGGGGCACGGGGAACGGGGAGAGAGGCAGAGGACAGGAGAGAGCGGGCCAACGCTGTGGGTTCGGCAGACTCGTTATTCTCCGCTACTCTATCATGATTGGTTGAAACTGCACCGCTACACTGCTGCATCGTGTTGTCAGACTTTGCACGTGCACATTTCTAACAGCACTCACAGATGTCTGCAGCTTTTTGAGTAGTTTAATGAGGCGGAGCGTACCAGCGTATTTTGATGTCAAATTGCGTACCTGCTACGCAAAATGCGTACAGGTTGGCAGGTCTGCAAACCCTTCGTAACAATCAACATCTATGTGTAAACTTTTCAAACCTAAAGGGATGAAAGACAGTTTAATAATATAGAGTCGTCCTCTCAGCCATCTGACATAACATATCAAGCTTTTGTGGCAGGTAATCCCAAACTTTTGACCAGCAGTGCATGTGTGTATTGTTATTGAAAGAGGTGGTGAACCCCTGGCAATAAAAAAGTGGAGGCTGTGAAGAACAAGGCCATGCATCCCAAACTGAGCCCTTAAGCACAACATTTTCAGCCAGAACACATTTCAAATTTCGACACAAGGGCAAACGGTAGCTGGTGCAGAGGAGACATTAGTAATATGCAGGATGCTGGTATCTCTTTGGAGAGGTCAGCTGCCGCAGGGGAGGGGCAAAGGGAGCTCTCTTGCCAATCCTGCATGCAACAAGCAATACAACACCACATTAAATCAACAACCTCACTTCTCACAATAGGAACGCAACAAAACTTTTATGCAAAGTCATTTTACAAAAATACAATTTGGTTTTCACTTTTGCAAAGACAACATAATTTATAACACAGAGTGTGTGTTACTCCGGTTAGAGGTGACTCAAGAGTTAAGTCAAGAACTACAAAAATGGTAAATACGGAGGTTTTAAGTTGGAGGTTATTAAGTTGAACATAAATACAGCCACAAACCAACTCTGATAAAACCAGTGTTAGCTCAAACACAGTTTGTCCACTGGCATTTTGAACCTTTTTCATATGACATCAAATAGTAATAGTTGCGCATTTATAATCCAAATCTTAAAACAAGCCTACATTTGCTCAACAGCAACCACTGTGGCTGCAAGCAACAATTACGGAATAACAGTAAATGACCAAGCTGTGTGAAGAGTCAAACCGTCAGAAGGAAGTGAGGCTCTGGAAGCTACTAGTCATACCAGACCAAGTAAGGCTGGAGCGACAAAAACCTGAGTGCACAGAATTTAGAAAGGGTGTGTTTTATTGCTGATGAATTCAACATTTCATTTGTAAAAGAAAGATTGTGTTATCTCTACTTCCAAAAGGTCCATAGTCTCACTTTATAGCCATACATTTCAGTGGCTGTATTCATACCCATATTGCTGGATGTTAATACAATTAAGTTGGTTAATGAACTTCACTCAAGTTGTCCTTCTGCTCAGCAAAGAGTTTGGCAATACATGTTAAGTTGTAGTCTGAAGCTAATCAAATGTCTAAAATAAACGTATGTGACCCAACAACACAATACTTCTGCTGTATATCCCAAAATATCAACTTGAAATAATCGTCACATGTCAAATTTATATACACAAGTTTATTTTAAGTTTCATTCGCCCTAACACTTGACAATGCAAATTGGAAACACGAAACTACTCTTGCATGCATCTGTACAAGTCGAAAAGGAAATTGCTTATTGATGCTTCTTAAAAAACAAACCAAACACACATCCAACTCCACAGGCGTGATGCTGACAACCTGTATGCTGGAAGCCAAGCTCTTTGCATGAGTGCAACATTTGGTCAGTGTGGGCCCAGGACGTTTGTCAGTGAGCAGCTGCAGTCCCAGTCAGTGTGAGGCATAATAAGTTGTCAGTTCGGACTGGCTCAGGCTGGGCTGGGTGAGTGGCGTCAGACGCTCCACGCCACCTACCTTCCTGCAGACATCCCGTTCAGGGCATTCTGGGAGGTCTGAACAGAGGAGCCCACAACGGTGCTCATGGCTGTAGGCTGACCAGATGAGCCGGTGAGCGGGCTGCCGTCTCCCTTCAGGATGCCTGTGCACTTCCAGTTGTCCATGTAGTTAGCTGCAGAGGGACGCAGGAAGTCAAATCAGTACTTAGGCTGCTTGCAACATGATCAACAAGTGACTCAAAGTCCACAATATCTTCCACATGTAAGCAAACTGGAAAAGTTGACAACAGTTTAGCTTTTCCACCATCATAAATTGTCAGTTTATAAACTCAGTCTAACTTCAAATCTATATCACATTTCACAAATGGACCATTGAGATAAAATTAAAATTAAATTAAGTCTCTCTCTCTTTGTTAGAATTATAATGAGTTCACATTTTAAGCATGTGAATTTAAAAAACAGCTTTCAGTGTAGCCACCAGTTAAATCAAAAAGATGATGAAGATGAACCGAAGCCAACAGTAACTACTCACCTTTCCAGAGGCGGACGCAGCCGTCGTCACCAGAAGAGGCCAGTAATGTGCTGGTGATGTTCCAGCTCACACGCCACACCTGGGAGTTGTGGTTGTCAAACTGGGCCACGATCTGCACCTCCAGCTTGGTGGGTCCCGTAGACGTGCCCTCCTTCCTGTCAGATTGGGCCCAAGTTACAGAAAATGTATTTACAAAGGAGAAGATTCTGCGAGCCTCGTCATCTGCAACAGTTGCAGCTGCAGAAGTGAAACTGTTAAAAAGTTGTATGTTTATGAATACAGCAACATGTGACATGCAGGGTTTCATTTACGAATTTCAGCCAATTCCTGTGTACTACTCGTCCTTCATATCAAAACAGAGGAAAAATTAGTCACCTCATCGGAACCAGCTTAAAGATTCTGACATCTTTTGTTGCGATGGCGAGCACGTGGAAAGATCTGCCCAGGTTTGGAGCGAATGCAATATCATGGACTGCATCAGTGACCGTCATAAGCGTCTCTGCTTTAGCATATTTCCTTTAGAACATGGGTTCAGAAAAAATGATAACAATCATTAAAATCTTCTTTCAACTACTTGGAGTTTTGTCCTGCTTCTAAAAGGAACACTTACCTTGTGTTTTCATTATACTCATAGATCTGAACTTTCCCACCGTATGCTACGTTACTGTCGTCACTCCCCACTGCAAACATGGGCGGGTGGGCACGGGAGCTGGGTGAAGGGAGAAACAACACAAGATTACACTCACAGATCCTCAAACAGGTCAAAGTTCACTTCTTTTTTTATTTTTATTTTAAAGAAGAGAAGCTTTCCTCCAGATACTGGTCTTTTTGAAAACTGTCCAAACAAACCAACAGAGTAAAACGGTGGTCTAACCTTGACGGGTTCCAAGAGATGCAGCTGCAGCTGAGCTTGCAAGAGATCTCGTGCTGCAGGGACCACTGACTCAGGTTCATCACATCAGGAGCCTCATAGATCCTCACCACTCCGTCCGCAGAGCAGGTGGTCAACATCAGGCCCATGTGTTTAGGGGCGAACTTCACATCAGTCACTGAGGTTCTACTGTCCACGAGTGTGGTTCTCTTTATCTAAAACACAACACCAGGGAATAATTGGGTAATTTCCTGTATCAAACAGACGACTGGAGACAGACAGCGCTGCATGTTAACTCACATGTGCACGTTCTTGAGAAAACAGCTTGAAAGCAAATTAGGTCACTTGACTGTGGGGTGCAAAGTTCGACTAACCCGTAAAAATCACAAAGGAATGTGCAAATTAATTCAACTGATAAAAAAAATCCAGATGAATGTGTACAAAAAACACATAGGAGAATTGTGAAGTAATGAGAGGCAAAGTACCCCACCATCTTTCAGCTGGGTGGAAAATTGTAAATACAGATATGCATTATCAAGCTGATGTATAACTGCATATTATCTTAATCACCCTAAATACAAGATGATTAAAATAGGCAACCATAAATTCAGTTTCGGCAAGCGACAGCTGCTGGTTGCCAGCCTGGTAGCTGCTTTTAAAATTGTTCTGTTGAGCCCTAATGCTAGAGTTGCACTCACCCAGTGGCTCAGTCCTCTCTGCTTGTCGTTGGACTCCCCTACAATCTCTTCCCAGACAGCAGCCGTCCTGTCGAAGGAGCAGGAGGCCAGGACCTGCCCGAATTCTGGATGAGCCCAGGTCACTCTCCACACTGACCCACTGTGCGTCTGCACAGAAGAGGAAAGAAATTATGTCAAATAAATGAACCCCCATTCGCATTCAAGTCAGCTTGCAAGCTCTATCCATATCACTGAGACCACCAGATATGCAGAGTAGGACACAAATAGTAGTATAAATTGTGCAAATGCCATATCTGTGGCAGAAATGCAAAACCTCCTAGCTGAAAAATGAACTTTTTTGAGAAAACTAAAAATATTTTTTTTCTTGCAGAATGCCATTTGTTAAAGATACTCAATGCGTAATACAATGTCTTTTTTTTTTTAAACTTTATTACTATATTATGTGTTAACAATACAGACATGGTATTGTTAAGCTTCCTTGTTCTCGTCAGCCCAAGTAAGAATCCCTCCAATGAGAAAATCCTGCAGATAGGAGGTTTTGCTTTTCGGCCATCGATATGCTGTAATACAAGTAAGCTGGCTGATAAATTCATATTTTAGCAGAAACAAACAGCATGTGGCTTACCTTCCAGCTGGCTGTGCAATGCCACTCACCATTCTCGCTTTTATCCCAAACCTGAGAGAAAGACGACAAGAAATACTGCTGATATCTCTGTGTAAAAACTTGTGAAGCTGGTGACATGGGCCACTCAATGACATTCCTGAGATCACGAATAAGGCTTACCAGTAATGTTAGATTACACTTTCACAATGGCAGGTAACGTTATTGCTGTTGGTACCAGTCAACTCTGCAGTGTTTACATTGGCTAGCTTTACACAGCTGAAGTTATCTAGTTAGCCTAGCTTTGCTAGCCATGGTGCCTGTAGCATTTCAGGCTAGCAAACTAGCTAAATTCAATAAGGAAAAGCTGCCTTCAATTGCCAGAATGAGCGAGAGATGCCAGCACGTTACGTCTGTCAACGACTGGTGGGAAATGAGAGTCAGTACATCCAATATGGAGATAAAGAAGTTGACAATACGGGTGATGTTAACAAGCTAGCAGCGACGGCTAACATTAGCACACGGATGAATACTTCACGTTAACGGACGTTACCTTGACGCTTTGGTCACTGGAGCAAGTTGCCATTCTCCGGCCGTGAAAATCGTACGATACATCGTGGATTAAATCTTTATGGTCCGCAGCAATACTCCGCGCTACAAACATGATTGCAGCTACACACAGTATAGCAGCAACACTATCTGAAGAGATTGGCTAGCAGGCCTGTCATGTGTCCAAACTACTCGTGCATGTACGTGTTTGGCGGGTCCCCGGAGTGTGTGTGTGTGTGTGTGTACCCGAGTTGACCACACAGGGGCGCATTCAAACCAATTTAAGGTGAATCATATTACTTTATAAAAACGTTTATGTTGAAATTTGTGTCGAACTGAACAGCAACGACAATGTAAAAAATAAATATAAGAAAAGGCAACGCTGAGATAGAAATTAGTTACCGCTAACTACTTTTGTTCAACTGCCCAGTAAACTACCCTCCTCTGTTCGCCGGGGTTGCCAGGTTTGCTAAAGTTTTTTTATTATTATTTCTATTAACACTTTGGGACTAGAGGTGTGTGGCGGCAGTGTTTTTTTGTTTCGTATGCTAATTACTAATATTGCAATCATGCCTTCTGTATAATGTGAATACAAATACATATTATCAATAATTTGGGTATATATATATATATATATATATATATATATATATATAAATAATAAAACATCCACCCAGCAATTTGTGCCTAGAGTGTTTTTTTTTTTTTTTTTAGGTTGACAGTAATACGTAACTGGCAACCCAAGTCGGTGAGCGTGCATGCAGTATTGTGCAGGAGCAGCAGACTCCCCGCAGGGATCCCCAGGGTTACACACACTGCTGTCTAGATGGCTGATAGAAAGGAGTAACTTAGTGGACGGCACTGCAAACAGTCTGTGATCACCCAGCAAGTGTCTCGGACTACTAATTACAACACAATGGAGCAAGAATTTGAAGAAATTGATTCGTCCGGGAGATGGCAAAACCTTTACAATGTAAGTCGGGACACTGGGCCTCTCGTGTTTCTATGACGATGGGTTGCTAAGTTAACGTTACTTGGCTAGCTAATTTGAAAGCTAGCCCGCTGGAAGCCTTTCCCAGTGTTTGGTTTCTTTAGCTTTATAATCGACTCGTTTACTTGTTTTAACTTGTAAAGCCAACCACGCTATGTATATATCATATACAGCACCGTGACCACAATTAATACGAATAAAATAACATGGCAATCCGCGCTAGTAGTCTCCGACTTCCGTAGCTAGAAAACGTGCGGCATAGTTGAGGCTCTGTTAGCTAATGCTGGATGACGCTAGCAGACGTCAGCTGCAGTTTCTGAGAACTCACCAGGACTTCCATGGAAAGGCGCGTGTGTTTCACCACCAGCTGTCCACAGCCCAGCATTTAGTTGATAATGTTTCTGTTCTGGTGGGTTAACTTTGGCTGTGGCCGTGTAATATATCACGTAGCTAACTTAATAACCGGTGGATAACATGTAGCTGGAGAGGTTTTTGTAGCTAACAGTTAGCAGTTTGTCTAGACGTTACAGAGAAACACTCAAATGTACAATACCCGGAATTACACCGTAATAAATCAGTTTTTTGATTATAGAGGATTATACAGGTTGTCAAAGTAGAAAGCTTTGTATAATGAAAATATGTGTTGATGTAGTAACTTCATATCTGAGTGTAATTGTTATACCGGTATCCTGATTTTTTTTGTGTGTGTGTGTGTGTGTGTGTGGATTTCCTCCCACTAAAATAGTTTATCCATCTTGTAGTGTGCGTGTTGTACTACACAGACAGGAGTCTGTGGTGCACCTACAGTATATGTGAGTTGATAATAAACAAAGGACATTACAGCTGATGTTATTTTTCTTTTAGTAGACCAGTTAACATGCTATAATGCTACTAACATTCTATTTCATAGTGCTGTTTATAATTATTTTTTTTATCATTATAATTCTGTATTTATACAATTGTAAGCATGAAAAAGTGCATATCTACAGAGAGTTCATTTGTACAGAAGAGGATTAGGCCACGTGAATTTTGAACTTAAAAACAAAAATTCCCATGTGGTCCAAATCCTCTTCCGTACATTTGCCCCATTAAAACCACCATAGTGTGTCCATAACTTCCAGCCATGTTAGCTTTGGGCCAAGGGAAATGTGACATACTGTGGTTGTGACATGCAACAATATGTTCATTATTCTTAAATTGAAGCTCCTACTGAAAGTAAGTGCTTCAACTTCGTCTAGTGTGTTTAAAATCCGGATTTGTTGGGATGATTCCAGTCTTTCTCCTGTTCATTTTCTGAAAGCTTTTTAAATCACTTACTTGAAATGTATGAATGCTGTCAAGTTGAGTCCAAGTGCATTTTGAATAAAATGCCCCTGCGTTTAAAATGTGGTATTAAGACGGTTGAATTGAAACATGTTGCTGTTTATAACTATGAAACAGGTCTGAAGTATTCAGGTTGACTCACAAGTCCAATGGCATCAAAAGTAAAAATAGTAGCAAGCATATAATTAATCTGTGTTACATTAGGAGTCGGTCTCACTTGTAAGGGGTCCCTCGCCCCAAAAATGTAAGAACCCCTAATTTAAGGATCATTGAAAGTGATAGTAATAATGATAATATTGTAATATCGGATACCATGATCATTTCTAAAATGCGCTACAACCCTTGTTAGCAGAAAATACAAACGCTATTAAAGACTTGCATCTAAGTTTGTGTCCCATCGCTGCTGATTCTAAATCAACACAGTGTGTTTCTCCTAACTTCCTGTCTTCTTGTTTTTCTCCTTTTTTGTGGTTGTTTGTACAGGAGATCCATAAGCAAGCCAGTGAATACCCTTATAAAGTGGCGAAACTTCCAGCGAATAGGAATTTGAACCGCTACAGAGATGTCAGCCCATGTGAGTCATATGACAAACGAGGTTGTTAATGAGAATTTGTTTTACTGGGAACAGTCTTTGTGATCTGTGTTGGCTCTCTGGTCTCTCATCTGGTTTCAGTTGATCACAGTCGGGTAAAACTTGAAAACTCCGAAAATGACTACATCAATGCAAGTTTAGTCATGGTGGAGGAAGCCCAAAGAGCTTACATTCTTTGTCAGGTACGACGTAACACAAGCAGGGTCACTCTCTGCATAAGCACATGTTGAATAAATCTGTGGAGAGGATTTCACTACGTTGTTTTGTGAGATTGTATTTCTTTTGCTTCCACAGGGGCCATTGAGGAATACCTGTGGTCATTTCTGGCTCATGATTTGGGAGCAGTGTTGCAAAGCTGTTATAATGCTCAACAGAGTCATTGAAAAGGGATCTGTGAGTAGATATCAGCACTTGGTGATCATAGATTTTCTTGTTTTAAGGTGTCTTTATCTTGATAATACATTGGCTATGTTAGTTATACTTTGTGTGCCATTCTAATGCTAGGAAAACATTTTGGAGTATTTAAATGTTATATATTTGCTGGTAAATTAAATTGTATATATTTTTTCTGTTTAACTGGTGAAAATATGTATTTTCAGTGTTTTAAAGTTTCGACATTACACATGTGTAAGTTGCATTTTGTCCAATGACTGGCTTCCACACTAGTTGTGATGGTGCAAGTGTTAAACTAAGAATTTATGATGAACAGGGAGAAACTTTCATCTTCAGCAGATGATTTCTGAAAACAGACCTCGTTCTCCTCAAACATGCAGGTGGAGGAACAATCGTTCACACATTTTTGAATGGATTGGACCTTTAAAGTTGCCCCAAAACTTTGACTCTGTCTCATCACGGTTCATCAGTCTGATAAATGTTTTGCGTTGCTTTTTTTGGAGCTCCCTATTTATGACTTGTGGAAACAAGCGGCCAAGTCTTATCAAGTATAGTAATCACAGTTGTGTTGACTGTAATGACCCTGAGGGGAAGTAACAGTAAGTCTTTTACATTGGCTGTGGCATTTCTTGATAAAGATAGATTCCTTGAATGCATCCAGTCTTTTCAAAATGAAGTATGTGAAGTACATTAATCCAGCTCATCCTTCAGAAGCGAGAGGCTTCCCATCCACCACTAAGTTCATTCCTTTTTGTCTTAACAGGAAAAGTGTGCACAGTACTGGCCCACCACAGAGGACCTGCAGATGTCTTTCACAGACACAGGGTTTGATGTCAGGCTGCTTTCAGAGGAGGACCAATCCTATTACACAATCCGAGTGCTAGAACTGCAAAACACAATGGTGAGCATGAGAGGCTGACTATTAGATAATAACTTCTTTTTTTTTTAATGCGCAGTGATATTTTAGAGATGATATTTTGTGAGGTGGAGACTGCTTTGTGTGGAGTTCAGGAAAAGGGCAGTCCATTACTGTATAAAAAAATCCTTTCCCACATTATAATGTTATATTGCACATAATACACATTTGAGTTCTATCCACTTCCAGCCATGGTTGTCGTGTTTCCATAAAGGGACAGAATGTGTATATTGTAGTGATGAATGTGACTGCAAAATAAGCCCTTAACTGCTTTAGGTCCTGCATGGTCGTACCTATTGTGAAGGCCAGCATGCAAGGCCGGGGTTGCAATCATCTTTTCAGTGGGACAGAAAAGGATTAAATATGTCCCAATACATAGTATGTCAAATGCAGTGTGCCAAAAAATACCAGGATGTCCTACTGCATCCGGTGGCATTTGCTGTATGCAAGCCAGCAAGCTTTTTCTGTCTATTCTGACCCACAATCCCTCTGCACAGCGGATACATGAGCAAGTCAAATTTCAAGGTGCAGCGTTATGAAGAAGTAGTACATCCCAGTTGAATACGGTTGATGTACTTTGAACAGTATGCACTTTGTATGGGCAGCTGCAGTAGGTACGAAAAGTAAAAAGTAAAAGTATGCAATTTGGAACACAGTGTGGGTCTCAGCTGTGCTCCAGTCCTCTCTTCCATTAATAAATTGGCCATATTGTGCCCACATGCTGTCCACACCTCACTGAGATCCAAACTCGATGTGAGCCGGGCCCACTCAGCATGTCGTCTGGCTGAAAAGATAGAGCTGATCTCTGAGCGTACAGACGTGACTTTTAATGCGTCCTGGCATGATGACAAAAGTAGCAGTGTAGCGGCAGGATTAGTCTAAACGTATATGGAGATGATAAGTGCTGTGACAGATCAGCCCAGTCATGCAGAACTCTGTCTATACAACGCTCCAGTCATGGCTGACATCACGTTTTCTGTTATAGACCGGGGAGTCGAGGAAGATCTACCACTTTCACTACACCACGTGGCCTGACTTTGGTGTGCCAGAATCTCCGGCCTCCTTCCTAAACTTCCTCTTCAAGGTTCGGGAGTCCGGCTCGTTGGGACCGGAGCATGGGCCCGCGGTGGTGCACTGCAGTGCTGGGATTGGACGCTCCGGGACCCTCGCTTTGGTGGACACCTGCCTGGTCCTGGTATGAACCAGTGATAACTTAAATGCGAAGATATTTTTTTTTGGTGATTCCTGGGAAACTTCATTTAGCATTCTGATGAAGGTCTGGATTAACCGAAACATTGGGTCAAGCTGCGTGAACGCTTCAGTATTTAGTGAAAACGTCACGATTTTAAACACGAGTTTCTATCTGCAGATGGACAGGAGGAACAACCCATCATCAGTGGACGTCCAGAAGGTGCTACTGGACATGAGGGAATACCGCATGGGTCTGATCCAGACACCTGACCAGCTCCGCTTCTCCTACATGGCTGTCATCGAGGGAGCCAAGCTCATCCCGGCAGTCAACTCAGCAGCCCAGGTAACTCGGATACAAATGAACATCATTTTATTTTAAGGTGAATGCAATCGACAGAAGTAAAAAGCTAACATGAGGCTGGAAACTAACTCCACCACGGTTGCATGAGAACATGTGTACACAATGAGGGAAAACGATCGGCGTGATGATGTTTTCTAGTCTCATTTAGGCCCTTCTTGGTAATTGCCTTTTTTTTAAAGACATAAATTCACAAGAGGGCTATTTACTGACGTGTTAAACAATATCTGTGTTAGCCTTGAAGCTAAAACTGTACACAATAGTGTGGTGCAGGAGTGAGTCCTGAAATCTGGAAATGAGTCAGCATTCTTGCACTTTTTGCACCCTCGTCTCGTCTGTTTTTTTGGGGTTAGATGACTAAAATAGGGTCTGTGGTTAACAGAAACTGTAGAGATTTTCATGTTTTGTTGTAGGTCCTGTGTGTTGGTAGCCTAGTGTTAGCCTTTTACGTCTAATGATTGCATTCACGCTTTAAAAATGATAAAGACAAACAAAACGTGTAAATATCATAAATATTATTTTGTCAAAGAGCTTATTTTCTGCAGTAACGGTGAACTAAAATAATATAAACACAAAGGTGAATTCACTGTTCACTGGGAAGTTGACAATCCTGGGCTGTCCAAATAAATGTCTCTGTGTCTCGTCCCCCATAGCAGAACCATCAGAGAGTGTTGTCCAGAGAGGACTTGGAGCCAGATCTGCCCCCTCCGCCACCTCCACCCAGACCTCACCTCAACGACAGCATGCCCAACGGTCAGCCAGGACCCTGTCCGGAGCCACAGGTTACCTCAGCCTCCTTGGCGGCAGGAGAGCCAGGCGGCCCGGTGGACCACGACACGGCAGAGGACTCGGGGCAGTAAGTAACTCATTCCACAGAGTGAACAAGTTTCCGAGCTCAGTTTTCCAGTAAAATATTACCGTTAAGACCTCAGAGAAACTGATCTCTAACCCTCCCTCAGTTTCATTTGTTATTCTTATGAACAGAATCTTCAGTTCCTCTGTGCGTGAGATTAATGGGACTTCACTGCTGTTTGCTGACTACTTACCGGTAACTGACTCTTATTTCAGTGTTAGAAAGCGACACCGCGAGGAGAGGATTGCCAGCACCTCACAGAAGCTCCAGCAGATGAAACAGAGACTGAGCGACTCGGAGAGGAAACGAGACAAGTGGCTGTACTGGAGACCCATTCTGCTCAACGTCGGTGCGGGGGCAGCTGTGGCTGTGGGCCTGCTGGTGTGCTGGATATACTCCCAGTGAACACACTCTGGGTCACTTTAAACTGACTCCTATTTTGCACCAGTACCTGGGATTAGGTACTTCCCTAAGTAGATATAGACGGTACTATGTGCATAACTGAGGGTATTTATTTCTTAAGGTCAAAATTGCAGGAGCGCTAGATCAGATGATTGTGTGTATATTTTTCATGTAAGATCTTAACAAAACAAAATAGTAACATCTCAGGATCTTGGTGCCAGCACGACGATTTCGTTTAATTTCCTTCTTGTCACTCGATGAATGTACTGTATCACAGTGAATCACATTGAAAGAAACTGAGCTAAAAGGTGCAGTACAGAGCAAGAGAAAATAATAATTCTGACATTTTTTTTTTTTTTTTTAACATTCTTTATTTGTAATGGTCATATGTTTCATTTCAAAACGAGCCCGGAGATCAGCTTTACGTTGTTTTTCTGTAATGAAATGTGCATAACGTGCATGCATTTAGAGGTTTTCCAGAGCACCACTTGTTCTTCCATTCACATTAAGTGGGGCATCCGAATACGGCCAGATATATATTTTTGTGTGACTGGATACTTCATGGGGAGTTGCCCTGCTGATGTTTCAAACCTTTTACTTTTTAAAAAATGTTTCTCTTATATGAGCACCTTTTTTTTTCCAAATAGGTTTTGGTTGTCACGTTGATCATACAATTCCGTCACCGCTTACTGCGTGTATTTTCCCACTGGATGGGTTCATGTGTGTTCTTTCAAGTTGTCCCACTGTTGTTGTTGTTTTTTTTTTGTTTTTTTTTGAGGAAACCAAAGCTAAGGTGTCCGTAGCAGCCAGGCAACCTGTTGAATGATGAAATCCTGTACTGAATTGTGTTGTACGTTAGATCTCGGACATAACTGACAATTGCATGACAATAAGTCATTGTACATTTGTGTTGAGTGCAACTTCTTCAGTTAAACCCATAGAATCGCCAAAGTTGGTTTTCATTCGACCGGGACTAATCTTAAGCTATAATAGTACAATTTAGAAGTTGGAGCAGAGCACCTTGGATTAAACTCTCGTTGGTAAAGAGTGATCGCATACATTTGCACCTCTTTGTCTGCTGGTTGAGATAGCTTTAAAATGTGCCTTGAAGTGAATTTGATGGGGGGGAAATGTAAGCTCCAAGGTTTCCTAGCATGAGCAGATAAAGTTTTATGCGAGTTGTTAACATGAGTAGCATGTTAGCACCGGCTTGTAGTAACTGGAGGTGCGATACCTTAAATCGTATCGAGAGTTGATTGTACACCAAATGTGTCATGAGCTTATACTGACTCCTGAGGTGAAATGGTGGGTCGCTGATTTGGCTAGTTACCACTATCGGACTTTGGCTTTTTATTCAGTTCTGATTCATCCCGGAAGAGACGCGTTTGACCATAACATTCCATGTATTCTTGTTTTCCATGTAAAGACTTCAGGGAGTTTTGTACACTGCTCAAGCTGCAGTGAGAACATGATGGATGGTGTTTTGAAAGAAAAAAAAAACAGAAAACTATACATGAAAATAATTCTTAAAATAAAACATTCATCTTTTCTTTTGTACCAAACCCTGCTTGTCTGCTTGTTTTTTTTTCTCTCTCTTAACCTCTGTCTGAGTAAAGCAGCTTTACAGCCTCCACCCACGGCTCCCCCGTCCCTGCACTGCTGTGCTGTGTTATAGTCATAATTTCATTCTGACCATGAGCTAAATCAATGCAGGCAGACTGGAGGCCTTTCACCACGGATTCCAGGAATTGATTCAATATTTCAAGAAGAGGCCTTGCTCATATTGACTACTTTAGTAATTTAATTTATCATGTCTGTGGGATGGCATTGGCGTGTGGAGAGGAGAGCACTGTATTTTTTTTCTTATGAGCTATCCACCAAAAGACCCAAAAGGTAGATTTTTAGACAGAAAAATCAGATAAACGCTGTATTAATTATATCAATATATATTAAAGAGAAAATAAAAACATCTTAATTGTGTTACTAATATATAACTTGTTGATTTGATATGAAAAATCCTAACAGGTTGATAAACCTATCAGAGCTATTACAGTTTGGACTACAAAGGGGTCCTGTACTGGCTGTCGCATATCACACATCAAGAGGGCAGCCGATTAAATCCCTGAATAAAATGTAAAATATTTATCTAACCGAAATCAAATTAAACGTCCCTAAAATTAACCATCTCATCGGTGATACCAAATCGTTCGTAGTTTACGTGTTTATAGGACATATTTGTTGCAAACCATCGTTTTGACCGAGAGGCCGTCGTCAGGCGTCAGCGGAGCCGCATTCCCGCTTCCTTTTCCGCCACAGTTTGAACTGGCTGTTGTGGTGGCTGCCTTTGACACGGGCTGTCACAGAAATTGGATTATGTTACGGACGATAAATGTTTACAAGGCTGGAATATTGCTCGGACACATGTGTATTGTTCCCGGTAATACCCCGTCGCTAACGTAGCTAGCTTATTTCTGCTCGGAACTCTGCTCGAGCGCGTCAACCGTTGCTGTCATGTCTCTGCCTCCAGAGAAAGCTACCGAGCTGAAGCAAATCATTCACAACCATCTGCTCAAGGTGAGCAAACTACTTTTAATTCTGTGCGTTTATGTTGTGAAACTGCGTCCCTTTGAATGCCGTAATAGTTAAGATACACGGTTTAATAGTTGTGTGTTTCCTTAAAGGGCTAATGCCATTCAAACTGAATGTCTACTTGCTCATTGATGAAAGTGTACACATGATCAATAATATTTTGAATAGTTGCCAACACTAAACTAATTTTTTTATTAAGTTCGACTCTATTACATATATATTATGACGTAAGTATTTATAGCATTAGTCGGTTGTGATTTCCAAGCTAGGGCATTTAAAGCTAACTGGTATCCTCCACCCCAGCAGGATTGGCCTGTCTAGCCTACAGAGGTCTATCTGAAGCACAAATAGGTCAGATGAGTAGTAGCAGTTGGTTGTTAACGGATAATATTATAATTAATGTAATAGTGTATTGGTCTCACCTTGAAGATATACAATGAGTCTAGCATAAAAACATATTTAGATACCAGAAATTACATTGGTGAGCTCTGAGACATCTCTCTTTCTCTAAACTCTTGTTTAGGTATGGGTATGTGGTGTTTTAATCCCTCTATTTTGGTTACCAGATGGACATCCATGGGAAGATCCAAGAGGTGCTCGCTGAGACTGTAAGGGATGACCAAGGCCCAGCACACCGTCCTCTGTCTGAGGTGGATTTCCTTCATGCTCTGCAGCGCAGGGGCATCATAGATGACGTCATGAAGGATCTACACTTTACCCAGGTTGGCCAACACATCATGGCACATTTCAGAAGCTCCTCATAATTGAAATAAGATCATAACTTTCTTAAATCATTTCATGGTAATTTTAACCCAGATGCAGATAATTTCCCCAATGTATGAATGTAGTTACCAGCTGTCTGTTTGGTGCTTTTGTCATGTTGGTCTGCTTTGGTAGGAAATCCCCACAGATGCAGAAATTGGGTCACCTCCAAAGCCTGCTACTTACTTTGTTGACAAGAATATAACTCAGCTGAAAAAACGTAAGAAACGTCCTTTACCAGCCCAAATAAACCAACACAATAGAACAGCCTATTCAATTTCGCTCACGTTGTCCTTGATAATGTTGGAAGGGTTAAGAATCCATTCCTTTTCATTCTTTCAGCCAATATTGACCCAACAAAGCGGTACCTGTATCTCCAGGTGCTCGGTGGCAAGGCCTTCCTGGAGCACCTCCAGGAGCCAGAGCCTTTACCTGGTCAGGTGTGTTCTACGTTTACGCTCTACTTGCACTTCCGCAACCAGAGGTTTTGCTCAAAGCCGGTGCCTTGTGCCTGTGAACCTGACCTGAAGGAGGGTTTCCTCTTAGAGATCCACCGAGATCGCACAGGTTGGTGTAAATAATCCCTGTTTGTGACAGTCAGTGAGGACCAGCTACGCTGCTGCTTGATATATTACCTTGACTGACTTTGTCATTACTTTTTTGTCACTGCAGGTGAAGGTAGTAAAATGGCAGATGCGACCGCCATGCTGTCTCTGTGTGACCCGGTTCACTTTGTGCTGATCAAGATGGACACGTCCAACGAGACAACGCTGGTTTCGTCCTACTTCCTGGACTGGAGGACAGTCCTCAGCTCGCCCATTGGGAAGACGTGCTTTGCTGTGGATCTGATGGGAGTGGGTGAGGATGGGTGACTGTCCTGCAGTGAATGAAAGGATGATGGTGTGATACTGAATTATTAATGTATCATTAAAAAAGGTAACACCTCTATGGCCAAGAGTGAAGAATGATTAATGCAGTTAATGCATCGATAGACAAATAGTACTAGCATCCAAAAATAAAAACACAGTAATGTTTTTTTAAAGAGAAATTTGAATTTGAGAGAGTAAGCATATGTTATAAATATAAGGTCTTTGTAGTTTTGTCTATTCTCAGCTATTAAGCGATGCAGCAGCAGCTTTCAGTTACATGTATGTGTTTCTCAAGGAAGTGAAAGTAAAGTCCCAGCCGGTGTTTTGACTGTCAGTCTGGAGCTCTACCCTCCTCTCGCAGACACTCTGAGCACTGACATCATCAGCACACAGGTCAGCACACTGGAGTCTCTTTATCTCCCTGTCTGTGTTTATTCATCCGCTTCATTATTCATGAACTGACAGTGAGTCATTACAGCACTGGAATCCCATTAATGCTGTTAAGAATCAATCTTTCTTAGAGCTGAAAAAAGGCAGCGTTGTAAAGATGAAACACCACAGATCTATGTACAGTAACTGTGTGCTTCTCATTCAGCAATCACTGGAGAGGCAGAGGACGGCGGAGAAGGAGAGACTCTTCTTGGTTTATGCCAAACAGTGGTGGAGGGAGTTCCTTGAGATACGTCCATCACACCAGTCCAAAATGGTCAAGATCTTTGCACAGGTTTGTCTAAAATCACGTGTCGTGTTGGAAAAAATGTAAATCTTTATATGGCATAGTGTTGCTTACTTTGAAGGACAGTGATTTGTTTTTGTATTTGCATTAGACCTGTGGAGTGAATAGTAGAGGAAATGATTTACATATGCAGACACTGCTCAGGGAGTTCCTCAGAACTAATACATTTGCTGTTTGCCACTCATACTCTGGTTTGGTGTGTTAGTTGTAAAGGGAGAGGACGTCTCGTATTCCTAAATTTATGGATTATTGCATTCCGAATTCCTCAGATTCATATCTGCTCCGAGCTCCCCAGTTACCTGACATTGTGTCTCTGCTGTCTGCAGGATGAGAACGGTGTCAACAGGCCAGCGTGCGCATATGTGCGTGTCCTGCGCGCCGGTCGGCTGCTGGAGAGCCCTCGACAGGCGGCCCGCTTCGTCAGCCTGCTGGGCCAGGAGAAGGCCCCGGTGGTGGGAGGAGGCGGAGGCAAGCAGGAGCAGTGGTGCACATTAATGGCCTTCCTGTGTAGAGGGAAGGTAAGGAGAACTGGCCAGCACCATGGCAGCCACAACACAGATGGACTTATTCTGCAGATGACAAGTCACTGAGCTGACAGAGACGGAGATGAGCTTTTTACACCCAAATTCTTGTTAAAGCTGGTGTAAGCAGGGTTATTTGGTGTCATTGGGCAAATAATTCCATAATAACCTTCATTCTATAATAACCATTTCAGCAAGTGCTCTAAAATATTAGCAACATTTTCTCCCCAATAATTTATCCTTCTGCCGACTGTAACCAAAAGCTAAGTTAATACTTAATTTTGTAGAGGTCTAAATTATAAGCTTCTTATAATGCTTCTGTGATACCTTTACATGGTATCTCTGCATATTATCCCACCACCAAAACAGACTTCATTGGGAACATGATTGCTGTGAACAGTAGACTCTCATTTGAAATCAGCACTCGGTGAGCGTGTTTGTGTTAAATGGGCTAAATGTTTTGCAAACCATGCTTTCTAATGATAGTTGTGATAAAACCATCATTTAACCAGATAATCTCATCGAGATGGAGATCTTTTTCAAATCCAGGTCTGAGTGCAGCAGAGAGAAAGAAAAACAAGCATAGCCAGACAAGGGCATGCAATGGACACATAACCAGACACTAATAGCACATATACATATAAAAAAACACAGCTATATTAATCGGAGTTTATCTTTAGAATCAACCGGTGCAATGACGCAGATTTCTGATTTAATGTCCTCTGTAATGGATTCTATTTGTAGGGATATGTGGTAAAAGAAGAAAAAGAAAAAGTGTAGTTGACCTCATCCTCATATAACCTCTGGCCCCTCCAACTATAATGTATGTTGTCCTAGAAGTATTTTTCCAGGAGTCCTCTGCATCACGTAAAGTTGGCTCAGCTGCGTTCACATTTACTCCATTTCTGAGCACAGCTGATTGTGTCATTTCTGAGAAAGGAGGATTTGTGCAGAGTCGACTGACTGATGCATTTTCATCTCTGCTAGATAGCGGGGAATTTCCCAGACCACCGCAGGATAAATGTTCCCTGCCTCTCCTCTGTGAGCGGCTGGCAAGACAGACACGACGCAACTCTCACAAAGTGGCCCTTGTCAGTTGTGATTTATGAGTTTCATTCCAGGGAAAATTAATTTAGTCTCATCAGTCCCCAGCCTGTTCTGACGCTGCCGTCCATATTAGCACTTCTGGGGAACATCTATCATTCTGACTTGCCGGTAGCCCGAGCCAACGCACAGCGGCAGCAGCACAAGCCCAGGCCTCTTTACTGGAAAAGTAGTACGTGTGAAATAAGAGTTGCTTACTGCCGGTCAATTTGATGACTGCGGAGCTTATTTCCTCTCCAGCAGACGGTTCTTGTCTGTGTTCAACACTTCTGAGAATGTGAGAAAGGCTAACAGTGCCGTGAAAACAGGATATTGTATTTCTGTTTAAACAGACTGTTGTATGACATGATGAATAAGATTAGCAGCAGGAATAGTATGAGGATGACAGTGAACCTATTCCAATCTATCTCAATAAAGAGACCTGGAATATGTTTGTATTTCAAAAAATAGCTGCATATTTCCAGTTTAATGTTATAAGAAAAGTATTTCCAGATAAAGCAGTAAAGTAGTCCTTTTTGGAGAATAAAGTAATGTTAAAAATAAATGAGAATAAAGTCAATATTCAGTATTTCAAGAATAAAGTGGTTATATTTTGAAAATAAAGTGCTAATATTTGGGATTTCTGGTTGTAAAATTTCAAGAATATTTGTAGAATCAAGTAGTAATATTTAGAGGTATTAATACGGAAATACTTAGAATTTTACAATACATTTTGCACTGTACCCAGCCACCAAGAAAAACAGGCTTATTTGAGAATGGAAATGAATTCTTGACCTTTGAGAGTAGAATAATCTAAGATGAAAGCGTTCAACCACGTGTCATGATCCAATGAACGGAGCATGCTAGAGCCTCATTGTTTGTCACACTGCAAAGAGGTTCATGAACTCAATAGAACAGGGAGGAAGCACGCCTCACTTTAACACTAAACGGACAAAACGGACCTGAACTCATCCCTGTCTGTCCTCCCCAGGGGGACTGTGAGGACCACGCCACCCTGCTGTGCAGCCTCCTGCTGGGCTTTGGCCTGGATGCGTATGTGTGTGTGGGCACCAAAGCCAAGGGAACGCCACACGCCTGGGTCCTGACCCGCGGGACCGACGGGAGCATCACCTTCTGGGAGAGTCTGACGGCACACAGGTCCCATTGGGTTATTTGTCATTCTTCAGTCAGCTGATATCTTATTTTATTATATTATATTTATGTGCCGGATATCTTTTTACAAAATCTCAAAAGATATAATCTTCACATTTTGAGTGAAAGTCTCAGAAATCATTTGACCCACAATGCCGTTCTTCTTTTCGCCTCATCGGCCTGTCTCTGTCCCAGAATGCTCTCTCCATGAAATGTTGTGGCCAGGCTCTCGGCCAAGAAACGATTGATTACATTTTAGTGGTTTTTCAGTTCTGGGATTTTGTCCCTCCAGTTATTGTTTTGCCTAGAACTCGCTGATCTTATAATGGAGATAGATGTCATAGCTTTTGTCACTTTGCAGTAAGTCTGTGATAGAAACAAGGTTTTCAAGCAGTGTTTTTGAGGAACCTGCCAAGTTTTCTTTTTACATTATGACAGTACTTTTTTTTTTTTTAAACACTTTATTTGTAATTTTCTGTTAACATATAAAACAATCATATTCTCTGTATTACAAATAACTATAACAAACAGTCCCGACAATAGACAGAGACATTTCAAACCCAAAATCAACGTGACAAACTAGTCATAGACAATAGACAGGCAAAGACAAGGAAAAACAAGTGCACTTAATACTTCTTATTACAGAATTTGTTCAAGGGCAGATGTAATGATTCAGAGTTCCAGTTCCAGACCAGGTAAATTGTTCACATAAGTTATTAGAGAGTCCCAGGTTTTGTGGAATCTGTTGATGGAGCCGTTGAGGGTACATCTGATCTTTTCCAGTTTAAGGTTCTGCATAACGTCCCGAATCCAGTGGTGATGAGATGGAGGAGTAGCAGCCTTCCATTTGGACAGTACTTTTATTTGAACTCTTGTTCATTCTTCACTTATTAATTTCTGTTGGTGTACCGAAAGCGTCGACACCTCTAATAAGTGTGTAATTAGTGAATGTAACGCTACATTGATGCTGCTCACGTCCAGATCCCTCAATGCTGGATCCAAAGCTGTTGCCCCCATTAGTAGCTCCAAATCAGTTTATTGTCACTTCTATAATATACATTCAGCATATATAGAAAGCAACTTCTCCACAAGTCAGAACACAATACCTCACCTATCAAAACAAAAAGACACCAAAATGCCCTCAGAATAGGATTGTTTTATGGATTTGATGATTTGTTAGTATGTTTGTAATGACGCTGATTAGCCTTGATGTCCCATACATGTATGTTTAGATACCTGCACCAGACCATAGACCCAGATGCCCCACCCCTGGCCCCCCAGCCCAAACCCTCGTCCCCCTACCGCACTGTGGGCTGTGTCTTCAACCAACAGACCTTCCTAGCCAACTGCCAGCCGTCAGACGCTGTGGAGCTTTGTGTCTTTGACTTCCAGGTAAGAGAATGCTGTCCCTCACACGTTTCCCCACAGATTTAATACATGGTACTTATATGTCATTGTCCATTGGTGTATTTATGGATTATTTTGCCATATTGGTGTTAAAATAAATACAAAAACAATTTTTGCAAGGTATAATGTTTAAAGTCAGGGATGTTCACTGTTTTGAATGGACAGTGGGGATTTTAGGTCAGACAGCCTGGAGCAGAGAGCAGTGGGCTCGAGACTGGATGGTTGTCAGGGAAATTAAATCTGCAACAGTCCCATTCATCAGCAGCTCCTGTCCTGTCATGTTAGCCTAAAGAAAGGCAGCAAAGTCCCAGCGGCTACCGTGTAGCCTCACAGAAAAAGTGAGTCTAGATAAGAGCCTCAGCTTTTTTTTCCTCCCTCTTTTCCCATCAGAATCAGTCTCGGTGGAAGGCAATGAGCGAAGAGGCTCTGAAGTCTGTTTGCCCCCCAGGCTCCACCACTTCTCTGCCCCCTCTTCCTCCACTCTGTGCCCCATCCCTGGATCCTGCTGCTGCCAGTAACCAGCTGGAGCTGGAGTTGCGCTACCTGGTTTCTGAGCACAGGAAGGTAAAACACGGCGCTGCAGGAGGTAGTTTGAATGGTGTACTTTATGTTTAGGTCACCTGTGCTGTGTTGAGGGGAAAAAAGCTGCTAAGAGCATTCGTGAAAAGTGACAGCTAGTGTTCACTGACCATAAAGAAGTTCTTAAAGCCACATTAAAAGTCATGTAATGAAGAAATACAGCTGCTTTATTTGAGCTGGATTAAGTCTCTTCCTTGTTTGATAGTTGCTGCCGTGTTGCCTAGATTTCTATCTCAAGGGACTTTCTGGTGAAATAAAGGTTTAAATTCTTCCATCCATCCGTCTGTTTTGACATTTTCAGCTTTCATATGAAAAAACGGAGTGGAAATGAAAAAAAAAAAACAACCCAAAAACTATCACACAAAAAAATGTCACGCTTGTCTAAGGTGGAAAGGTTGGCGTATTGATGTGAATAAAATGTGCAATGACTTGGTGAATAAATCATGAAGCATGTGACTTGCGTGTCACTTCAGCTTCCACTCAAACGATGAAAATATCAGATCTGGTTGTAACCTTCCTCTAATTAATACATAAAATACTGAAAGACCACATTTCCATCATGTTTTCTATTGTTTGAGGTTTGACTGGTGCTCTTTAATGATGTCGTCTCAATGCGCATGGATGGAAAAACTGATTAATTAGCGTTTCCTAGTAATACGTTATTCTGAATTGCATGTAACAGATTGAATGTTTGCAATAATCACTCATTTACATGTTTAATGTAAGGCCGAGTGTGAGCTCTGTGCTGCTCTCTCCTCCAGGACCTGGAACTGGCGACGGTATGGGACGACCAACTGTCCTACCTGCTGTCCTCGGCTCTGGCAGCCTATGAGCTGGAGCGCTGCACCGGCGTCTCCTGCGGCAACGAGGAGTTCCAGGACGCGGTGAGAAGGGCGGTGCCAGACGGACACACCTTCAAAGGCTTTCCCATCCACTTCTTGCACCGCAATGCTCGACGAGCCTTCGCCACCTGCCTCAGGTGAGCTGAGAAAACCCCTTAATGTGTTTTTATTTGAGTGTTCTTGACCACAGCAGCAGTATACCCCAAACCCCATTATATGCAGTGCTATCAGGTTGGTTTCGTGGCATCTGTGCCTAATAACGAGGGTTGCAAGTCATGGTTGGATTAGTCATGTCCCCGAAAGTCCCTCAAAACCACAAGTGAACATTGAGGAAAACCACTGCAGCAGTCGAATAAGATTTTTGACCCCAGTCAGCGCAGAGGCTGTGGGAACATTTCAAGTGGCGTGTGCACACTGGAGTGATTGAAGCCCAAGGCAACAGCACCATCTTGCCTGAGAGAAGGTTTTGTTTGCACTGTACCTCAGGTTTACAGCAGAAAATACCCACCAGCTGCAGTGTATTGTAGCAGATCCTGAACTAAGAGCTCCCTGTAGAGAGAGAAGAAAATCTCCCTTTAGGGACCCTCGACAACATTCAATGTCTCTGTTACAAATCCTGCCAGAACTGAACACACAGTGCTCAGCTGGGTCCTGGCAACTGGCATTAGACCAACATCAGAGATCTGGCTCTAGAACCCAACATAAATGGATACTCTTACAAAGAACCCTTGAGCACCTCTTTCTTCAAAAAAAAAGGGTTCTTTATGAAGCTTCTTTTTCTAAGAGGGTCATTTAAAGGGCCAGTTTATGGGATTTTCGGTTCGCAGAAATAGAATTCAACAATCATAACTATCTTCAGAAATGTTGCCTCTGTTATTTTATAAAAGACATGCTCTGTTTTTCTTGTCACTTCCGGTGCAGGTCTCCCTTTTGTCAGGAGATAGTGTGTTGCCGTGGCGACCATGTGAGGCTTGCAGTCCGTGTTCGTGTGTTTGCGTATCCTGAGAATGCATGTGCAGTGTGGCTCATGTTTGCATGTAAATACCGCTCTGTGCTCTGACAATCGGACAGGAGGGACGCCCCAGGCCGGGTTCAGATTTGTACATATACGTTGTCATAAGAATACTTAGATCCCTAAGACATCCTACTCAGTGACATGTCCACTGTGATGCTCAGGCATTTCTACTCTCTTCACTTGTACAGGCATTTATACTCAAAATTGTATTTATATATCTATTTTTGCAAATAAATTTAACTTTTTTTTTAATCTTACTGTTTACTTATTTATTTTCAAAGAGTGATATTTGAAAAGAATGACTTTATATGGCATTAACTAATTGTTGAGAACTAGTAATTTTTATTAATAATCACATTAATCACAATCTTGCCCCAGTGGGCTTTTCAATCTATAGCATAAGACTCTCTCATTTCTCCTTTGAACCCTCAATTCATTACATTTGCCTCAAAATCTCACAGAACACACAAAAAAAACATCCATGTCAAATTAGGTTAAAAGCAAAAAATGTGTTGAAGACATAATAAATAATAAATTAATGGGGAGAAGTCAGAATCAGACAGGTATGCTCCTTTTTAATGGATAGCCACCTTAATGACTGCGGTGTATTCATTTGTAATACACGAACTCACCACGAGATGGCGTGTTAAGACAAATGTTGGCTCACTGGATGCAGTGCCTGTGATCCAGCAGCCTGGTTGAGTGAGTCATTGTGCGGTTAGGAGGAGCCGACTCGGAGAAGTTTCGCTCTGATTGAGGACGAACATTAATTGACACACAGAGGGCAGTTTTTTCTCCTTTGCTGTTTTTTTCCTGCTCCGTGTCGTTTTGCGCAGGCCTTTTTTTTTTAGTTTCTGGGGGGAATCGTTGACAGATCGGCTCAAACTTTTTTGACAAGAAGCCTGTGAGGATGGCCAATTAATTCCAATTTTTTTCTGGGAGCTAATTTGCAATTCTGCATTTGCCCCAGAGTTGTTGAACACGAGGATCAGGAGGGAGGCTGAAAGAGCGAAATGGAGAGCTAATGAATAATTCCTCCCTCTTTTTTTCTTCTTTTCTGAATGTCACACACACACACACACACATACACACACACACACACACACACACACACACACACACACACCTCCGTTCCCCTCATTACTGTATACCACAGGAAAAATGTACAGCCGTGTTTGATGCTGGGAACTCAGGTATGATTTCAGCCCATATTAAACAGCAGCGCTCAGGTGTAATTGGCTAATAGGTCCCGTGGGACAGGAGCTACTGTATGAAACCGGAAGAGAAGAGAGAGGATGCTGGTGTTAACCTAACAACAGCATCTCAACGCTGCTGCTGACGGCGTTTGTGTTCACGTGACAGTTTCAAACGTAGAGGAAATAAAGGGCGAAAACATCCTCTAATTCAGGGCTTGTTGGAGACTATTTTGCTTCCATCATCTTCAGTTCAGACAAGTGGAAAGACAGCAAAATACATATTTAAATTAGGTGTTTATTAAATACTTTCTCTATTTGCGTCTGCTTCCTAAATGCACCAAAAGTTAAGATGTCTCAGTTATGTTTAAATATACATTTTTAGAAAACTTCTAAATATAAGATAAAACAAATAATAAAATAAAAATATAATAATGAATAATAAAAATCTCCTCTTCAGTAGCTCTTACATGCACCAAACTTCCCAGTTTAAATCCTGTCTATAGGGGTTTGTTCATCTGAGTTATCCAGTTTTTTATTTCCAAACTGTATTGTTGTTGTATTTTCTGAATAATACATACAGATCTCTATATAATTCCCTCTATGAAAAACCTTTTGACTCCAATATCAATAAAATGAAACAATGAACCTGTGTTTATCCAGTGTTCAGATTCATGCCCTGGAAATGTATGTACTTTAACACGTATTTAATAGATAATGCTTCATTTCCACATTCAAACATGCTCATAAAAATAATTTTCTTTATGTAAATATATATATAATCAACTCATGATGTTTAAAGTTTTACTGTTTTCACCTGCAGTGTCTCCCATTAAATGTGTGTGTGTTATAGTCACACATGTAACAGCAAAGAAAATTTAAAATGTTATCAGACGAATGAATTAGCAGTTAAATGGCTCTGCAGCCTGTGTTTTGGTAACATGTAATGAAGGGGATATGGATGGAGTGAACTCGCAGGTGGAAATTAGGATCAGTTTGAATTATCATGTGTGCACTTTATTTTTCACACTTACTGTATAACCGTCTCCCTCTCTGAGGTGGCAGCAGCTGCTAATGAGTATTTTCCATCTGTAGACAATTCCACTGCAGTTCACACGTATTGCCTATAACTGCATCATCAGTTGTTAATAACGGTGTAGATTGGGAGCAATATATTACAGCTTGCAGCTAACTTTGGCATATTACTGTGGCATGTTTGTTTATTATGCCTTGCGGTCAAAGGCAACACTTTCACTGGGAAGTTATTGATGTCAGAAAAGCATCATAAATAATGGTAATAATATGAAAAATATTAATAAATGATATGTTTTACATAGCTGTTAAGTACCTTTGATGTCACCAACTTCTTGAGGATATCAGTTTGGTTAACAATTCATTTAAAAAAAAAAAGCTTTTAAATGAATAAATATAAATAAGTTGCATTTTATTTAGTAGAAAATGTTTTATGACACATGTGCCCACTATTTTTAATCTAAATTCCACTCAATGTGTCGCTACAGTCTATGTGATTCCAGTTTTCACGAAAAGATCCAATTTAATCCAGTTCATAAAGGTGACCGGATCATTGCAAGCGTCAAAGCATCCCTGCAAGGTGACGTTCAACACAGTAATTGTGCAGCATGTTCAGAAAAGAGGGCTGAAGTCTGCTGACATTTCAGATTGTGCCGATTACATATAACGTCACTTATATTTTCTAGGAATAAAGAAAGTCCAGTCCTTTATGCATGCGTGAGAGTGCATGTGCATGCATGTGTGCCCCTGACAGAGAGTTTCCAGCTAACGGCCCTTATCTCATACGACAACCTCGTCTCGAACGCCGCTTGTCTCACTCTGTCGTTTCCTCTGGTTTTCTCGAGGCCGGTCTTCCCAGTCGCAGAACCACCTCATTATTTTCTCGTCACTGCATGAACGTAATACAATGTGCAGGCCTTGGGCTCTGTTAGAGTTTGTCAAGTAAATGAGAAGACTAATGGCGCATCTCCTTATCAGTGGTGTTTTTCAATTGTGGTAATACATCTCCTGACAGACACTGATGTATCAACTAATTACCATGTTTTAACCATTAACAAAAAAAAAAAGCAGGGTTCAGACGTTGAGCTGTGCAGTGACTTTCATTGCGGTTACAGTGTGTGTGTGTGTGTGTGTGTGTGCGCACCTTCTTTGACAGACACAGGTGGTAATTAATTAAACATATTTAAATAACGGAATAGATTGTTACGGATCTGACAAAAAATATGGCAAGAAGCACATATTCCTTGTTTTACCTGCAGATGCGACGGCGGCAACACCCACACGCACACACTGCTTATGCATAAATGACTTGAAGCTAGTCGTAAAAATAGTCATTAGGGTGTACCTGTAACTCCATATCTGCTCAATTATAGAGAAATATATCATAATATCTTGCTGCCACCCACTGCCTAGTCTCTTTCTCTTGTCTATTTCTATTTTTGAAATGTAAAAAATTCCTGCAGGGGGGGTTGGGGAGCGAGAGAGAGAGATAGCAAGAGGAGCGTTGGGCATTGGAGAGAAATGTGTTGCATGGCCCGGAGCCTAATGGGTAATAAAGTCATTAATTCAGCTGATTAAGTTGGCCTTTGGGTTAAAGAAAAATCATATCCGTCTCCCTTTGAGATGTGACTGGGGAAGCACAGAAGAGGGAGAAGCCAGCTAATTAGTGCTGGGAAAACAGGAGGGGGGCCAGAGAGGGAGATGGGAGATGGAGGGAGAGACAGAAAGAGAAAGAAACATGTTTGTGTGTGTGTGTGTGTGTGTGTGTGTGTTGTGTGTTGTGTGTGTGATGGGAGGGGTGCAGATAGGTGTTTCGACTGAACTACTAATGAGGCATGTTTGGGGTGAGGGAGTGACAAGCTCATCAAAACGCTGCTTGCCAAGTGAGCCATTTCTCTCAAAGAGTTAGCCTGGCTACCTTTGAGCCCGACGCTGCCACTTAATGATGTGAAACAAGAGAGAGAGAGGGGGGGGGGGAGTTAGGGTGAAATGTCAGTTTGCATGCAGTTTAATGAGCTTGTTGTTGAGCAACAGGAGACGCAACCCGCCGCCTCACCCTCCTCCGGGCGATGACGCCGCCTTGATGGATGCATTACCTCGTTCAAACTCTCCGCTCCATATTCAAACTTTTGTTATCAACATGATGTCTCTCCTTTGTTGCATGGAATAATGGGAGACAGCTCCAAAGGATTGTTTAAAAAAAACACATAAGTGACACACATAGAAACACATTTTCATAAAGCATAAATAGACCAGCGATGTGCGCTCGTTAGAGAGCAGGTCTCCCCACAGTTGTGTCTCCCTCTCTTCAAGAAGAGTAGAATCTCACTCAATTGTCCCTCCCAGCGCCCCCTACAGTCAAGATGGCGGTGTAGATATTAAAAACAGCTATTTATTCATCTTGTATCTTGCCTAACTTTAGTGGATGATAACATATTGCGTATGGAATTCATGTGAATGTGATGCACCTGTTCAAAATAAGACAACAGGGCACGTTTTGGGCATAGGAAGCGTTCTGTTTTGCATTTGTAGTCCATGTAGAATTGACCAATCAACCTTTTGGCCCAAATGCAATCTGGGAACCCACCAGCTATGGTCTGACAATGATGTAGCTTTTTATTGGTTTCAAATGAGCTCGTAAACTTGCTACTGATGAAACAATCCAGTCCTACACGTCGTCTCACAGCTCCGGTCTTGCATCTCAAATTGCTAATTGGACTGTAAACACGAGCAGTGTACTGAAAAGGGAGTCTTGGCCCAGATATCCACTGGCTCGACTGGAATTATAGCCCCTCGCCCCCCAGAGGCTTATCCATAGTCAGATCGATAGACGATGTGTTCTGAGATTGCTGAAGCGGTTGCGGATCACTTGTGGCATGAGGAGTCAGCTGTCGATGCTGTTGGAATACAGTCAATAAAATATGTTTTTCAAATATTGTGAATTACTGCAACCATGAGAGGTCCTTGAAGATACGATCAGAAACACAGAGACACTCGGACAATGAAAACACTGGCTCTGGAGGGGGCCTCGACGTTACCTGAAGGCCACCTTAGTTCCACGCTACTCTTGTGAAACTGCGTTAATGTGAGCCGCAGAGTGCAAAACACTCAGTTTAGCACCTGAGATACTGGAGTTATACTGTACAGCAGGTTAAAAGAGAATTTTAAACTAAGCTTAATTATCGTCAGTCATTGGAGCCCCAGAATACATTTCAGCCAAAGAAATCTACACCCCCAAATCCTACATGCTGTCCCTTTAATGCGTCAGAAATCTATTTGCCTGAAGTATTCTTATATAAAGTATAATTGCATGAACAAAAACAATACAGAAGTGATTTCCTGCTCCACACATTAAATACCGACTGAATGAAACAGCGAAAACCACCTCGCTTATGGCTAACATTAAACATTAAATAATCAATGAAAGCTATCAATAAAGTTACCTCGAAAGCAACACGAAATCACACAAGCAGACAAAGCATTGAAAGAGAACACCATAAATAGAGCAAATTCATGAATTCATTTGGGAAAGAAACAGTAGCTATACCCGACAGACAGCCATCAAACTACACTGATCTCAGCAATACATTCCAGGAATAAATAAATAAATAGGATGTGAAAATCACCCCTTGGTGTACCGCCGTTTGATTCCCTCCATTTATATAAACGCAAACATTACTTTTGATTGAGGAGCCGAAAGTCGGTAATTAGGAAGCGGTGTACCACGGTGCTGCAGCCGTGACGACTCATCACCATGTCCCGTTGTCCAGAGAGAAGACTCCCCTGCTCCTCTCACTGGGGAGCCGCTGACCCCGCCGTGACTTCAATCCAAGCTCTGGATTGTTTGGTATGGAGTGCGTGGAGCAGCGGGGGATCCGGGGCCGTCACCGCCAGCCGCCGGCACAAGTCAAGCCTTTAATACTGAGCTGGATTAAACCGCATGCGACAAGTGATTCTTAATGGAACAAATTCAAAAAGTGGGATTATTCCATGTCTTTTATCTCCGTGCAACTCATTTAGCAATTACTGCTGATTACGTGCTTTGAGCAGTTCTATGAATAGATTTATGCTCTGAAAACAATGTAGAATTATGGAAGAGGGAAATGGAAGAGGGCACTAATTACAATTTGTCTCAGGTCCACGATGCCTCATTGCACTCAGAGAGAGGGCAGTGGAACAATCAGAATATTATAGATTCACTGCTGTGCCAGTTTTTGGTCTTAGCTGTCAGCTGCTGCACAGTGAATCATTCAATCTGTTTTTATGTATCTGAAAGTTGTTCTTTAACAAATAAATGAAACTAATTGATGGGAGGAATCTGGGAAGTGGACGCTGTCTGGCTTGGACACGAGGACACAGCAGGTCCAGGTGTGTCCCAGTCATTCAGGTCTGGAGACAGGAAGAACAGAAACAGCAGAGGAGCCGTCACAAACACATCCATCTTATCAGCCTAAAACCCACAAAGTGCGGCTGCCATAAAGTGCAGCCATTGAGGTTCAGTCAATTTACTTTTGGGTGTGAAACATATGGAGAGAGAGGATCGACAGCACCGGTCGTTTCAGCGAGTGAAAAACATCTGTTGGCAAGGGTGTAAGGTTTTTTTTTTTTTTCCTGAATTTTGGAAGTTCAAGCTCAGCTCCCATAATAAGTCTATAATAAACTGGGTAGACACTCAGACCCTTAAGGATACAGATGTCCCTGTTGAAACCCATTAAAACCACACCATGATCCCACGGCCATTAAAGCATAAAATCAGGAGTTCTATTATATCAGGCTTTCAGTCTGAAGCCCTGGCTTCACATTGTAGTTTTCAACCAGATGAACCATTTTCTCATTTTTGCCCTGTGGGCCAAATACATGCTGTTTAGCTGGTTTCCACTAGGGGCATCGCTGCTGTAGTATGTCTTTGAAGCAATGCATCAAAATCAGTGTTGCAAAAAACAATCCCTTTAGATTTAGTAAACAGAAAATAATGTAACTGTTTAATGTAGAATATAATTATAGTATTTTATGGCAGTTTTAGGGCATTTTTGTCCCTCAAGGATACATGTTTGAAAAATACAACATCATTATGACGCCTCAGCATGTATTATACAGAATATAATTAATATTTCTGTGTGTTTTTTCTCTTCATAACAGTGGCTTTATGTAAGCGACCTTGCAACGCGTTTAAAAGTGGAAAATTATATTAATTTAAAATTTTGTGGCAGTCTTCTGAAGGGGACATTTTTCTCTTCTAACGACATCAGAGGGAAGTGAAGTGAGGCAGAATTATTTAAAACATCATTCACACTCAATATTTGGCTTTTTTTTTAAATATGTCCATGATCATTCCTGAACCTTAAATATGGGTTTATTGTCGTAACCATGGCGACAGGGCTCCCCTTACTGTGTTTTTTGTGTGGCTTAACCAAACCAAACCTGACCTAATGTAATCACATCATACAACAGATTGATTTGTAACCGCTTTAGACGACACTTGGACCACAAAATACACACACGGGTCATTTACGTGACCCCCACATAGTTTGGAGGACTTGTTCGGCCTCGGCGACATTAAATTGTTTGTTTTTTTTCCCTTTTTTTTTGGTTTCCTTCTTTGTGAAGCATCAAAGCCCATCCTTGTCTGAAAATGAAGCGAGGTGCAATTTAGTGACATCACCTTACACGCTCTATGTTTAATCACCTCACGCTGCCATTTGGTGCTGCCAATATGCAACGCTGCTATAGCAGGAAGAATCATAAGGACTTCCAGGGGTTAGCTTCCTGTCTGCTGCCCGGGTACATCTGGTCCCATGGCAAACACAGAGAGACTCCTTTGTCAGCGTCTACAAAGGCAGAGAAGGAGAGAGGAGAGAGAGAAAGGGGGACTCTGCTGGCCTTCTTTTTAAACCAATTCAAAGGACTCTCTCTTCTGGAGTCCATTAGAATAGCAGAGTGTCTTCTTCAGTTGCAGAGAGGGACAAACAAATGTGCTCTGTGGCGGCTGCCAAATAACCTTGGCCGCTGCTATTGAAATGGTGGTCAATCAAAAGAAAGGCCGAGAGATTTGGAGAGGAGAGAAAGCTGCGATGCGGCGGAGAGAGGGGAACGATCGCTGAAACGGTGAAAGAGGAATAAATAAAGAAACTGTAAAAGGATGAAAGAACAAGGAGTTTGAAGGAAACGGTGAAGATAAAAGCATGGAAGCAATATATGGATTATTTGGGAGGAAACTGGAACTGGGTGACGTTTGATTATCATCAAGTACATCCAAGTGAGGGCCAAACACCTCGATGTACTTGTCCTTGTTATATATTCAAACTCATCCTGCTTTTTTAAATCAAGTCTGCACATTTTAATCCAGTCAATGAAAACTGTTGACATGGTATTCTCATCACATATTGAACATTTCCATCAATCTGGGACAAAATAACCTTACTTCTTTCTCCCAAGCCCTGCTGTTGTCATGTTGCTATATATAAATATAATAATAATAATATACAACACACACACACACACACACACACACACACACACCACTGGTTAACACTAGTCGGCTTGGGTTAAGGCAAGACGCTCAAGGCAAAAACACTGTTTTTCACCCGCTGTCAATTTAAAGGTTTCCCGCTCTTTTGCTTCCATAACTTGTCTTTTTTTCTGAGGAAAGAAAACATCCAAAATATCCATTTAGTTGTTAATTTTACTACTAATAGTTGTCGTCTAAGCTTGCCAAATGGGACTGTCAGATAATGCCTCGTTTCAATATTTAAACATAGCATTTCTGAAACTTGTGATGCAAAAACGATTGTCTTTAAAAGCTGTTTTCTCAAAGAGTTTTTTCTCAGACTCTTAAGCCATAAATGTGCTGTAGCTCTAAAACCAAACTATATTTTGGAGGTTTTTATGGAGGGGTTTGTACATATATCATTCATAGCCTGATTTAGACAACATTTCATTCCTAAAAACATGGAGAAATGGGTTGTTTAATGTCTGTGATGTGCAAAATTCCCTCGATAAAAACCTTTGGCTCCAACATGTCGGCAAAAGAGAAGGAGAATTTTGATCTTGGCTTGAACCAATGTTCACATTTCTGTTCTGGAAATGTATGTAAATGAACACACATTTAATAAGATAATGCATCATTAGCATATTTAAACAGTTAGGAAAACTTGCAACCTTGCATAAACACCGCCGTTGCGTTTATGGGACCACAGAAGTTGGCAGTGTGTCCTTCAGACGGAGACAACGAGACGAGATGGATGTGTGTGGAATGTGAATGGAAAGCGGCGGCACGAGGCTGCCAACAGGTGACGGTGCTGGTGAAGGGCCAGAGATGTGCCAGCCTCCATAAAAGACCAGAAAAGCTCCCCGCGGTCCTGTTTACTGATACTTGTATGCACAGAGACGCGGCTACAGGCCCAGAAGATCAATAGGTGCCCTGAAAGTAGTTCAGCAGGCGCTGGCATCAGAGGAGCATCAGTTGATTTGAACCTGTAACAGAAGCCTTAAAAGGATTGGATGCAGAATAATGACAAGGACGCGAGGACAAAGAGAGTTGAGAGAAAAAAAGGAAAAAAAACATGCTTGGATCATCGAGGAAAGTGAAATTTAAAAGAGTTGTGTACCATCCGCCTTCCCTCCACTCGCCCGCTTCCTCGCCCCGTGGCAGAGGGGGAAGAAATTAAATGAAAATAAAAAAACATTAATGGATGAAAGCTTTCAAATTAACCTGTTACAGCAAAGTTGTTTTGCTCGGCCCCGGTTTATATCCTCCTCAGCATCCCTGTAAGAGTTTACTATGGCAATTAGGGATTTATATTTTCAGGGGAGTTTTAATGCCATTTCAAAGGAAGAATTAATTAACAGTCAGCTTTAGCGTTTTTACACCAATTTCACACACCTCCAGTGACAGTAATTGCTTTGGGGTTATATGAGAAATGTTCAAAGTACAATATCTTGTCGTAATTAAAAAAAAAAGAAATCCATTTTAGCATTCGGGTATGCAAAAAAATGTTTTGTGGCAGATGTTTATTTTGTGAATGTATGTCTGCAATGGAAGAACAGTGACCTCTGACTTCTGATCACCAACACAGAGACAAATCAATCCCAACTTTTTTTTTAATCTTGTTGTTTTCTTGAAGCAGCATCTGCTCAGATAATTAACATAGTCATTTATGATATGAGATCATAACAAACGTTAGACTTTCATCAGAGATTCTCTTGCAATTATAACGACTGCAAGTGAAGGGAGGGAGCATAGGATCACCATTTGGGCCGGTTCTTGCAAATGATCACGTCTGATTTGGAACAAACGGCTCTAACTATAATTACTGCACGTCTCCTGAAAAAAGTGAGTCACGTGGTTATGTTGACCACCCCCCAGGATTCTGTGCTAATTATCATATTTGATCCATTTGATACTATTAACTTCCTGGACCTCAGCATTAATTAAAAGAATCAATTAACCATATTCCAAAAGAAATTTGCAAAGGACAATATCAGACTTTCACCAGCTTGAATAATACAGAATTCCATGTTATAATTTGTCTTGAACCAAAAAAACTATACAATGGAATGGATCCCTCCAAAAACATCCAGATAAATTGTGTTTGGAGAATTCTTACATTAACAACAAAACAGATCGTTATCCTCAATTATGGATCCAACTTCAGTGAATTGTAGTTTTTATTATTTTATTATATTGAATAAACAAGGCATATCTTATCCATGAGTGAGCTTTAGAGGTGCGAAGCTAACTGGCTGTTAGCTTCATATTTAACAAACAGACTTGAGAGTGGTATCATTCATTCATTCTAATCCAATGTGTTGAACATTTAACATCCTTAAAGACACACATGGTTCAAAACAGCAGCAGGTCTACTGATGTCTGACAGGAATTGTAATATTGTAATAAATATAGATTCACATGTGACGTTATATCTCACATCTTAAAGCCTAATTATTACAAAATAATCTAATTTCTTATCAGAAATCTTTACAAAAATCCAACCCTTTATCCATCTTTGAGGTTATCATCCTGCGTTCTCTTGCTCCTGTTGTTCGGAGACGGTTAATAGGACTTTTTTTTCCTGATCATCCCTGAAGAATCCAATTACAGCACTGTTTGGAGATCAGCGAGATTACAGTGTATCTAAGAAAAACAATCAGAGCCTATCTGATTCCCAGCTTTAGCAGGAGACACGTCCCGTGTAATGAAGTCTCTTATTTCTCCCCCGTCTTTCTTCCTCCCTTTGCCACCTCCATCTTTCTCTCCTTCTCCTTTTCATCCTGGGTTGTATTTCAGTTCCCTTTTATTTTTTGCCTTTTTTTATTTCCTTTTCTCTCTAATATCTGTTTCTTCTTCTTCCTTTTTCCTCCCTCTTGTTCTCCTCACCTTGCATTTTCTCCTTTATTAACCGGTATGACTCTACACACACACACACACACACCACTGGGGATTGCTGCGGCAGACCTGAAGGTGGTGCACATACACAGAGAGCTGAGTGTGGCGGAGTGGGCGTTTTTTTTTTTTTTTTTTTTTCACCTCAATAATGAAAATCTCACAGGAGACCCGGTGGGTGGCGATGACCTTTGGAGAGTGCTGCATTTTCGCCTCGCTTGCTCGCTCTTTCGTAAAACGCAGCGGCCGCCCGTCTCCCCCGCCCCCTTCCTCCGCCCCTGGGCGATGTGGCTCAGCAACTGCAACGTATTGAGAGCTTGTAGATCCATACCACTGTGTAAATAATTTATCACCCACTGAAAGGGTGGGGGGGCGGGAGGGCAGGCGGCACTGTGCAAAGAATGGCGACGGTGGAGGTGGAAGAGACCAAACCACCAGTGTGGGGAGATTATTACTGACGATTTCAAAATGTGTCACGAAGGTCAATAAAGACTCAATAATCTCACCGCGCCGAGTTTACCCAAACGCTAAAAGTCAAAACGCTCACACGTCAAAAATACGGCAGCAGCTTGAGGTGTACATATCATGACACCACATCGCTGCCGCCTGCTGCTCGATAAACGGTGAACAGATGAATGCATTATTGGCGCCATTATGTTGAAATGTCAGCGTGGATCTGCGGCGTACAAAAGGAAGCATCGCAGCACGTCCTGTCAGCTTTACTGCAGGTAATGAATCGTCTCCACGGTTCAGATATGTCACTAGGGCGGCAGCGTATATATATATATATACTGATCAGTGAAGCTTCTGATGTGGATCTGTCGACCCCCCTCATGTCACTCAGACAGAGCAGATTGGAGGCATAAAGATTCTACTTTATTTAGAGTTTTCTAAATATATTTGTTACATATGAAGCAAAAAATTATCTGAAAGACTGGATGGATGTCAGATTGACAACATCAAACTGACTAATTTTCTGAAGGATGGTGGTTTGCACATTGGGATATGAAATAGAGACAAATTCTGGGTTCAAACACATTTTTTTCAGATATAGAAAGAACAAAAATACTCATCTATCAATTATTCTCCTAATTGATTAATCGGCTATTCTTTTCTAGATTTGTTCATAAATCTTTAGCCTATAAATTTATCTGACCAGTCTAAACCAAAATATTAATTGTTAATATTTGCTTTTGAAGAGTCAAAACGTGCACATTGGAAGTGGAACTGATTATTTTGTGGATTCTTTTTTTTTAAATAAATAAGTTGCTTATCACCTCTGATACCAATTATCTTTTGCTGTAAACTTCTATTTACTTTTGACAAGATGTTAACAATGAAGGACACTCCTGAAGCTCAGATAAAATTTTCACAATCTAACCTTTTCTTTTATTAGACTTTAGAAATGTCGATAAATCCCCATCGTACCAATCTAGTGGAATCCTATTTGGCATAATCCTGTTAGATACAGCCTGTTTTTTTCATGCAACCTCAGTGACCTATGATATTGATTGCCATATTGACGCCTGGCTGATCAATGTTCTGTACTGTTGATCAGTGGTAAAAGGTCAAAGGTGGATGATCGTCACCAATGAGGGCTGATTGAGATGGAAAAACAGCTTGACTTCTCTCTTCTCTCTTCACTTCTTCTTCACACCGGAGAAAGACAGAACACGCTTGTAAATCAGCATCAGATTTCTACAATTTCATAAACTACAAAGACAGCAGAGGAACAAACTTCATCACCGCATCATTAATTGATTCCAAAGCAAAAAGACGAGAATCTTTTTAAAAAAAGGGAAACATAGCAATCAATCCCATCCTGATGGCGCAGCGAAATAATATTGTGTGATGCATGCCGGGCTTTATCCCTGGGTAGTTATCCTCCATTACTATGTAATGATATTCATGAGCTGGGCCCACCATACGGCTGTGTATGTGTTTCATGCTATAGATCCAGCCAGCGACTCCTCGGGGCCATTTGGCTGAGGCCTAATGACCGAGGCCGAGCTAATCCCCCCGGAGGAACACACGCTGCACTCTCCTTTGTGGCCGAAAGGCTCTGATGAGGCCTTTGAAGGAATGTCACACCGGTGTCTCACTGTATGTCGCCTCTAGCTCACCGATACACACACACACACACACACACACACACGGCCTGGCCTGCAGACATATAGACCGAAATGCACACACATATGGAGGTGAGCACCTCTCTCTCTCTCTCTGTGTATTTGCATCTACACACATTCATAGATGAACACATGCAACCACACACACACAAACACACACACACACACACACACACAGTGGGGCCCTCACAGTAGGGGCCGCAGTAATAGGCACCCTGCCATCTGGAGACCCTGTCCAGGGGGCCGTAAACAATAGAGCCCACTCAATATGGCAGTAGACATCATCAGTGTACATGAATATCTGGTGAGTGTGTGTGTGTGTGTGTGTGTGTGTGTGTACTGTGAATATAACAGGGGACGTCACCGGATCTTCCCCACCTCAACCAATGTTTTCTCACCCCCTGCATCCGCCCCGAGGCTGTGAGGTGCTGCTGCTCTTAATAGGACGGCAGGCACATACATCCTGCATAATGTAGAGACTCATTTATTCAATACTTAAAACACTGGACCGTGTGTGTGTGTGTGTGTGTGTGTGTGTATAAAATGTTCATTTCAGTTTTAAAGTCGAGCATTGGGCGAATTTAAACATTTAGCATGTTCTGTGCAGCGTTCTGTTTTTTTGCGTCTGGTATGGATCCGCTGCTCTCGCACACCGCGGCGGCCGCTAATTGGAACAAAAGAAGCCTACCGCACGAGACCAGTGCTGAGGAGAGCCAGATGCAGACTCAATCAGTTCTACATGGGCAAACAGTCAGCCGATGTTGCTCAGCTCTTGTCTAAAGTGTCGTATTTAGCCAGTTCCTCCTCGTTGTTGAAATTCAACATATTTTCTAGGTATTTCTTTTACAGGTTAAAATAGATATTTCACGTGACTGTTACCTTATCAAATCGAACGTTTAATTTCCCAAGTGCCACATTGGGCTGTGCAATAACACGGCCTGTCTCGACATCTCGGCACATATTCAAAAACAGCAGAGTCCCTTTGTAATATCAAGAATCGTAAATGGGGATCTTTTGGTGATTTTCTTTAAGGTGCAGAATACTAATAACCATTTATCCTTTGTCCCTGTTCCATATATGAAAAATAATTGTCATAACCGAACCCCCCCTTCCCCCAGGCCTTTTATGAAAATCAGATCTAGAGAGCGCCTAATTAGGCGTGATTCACAGTAAAGGAAGGGGAAAGAGAGGAATGTGAATAAATTGAGACCAGGAGGAGGAGAGAAAGGAGCGACAGACTGGTGATTAATGTGAAGGCTGTGATGCACGTCAACGGGGAGACAAATGAAAGGAAGGGGAGAGATTTTCTTTGAATGAGGAAAAGAGGACACAATCTCACATTTTGGTCTCAAATCTGGACAAACCCATACAAACCTACATACAGAGCCCATTATCCCCTCCTTTTTGGCTCGTGACCCCGATAAAAAAAATGTACCTGTGGCCCTTTGTCACTGGTTAGATGATGTCCATGCCTAATGAGCAGGTCAGCATTCACCTGGTTGTAACTGAATAATCATTAGAGAGCTGAAAATGTAAAATTATATCAATATTAAAGTCAACACTAGAGGCACGTAGAAAGAACATTTTCTGATTTTTTCTGCATTCTACCCTGGGTTTTTTCCCATTTTGTTGTCTTGTGACCACTTGGAAACCAAAGGCACAATCACAACACTGCTTTTGGTCAGGCCAGATGTATCCATAACCATGTTTATAAATCCAGAGCATACAGGAAAAGGGGGAGTCAAATGTGTCGGAGTAATGAGCTGCATCATTGCTGGTGGACTGACTGGAAACGTTGGGAGCGCTCCTGCTGAACGCCTCGGTTAGCTGTGTGAGAACACCGGGATTTCTCGATTTTCCAACCTGGGTTTGGGCTCTTCGCGGTCCCATCTGGGCCCGCTGAATCAAAGTCCCAGAGCTGCTGAATCGACTGACTGAGCAACCGACTGGCTGCTTTGCTGGCCGGCTGCAGCTCCTGCAGTATTCAGCGGCGCTGCTGCTCCGGTTTGGCTGCAGGACTAATTGATGGAGGAAACACAGGAGTCCTCCTCTCCCCCACCACTAATGGGAGTCTCTCCCTTCCTCTGTCTGATTCACCTCATTATAAGTGAAATGTTCTGCTTTTGCACACACACACACACACACACACACACACAGGTACCGAAACTTCTTCCCCCAAGTCGCTTTTAGATCAGAAATGGTCGGATTTTTTTTTAAAAATAAAGTAATAACTACTCAGCCCATAACATTATATCTCATTGTCCAAGTGATACGGTCCAGTTTAACTTGACATGTCGAGAAATAGGAAGAATTCTGCTGAATTTCAAATAATTTACACAAAACGAAGAGCTAAAAGAAATCAATGGAAAAGGTAAGAAACTTCTCATTAAAATAGTTCTGGAGCAGATGCCACCAAGCCCAATCAACTGTTTTAACTGTAAGTTGCCCTCTCACTAGATTTGGTTTGGAGCCAGCTCACTCAGTTGGGTTTCTAGGTTGGATCATCGATCAAACCTTTTTTTAATTCACTCATCTCGCTCATATTTTCATTTTAGCACTAGAAGCCCTGCTGGATCAAATTAATTGATTCGATTACATTCCTTTAAAACGGCAAGCCAGTAAACCAGATCAGGTTTATAGCAAATGATATAATGATACAGGTGGTTGTGAGGAACATGCACGAATGGTGCACCGCTGGGGCAGAAACTACAATATGCAGTTTGATGGAGATGCGGCTCATTTTTATGAAAACCTATGTGCTTTAATAATCAATGTTTCAATCCTTCTTCTGTATGTATTTTCACTGTTGCATGAAAACAGGGATGATGAGACAAGAGAAGGATGAGGATTCATTTAATTTAACCCTCCTATTAAGCATTAATATAGGCAAACATGTATTACATGTTAATAACACACTGTCATCCCGTGGGGATCCATAAGTGCAGGCTGATGTACAAACTGATCATGAAGCATAATATAGTAAAACATTTGTTTTCATAATATGAAAAGCCTAGCAATAGAGGAAGTTATTATTAAAACTTTAATAAATGCATATATCTGCTTAAAACTGCATTAAAGGCCGTTTATGCCATCTTTATATAGTGGCTAAGTAAAAGTCCAGATGGTGTGAATAAAGTTCATGTGATCAGAGTGTCATGTGTTTGTTTTGCATTGAAGCCGTGTCACGTTTTATGGTCCCGACTACATCCTGTCAGGTTGTGTCCTTTGCAAATCTTGCCATTTTAAAATTGCACTAATTAGATTTGATCTTTATCTCCGTCCTTTTCTATCTGAACAAAGCAGCCAACGGTGACTCACTGTGTCTCTTCCTTTTCATCCCTTTGGGGGTCACGTTCACTGCCGCTCACCCCGCGTACCCACAATGCCTCTGTTTTTTCTGATCAGCGGCAGAGTTCAGCCACGTGCGTGCGTGCGTTAGAAGCCGCCAACTCCGGGGAGTGATCAGTGTTCCTTTTCTAGGTCACCGGTTATGTGATGCGCCGAGCCAATGGGAGCCACTCGTACTCCTGTTCTCCCTCCGCACACAAGCAGAAGCAGAAGCCAGCCACATCCCCAATTAAACCGCCCTCCACCAGCTACACCCATCCGCCATCGGATCTGGAGCAGTCATCTCGCATTCAGACGTCCTCCCTCACACTCCGTACCCAGAGTCCCTGAAGATGCCGGGGAGAGACAAGGAAAGATTGTTTCCTGATTGCCGACGAGAGGGAAAAAAGGGGGGGGAAGGTTTTTGAAATATTTAAGAGCGAAGCGGTCTCGCTGGAACGAGGTGGTTTTGTTTTGTTTTATATTTGATGGTGGTAAACTTCGGAGGTACACGGCTCTTCCATTTAAATCACAGAGATGTCACAGTCGATGAGAATTCACTGTGACTCCACGCGTGACTTTTTTTCAACGGGGAATGTTTACATGGCAGCTGCTCATGAGGGAGGGGTCTAATTTATGCAGCAAGTTGCTGTTTAGTTCAAAGAACGGAGCGTTCTAACTTCTATAAACCGGAGATCAGGATGTGTTTTATTTATCATACAGGCCACTAAACCTTCCTGCAACAACGACGCAGTAAGATTAAAGGCAGGTGTTATTATTTATTTTATAGAACAGTTTTCCACCACTTTTCATTAGAAGTTTAGGCCCCCGACACCGTTGATACTCGGATCTCTTTGCTGTCAGGAATATAATTGCTGATACTAAATCCTTTCTCTCTTTTTTTTTTTTTTTTGCAAAACTACTCCAAACAATATATATCAAATACACACAATTGTTATAATTTATGTGGAAAACACCTATGAAACACCTGGGCAATCAAGGCGTCTATTGGTAACCATGGTGACGGCTCTTTCCTGTTTCCTGCTGCTTCATTTATTCCCTCCCCTTTGATATGTAGAGTCCAGCTATGACTTGTTGTACATTGACACACTGTGTTTTTAAAAAATATAAAGCATGACATCAGTGTTTTTTTTGTTACGATATTTCTATCTGCAGAGTTCAGTTGTTGAAACGGTTCTCTGGGAATCGAACATCTGGTAGCCACTGGGCATCACCGATCATCTGAGTGTACACGTTCTGTCTGATTAGCGCTCTATCGCTTTAAAAACTGTTATACGTGTAAAACGTGCGCACAGCTTAGGCTCGGGGAAAGTTGTGAAACAAGAGTCGACAGCTCCACTGTTACATCGGGGAGTTTAGTCTCCATCCCGCTGTATTCACCTTGGCTCACCTGCAGAAACAGATGTCTCTCCTACACACCATTTGGGTTGGGACACAAAAGAAATCACCTAATTGTTATTCATTTTTTTGGAAACACTTCAGATGTTTGCTCAGCTTCAATTCCCCCAAACTACCCACACTCCAATAAGTCTACTCAACAGAGTTTGACAAAGCCTCTGGACTTTCTGCTGAAAACTTTCTGCTCGCCCAGGGAAAACACTGATTAGCACACCTCGGTGTTAATATAATTGAACTGCCCTCGTCGTCGGGCCCACACAGTTATGAATGCTCTGAGTATTTAGTCATCTTCTCTTCAATATGTATAGCTGCTGCTGCTGCTGTGCGGTGCAGTACAGGAAACGCATAGGATCAAAAGCAAGGTTGTTGCTTTATATGTTATTCTGTCTGATGCAATACATAAATATTCATAAAGATTTAACGGTTATCAGTTTGATTCTGCAAACTGTCTTTTAAATTTAGATTTTCTGGTCAAATGTGATATGTTACAATGTATATATTGTTATAATATACTGATTTCAGCCATAGTGGCCTAAGCAGTGATGGAAAGTACTTACTCAAGTACTGTTTTGACATACTTGAATTTCAATTTCATACTAGTTTCTGTTTTATATTCAAGATGAGATTTCAGACGGAAATATTCAAATTTTTTGACACTGCAATTATCTATAGATAGTACTGATTTTACACAGTGATTACAGTGAAAACATGGTCATTTTACCAACATTTACATCTCATTTGTTTTACATGAAAAAAGCTGAAGAAATCTGCAAGTAATGTGTGTGAGAGATCTCTGCAAACTGTTCAACCAACATGACAAAATGGACTCCGTCGTTCCTCGTTCATTCTGCTATTTGCTAAGCGATCATTATACATATATACGAGTGATTGTCTATCATATGCATGCAAATCAAGAGAGGAACCATTTTTAATCCGTAACAGAAGCAGTTTTTGATCACTTGCAGCAACGACTGAGCGATTAAGAGATGTCAATGACGGTATAAAACAGTCAATAAAGAATGTGCCGACGGACACAGACAATATTAGGCTGATGGGTCCAGTATACTGCACAAGATTAGAACACAAACACACTAAGTTTTCACTCTTTTATGATGCAAATCTTGATTTTTCAAAACATGTTGTTCATCAGTCATCAAACACCACTGTAGCCGTCTTATATCTCAACATGGTGTCAGGTCATGCGGGCCAGATATCCAGAGAAAATAGGAATAAAAACACACCCACACACAACAAAGTGACTCCATACATACAAGGTGCATTTTAACAGTAGACCTTAAAGAATTCCTGCACGGCACCACATGTTAGAGCAGCACTACAAACAGCCTGAATCCACGTCTCCCCTATTAGAGGAGCTGCACGGCTGTGGCAGCAGCAGAGATGAAGGGCCATCAGGGGAATTCATCCCTCCCTCCATCCAGCACTACTGGGGAGGGGAGGGGGTGCTTTTACTAACAGCCTTCTCCGCGGCGAGAGCAGGGGCTTCTCATCTAAATATTAATAATGCCTCAGTGGTGCACTCACATATAAAAAAGAAAGAAAGGAAAAAAAATCAAGAGGGGACAGGGCAGAGTGGAAGGGCAGAATCTAATTAAAAAGCAAGCTAATAACCTCGGCATTCTGTTATCATCCTGACGTGATGGCCTCGGCCGTGACGGCTCGGAGCAGGTCCATAAAGGGGGGAAAGAAACCCAAGCAATCTTGCATTTATAAACACTTACAGTAAGCATAGAATTGTCTGAGCGGACTCTGATTTGTTTTGAAGCAGGTGGCGAAAAAAAAAAAGAAAACATTTTGTCCCTAAAACTAGATAATGGGTTTTTCCATTTGTGAGCCACACATTATGCTAATATGATATGCCTGTATCTGTCATTTACTTGGAGTGTTTGCCTTTGTACTTGGCAGCCTTTGTATGTGTGTGTGTGTGGTGTGTGTGTGTGTGTGTGTGATGATTGGCTCCATGCATGCACATGCAGAGGTGTAGAACGCATGCGAGTACCTTTATGTGTGTGTTTTTGTGCCATGTGTGTCAGCCACATACCCCAGTTTTCATCTTGTTTTTGGGGCCATTGATAATTCCTCCATTTACTAACTGGAAAATAGCTAATTAAAACCCACTTGAACTAACAGGCTGTCTGGGACAATGCTAATGTCGCTGTGTGCTAATGCCTGCTTGCCATTTCCGCTCTCTTACACCGTAATCAGTGACTGTTTCCCACCTCCCCGCTCGGCACATAATGACTCGGATGGGAAGGGAATACCGCACTGTAAGTACAAACAGTAATAGGGAGTCTATCCTCACTATTTCCCATCACGCTATTGACTGTTATTTGTGCCTCTGCTCGCCACACTCACTCCGTTAGTTGGGGTCATCAATGCATGGGAACACCATACAACATTTCTTCTAATGACTCCCTGCTGTTTAAATGTTACCATGCAGAGAAATGCCAGCAGTGATGTTGACTGAAAGCGGCTGCTTACGAGACAATCAGGTGCAGTCCCCCCCCCAATTTCTGAAAAACATGAATTGTCCCCCCGATTAAAAATACCCCAAATGATTCAAAATTGAACAAATGTATTTTCAGACTTCTTCACATTTTAGATTCACATCTAAAAAGGAATGATTGAAATGGTGGAACAAATAATGTTTGACAAATATATATTTCTGACTCCGCTTTCCATCTCTGGTCTCCTCCACTACAATGAATCCTGCATAAAGTCGTCCCATACACTGGGAGAAAGGGAAGATGGTGAGAAGAATTGGGGATCTGGGAGAGTTGGAGGGAGGCGAGAGATAAGAAGTAGACATTTCATGCCCGAGACCATTAAAATTATGATTTACTAATGTCACTGTTAAGTAAGCAGTGATACGTGCTGTTGGCTGTTTAGGACAAAAAAACAAGAAAGAGAAGCACAATAAATTCCCTGTGCAGTATTTTTTGAATGATATGTTGAGCCTCTACACATTTATAATTTTTGGTGGTATGAGGCAAAAGAAATCACTTTTGTGTCCCCCCCCCCCCCCAATCCTGCACCCTTGAGACAATATTATCCATAGTCTGTAACATTTCCATCTATTTAATTGTCTAGTAACTATCTATCAATGGTGGTTGATCATGTGACCCACTAATGAAAGTGCTTGTACTTGCTGCTTTGCCCAGAAATAGGATCTTCATGTCTGTGGCGACATTCCTGCACAAAATTCAAAATTGGTGACGCTTTTTAGGTCAATAAATTGGAAATCGGTAACTTCCAACTGCTGAGTCAGGCTCCCTCTAGTCTGAAGTGTTTGACCAGATACATTTCATTACTGCTGACTCACAATGGAGGATCAACAGCCAGAGAAAGAAGACCGTTCAACTTCCAGTCCCAAGAAAAAGAAACAAAAAACTAAGTGAAGAGGGGCAAGTCATGAAGAAGCAAAGTGATCATAAACGAGGGAAAACGACGGACCTCCTTTCAGTGTGGATTGATGAACATTTCCTATACAGACAACACAGTATAACGGTGAACCATTTACTGAGAGAAACATATGGTATCTCACTAATTTCCCTAAGAGGATACAGTATTTTAGGTAGCGTCTCCACACAGTCAAGCTGAACTACAGTTTGATTTAACTCAGCATATTGAAAATCCTCATTAAAAGAAATCCAACATGAACATACATGAATACGACTGCTAGGAGAATAGAAACTTTGTTTGAAAAGTCAGGTGTAGTTTTCCCTGTTATCGCGGCTCGGCCCCCAGAGGCCGCGAGAGGAAATGCACGGAGCCCGCGCTGCTTTTGTTAATTAAAGCTGTCAATCAGTTTCCTTTCTGTTGTTGTTTTTCTCTCTCCGGATCTGTTTGTGTCACTTTGATCAAAGCCGTGATGAATAGAGAAAACCTTTTTCTTCAAGTAAACAACAGGAGTTTTCATGTTTTTTTTTTAAATGCAAGACTCTTTAATGCAAACTTTTGGTGTGTTCATTTTTCTTCTTCTTCCTTTTCTTCTCTCCCTTATTGCATCTTCATCTTTTATTCATCTCTTTTCTCTCAGTAGGCTCAGCCACTAGCAGAAACATTTGGGTTCATTACACAGCACTTGGAACACAAAGGAATATTGTTTTCCTGACTTGAGACGGGGGAAAGTAGTTGAATCTGTGATTCATGAGTCAACACGCAGCCAAGATTCCCTTTAATCCAAATGGTTTGAATAGAACACATCCGATATTGTGAAAATGCAAATGTTTAGTTCGGCTCCCTCCATTGTAGACCTACAGATTGATATACATGTTTAAATGACATCATTCCACCGTGATCACTCTTCTCATCTTTTAACGGTTCAGCAGATTCTCTTCCAGCAGGCACGTCAGCGGACGGTGTGGAGGGGAGAAGTGGAAGCAGACCAAAGCAATCAGTGTTAAATGTAATAACGCACATAAATGCAATTTTCTGATGAGTAATATGAGTCAACAGAGCTGCTGGGAGAAGAGAAAAGAAACAAGAGAGTGAGCTGACCACACTGCGTGTTTAGAAAAGCGTGAGCTGAATACAGGAGACGAGGAAAAAAGGTGCCTTCGGCTGTGCACAAGTGTTAAAAATGATATGCACACATACAGTTTTGTTCCAGTGTCTGGGATGGAATATACAACTGTGTATTTACATCTACAGGTTTCATGTACATGTGCAAAAATAATCATATATAATAATATTATTTGTTCAGTTTTGGAGATGGGGAAGGTAAATGTGTAATCACTATTACTAGAAAATAGTTAAAATCGAGAGAAAAAAAGATTGTTGTGCCTCTAAAAGAGCGATCTTTATTAGTTACACATGCAAATGGAAGGCTTGATTGAAAGCACGTGAAGTACATTGATTGTAGACGGTAGGAAGGCATGTGCTGAAGCGTCTCAGAGCTCCCAGGAGACAGCGTGTCTGATGTTCTGCAGAGAGCCGAGAGTCCAGGCCTCGAGAAAAACCCCAGAGAGCGTCTCGACATGGCCGTTCGATTAGAGAGCGAGAGCAACCCAGCAGGTGTTTGTCTGTGTCTGTGAGCGGAGACGTACGAGGCCTAATCTCCATCCAGGCAGCTTCAGGCAGCTTTTAGTGATCATCCACCCAACGCTGCGTCGGTGTGAACCCCAGTGAAGTTCACACGACCCCAATCACTCACTGGTTCTCTTACAGGATCTGCTCACGTCCCACAGTCCACTCCTTATTACGTACTTTTTATTTTTGTACAAATAAGTGATGTTATCTCTTTATAATAGAGCGTTGCTGGGATGACGTATTCATTTACTTGTTAGCAACGACCTTTTGAAGACACGTAAAAAAGCTGGATTCAGGATGTCAGGTTATGTTTTTATAATATGTGATTTATGCATTTCTAACGGGAAATCTTTAACTTTATCAGACATCTCCATCCAGGAGAAGAAACAGCTGTAGGATGCAGAAAGAGCATTATTGGAACCATGTACCGAGCATCAGTGATATTGGTGATAAGAGGAGCCCGCGCAGAGCCTGAAGTATATTAAAGGACACAACCCGCATGTTCTCAGCCTGTTCACCCTGCTGCCGTCTGGCAGACATACAGAGTTATCAGCTGGCGCACCAGCAGACCTCAGAGCAGCTTCTTTCCTCGGGCTGTGAGCCTCTTCAACGCATCCTCACCCTGAATACCACGTCAAATACCACAGCTGTAGAATGACCAAGTATGTTGAACCTTAATATTTGTCTTTAAAAACTGGAGACAAAACGGCTCACAGACAGTTACCAGAGTTTCATTCTCTTCTGAAGAACTCCTTCAGTCAGTCAGTTTTCTATAATATATTATATCACTGTAGTGTGAAAGTCACTGATCTCCTACTGGTCTGTTACTGGCCAATGGGAACTGTGGTTCATGAATAATCAAACAGCATTAAGATATTATTTGTCTTTTCCTGATCAGTCATCAAGTGTGTGACAATTTTGCATATTTATTGTACTTTTTTTTTTTTTAGATTGGTGGTTTTCTTCCATTTTTAACATCTGACTGAATTTTTTTTTAAAGTAAATTACTCCTGATTTGATGACATCAGCACTTTATCAATCAAAAGGAAAACCACGTTGACATTTTCAGTACTCTCGCCGAACAATGAGATTACTTCCACAACTTGTTAGGAAAATGTGTGATTCTAATTGCTCTTTTAAAATTCAATGTCAAGAAGGAGTGGACAATATGTGCACTTAATGTCACTCGCACAGTGAGTGAAACGACGACACATTCTTTCACTCTGCTGATGAATGTGAGCGTTTGCAGTGCCGGAGAGGAGATAAGGATTGAGAAATGTCTGCGATGAAGGAGAAGGCCAGAGAAATGCCAACTCAGGCTTCTGTCTGAGCGTCGGATTGTTCGGCGAGACCTTCTTCTAAGAGTCTGCCAGGGCCGCTCTGAATGGATGCCAATTATCACGCCCAACAATGTTTCTCAACAATACTTTAACGATGTGCCGCTCGTTGAAAAGCCTCTAAGCTCTCAGGAGTTAATTGGTTTTTAAAAAGCAATATAAAATCCCATCGCAATAATCAGTTCTCATGGACTCTTTTCTCTCTTCCCATCAAACAAAGACGCTAATTGTTTTAAGACCGACTGTGAGCGTTTCATGTGAAATTACCTCGAGTCGGTGTCATAATATGCACAGCTTTGGTGTTTGGCAAGAGAGAGGCGAGGTGGACTTCTGCGTTTCTAGTTTTTCCACATAGTTTCAGTGTTTGCACAGAGGAAGTGTGAGGTTGGAAACGTTTTGATGAGAAGCGCTGGGTTTCTGGGTAAAAGTTACTTCCTGATAAGAGACCGTGTGAAAGTGTTTTGGGTGCTGAGGGCAGCGAAACATCTGGATCGCTTTTTTAAAAAGTGAGGCTTTTCCCAGCTCAATTAAAATGTTCAATTGACACTCGTTGACTTAGAGCAACAAAAACATCTCATAATAATATAGTACTGTAGAATAAGATTCAGGAAATGTAATTAAAATTGTTAATGTACTAAGATAATTAGTAAAAAAGTACTATTGTAAACATATGAAAGTGCATACAGAAATACTTTGTAATCTTAGCATCTTCTCACTAAAAATACTCTCACTGGATATTAATCATACAGCAAGATTTTGGCATTCACCAAAATGACCAGACTTGGTAGATCAAATAAATCATATGACAAACCATAATTTAACAAACGCCTAATAAACTATAATAAACTCTGGAATCCTCGACCATACAAACTAAGGTCTGCTATTGATTGTCTGCTTGAGTGATATATAATGCCTAATATATAAGTTTAGTGTTATAATAATAATAATAGTAAAAATAATAATAAATAAGTTTTTGTTCCTTTATTTCTTTTTATTTTGAAGCACCTTGAGTGTACGCCTCGTATGAAAAGTATGAATAAAAAAATGACTTGATACAGAAATATGATGATTTGTGTGCCGGAGTTTCTTTGAACACTGATTCATCTGTGCATTTATGAAAAAGCTCTATTAAAACGGAAAATAAAACACCTGACACACATTAAGTTCAGGGAACAAAAGCAGGCCCCGTCCTCCATCCTATTGACGATGCACATTTTAAGAGTGGAAGCCCGAGCCACTGACCTCCATAATAAGCCGTGTTCTGCCATACAAACCCAGCCTGGTGTTAATGCCTGCCTCCACTTTGGGGTGAAGGAGGCTGCGGCTGCGATTGTGTTTCCTGACATGTGACATACAGGAGGTTAAGGGGATACAAAAGCTCCATCATGTAAGGAAGTCACAGAGACTGGCGAGGAAATATAAAAGGATGCTCGGCTTCAATGCTTGGCACGTAGCCGACTCTATATCTCTGTGGCTGATCCTTTACCCCCCCCCCCCCACCCACCCACCTCGTCCTCTGTCCTTCAACAACAACAGTCCAATTACATTTCTGATGATAATAAAATTCCTTGCACAAAGCTCGCTGTACAGGAAGGTTGCTTTGTTTTTGTGATGCGACATCTGCCAGTCAGCTATCCATGTGCTTTAAATGCTGAATATATGTCTGTTGTTTTCCTTCAGTGCATTTAAAAATGACTCCCATATAAGGCAGAGATGTACATTTATTATTAATGTTACACAGCAAAGAAAATAAATCCACTATCACGACTGAAAAGCAATAATAGGCTAACATTTAAATCCATTGTCAGTGTTTACTGAAACACAATATCTGACATACTGAAGTCTGCATTATTGTGTGTGTCCCCCCCTTCTCTGGAAAAACACAGCACGATATAGCTTTCTCAGCCTGTGGTCCTTGAAATCAATTCGTCAGATATGAGCAGAATTAGCGCTGGATCAGACCGAATTTATCCTGATGAAAAGGCGTCTTGTGCCGTCGCCACGGGAGCACTGATGCGTACAGGAGGAGCGAGAAAGAAACAATAGAAAACGCATAATGCTCGGAACAGTGGGATCCCTGCTCCCTCTCCACCTGGGACTCAGTGTGGAGGATCCCCTCTGACCACAGCCCAATTAAATCCTGAAAACACACACACACCTCCACGTGGAGTGACCCGCTTCCATCATGAATATGGATGTGTTGGAAGAATGCAAATAAACCTTGGCCGGCTAGAGACAGACAGACAGAAAGACAGACAGACAGACAGACAGACAGAGAAGCAGACAGACAGTCAGCAGCACAACAAAGAGGTGTTAGGAAATGAGAACAAAGGACCAGCCCGGGTTGAAGCAGCACAGATGCCTTCACTTCCAGCTCTGTCACGGCTACAACCAGGGAGCACACGCCTGCCTCATGACTGCATATTACTGCAATATTATATATATATATATATATATATATATAGTTGCAGATCTGACATTATTGCTTTTGATGCAGTATGTTTTAGTCTGCATTTTTTTTTATGTTTATGTGTGTTCATCTGTTTCACCCGCAACAATAAAAAGCCATCGGAGCGATAAACTCAGAACTCACTCAATCACCCTTCCTCCCGGAGCCGCTGGATGTCTAATCATTTAGGGAAACGGAGGGTGAGGCAAACGCTGAAGACAAATGTGAGGGTAAATGAATCACTCCAACATGTTTTTGTAAATATCTGCCTGCGCTCAGAAAACGTAGATAGATAGAAATATAGATATATATAGACAGCTTAAATATTAGATGAAGCAGGAAAGAAGGCTGCTCAGAGGACTCTGGTGATTCAAGCTTGCGACCACGCTGGTAATAGCCGTGAGTGTGCAGGGGAGCATTATGGTCCGTTTAACAACGTTTTTTAAAATGGGCCGTTTTGTAACAAGATGTCTTTAAAAAAAAAAAAAAATGGGAGAAAAAAAAAAGAAGCAAAGTCATCACTGGTTATTGTAGTATAAAAACAGGCTTATTAAAACGGGAAAAATTGCCCTTGATGCAAGAATCCCATATGAGATGGTGTACTGGGGCGATGCAAACGATTTTCCACACTGCCTAAATAGAATAAGCAATAAAACGGATGGCCTCATAGATAGTGACATTTAATGCAGGAGAAGTGCCAAGCCAGACGTGGCGTGCAGGGGTCTGCTTGTAAATAATTAATCTTTGCTCTTCATGTCTTCTTGTCAGTACAGACGAGGGGCTTGTATCCTGGCAACGCGCCATGGTTCCCACATGCTGCAGGGAGAGAGAGGCCCTCAGGGGGGAGACAATCTTCAACCTGCCTGCAGCAACCGCACACACACACACACACACATTCACACACACACGGGCATGCATGTGTACACTAGAAATGATCCTAACTAGATGTTTGTACATGTACATACTAAATACACACACATGTGTGCAAATGTTGGCGAACAGACTCCACACACACACACAAGCACAAAATAATTCATAATCGTATGCATACATCAGCCAGACAGCATGAGGCCAGACGTACCTGTACACATATAAACATATGCAAGGATTCATGCGTGCATACTGTATATATATGCACAGTTACCACAGAGCAGACAGACAGGCCTTCACTGCACACGCACATGTTTCTCTAGAGTAGGCCTATAAGGGACGCTCTGATTGCTTGCCTCCAACACCAGGCAGCTTCACCGGCGGTACCAACGTTTTTATCTTAAGGATGCCAAAGGTCACCGGCGTACTGTTTATAAGAAGTGGACGTCAACACAACATTTGTGGAATTACCCACAAGTCATAGCGTTGGGACGATAAACACAGGATTACCAGGGGAAGCCCGGAGACATAAAAAAGGTAAACAAAGAGGAGGGTGAATGGGTGTTTGGATTACATTTACACAAGCCATTAAGGATTTAAGGTGGAACATAAAACATATGAAATGAGAGGGAAGCACAAAGAGGCTGTATTACACGTCTAGTATAATCAGTGTTATTTAAATTTTGACAACTACCTCAAACCTGGTAAGGCGTGACGTTCAAATCAGGCAGTAAAAAATGAAAAAATAAAATAAAAACCCCACAATTGTTTTTCTCTCATCAAATAGTGTTAATGTCACTGCAGACCAGTTTAAGTCCCGGCAGCCTCAACCACTCAATCATTCAGGTGACCTCAGTTAAGGTTCAGGGTTTAAGGCTATAGGGGTTACTTTGGGATGATCTCCTGCCACAGGGGTGCTAACCTAGAGGATATGTCGTTGACTTTTTATTTGGAGTTGTGTTTTCTGGCTAATAGTCTCATGTAAGCAGAGCAGGTGGACCCGTAGCCTACGAGCCAACAGGATTTTCAAGATATTGCTTTGGTTGAAGTTTCAGGACAGACAAGACAGAAGTGGACAGCATGTTGTGAAAACAGGGTCTGAAGAAACTCACAGCATTTAAAGGAAAACTAAACGACGAGGGGATGAGGTGCAGGTGGAGGAGCTCAGGTGAGGGGAATGAGGTGATTAGGCAGCAGAAGGAGCAGGAAGCTGATTGGCCGAGGAGATAACGACACTGATTCAGAGGAGGTGTGAAGATGGGCAAAGGAGGGAACGACACACAGACAGAAAACCCCGAACCTAGAAAACAAGTCAGTCCAGTCAAGGCATCTGGCAAACTGTCAGAGTGTGACAGATATCTCCAATATTCACTGTGTTTAGTGGAGGGCATTATCTGGTTCTTTAGCTGCTGAAGTTCACCATGTTTCCATGTGACACGCGGGCGACAGCATGGAAACAATTTAACATTAGGTATAGGACAAAAAAGAAATCAAGAAATATGTTTTCTATGTAACTGCATACAGCCTATGTCAGTAAAACCACAGTATTTTTTCATTAACCTGTTACTTCATGGAGATAAAAATCGGTCTCCTTGGTGAAAGGAGAAGAATTATAAAATAAAAAATTATAATCGATGTTCGTTTGTCATGGTTTCTGTGGTGCCGGCGTGTAAATGGGCTGTTAACAGTTCTGTGACACCAAGCTGTTACACAAAATGTTTCATGTGATCAATTGTTCCTATGAATTGACAGGTTTAACATGTAACTAACTCAAAATCTGTTAACATTTCCAGCATTGAATTAGTCAAACATGAGCCGTGTTTGCAGGGGACCAGTATTACATGGGGACCTCTAGTGATTTGGACGAATTGGGGAGGTCATCTGTAATCTTGAACCCATGTGAATCTGCAATTTGAAATGTAAAAATCAATTTGGAAATGACTAAACACAGAAGTCATGTGATGCTAATTTGGCAACGCTTTGATTTGGGGTCATGATTGACATCTAAATCAAATAAGCTACTTCTATACTTCCACTGTGGAGGCTGCTGGTGGATAACCTTAATATAAATAATACAGCATGGGGTCCTTAAGTGAAGCTCTAGTTGCTCGTTCCACTGGCCTGCATGACAGCACAGGAGAATTAATACACATAACTGATCTGCTGTTTTGGATTGGCAGGAAAGACCCACCATGATGAAGGTGTGGCTTATAAGGATTGTATACAATCAAAAAACCTGGTTCTGGTCTCAAACAAGCTAATTATCGGTGATTATTTTTGCCTTCAATGTGAATAATCACCACCCAGGCCAGAGATTTGTACATTAATGCCATAATGAGCCTGGAAATTGGGCACATTAGCACATATCTGCTAAAAGCATGTGAGACCCATTTTTCATCCCGTTAGCCAGGAGTGCATTCTGCTGCCAGTATAGAGAACTATTAGTTCAACAATATCATGAAAAAAAATATCATGCAGTCATCTCAGAGTCATTTCATTGAGATTCTCAAGTCATGCTGCATTTTTCTTCCACCGCTTCAGTCCCCTCCAAACACTGCCAAAAGGTTTCACACTTGGTGTTTTTTTTTTTTCTTGCATCACACACCAAAAAATAAAAATATATAATAAAGTTATGGACGAACGCTCAAACCCACCTGGGCAAAATTGAAGAACCCCTGAAACCTTGTTTGTGCAGATTGATTGTGGAGATTTGCCTAATGGAATTACATATATGTGTTGGCCCCTCTCTCTCAGCCGTGTGTGTGTGTGTGTGTGTGTGTGTGTGCCTTCAGGCTGCTGTAGAGCTGACGAAGGCCTTCCCTCTCTGGTGGGTCAGGCTAATTATTATTCTAATGGCCTCTCAGTCAGATGCAAATAGCTCTAATGGCAAAGCTAGAGCTGGGGGAGGGAGGGGGAGGGAAGGAAGGAAAGAGCATAGATGGAAGTGCACAAAATTAGATTTGCATTTTTTTGTTAGAGAAATATGTATGTGTGTGTGTGTGTGTGTGTGTGTGTGTGTGTGTGTGTGTGTGTGTGTGTGTGATTCCTGAGGGTCTATATTTCCCTTCTTCAGTTCTGTACCATGAACAGATATATTGGAAAAATATATACGGTAATATTATCAGTGTACCTTTGGGACCAGAGGTAGTAAAATGTGTTAATACTGTGAATCTTTTCTCATAACAATAACAGCATTTAGAAAATAAAGCATTGACGTGTGTCTTTATAATCCAAATGCCCAAAATATATACATCCTAATGTACCATCACATAGTGGTAGGAAGTAGAAGGAAGTACATTTATACTGTATATGACAGTTATGAGGGAGTATTAACAATCTAATAATATTTATACAATAATATATCAGTCACCATGAACATTTTTCAGCATGACAAGCACGTTATCAGTAAAAATGTGTTTTATTATTTATATTAATATATACTCAAGTAAAGAATCTTTAAAAAAAACATAAAATATTGAGGATATATGTATTTCTCCTCCCCAATATTCTGTAGCACACATGTTGAGCTCATGCATAATTATGAATTCTATCAGTCACCAACACAGTCGGTACAATGCCTGACATCCAGCAGCAGTGCTGTAATTGTTGGGAGGTGGAGGGGCATTGTCGGGAAACGACCTTGCAGGCTATTAAAGCGGAGAAAGACGATGTCTCCTCAGCAGAACAGGCCAGGGCTGCTCGGAGACAAATAGACGGAGATTGCAATGTTTCCGTGCCCTCTAATTCCCTCATCATCCCCGAGGTGTGTGAACTCTGTAGAGCTCCGAGGCAATACAATGTTGGTCTCACACACGTATTGTGCTGCACAATTAGATCCCCGCTAAGGAATGTGAGGGTTCGGTCTCCATCACTATAAGACAACGGGGAGAGAAGAGGCTCTGCAACGTTTAAAAAACGATAACCAGAACATATGTGGTCCAGAGCCAGTGTTCAATTGTGGACATGTTTGAACACAATGACCGAGGTCAAGGTTTTTAAATGAATTTCATTTCAAGGCTGTTGGAAGAACGGGACTATTTTATTTCAAAAACACACAGGAGGCTGGATGGATGCTGGGATTGTGGAATGAGACACTCTTTGGACAAAAAAGGGTCCTCAAGTGATCATGTGGGCTAAAATGGGAAACGTGAGGAGCTCCATGATATTTAAAAAAAGAAAATATTCTTTTTAGAAAGTTTTGAAGGATGCAGATTCTAAAACGTGCAGCAACACTAGCATATAATAGAAGATGATTTCACCGACCTTGGGACTGTCTTTCATTCAGAAATTCAGATTTTTCATGAATAGTCAGTGGATAATAGTGAGAGCTGATTCCAACAAATTTATTTTGATTGTGTTCATTTCAACAGATTTTTGCATTTTTCTGGTGGAGCTCTAATCATTTTAAAACACTGACGTTTTAAAAAAAGGTTATTAATGTGAAGGACTCGCAGTCATAAAAGCGATTTAATCCATTTTCACTGTTGGCAGCGAACTCCTCCACCTGCATTCTGCCTTTTCGTAATTCTTTTTTTGCCTGATTTAATCAAAGGCTGAATTTAAATGCAGGGTTTACAAAACGCACATTGGCGCAGTCTTCTCTCAAGCAGGAGCCCGTATTCACCTCTGTGTAAAATGTGATTCCCAGCAGATTCCCAGTAACCATGGTGAGGCGGAGGATGGGAAGCAGCATTCCTTTAGGAAGCGGGATGGGAAGCTCTCGCCACAGAGAGACGATTGTTTATTCAAGTTTAGGCCCAATAAAGACGGAGACGGAGCTTTTGAAAAGAGGAAGGAAGAGGAGATGTGGAGAAGGATGGAGGAGGAGGAGGAGGAGGAGGGGAAAAAAAGATGGGGTTTTTTTTAGGAGTTTCTCAGTAAGACGGATTGGGAAGAATGACAGTGATAGTGTATGATTGAGGTGAGCTGGAGAAGCTAGTAACTGAATATCAGAGCAGCCAGTTTTGGTTTCACATCAAGTCCTCTCACAGCTTGCCATCCTTAAGTAAAAAAGCATATCTCTCTCTGCCAGCTCCTCACCATTGAACTCTCTGTGGCAGAATTCAAGTCCCCGGGCTGTGACAGCTGTGGGCCCTGAAGTGGCGTTTCCCAGAGAGCCGGCCAAACATTCCTCCCTTGCTTAGTGACTTACAATGGGCACAATAACTTCAGCAACAGCACGGCATCAGCCGACGAGAGGAAGAGAAGTGGTGGCTTGTTTTCAGAGAGTGTCGATTATCTGGCCGGCTAGAGCTCGCTCTGCTCCTTTCTCTCCCTCTCTCTCCCTCTCTCCCTTCTCTTCGCTTTCTTTCTCCACTTTCCCTTCTTTTTTATACCTCGCTTTGGCCGCATCGCCTCACGTTTGAGAAACATTATATGGTTTGAAATACAACACTTTCCACTTTGTCATGTGCTTGGCAGCGCTGCCCACGCATTGTGTAGGAGCTTAATTTCCATCCACTCTCTACTTAAGTGCGGCTCAATTCATCTGGAGAGGATGTTAAGGCTCTGAGAGTTGAAAGAATACTACTAAATGAGCGCCGACAAAGAAGCGCCGCGACAACAGGACCTGCTCTATAGAAAGACACTTCAAACTGGTTCTCACTCCTGGGCTGTTTTGACTGGGTGGTAGCCAGCGTGCTCACACGTATCTCTCCCTCCACAGATCCCATATCAAACCAAAAACATATTTGCCCGCATTGTGACAGACTTTGAAATGTCAGTACACTGTAGTCACTATGCACTGACACCTCGTTAATATATGAACACCTTCTTCTTCTTCTTTTTCTTATCATTGCTGCTCTCCGTTCGTACGACCGCTTCACCCTCACATCTCCATTTGGATATTCAGGCCTCATCTTGTAAAAAAAAAAAAAAAACTACCTAAAAATACTGACAACATGGCCTTTTGTGCAGAAATCCAGTCTTTCTACCTGCAGCATGCTAATTTGTCTCCGGGTAACCGGGCTTTTAGAAAGCACGAGGCAGAGCGCGAGGCAATTTATTAGTCTAATTTAAAATGTCTGTCAGCAAAACGCTATGGGAGGCGATAACTGGCTCCATGATGACAGCGCTGTGAATGGAGCATGTCGTGTTATAAAGTGGATACATACAGCCGCTGTTTATTATGCTGGGTTTAAGACGTTGACCTGCGGGAGGTGGGGAGGGGGGGGGGGGGGGGGGATATACAAATTCATACAGATGGAAAAACACACACAAACACACACACAATATGAGCTGATGGATCACCAGATACTCATTTATTATGCGGGGCATCCTGGCCTCATCCACGTTCTCTCCTTTTAGTGTCTGCGACACCAAAAGTGTCTCCGGTCCATTACTCCGGTATCACCTTTCCAACGTTCACCTCTCATTTCTGGATGCACTTGACTGTTCTCTGGACCTGGCAGGCCTTTGAACTGATTCTGGCTGGAACAACCAGGAGTGAGGACATATTTCTCTCCTGGTTAGCAGCCGGGGGATACATTGAACAGAGACACAGGGAGAAGGGCAACAATGATCCCTGAGAGGGTTCCAGGTTGCCCACAAAAAAATGAGGAATAAATCATATTTTCACTATTTTATTCATGACCTTTGTGAACCCAATATGAGGAAGAGCAGGAGGCAACCTCTGGTTCTGAAAAGTGAAGCCAATGCTAAAGTGCCTTAAACCTGCATTCTCTTTGCTGGTCATCAGGTGGCGACTCCTCTGGTTGCAAAAAGAAGTCTAATTGTATAGAAGTCTATGGGAAAATTATTTAAATTCTCACTTTATTAAACATTGTAAACATGAGTTTATGGTCTCAATCTCTAGTTTCAAGTCTTCTTCACTACATCATGATGTATTGCGCCCAACAGACGATAGAGCAGTGTATTTTCCACATCTCGAGCCTTTACTTTGTTTGCCGTGAAGTGCTTTGCGCTTGGAGAACAATAAGTATTCCATAATTGAATGATGATATGTTTTGGTATGACGTGCAACAGCCCTTTAATCATATCTAACACCCAACAACTTCTCAGATAGAGGGGGGTCTCAAATGGGGTCTATGACCGTAAGTCTATCAATTTAGGGTCCAGATGATATTTCATATCAGCCTCTCTGGTTAACGTTGTGAAATAAATTAGTTCTTTTGATGGTTAGAAAAACAATCATGGTTTGTGTTAAATAATATCACAACCTCTCATAGTGTTTTTTATTACGTAACACAATACATAACTAGCGTAAAGTCAGGCTTTACTTTTTGGTTCATGTGGGACATGAACGGAGGTCTCCTGGATATAAGTCCTGTGTTTGTTTGACCGACCCACCGAATACAAAACGGCATCATTCAAAGTGTCCCTGGTTGCGGAAACACACAACACAAACACCTTTTCCTCTGGTGACTGGGCTCTGACATGAACATTATTTACTGTTAAGTTGGAAACTGTTAATTACAATAAAATGCTGATCAGGCAGCATCAAACAAGTGATTCAGTGTTTCTTACCAAAATGCTTCTTAGGAGTCAGGGTTGGACTCATCCCGTTTGTTTTCATTTACACAGCCGTTTGAGCTTTCACCAAAGAACCAGTGCGGTTCTTCATCCATGCAGAACACGGGCGGAGCATTCACTCATGGAACTTTGTGCACCTGAAATAACTCCTTCCACTTTGCTTCTCTATTTGGAATGCAAATGTTTCATTTCACATCCAGTGCAGCAAGAAAGTGGAAATAACACTCATACCCTCATTAGCAAATCAAATATACCAGTTCTTAAATGGTGCAGTGGGTGTGAAACACCGTCTTTACACTTTTGTGTTTTAAGTGCACCTGCTGCCAGCCGGTTCCTGTCCACTGCTCTGCATTTTCAAACTCGCTCAAGGATGTATGAACGCCGACATGGCTGCCCTGCATGGGCATCTGTGTTGGTTATCTGGCCAGGAGTGTGTACATTACGTGTGTGTGCGAGTGCCCTGTGTGTAGCTCTCCCTTTCAGCTGGTGGGTGGCAGGGCTGAGCAGAACCAGCTGGCCAGCTGTACAGGGCACCGCGGTGACCTCTGACCCCTGGCCGGTGGGGGATGCGGGCCAACGGCGGCACGGCCATAAATCCACGGACACAGAGCATGTGGAGGCATTCAGGAGGCAGACACATCACCTGCTGCCTGCCAGCACGCCGCCTCCCTCACCGCCCTCCTCCGCCACGGCGCCTTTGCTCTCTGTCAAGTGCAAATTGTTCCCATGGAAATAGAGAGAAACACAGCGCTTTTGTTAAAGAGGAGTTTAAAACAATGGAGTTCAAATTGTTGGAGTCAGACGCCGTTTTCTGGCAATTTTCTGCACACTTGTGGTTTGTGCACAAAAGTCTATCGCTTTAATGTTCCAGCCTGGAAAAAAATTACCATATTTTGTTCCCCACAGTGAAAGCCCAACGACAGGAGCGAAAAAAAACTGGTGACACACACACACACACACACACACAAAAGCAATAGAAGAACAAACGAGCAAAGCCCTCCCTCCCCTAACCACACCCCTCTTCATCAGTCACATTTCTGTCTGTCAAACGTGTCACACACAAATCCAAGTCTCTGCTGATTGGATTCTGATGCATCCTGGGATAATAATGCATTTCACACCAGCATTCCAGCACTTACCAAATCATCCTCATTGCAGGTTTGGGATTTCGATAAAACTTGACGTGGAATGACGGGTCTCACCATTTCACAGATGATAATTGTACAAAAAATACCACATGTACTTTTAAACACACAGATTCTCAAGAAATCACATTATAGGGGTAAAAGAAACATATTTTCTTTCCATTTGAAGACTACAAAACAATTTATGTCGTCAGATTCAAGCAAAAACACAAACTTCAATGCCTAAATGTCAGCTTGCCCTGCTCATTACATGACATTTCAGAGAGCACCCCTGAAATGACTTGTCTAATTCTGCTATTTGGAGGAGTAAACAAACACAACGCTGTGTAATTACAGACTTAATTAACTCAAGTGCTTGACTGGAAGACGGGGACAGAGAGACCAATGGCTGAGGCTTCATCCTCTCCAGTGAGTTTAAAGCTGTTTACTCCCTGAATTAAATTCAGTATTTATTCATTCATTCAGGTCGTATCTTATTTCAGTTTCTGAGAACAACTATGACTGAAATTTGCATACTGCACAGACCAATGTATGTCCGGCCCTGAGTGACGAGAGGGTTCCACCTTCACCCTCCTCCACCTGCAAAGTTGAAAAAAGTTTACACTAAATATAACAGCAAAACGTTTGCTGTCAACATGTTTCACTTGTTTTCCCTACAACATCTGCTTGCGGCAGCTAAAGGGACGTTTTAATGGCTGGCACAACCCAAAACCCACAACCATTCCCTCACCTCGACCAGCAGACTCAACGTTAACCACATGCATGGAACACATTTCCATTTTTCAGTAGTATTAATGCAGTGCCGGTTCGGAGCAGGCCGCTTGTTTGACCCTCCATATTTCTGCTTATAGGATGGGCAACTCAACAAAACAGCTTAGAAAATGTATTTATTACAGAAAATGATGTGGGTATTTATCGTGGATGGTCGACCAGCTGCCACTGATCTGACACATTTTAATTCTCTGACAGCAAAGATGTAATTAACGGCACAGAGAAAATGACCCAGTAGTGTTTTTTCATTTTGCTGATGAGCTTTATTTATAGTCGTCTATGTAGACAAGTGAATGAGTGAGTGATTTTGGACACAAACAAGACATCATGTCCTCCAAATATAGCTGCAAAAACATGAAGCATTCAAGCGAAAATATATTTAATATATATGTATATACTGTATTTCCTGCCAGTATTTGAGCAAACTTTGATTGCCACATATTGCTTGATCCAAATGTGCTGTACCAAAGTTGGTGTCAATTGCTCGAAATATAGGCCTGTAGGAGGAGCAGTGAAGGGATACGATTGAAAATGGCGAGAAATTGACCGAAGAATGGTTGTGGAGATTTGCTGAGGACATACACACCTCCATACAGGCAGACTGATTGCAAAGAAGCTTTTTGAAAAGGACAGAGACCAAACTCTTCTCTCTACATGTGTATTTCTGACTTTTCACTTAATAATCATTTTAAGAACCGACCTCTTAGCCATTTATTCACATGCTGGAAAAATCCAATATGTCTGCCGGAGGGAGCGTCACGCTTAAATTAAAGTTTAGTTGAATAAGAAAGGGTTGCTCTGCACCTTTAATAATCCATTTCTATGGTTGGAATCCATAATATTTGTTTTTGGATGCACAGAGAGTACTACAGGTGTCTCAGTGTGGACCTTTTTGAGGTTGGATATTTTGACACAGCTGGAACGGAGCACATCCAATAACACCAACGATGGCCGTGTTCCAGTTAACGGCCCAACGGAGCCGTTCATGCTATTAATTACACCTGTGGTTTTCCAGCTATGACAAATGCCAAACTGTCTGCAGTTAAAACGTCTATTCCTCTGAGCGCTCATTCACATTTTATGTTGAGACCTGATTACTAAACTGTGTGCACAGAGCTAATTTTAGCATGTAGCCTCTCTCTTTGCACACACACACACACACACACACACACATGCACACGCACACAGCAGCACCTAAGTCAACAGAGTAGGTGACAGGGAGACGGACTATTGCCCACTAGCTTTCAGTCTAGACTCCAGATGTTGGCAGAACATAACCCAGCACACACCTACCCACTCACCCACCCACCTACACGTGCACACACACACACACACACACACACACACACACACGTGCACCACACACACACACACACACACACACACACACACACTCACCAGAGCTTGTCTTCACAAGGCAGCATCCCTGCCAGATGTCACTAAGTGCTGATAGACTCTCACCACTGCTGGAGACCAGTGTGTGTGTGGGAGTGTTTGTATTTGTCTGTGCGTTGTGTGCATATTTCTTTGTGCTGCCACATTTGTGTGTGTGCATTTGGCTATTTAAATGTGCTTTCCTGCGTGTGTGTGTGTGTGTGTGTGTGTGTGTGCAGTATATATAACGCGGAGCCGCGGAGCAGCTTGAGAACAGTCGGGCCACACAGCAGGAGCCGGTGCAGACAGGGCCGCTCTGTTTGACGAGGTGCTAAATGTTTGTTGTTCTTTTGAATGTCTAATTTGTTGCCATAACATATGCATGTCTTCAGCTGCTGAGTGATGATTATGAACGGTGTTACTGGCAATACTAAGGCTGCAAACTGCAAATATTCTCTTGAAGACAGCGATTGATTGACGGGCCGCTGCTTTCACTCCAAGAGGCACAAATGTCTGATTTTTTTTAAGTAGTGACATATTAAAACAGTCAGTGTTGGCATTTATCATGGCCGTATTCTATTTCAGTTGTGAAATGTCCTATAATTTATATAGAGGACTAGTATATGCAATAGCACAAACACTTGACCATGAAGTTGACTCAATGTGTCAGTAAATAATTAGTAGATGGGCAAAGGAGGGAAAGACACAGAAAACCCCAAACCCAGAAAAGGAATTAGTCCAGTCAACAAAAAGACTGGGGGTATCATCGTATCCCATCTCAAACCATACATTGTCCTTTATTTGGTTGTTGAGGTAGTTGTTGCTGTGTTTGTTGTACTTTATTGGGTCTTGAGGAGTCCATTGTTCCCAAGGTCCATTACTCCAAAAATCCGAAAAATGTCCTTTTGGAACAAAGAAAAAAGCCCATTTGTCTGATAACCCATTATTCTGAAAACAAACGGCCATTGTGCTAAAAATACACACTCCATCTGGTGCACATGGTTAATTATGATATATTTTTCACATTAGTTTAACAAAGGATTTCATTGGTCAAATATATATTTCCACAGGTGGAAATCTGCTGAAGCCGTTGTCTGTCCAAATACCCCCCCATATGAACGTTCTGTAGTTGTGTGTAAACAATCATACCAACCTACCAAATCTGATATACTATTGATATTAGCTGAAAAGGACCAGCTTTGCTGTAACTGATTTCTGTAATACAATCAACCCAGTTTTGTGTTTATTTAAATTCAGCCACAAGTTTTTCTGTTTTTTGTTTCTGTTCATTTGTGTTTGCTGCCAATTTTTGCCCGTACGGTTTATGAATTCAATTACCTTGCAGTGCTTTTCATTTAGATTAACAACACCGAGACAATGAAGCATTTATCTGAAAAAGCTACTAATGAAATACACAAACTGTCTTTGTTCAAGTGTTTCAGATCTGATTGACTTCCAGCCATAGTAACCCTGAATAATAGGGAACACTAACAAAGGCAAACTGACTGGACGATGACTGATAACGGTGTCAACAAGAAACATGAAGGATCACACCTGCATCTGCAGCCATGTTGACCTTACAACACACAGCCAGCCAGCCAGGCGCACACACACACACACGCTAGCAGGAGGTGTTGTTGTCTGGGCCCCACTACAGTCCATCTGTTGTCCAGTCAGAAGGTGAACCTCAGAGGAAACAATCCCAGTATCGCTCATGTCCAACAGCGGGGGGGTTGGGGGGGTTTATGTGTGATGGCTGAGGGGAAAGCCTTGTAGCAAGACCTGAATTGTAACCCAGGCCTCGTTGTGACTTTGACTCACTCTGACCTAGTTCCTACTTTCACGAACAGGTGGTGTGAGGTTGAGCCGAGCAACCCCACAAACTTGGTGATGTGTGTGTTCATTTGGCCCTCGTCTCACTTTGTTTATTTATAGATGTTAATTATAACGAGTTGCCCGAACGTCAGTGTCCACTCCCTCTGTGTGACCTCCTCTGTGAATGTTTATCAGTGAGATGAGCCTCTTCATGTGTGAGTTTTCATAAATGATGCTGAGCAGATGTTTGAGACCTCCTGTCTGATATGGTTATTCTGATGCCACTCTGTGACACCGTCTACCCCTATTGTGAATAGGAGAGGGCGTAATTGAACCCTCAAAGGTCTGTGACCTCAGCGTGGTGTCACTACATGGTCTATTAAGAAGCTTTCAGAGGATCACAAAAGCAATTGATTAGGCATTTAGCTCAGCCGAAAATCCAAAGTATGTGAGGAATGCAGGGCAGGCAAGGAATCATGAGTGATCCACAATGTATGGTTCGTATCATGTTAAAAAAAGGTTATTCTTTTTAGTACAGCAGTTACATCATGCAAGTATGGAACTGACAGGATGAAGGCTTTGGTTGAAATCCTGGCGTTACTTAAGTACGGAAGTTACGTAACAAAGAAGCCCACGTTTGGGTTAAAATAAGTACAGAAGTGGCGTTGCTTAAGTATGGAAGTTGCGTTGTAAGTCAACGTTGACGTGTCGACTCCTTGTTCACAAGTGCAAATTAATTTCAGGATAATTCATATTTACAGTGTATGAGATCAGCCTGGGTTGCCTCAAGCACCACCTGCACACAAGTGTTTTTCTCTTTGTTACCAAACAAACCTTTTTCAGTTTGGGTGAAACCCAAATTCCTGGTATGTGTGAATAACCATCTTTTAATAATTCTGTTCATAAACTAATTTGCTTTAAGAAAATAGCTTGGGGGTCTGGGTTAGGTAGGCAAAAGAGAACTTGAAGCACAAGAAGGGACTTTTTCAAAATCCAACCAAAGCCACACTCTGCCTAAAAGACAGTTTGCAAGAAAGCCAATAAGCGTAATTCCCAAAATTTCAGAGTTAAATGAGAATATCGATTGCATATGTGTCAATTTAAATAAAAAGCTACCACCAGGAGACAGTTAGTTTATAGGCCACCAATGAGGATTTCTGTACAATATGAGCATGCAATGTTTCTGGGAAAATAAGTCAAAATAAGACAGCAGTTATGTTAACTTCAAAATAACACTACCATGAAAACAATTGATTTTGATTTTGTGAAATATGAATAAAAGCCACAATAAGACCCACATCACACAGTTGCGATGAGATACCGTCTACACTCAAACTCCTTTTCGCTCTATTGACTTTCATCCAAGCCGTTATCGACTCTTCACCACCTCCATCCTTTCATCCCTCCATCTCTTTAAATGCTCTTCCCCGTCCTTGGTCTCCACCCTGCTCCACTTCATCCACCTTCTCCCTTTCTCCCTCAGACCTCCGTGGTCTCGGCGTCCCCTCTGCCTGCAGCCTCTCTGGGCTGTCGACACACCTCACCTCCCCACCTTGTCTCCTTCCCATTAACTTTGGAGCAGATGGCAGGGCCCTGCTCTCTCTGTGTGAGCTTGACTGACAGGGGCTGGTCATCAACCTCCATAGACGACCAGTCATATGCTGCTCTGCTCCGTCTCCCCTCTCCATCGTCCTGTCCTTTAACTCTCCTTTGCCACGTTCTCCTCCAAAACTCCTCTTCTCTCCCATATTCATCCATGGCTTTCCTCCACTCTGCCTCTTCTCCTTCTTTGCTGATACCTTTCTCATTTTCCTCTACTTGCAACCTGTTACCTATTTCTCCTGGTAGTAACAGGAGTGTTTTTAACTGCTGCCTAGATCATAGTCTCAAAATGCTACTTGTCTTTAAGTGATATTGGAGTTGTTTAAACATCGATGTCAAAAACATTTAAAAAGATGAAGTCAGACTGGAACTTACACCCCCAATGCCATTGTGTGGCAACGACATTGACTGTCTCCATGTGTGGTTATGTTAATGCACTAAAAGTGTTGGCCAGAGGTGATTCAGCCTTGTGGATACCGATAACATTGAACTGTTTTTTGGGGTGTTTTCTTCACAGCCTGGCTGTAAAATTAACTTTCCCATACAACCAAAATGCATTGTCAATTATATTTGGCGACATAATCATTGTCCATGATTACGTTTTCTATGTTTGATTACGTACGTATAATCATTGTCCGTGTAGAAAGGGGGTCGTGGAGGATGGATAGGTCAAACATGGGACTTTCACCCAGGAGACCGCTGTTAATGTCCTGTGTGAAACCAAAAGTAACACTCATTTTAACATAAAACATGATCGTTCACTTACATGATTGTTCTGCAAACTGTGTTTTAGTGGAAATAGTCAACCAGGAATATGACCAATAAACTCATCTACTTATATCAGCCTGTAGTGAATATGGATGTATTTGACCATGTTTTCTTTTGGTGTGGTTTATATTAAGAATGTTAAAAAGTAGTTTTGTAGGAATGTTTTTTAGAAATTGGTCTTTTTCCCAATCAAGTCAACACTTGTAAGACTCCTGACCTCAGGCTTTCTAAATTCAGCCACTTATTTACATATACATGTTAAACAAGTATGTAAGAGCTCCTACTTGTACTTTTATTCCACCCTCCTCATTCTCCTTCAGGTTTTGGACGGTTTCCAACCCGACCCCTGACACCCATCCTCATAGAAAGCCCTCACTTCCATGTCCAAACTCTGCTGTTAGAAATTGAGGAAGTGCAGGTCATGTGTGTTTGTGTGTGTGTGACAAAGAGACGGAGAACAAAGGATTGTGTATCCGTTGCTTCGAGCAGTTTCCCTCGGTGCGCTCCTGACCTCTGAGAGCGAGAGAGAGAAACATCCTTGTGAGTTTTCCACCTTCTCCTCCGTTCTGTGTGTTTTCTGGGTGACAGCTGTGGTGAGCAGGGGGGAGTCTTCAGCTGCTGATGACAGGCCAACACCTCCACATCACCACTAAAAGCCTGCTCGGGAAAGACTTTCAGCTCAATGTCAAATGTGCAGTGTCAGAACAGCATCCTAGTTGCCTAGATTAATTGTGAAAGAAGCTACATCATGTGAAAAATTACCCCGCTACCGCCAAGGTCTTTGCACCATAAAATGAAGAAGGAGGCACTGACGTGACACCATTCTTTTGTAAAGCAGTATTCTTCAACACGGCGATCGATCTCTGGGTCTCATTGATTTCCTTCCTCTCTCCAGTGAAGAAGTAGGGCTCTGTCCCTCTGAAGACAGTAAACGGGCAACATAAATAGAGTGGCAGGAAGGAGAGGAAATGAGGGAGGATCCATCTTCAACGCAATGCAGAGAAACAGCTGTTTCAGGTCACAGCCAAAGATAAGCCTCCTCATTTCTCTCTCCCTTCCTCCGCCCTTTTCAGTCTCTTCGTAATGATCCGCTATGACAGCGGTCAGTTTCCCCTGTGGCTTTGTTTTTTCCTCTTCCCTTCTCCTCCTTAAGTCTTGTGGGCGTGGCTACTCCCTCCCTTTCTCTTCCTCTCCTGACGAGACACACCTGCCACTTACCCTCCTCCGACGTCTTCCCTGGAATCCCCGAAACCCCAACACTCCCTGTACATCGTAAAAACAAATCCCTCCCTGTTTGTCTACATTTGTGTCCAACCTCTCGGCAAAATCACAACACTCCCTCACAACATATGACACAACCGACCGCCTTAAATCGGTCTCTCGCCGCCGCCGTTTCACTCCTTCTCCCTCCCTCTCTTTCCGATCCGTGGCTCTAATGGGAAAGTGTTCATTGCGCTCATCCTCTCTTAACCTTCACAGTCGCGGGACGCTTCACTGAAACACAGCACAGATGGGACACGTTGATGACTAAGCTTAAAATTTCCAGCTTAAAAAGATGTTCTCAACATCTGGGCATGGGTCCAGAGTTAGTCATGAAAATGACCTTTAAATCATGTGTTTGTCTTGGACCCCTGGTGCTTATTTTCTATAGGTAAAAAAAAAGCTGTAGGTGCAACTCCTGTTGTTTTTAAATGCTATACATATAAAGTTGACTTATGTATTACAATGTCATATTCACTGCTTCGCAATGAGCCAAGAAATCTGTCCAGGAGATCCTGTAGAACCATGATGAAAATATATTCCCTGAAATAAATATCCATTAAATCCATGTTTCAATGACATTATGACAAAGGGCTGACCAGGGATGACTAATGATGGTGAGCTGATCTGACCTCCTGCTAGATTTGGCGTTTATAGGCCGAACATTCCACTTTGACAGTTTCACAGAAGATCTGGTGACTCATTGAGGCACATGGATATTGTAAAAAGACACATGATAACTAAACACTCCAACTTCATTGATGAATTAAAGGTAGACTGTATAAGATCTGGACGGAAACAACATTATAGAACAGAATACTAAGAGGTTACAGATGTAGGGCCCTAGTTTCGTAGACCGGCGCAGGGTGGCGCAGCCGGCGCAGTGCAAGTTTCGACCCGCGCAGCCTTGCGCACTGTCAGTTTGGCAGTTTGGTGGATCGCCTGCGCCAAGATGGGTGTGTCGGCGCAGCAGGGGGAGGCGTCACAGATTCAGCTTGGCGTAGCGGAAGTTTCGTGGCAAAAAGCCTCGCCGAGACTGCGCTGAAAGCTCGCCAGCTCCGACCTGGTCTACTTTCGGCGCAAGGCGCAAGGCGCAAATAAAGTCCATTCATTTAATGCGAATCACAGCTGGCGGATCGGAAGTTTGGCGGACCGGCGCGCATGTGCGTACACGTCACCGAGACCTCACAGGCAGGTTTCCACAGTTCCAGGTACATTTAAATGCAATAAATAATCACAACAAACACTATTTAATGCAACTAATTGAATCAACACGTGAATTTATATCTATATAGATTGTCCCGTCACATCTGACGTCAGATCAAAGGCGGATGGCACGCGTAACGGAAACTCAGCCTCTCGGACCAAAACATCTCCCTCTCTCTCTCCTGTTTCTTATAATATGGTCATTGTTATTATTATTATACGCGCGCACAGCGCGTGATGCGCGTGGTTGGAGCGGCGACGCTGCTTCTGTCATCAGGTTGTCAAGTGACGGATCTTGCACTGAACCTCCCCTAACGCATTAAAGGTGAGGAGAGGAGCTCATTTGATTGGTGAAGATCTGAATCGGCTGTATTAATCCCAGTCCACGCCTCGTCTCCTCCTCGTCTCCCACTCACGCCTTCTTCTCCTCCCTCTTTCCCACTTGCGCCGGTGGGCGAGACGGGAGGCATGCCTGCGCGAGCCTGCGCGGTGCACGAAACTTGCAAAGTCCAGGCGGACACACGCCATCGGCGCGGCGCAGGTGCGCTGAAAGCTGACTGCACCTGGTCTACGAAACTAGGGCCCGTAATGTCAAAGAATGCCCCAACCTGTCTTGTAATACCACTTATACCTCCAGAGGCGATAGTGAGTCACTGTAACAGTCTGTCCTCAACATGGGAGGAAGAAGTAGAGCTGCCCTGCAAAAAACCATAGCACCAGAGGTCTGATCCCGGGGGTCTGATCCTGGGGGTCTGATCCCAGGGATCTGCCCTGACTCCCCACATGATTGTCAGTCTCCGTGTTGCTGCCGTTACACTGGTTAAACCCGGTGCTCCACCAGCCCGCCGTGACACCTGGTGCTGGGGTGGTGCTGGCTGGATTGGAGTTGATGCGGGAACTGACTGGGGATCCGTCTCTTCAGGGGTAGGCTCACCATGGTGGCCACTGGGAGTATGAGATGAAGGTGCAGATCTTTTTCTCATTTCCACCACTTAGGACGTAGTCCAATAATCAAACTAACAAAGCTTCGACGGAGCGTACAGCCCTCGGTTAGTAGTACAGTAAACAAACAGATACACTGACGATTATGAGACTGGTTGAATTGTGTGCATTCTGAGTTAGTATAGCCTATGACTGTATATTTAGCTTGTATGGGTTTTGTACAGCTATAAAGTGCTTTACACTAATTGTCTGGAACAGGTGGCGAGACATTACACATCGCACCTTCGAGAGCACTTTCAAAGATTTTCATTTGAAGTTACTGGACTTGAATCCTCCAGTCCTGATGTTAGAACTAGATGATTGAAGTTGACCTGACTTGAACTTATTTAATCACACTAAGTATTTTACAGCGTAGTGGAGTTTAATGCATGAGCAGTGGCGCCCTGATTCATCCAGCCCGCTGTCTTACTTGAAGACAACTTTTATTTGACTCAAAGTTTCGTTATTGGAGGAACATTATGTCGGGGTTGAGATTCACTAGATGTAGTAATATCTTCCCCGCTGCATTGAATCTTCTCCTCTTCTACTGATAACGCTGTGTGTCTGTGCTGGATTACACTATAGAGGCTTTAGACAGCTTACTCAGTGTGTGTGTGTGTGCAGGAACACTATATATGTGTTGGTGTATGTGCGTTGACCCGGACTGTGGAGACCTCTAGACAGCTTATTCACAGCAGACAGATAGCAGCAGAATTCTTATCTAGCCTACCTTCTCTGATAGTGTATTGATGGGCCAATCTGCCTCAGACTGCTGAATTCAGGAACAAAGGCACTGATAAGTATGGTAGGAAAGTGCAGAGGACTACGGGGGATTTAAAGCAGTTTAAAAAAAAAGAAGACCCCAGTTCACTCCCTGCATTTGTGTTGTAAATGGCGAAATAATAAAGCTCAGCTCCCGGCTGAATTCTAAAACATGGGGCTGCAGATGAACGGTTGCTACAGCACCAGAAGAAAAGACAGAAAAGATGATTCAAACCTGCTGTTTTTGGGTCACCGTGGGTCACATGCTGTGTGTTCTGAAATAAAACAAGTGTGAGAGGTGAAATGAGAGGTTTCATTTGGGTGGATGTGTGTACTGCTGGAATAAATCAGAAATGGAATCTTGGTGAGATACTCACATTTTAAAAATTGTTGTATAGCCATATGGTTAAAATGATTGATATCCAAAGTATTTGTTCTCAACAACAAAAAAACACTGTATTTTACGGTCACTATTGTTTGCTTGTGAATTATTTAAAAGATCAACATCTATTATAATAATCTATTGCGTGGTTATGAGTAAAATGAGTAATTTCATGTCAGACTTAACAATCTTTACCTTTTAAATATATTCAAAATGATTGCCCATTGTTGCCACAACACAATCCAGCAATCAAGCAATAGTGTCGTTGGTCAGTCAGCTGGTTCTCTTTGGTCCAGACTGAATATAACTATTGGATGGATTGCCATGCAATTATGTCTCAAAATTTAATCATTTTATTAATAACAAAGCATCCTTGGTTGCCGTGTGATGATGTCATCATTCTACTGCATTCTACTGCATTTTAACAAGGGTCATAAGATCATGTGTTTTACTAAATTAACTATGACCCCACATTATAAGCCAATAAAGCCAACTCAATCTCATGCATCCATTCTGAAAACTATATTCTTAAAAACTTCCATTTTACTTGATTTACAGCTCCAGGGGGGGAAAAAAAGAAATCTGTGAGTGTTTTCTTCTGATGAATCTAATATACATTACTGAAAATTGAATTATCACATTGAGATGCAAGTCATGTTTGAGTTTGAAAAAGTTTTTGGATTAAAACATTGGTCCATTAAAAGTTTCTCCTCTCCATCCAGCTCGGTAATTCTGCTTGATGGATTTGAAAACTTTCTCACTCGACCTTGGTCTCCTTTCAGATTCAATCTGAATCTCGGCTGTGTGTGTGTGTGTCGTCTGTATGTGCAGTCGCTTGCGTGTGTTCTATAAATAAATATATATATATATATATACAGTATATATATATGTATGTCTGTTTATGTCCGTGTACATGAATGCATGTGTGAGTTGAGCGCAATAAATTCTCAGACGTCTTATGATTAATTTATGTCTTACCTGCCTTTTTACTGAATTACTTTGGCGCGGCCCCTTAGGGGTTTGTGCTGCACGCAATGCTGCAAATAACAGCTCAAATGAAAAAATGCAAATGATCAGGCAGCACCAAATCCATAGGGACCCCTTAGACATCCACACACACACACACAAACACACACACACACACACACACACACACACACACACACACACACACACGTAAACACAACCACGCAAACAAACTCTGTTTCTCTTTGCCTCTTTAACTTTCCCTCTCTCTCTCTCCATCCATCTTTTCTCTCTCTCCTTCTCCATTTCTTGCTTTGGGGAGAGGAAGCCGGATGAATATCAGCAGGGGTCAGAGAAATGCTTGCAGTGAATAACAGAGGCATAATAAACAGAAGCCTTCACTCAAATTACGAGTGCTGCGGTTTCTCACACACACACACACACACACACACACACACACACACACGCACGTGTGCGCACACAAAGGAATCCAATCAATCAGCAAAGTTGCCTTATCTCCTGCATATGAAAATGGAACTTCAGAAATTAGCTCATTTATTTTGGACAATTAGGGTTATTGAAGTGTGACAGTGAAAATTTAGTGTTCACTGAGGCATGCGCTCGGCAACAATAGCAGGGAGCCAATTGAGTGCGAGAGGCATTAAAAGCTGTAGTATTTACTTATCAATGTAACCGGCGCTCTGTGTTGATCTCATTAAAACCTCTTCCTCTGTGTTCCTTTATTTAGACAGGACAGAGACGGGGAGAGGAGAGGAGGACCGAAGAGACAGGAGCAGTCAACCCTGTCGCATATGATATTATAGCCTGATCCAAACGCAGAAGTGGGAAGAGCTTTGAAAACCAGGTCCTACCTGTGAAACAAAGGAGCCCCGGCGTTTCTCGGAATTCAATTTATCGAAAAAGAGAAGGTTTCACCGCTGCCGTGTTTTTCTTTTCAGAGTCCTTGAATCTGAAACTTGTGATATTGCTTTTATCATTCTGCAGAAACTGCTTCACATCAGTGTTGAAGATTCATCAGTGTCAGGTATCTGTCGTCCTCCAGACTCCCTGCCATGAAAGCAATTAATAGTTCTGGCTTGTTAATTTTTACATATCGTTTTTTTTTTTTAAACCCATGCATCTGTCTTTTATGTTAAATTTTTTACCTTTTTATGGCTAATTTTATGTTTCTGTGAAGTAAAACATTTTCACTATGTAGAACATGGTTGTGTTTCATTTGAAACGTTGGCATTGTATGCAAGTTAGAGAGTGATGTGGTGTATTGACCATATCATTATTGAAAGTTACAAGGCATTAAAATGTGTAATAAGCGAGAAGCATACCTAGGACAAATGGGATTAACAAATAATCCAATTTCACCTAGTAGAGCGCTGTTTATTTCTCATGTAAAACTAAAAGTAAATGTTGACTGTATGCTAGTTTTGTAACGTTGTTAAGCTTGTAACATAATGTGCGCTAAGGGTAGTTGTTATTTATTTGTGCAACTACATCATTGCATTTGTTAAGTTATGTTGTTTTGTTACGTGACGTTACTTCATGGCGTTACTTCATGGCGTTACTTCATGGCGTTACTTCGTGGCGTTACTTCGTGGCGTTACTTCGTGGCGTTACTTCGTGGCGTTACTTCGTGGCGTTACTTTGTCACGCTACTTTGTTACACTACTATGTTATGCTACTATGTTACGCTACTATGTTACGTCACGCCACTTTGTTACATCAATTTGTTACATCACTTTGTTACGCTACTTTGTTACGCTACTATGTTACGCTACTATGTTACGCTACCATGTCACGTCATGCCACTTTGTCACGCCACTTTGTCACGTTACCTTTGTTACGTTATTTTGTTACTTAAATATTTCTTTCACAAAATTAACCACGTGACACTGTACGTTTCTGCCTGTGGTTTGCAGAAATGTACGACACCAACAGTGCTAAAGCTATCTCAAACTCTAACAAGATTAATACACAGGTAGTAGTTATATTTCTTATACTTTCTCAAAGTTTTCTTGAAATGCTTTATCTCATTTACAGGAGGTAACGATGATATATCATTGCGCTTCAGATTTCAACACCTAACCTGTTTACAATGTTGATTCATTTGCTTTGTAACAGAAGCTGAAGGCACGGTATTCATTTTGTTTATGACTTGATGTAAAAGTACAGAGGAGATAAATGGCCGTTTGTTGCAGCAGCTTCTCTGCTGCGAATTCCAACAACTTTGTACCAAACTGTTGATGGAGACAAACCAAAGAGGTAACAACATCTGTACGTGCAAACATTTCGTTCACCTGTAAAACAACGCTTTGCACGCCACTAATAACAACACCTTATCCATATGCAGCGTTCTCTGGCACTCTAACATCTACCTAAGAGGTCCAGGATTTCATTTTTAAACGAAACTACCGCCTTTTGCTTCATTTCCTTACCAAAGTCTGCATAATTCATCACAATCTACTGCGGCAGTTGTTTTTAATCAGGCCACTCCTGAAGGGGGGAGGTTGTAATATTCTGAATGGAGTTCATACATTCCCCTCGCCTCACACAGCAGTCTTCAGGGATACAAATAAGGAAACGGTGACAGGGCCCATCTATAAAGTGATAAATATTTAAGATGCAATTTTAATAAGTAATACTCACTACATAAAAGCAGTGTTTGGTACGGCCTCCCGGTCCTCATTACATATTCACATGCTGCTGTTTTTTTCCCCCTGTGCCATCAGCATCTCTTCAATATTAACACCTCCGCAGATGGATTTCTGATTGCCTGGCTAAATGTGTGTATCCCCTGCTTCTAAATTATTATTGCAATTATCATTATTAATGGCTTTTCTGTTTGCAGTCAATTTACATCCCACTCTTTGAGCGGAGAAGACGCGTCTGCATCGTTTCCCTCCCGCCTTCACGTTCTGGTCCTCCGCTTGTCTCCCTCTCTCCGTCTGAGAGGCCTCGGCTCCATGGACGGGGGATTTATTGGATCCCCCTGCCAACTCTGGGAGCCATAATATAAACCTTCCAGTAATGTATTCTATATGTAAATGGGGGAGGACGACAGCAGCACCAACACTTCATTACTCAGAGAATGTGCGTTGAAAGGAAAGATATCGACTGGAGATCTTCGGCTGCAGGGCGTGTTGGGGAGCATCGGACTAGTGATCAGCTGATCACTGGCCTGCTCACTATCAAGACGAAGACGAAGAGATTAACCTCACAAACTAAAGGTGAGACATTACAGGCAAAAACTTTGTTTTTCATGTGGTGGTCAACTTTTAGATTTGTGGCTATTTTGCTTCCACAACGTGTGTGTGTTGTGTGTGTGTGTGTGTGTGTGTGTGTGTGTGTGTGTGTGTGTGTGTGTGTCATTTTCCTAAGACCTGAAAGCATGTCAAAGTTGCAGAATGCTGAAAGATTTGTGTGCACAAAAGACATAAAATCTTCTGAAAACATACAGAATACATGTTTAGGTGTTTATTTTATGTCTTTCTCCTAAATTCATATACTTTCAACATAACCTTTCAGAAACTTTGTAATGTGAAAAAGATTCATGGTGATATTCAAATATTTACTGTTTTCTCAAAGTTTGTCTTTTCCCAGAGCCATAAATCTCGACCTTAGTAGCATTCCAGTTTTATTCCTGTCTATATTCTGAAGGTTTCTACAGAGGGCTTTGTTCATTTATCATTCATAATAGTCTGATTTATAATAAAATAGATATCCCAAATTCCTTCTCTAAGAACATTTTATTCTAATATTTAAACAAACTAAAACTGGAAATATATGCAAATTATCATATATAATATAATTCTTAATTTCATATGAAACCATCACATTTCAGAAAACTTGTAATACAATGTATTATTGTTTTAATACAAGTAATCCACTGGGAAAGGATCATGTTCCCACTATTCTCCTGTCGTGTCAGGCCTTAATGAATAGATTTACCAGAGAAGAATAGAGCTGATAAGAAAGTGTTTAGTTAGCAATAAAAGAAAGAAAGACAAAGAGATTCAGGTGTCTCTGTTTTCAGACGAGAGCCAAATTGCATTTCACCACATTTCCTATGCAAGGTTTTTTAAAAAAAAAAAAAAAAACATTTAAAACTTTTTAAAATGACCACTTAACACAATCTTACCAAAAACTCAAAAAGTTGCTACAATATACTCATCATATAAACATTTTTATGAGTTGTAGTATGAACATCATTTTCAGAAGAAAGGAGTTAACGGTCAATGTATTATATGTGAAACATACTGTATAAGTCAGCTCAGAATGTTTCCTGATCATTTGTCATAAATGCATGGATACATGAATTCATAAAATGAATTCAAAAGGGTGAAATGAAATTCCAGATCTGTTGGAGATTAAAATGTTGATGCGGTGTCATAAATATCTTTAATGCTAACTCTGACACTGATAAGGCCCACTGATGAAGAAGGAAATTAGAAATGGTCCTTCACATGAAAAAGGTAACTATCTTCAGATACATGTTGCAAAGAGAGCAGTCATTCAATACCATCGCAGTAAGGAGCCCTTCTAAGCATGCCACTACAACAGAGGACACTATCCTCCGCTGCTCCGCCGCAACACACACACACACACACACACGCACACACACACACAGCCTCTACCAGAATGAGGGAGTGAGGCTGGCAGCCAAATCAGGCTTGGCACGGGGCCTAATGATGCCCGGCATGCGTCTGCTCTCGACAACGGCGGGGTAACACCTGCCAACTTTTACCAAGGTGTAAATGTCTCCATTAGCGAGCGGCTGGTCTCACGTGTACGGCGCTCGGATCAGAGGAGGGACTGCGGGCGCTCTGGTTGCTGTTCAGAACCTGGTAATCGCTGGGTCCAGTGGGCCTGTTCAGCACGCCGCTCTCTTTTTCCACCCTTGTACCGTAATCTTTTCAAATCGTGGAGGCAGCGTGAAAGAGCAGGTGTAAATGTGAAAAATACGATGCGTACAAGAAGGGAAATTTCAGCCCACTGCCTATTTGATGTTTCCATTTCAGTGTTGCTCATTGAGTAATCATGTCGTTTATAACAGCTTGCATGTATGCCATAAAAACAAAAACAAAAATTACCTTCTTAAAAACCTTATTCAGCAATGATTAGGAATGTCTCCCTCTGGGCCTTCTTGCATTAAAATGCAGCCACATTTTCATGAGATCCTGCTGGTGTGAAACAACACATCATGCGTCCTCCACTGAACTCTGGTCCAGAACTCCTGCCTGGACTCTTCCCTGTGGCCGGGCCTGGAAAGATAACGGACTCAATGTAATATCGATGGGATCTGGATGGGAAATTTTCATCTCAATACAAATAAACATCCCGCCCGTTTATAGCGCAGCTATATTTGTTTGATTAAGTTTCACTCCAGCGAACTGGAATGGCCCTCGTTGTGATATCCCTTAGTCAAGACTTTCCCCCACAAGTTCACACTGCAGATAGGAAATTGATTTTTCGGCAAAGATCTGGGATCAGTTTGTATTTTTTACTTAATCGGTCCGAAAACCAGATGTTATACAGCCTCTCAAGTGCTGAATGGAACATCCAAATATTGAATATTTTCTTCAATGCTGACCGATGTAAGGATGTGTGTGTGAGGACTCTTCGCCGAACAGTAAAAGGAGCCTGCTTTTATTGCTGTGTGTCCAGGCGAGGTTTATTTCCCTTCCAATCATAATCCACACCTTGTTTTTACAGCAGCCGTTGTATTTGCATTCACATTCATAACGCCTCCTCCCATATCAAACCCATAGGACATATTGTAGGACAGAGATTGGCACATTATTCATACTGCAGATACCAGGTTACTGAATATGAATTAACATAATCCGAATGGGAAACAGAAGGTATTTGCATATTTTGTTACATTTTATTATGCAACTTTGAAATGTATATTCCTCTGAGAGATGAATATTGAAGCAAATATGCACACACTTCAATAATACCATTTGTAACGCCATAGGATTAAGTGGGGTCGCTCCGAAAAATGCCTTATATGGGTATCAGAGATCTAATGAGGGGTTGGGTTTCTCCTGTTTATGCTTGTTAAGTGAATTACTCTCCAACAGCCTGTCCAGTCAGTCTAATCCAGTCAGACATGTGAGGTAATGTTATGAAAGGTTGATGGCTCAAATGCTGTGCCTGGCAACCGCATTGTCATTTCTGTTCTGAGATAACCATATTTTCACCCATTTGTTTTTTTTACATATCACAAATACGTTTATGATCATACTCCACAGAAGGAGGCTGCGTTGGATTGATGGGCCAACATTGCCTTCCTATATAAAATATTCCCATATATTTTAACAGCAGTTTCAGGGTCCACCTGTGTTCTCCAGAGATTTAATCCATAACACCGACTCCCATCCTGGATGAAGGTAACATTGCTCCGTCCTGAGCTGCCGTAGTAAGGGTGTTTGTACAGTGTGCTGACCTTTAGAGGTCACAGATGGAGCGCCTGTCAGTCAGCCCATAGACTGGTGCTGAGTCAGGGGCAGGTTGGGGTGCGGTCAGGATGAGATGAACAGGTGTGAGTGGAGGGAGGGCCCGGCAGGACTCTGTAACCTTGTTCATACTCGGTGTGTATCTGCGTATATATATGCACTGAAAAGCAAATACGCAATGTGTGCGGATGGATATGTTTCAAAATGCCAGAAACCTTATGTGCCGTTGTATTGAAGCAACAGTCCCGAGAGTGTTGAAAGCCGTATCAGGATGTGTACAGTGTGTGTGGTCTAGCATATAATCCGGTTTATTTATATGTGGCACAATGTGAGAGGTGGGAATGTGGAAATGAGTGTAGTGTATCTAGTGTTTGGTTACATCCACTGTGACCCAGCTGTGTTTCAATCAACACAGTATACAGTGAAGCATTATCTGCTATTACAAGCTGGGAAGTTCTGGCAGAGCAGGACAAGCAGGTTTAATCACACACACACACACACACACACACACACACACACACACACAGTATTTCATACAGTAACAGTATAGCTGTAGTGACAGTATTAGTGGCAGGAATGGCTCTCAGTTGCCGTTAGCAACAACTCTGGCTGCTGGCTAAAGTTAATGGTGTTCATGTTGTGCTACTTACTAAAAGTTGATGCGATAAATGCAATTGTTGTGACACACTCACTCAACAGTATTGTTTAAAAATAAACTGTGTTCACAGTAAATTAATCGTTTTCTGCTAATTACTTTCACGCGGTTCCAAAAAAACTTCCAACGTAGGTTAATTTTTTGGTTCTATGGAAAAATAAACACATAAATGACTTCCATACAATCAGACTCATTTTTGGAAAAGGAGGAGTCGCCCCCTGATGGCCAGCAGAGAGAATGTAAGTTTAAGGCACTTCAGGGTTGGCTTCACTTTTCAGAACCGGAGGATGCCGCCTGGTGTATCAATGTCAATGTAGGCAAGGCAAGGCAACTTTATTTGTATAGCACATTTCATACACAAGGCAGACTCAAAGTGCTTCACATCATACAACAAAGTGAAAAAAAAAATTTAAAAATTAAAAGAACATAAAGGCAAAATTAAAAATGCATTACAGAAAGAAAAGGAGAATAAAAACATATTTGCAATAATTAAAAACAGTGCAGACATTAAAAGATTTAGCAGAAAGCTATGGTGAACATAAAAGTTTTCAGTCTAGTTTTAAAAGTGGTCAGAGTTGGTGGTCAGAGTGGTCATGTAGCACAATTCTGTTTATTACAGCAGTTAGCTGCAGTTTCAATCCAACAGTATCGGTGTCTTAAAAAGTGTATGTTAGTGGAATGCTAGCAGACTTGACCTTGTGATTGTTTTTAATATAATGGATGAATGAGCAGATGGGTGGAGTAAGTTTATCCAGCAGATTGAACTATAGGCCAGGTCGTTATCAGGACATCCATCACTTTCCTATGTCAACCACTGTTTTGAGCTAGTTTATTTTGAATCACCTGCTATAGTACGTGTTAATCCATGTATCAACAAAGTGAGGTGTCACTTGCTTCGCTCTGTATGTAATGTGACTAAAGGGACCTGACTCATGTGTTGGTGTCAAAGGCCGTGTGGGACTTCACCTTCGGCAAACACGATTGTTTTTAAGTGATGGAACGAAACAGAAATTCAAGGAGCTGCGACTGGCCAAACATTTTTTTTTTTAGGTTTGTTAAATATCGCTTGCACGCCTTTATTCTCTGTGCAAACAAGCTTATCGTAAACAGGCAGAACGCGGCGGCGGTCAATGGGAAAATGATGACTCGCATAGTCACACTTTCTTTTCAGAGTGTAATTTTATCTCTAATGGGGCTCTCTCTCCACCCCTGCTTCCCATGTGAACAAACTGAGGCGTTACTTACACTAACAGTGCTAAACACACACATTCCACCACACACCTGAAGAACAAACGCACACACACACACGCACACATCCACATACTGCACCTGGCCCGACGGCAGCGCTCGTCCTCACAGTCAAACACCACATTAGCCACTTTTTTTAGCAGAGCCTTGTGGTCCGGCAGCTCATTGGTTACATGCATCCTTTTGAGGCTCAGAGCTTCTTTTTTTTTATGTATATCTGAGATAATTAAATGAAGGCTTGAAAATGTAATAAAGATGGTATTAGTTTACTGGAGAGTGCCAGGTTCAGCTAAGAAGGTTGAAAGTGACGATTACTTTCCTTAAAACAAAATGTCAGCAGCTGGTAAATGGTCTGTGTTTGCAAAAAATAAAATAAAGATAACGTGCAGAAGGGATCAAAGAAAATTGGTTTTAAAGGAAATTGAGTCCCAGAATTATTGAGTAAGCAATGACTGTGGCTGTATATTGTCTCTGCAGTAGGAACCAAGAGACCTGCTGGGCCTATCAGAAAACAGCTTACTGTTTGATAAATACACACTGGCGCAGGAGGAATATTTCCTTATTAGAAATTCAGAATCCCTCCAGGAAGAATATTGGCCACAATAAATCATTTAGCGCGGCCGGCCGCCCTCACTAATACTGCCGAATCAGCAAAGCAGAGCCAAGTCTTATATGACCATCAATTATTAACACACGCTAACGTTATTAGCATATTCCTTTCAGCGGCAGAGAGACTCACGATGGAAGTGGATGGATGGATGATAGTCGAGCAGACAGATAGACAGACAGATAGATATTTCCTGCACGGCTCATCTCCTGCCCTGTTCTCTAATCTTGGAGTCTAAGTAAGTAGGAGCTGGATGGAATCTGACAGATGGATTATGGGGTGATTATTTATGGAGACTTTTTAATTAAAAGAAAAACTGCTTATTAGGAATCCTCACTTCCCTCATTAATAGCAGGCAGAGGAAGAGTCTGTGTTGTTGGAGGGTTGTCGGGGAGCACTAATGAGAAGGTGGGGAGGTGGGGGGGGGGGGGGGTTCGTTAGGAAGGTAGGAGAGATATGAGGCCGCGGTTGGGGAGGGCGTCAGAGATTTCACATTGATAAAACATAATTTGGATGTGCATAAGGTGCTCTCAGTCGATGCTAATGGTTGGAACCGAGCAGAGGCGCCTTCACATAGAAGAGTACTGACATGTATGGATTAGAATGTATTAAAAAAACCTTCACTTTAGATATAAATAAAAATGGATCAAACTGTTTTAGTGCCTTACAGCTCATTGTTTTGGTTCTCGTTCAGTCCCACCGCTCTTATCAACCGCGTAGGCCGCTGTTAGCAGTGAAAAAGCTTGGATAAACCTGCTGCTTACAGCCTGTCCGTCATCTCCACATATCATGTAGCAGTAAAGAGCACCCATGTTGAATGGTATCATCCCATTAAATGGCCGTCATCACTTTGTTTCACCGACACAGGGAGGGAAAACAGAAGAAACACCGGGATCAGGAGAAAACTAGGGGAACGTCATGTGAAAGTCATGTGTTCTTAGACTCATCCAGCTTTATCCCAATCTCTTTTCACTGTTTTTACTTCATCCCCTAACTTCTCCAAGAGGACAGTGACTTTATCGGGTGGCCAGAAACACGAGAACACTAGTCAGATATAAATGCTAACATTGCTCTCCTATTTATGTGCAATTTCCAGAAAAGGCGCAAAATTATTATTTCCCCCTCAAAACATATATGCAGTTGCAGAAGTAGGGTTGATTTGTTACACTTCTTGTGTGAGATGATGTTGGCTATCTTGTTTCTATATTGGACTGATTTAAACCAGAGAACTGCATGATTTTATAACAATGTTATAAAAAGCTATATAGCAAAAAGAGAGACGCCAAACGACAGTACATTTATCATTTGCAGCATCAACACGATCATCACCACCACCATCATCATCGGTAATATTGTGGTGAATGAGTCTGAGACAAACCACTGTCTGGAGAAAGCCCTTGTGTGGATCACATCGTGAAAGGGAAAAAAATATTACACTTTGAAAAATGACAAACCGATGGAGCATGAAAGCATGCATTGCCAAACAGCAATTACCGTTTCCTCCCATGGCCCCTGCAGAGAAACTCACACAGCGCACATCCAGCTCGCCTGTCTATACGCAGCATCATTATGAATTAACCAGCAGCTTTGCCGATCCAGACTCAGCCCCGGTCCAGCCGCGGTGTCCACCTGATGTTGCGTACCCTGAGGTAGAAACCCTGCTGTTATGAATAAGGTATTTGAATTTGAATGCAACTGCTGTGACCTGAATCCAGAAAGTCTTCCACCCCGGGTTATACAAGCTCTAGAAAACACCAAAATGCCCTGGGGGGGTTGAGGTCAGGCCACACACACAACAAACACACACACACACACACACACACACACACACACACACACACACACACACAGAGATGCACTGGCGAACCCTGCTACTGGAACTCTCATATTGTCTCAGTCCAACAATGCAGCAGCTGGCACAAACAGGGAGCTATTTAACAGCCACCAATTGATGCTATGCCACCAGGTGCTACTGTGTGCCTTTCCCATCCTCATTTTATGCATCAGCAGAATTTCGTTTGCCTTTATTTTCATAGCTCTAATGCTGGAAAACAGGCGAGGTGGGGGGTGGGGGGGCTTCCATAAACCCTGATATTTACGCCCAGCTCCTAAAATGGGGCGGCGTAAAAGATGTGATATTGTACTTTCACACGCAACAAAGACTGTCTCTCTCTCCATGCCTCTCACACGGAGACACATCGATGTTCTGCATGTTTCTATTGCAAGACACAAGTGTGTGTGTTGTGTGTGTGTGTGTGTGTGTGTGTGTCCCAGCATGTCTCAGTATCTGTAACCACCAGAAATAACACACTTCCATGGGACCTTTTAAATGGACACCATCTGTCTCTATCAGGGAAGGTTTTGGGAGAACGCCTCGGCTCAGATGCTTTTTACCCACGGCTGGCTAAAATGATCCAGCATCATTACTCTGGGAGGAGAAGAAGGATACAACTGCAAAACAACATTGCAAAGATGGAAAAGAGAGAGAGAGAGAGAGAGAGAGAAGGGAGGAATAGTGAATGAAAAAAAGAGAGAGAATGAAATCTAACTGCTGACTGCATTCCCAGGTATTGAGATTGTGATTGGGTGTTATATTGACTGTGTTGGGAGGTGCAGCAGCCTACGGGACACAAAACATTTCTCACGTGGATATGACTTGTCATATTGTCCCAATGCAAACAAATTCTCAATGCAGACACACACACACACTCTCACAAAGAGCAGCACCTGGGCAAACTCCCCGTCTGCCAGGGCCCATATTAAGAGCTTATCATTCATTGTAATGGCGCCCTTCTCCACTGCGTTTCCACTGTCATCCCTGTTGTTCTCATGAGGCACACAAGCGACCGGACTGCAGCTATACCAGCGATGCACCCGTGGCCCTTTGTGTGCGTCATGTGTAACGCCCGCCTGTTCGTTCGCCGGCCTCCGTCTCCCCGTCTACCTGTCTGTCCCTCCCGCCTCTCATTTACACTGTATGTTTGACAGCTGTCAGGCTGGCTCTGCTCGCTCTCTCTCTCTGTCTGAAACCCTCTCCGCCTTCGCTGTCAGGCACACTGAGACAGACGCAGACGTGATGTGATGGCCACACTGTCTGATAGCCCTCAGATCGTTCACGCTTTAACTGGGCTTGACTGCGGATGAGCCTCTAAACTGCCTGCTACAATAAGGGACACGTCCGAGAGAATGGGTTTGACCCCGCGGGTCATCTCGCAGATTAAGCCCGGTGGAGACAGCGGCGGGCAGCCTATTCACACCTCAATAACACACACACAGACACACTGCAGCACATACAGTGGGATTTGATTTCATCACGTGGATGCGTGTGCATGCACGCTGGGAAGCGGATCTGCACACCAAAGCCTATACGCGAAAGTAATGATTTGTTTGCGTGACAGACATATATATATATATACACACATTTGTGTGTGTTGTGTGCCATCTGTAGAGTAAACAGACATCACACACACACACACACACACACCAGGAGAAGACACCCTTGGGTTTTCTCCTGACTTTAAGCCTCCCTAATCCCTGAAAAAGACTTGCATTTCAACCCTCCTCACTCCCAAATGCCTCCTCTGCCACGGTTTCGCCAACAATGCGCGTGTGATAGCTTGATGTAATTAGGGCCGTTCAAGATTCTCCCACAATGAGACGGTTTGTTCACGTTTAGCGGCGTTGCGCGCTACAAACAGATTAGTGACTTACGTGGTTATTAGATCGCGTAACGGCTCATGTTGCACAGTGAAGTAGCAAAAAATGTGGGCGGAGAAACGAATAAAATCGGTGTCGTTTTTAGTCAGTATGGCGAATGTGCGATCACATATCAGGTGTGAATAACAGCTGTAAAGGGCATAGTCACATGTGCTTCAAATGATAATGACAACTCACTGTACAACTACAGGGCAGTGAGTAGCTTAGCAGGATGTTAATTAAAGCTCAGGTGAGTGTTTTGATCAGCTCTCAGAGTATCAGCCGGCAGTGTCAGTGTCAGTCGTTGCACGTCGCGTCCCACCAAAAACAACACTCCCTTCATAAAGCGCTGGAAAAGGAGCCACAACTGTTTGAAACGTGTCAGCCCCCCAACGTCTTCTCCATCTGTGACGTAGAGCACCACACATGGGATTGTGTCAGACATGTTGTTAGTTTGCTGCAAACTCGTCGCCGTGGTAACTATGAAGTCAGTCTGTGTGCAAACAGTCCAAACTATCACTTTTAGAACTTTTTTTAATGGTCGGTTTCAAGATTTTGGACAGTTTTGCTTCCATAACAACATTACTACTTCGTTTAATTATGATCATTTTCTTCATGTGAAGTTCCATGGTGATAACTGTGTATACTGAACACCGTCACTGGTGACACTCCTATTTACACTTCCTGTTGGGTGACACTTTACAGCGACACCTTCCACGACAGCATTGTCATAGCACATCACATGTCCTGTCATCACAGATACCTCTTCTTTACCACAGGTGAAAAGAACGTTTTCACAACTTTGGAAGTGTGTGTGTGTGTGTGTGTGTGTGTGTGTGTGTGTGTGTGTGTGTGTTTAGCCCACACTGGTTGTTTAGCAGCCACAGCGGCGAAGCAAAGCTGTTGAGAGTGATCTTGATTAACGAAAGAGAGGCAAACAGGAAGCGAGGCCTGAATGTCTGCTATTAGTCTATTTGCTCTACTGCTTTGTGCCTATTTATCAATTAGTCCACTAACAAAACATTAATCAGCAACACTGACACTTTTCAAGAGGATAAATATTAGCTGCTTCCATCCTCTCAGCTGGGAGTACCTGCTGCTTTTCTGTTTTATACCAGTGGTTGTTTTGTTGTGCCTTTTGTCGTGTTGGTCACAAATTTAAAACAATGAGACAAAACGTCACATGGGAAGTTGTGATGGTCAGTGCCATTTTTTTAGACCAAAAGATGGTTGAGAAAGTAACGAGCAGATTCATCAGAAATGAAAATAATAATTAGCAGCATTGATAAACAACATTACAGTAAAGATGTTTTCTAAACCCTTATTTTCCTTCGTTCATATACTTAGTTTCACTATTTTATATCAAATATGAATTAAAAAAGGTCTATGCTGCTGGTTTAGAAAATGAAAGGTTGGGAAAAAACTCACTTTTTAACGTGACTGCTGAACATCTCATAAGTGGGTGAGATGGAGCCAAGCTAACCCAGCTAGAACTTAAAGCTACTTCACTACCCAGCATGCTCCTGGTTGTCTGATACGAAAATAAACAGATGAAGTAAGACTTGATGCTAACTCAGCAACCGGAGGTTCATAACGATTGTGCCCACGTCCTTACAGGTGTCCCGGATCAAGCATTTGACGGGTGGACCGCAGCACCGGGTACAGGACTCTGGTGGGACCAGAGGAGGAGGACTGAGACACAGATTATGGACGAGGTTTCCCAGATTTACAATGCAGGTCATGTTATCTGCCCAGGTAATTGTTTTGTTGCTGTGGTTGTATTCCTCCTGATGCATCCCTGTGTTGCATTATGGCAATAAATCATCCTTGAATCTGTCAATATGTGATAATACTTCAATATTTAAGTCACATGGCTTCCATAGTTATTATTACTGTAACACAATGACTGATTTATACGTAACTTCCTTAGGTATATTAACGCAAACCTAAACACTGGAGGCAATAAATATTGGTAGGAAGTAACAAAGTAACAATACTGTACTTTATAGTCTCGTTACTTTAGTATAAATGCTTAAATGGAAATTTGAATCAATATGACAGCAGATTCAGCTATTCTTGCAAAAATTAGCAATGTCCTTCATAGGGATGTTTTTTACTTTATACTTCAAGTACATTTCGGAGACTTTTCAATTTTACTTGAGTAAATGAAATTATTTTTTTTCATATTGTTATAGCATCATAATAACAAGCGCTTGCGGTTACAATTGACCCTACTATACATGTATGTATTATGTTGAACAGCAGGATATCATGTATACAGCAGTTTGTTGTGTAGAGTCCAAATTTTACTACGACAAACATCTTTTTTGTTCCTACAGCACGACGACTGGGCATCTGGGTCAAAGACGCTGAGTGGAGCAGCGTGGGTAACAGGCAGCCTGTGGGGTAGGAAACCAGAGCCCATTTTGAGATCTGTACTCATAAATCAAACACACACACACACACACACACACACACAGTGTGCAGGCAGAGAACAAACACACACTCACACTCCCTTTCTGTACGGTGAGCCCGTCTGCAGGTGGGAAGGTGATTACTCACCACAAAACACTGGTTGGACAGCAGCAAAAGGAGGGCGTTTAACTGGTAAACTTTAATGCTGGCTCCACAGGAAGGCCAGGAGGAAGAAGGAACACACTCATGGTTCACTGTACAGGCAGAAAACAGGTGGAAAACAGACGTAAAAAAGGTTATTCTGGTGATTGAACACCCTGCAGGGAAGCTAGCAAAGCAATCAAGTTCCTGGACTTTCATAATTTCCCGGTAGCATTACAACCAATGCTAATTCTGCTGATGTTGAAACAAAGATGTCATCCAATTGAAGCAGGTCTACCTGCTTGATTTATGTGACTAATTACCGGTGTGAAAATAGGTGTGAATACATGTTTCAATGTTTGTATGAAAGCTACACCTGTCAGCTTGGCAGCAGTGTTAATGATCTCTTCGGGGTCTTTCAGATTGATTTCCATAATAACACACTTAAGTGAAGAGCAGCTCACCTTTTCTTAGTGCTGGTAAATAGGTATTTGATAATATGTCAACTATACTGAAATGACAACTGTCACTGACAGATTTGATCACCTTATGCTCGCTAGCTTAACAAGCTATAGGGCTATGTGTCATTATCTCAGTGCATTTTCACCTTTCACCACTTGATAAGGTTTAGTATGCTCAATATATATATATAATATATATATATATATATATATATATATATACACGTTAAGATGAAAGGTACCAATCAAAAGGTGAATAAGAACCGTACTTGAAGTTATCACTGTGGCTGTGCGTCTGGTCTGGAGTAATGATGTCTGCTGCATCTCCTCATCTGTCTGTCTCCATGTATGGCCCATGCATCCTCATTAATGACCTATTTCATGGCACATTAATTTAAATGATTTTAGGGAATGCAACATTAGCACATCTCCCAGCTCATAACTCTTTCTCAGAGGGCAATATTTGGACGTTTCATTTTCTGAAATCCGCTTCATTCCACACCGCTTCTGTGTGTCTCAGATAAATGGAGCGATATTTATCCGTCGGGGCTTTTCTACTTGTGCAAGGTAGCTCGAGTAACGCTTTCTTCATCATCATCGTCTCAAAGCTTCCAAGTTATACATATGCTTCATCTATTAACAGTCATATAAATAGCTGCCATCGCTCTCCAACCTTTCCACTCAGTTTAATTTTATCTTCATGGCTTTGTCCGTTTTCACCTTTTTTAAAGCGCGTGTTTCACCACATTACATCATCAGACGTGATGAAGTTTTGCTTCTCCACCTAAATGCTGTTTCCTGTCCTCTCTCTCCGTGAAGTGCAGGTGTTTCTTTGCAGTAAGTAAACCTGTAGTGTTCAAGAGCCTCTCCTGGTTTCCTTTTGATGTATTGCCTCACTTTGCATCATTGCCCTTGATAAAATCTCGAATCCCAGCGCATCTTATTTTTCTCTGAGAACTAAATGTGACTGTGTTTTCCTTCTCTCCGTCCTCATTTCCCCACAGACTTCATCCACACGTGTTTCTCCCTATATTTCCTTTCATCATCGGTCTCGACATAAAGACATTCTCTCTCTCTCTCTCTCTCTGTCTCTCTCTGTCTCTCTCTCTCTGCAGGTTAACTGTGTTAAAGCATTTCTCCTGTCCTCCACAGGGCGACCTCCATTTTTTACCGAGAGTAATGTTTCTTTTCAACGTCTGTCAGCTGCGTCTCTGTCAGCTGTCTCCCCACACACACACACACCATCACACTCAGTAAATATATGACAGGCCAGTCTATCGGCTCACGATGGCTCTTTGCTTGGCTGGAGAAGAACATGGTGGCACTTCTGACAAATTGACAGGATTTTGGTTTGGTACCATTACTCTCCTTTTCTATTTTTCTCCCCTGCCTCGTCTACTCTCGCTTCTCTCCACACACACACACACACCTCTCCACCTCTCCACCTCTCTCCAGGCGTTACAACAAACAGTGACAGCTGAGGTAGCAGGACACAGCGGTGAAGATGGACTCAACCCCCCTCAACACTCCATCAGACCTTGCCCTACTCAATCACACACAAGCAGTGACTGCTAACCCCGACTGGGATGGGATTCTTCGGCTTGGCCCCAAAGGAGAACCCTTTCAAACTGTACTACCTAGAACGCAACATAAGGGATTATATGCAGAATCCTCAGTGAGAGGCCTTTCCACACGCTACGAGTGCTACTATGAACCCACCCAGGGGGTTCTACCGAAACCACATTAATATTCCAAGGGTTCATCTAGAACCCACCCAGGGGGTTCTACCGAAACCACATTTATATTCCATGGGTTTATCTAGGACCTACCCAGGGGGGTTCTACTGAAACCACATTTATATTCCAAGGGTTCATCTAGAACCCACCCAGGGGGTTCTACCGAAACCACATTTATATTCCAAGGGTTCATCTAGAACCCACCCAGGGGGTTCTACCGAAACCACATTTATATTCCATGGGTTTATCTAGAACCTACCCAGGGGGGTTCTACTGAAACCACATTTATATTCCAAGGGTTCATCTAGAACCCACCCTGGGGGTTCTACCGAAACCACATTATATTCCGAGGATTCAACTAGAACCTACCCAGGGAGTTCTACTGAAACCACATTTACATTCCAAGGATTCATCTAGAACCTACCCAGGGAGTTCTACTGAAACCACATTTACATTCCAAGGGTTTATCTAGAACCTACCCAGGGGGTTCTACCAAAACAACATTTACATTCTAAGGATTCATCTAGAACCCACCCAGGGGGTTCTATCAAAACCACATTCCAAGGGTTTATCAGAACCTATCCATGGGGTTCTACTGAGAGCCTGTTTGTATTCCAAGGGTTTCATGTAGAACCCACCCATGCAGTTGAAGAGCCTGTTTATATTCCATCACACAAAAATCACAGTTCTCAATCCCAGGTTGACTGTGTGCACTAAGAGGACACTCCAATTTAACACTCCTTGAACAAATCTTTCAAAATGGTTCTATTAATGAGGAGGGTTCATAATTGATCCTGACGAACCCTTGAAAAATCCTACCTTCAAAAAAGGGTTCTTCAGAAGTAAATGGTTCTGGATGTAATATCAGCCTTTAAGAAGAACCTATGTTGAACCCTTATTTCTAAGCATGGACTCACACAAATAGCAGACATGCACTAACAGAGTGCATGTTTTGGTGAGATGCTGAATGCAGAAGATGAATTATCCCCAGTCTCTCAGGCCGACATGACGTATCATCAAGAATCAGACTCTGTGTATCGCATCTTAGCTCTAGCAGGGAATCATGACTCATACTGTCATGCTGTAAAATGGAAACAAGAAAAGCTGCTTGTTTTTCACTCTGGTAAGTGATGTATTTTGACATTCTCTGATTTTACGATCAATAGTTTGACTTTATAATACCACCATTGATAATAGAAATAAGGACATATAATGGTGATATTGGTGGTTTTCCGCAACGAACATCAACTCTCATAAGAGGATCCATGAGGGGGGATCATGGGAGGATTATGGGATGTAATTAAGGGGGTTATTTAATGTTTGCCGTCGTTTGTGAGGGGAGGGCTCTTCATAAAATGATAGCGACAGTCATGGGCGACGCACCCCCATGCACATTATTACACGCGTGTGCTAATCTTTAATGTATGCACGGCACAAAACACACACACAGCCATACACATGCACAGACACACAGCAACAGAGATCTAATAAAAGTAATATTCAAGCATTTAAGCCGCATGTCACGATTTTTATTGGGCAATTTTGAATAATTACCAGGGCTTATAAAGCTCTGAATATTTATTAAAGCCATAGCATCATCTTGTTTTAATAAGGAGTCTATTGTCTTTTTTTCTTTTATTAATTAGACAGAGCTGTCATTCAATTGAAGGATGTAGGAAAGAATTACAACGCTCAAGGTAAGAAAGTCGCATATGTATTAGAGAATAACGCTGATGTTGTTCTTTATTTTTATGATTGTCAAATGTATCTCAAAACCAACCATGAATGAGTGTCTCTCTGATTGTCAAACAAAAAACAAGCTTTGTATACCCCGACACAACTTATGAGCTGGTTTTAGTCTCTTTCATGGGATTTGTTATTTTTTCAGATCACGTCACTTGATTGCTTTTATACTAAATTTCTGTTTAGCGATGGATAAAAAGGCAATGACCTTTCACTATAGAACTGTAGGCTAATGTTGATCTCTTTAATATGAAAAAATGTAAATCTATGTTGTGAATTTTATTATCTAATTAATGGGAAAATAAAACCTGAGATAACAGCTGTGTAAGCAAACAGCAAAAATATCGTTAAATAATACAACAAAGTCTTATTATTGGGTTTTTTTTTCATCTTGAGTAAAACATCCACCCTAGCAGTGAGACCAGCATGTAACAAAGTACAGAAATGTAAAGCTGGTTCCTTTACAAACACGTCTTCTGCCTCAACTCTGTCACTGGTGTCACATCGACTGAGTGAGGTCACATCTCAGTCACCCAAAATGAACATCAGGAGGGAGATGGGAGAGGAGGAGACATGGGGGGCGGAAGGTGAGGCGGGAGAAAGTGGTAGAGAGAAGGATTTCTGTGTCAGTTGTTTTCTCATTGCTCAATCAGCCAGTCGGTCGGCCTGTCGGGGCGCATGTGCATCTGGATGACGGCACGTGTGAGAGCCTCCGTGATGATTTCACCGCAGTCAGACTGAATCTGTTCTCCAGCTCAGATGTCGGTTCGATTCTGTGAACGTGGTTGTCTCGGGGAAGACACTTTTTTTTTTTAAATCAATAAAATATATTGAATAAATCAAAAAGTGTTTTTTATCCCAGAGGAAAATAGTGTAATTCTGTATGTATGTGTGTGTGTGTGTGTGTGTGTTTAAGTCGGTAACAAGTGGAAGAATGCAATTAACTTGCCAGGGCATCTCTGGAGAGATGGCGGCACTTTGTGATTCTTTACCAACATAAATTAAAAGGATCCAGCCTGAGGCAAAGTCACACTGACAGTCTCTTAGGCCCGACAGCCTCCACAGCCTTCCCATCCTGCCACGGGAGGGCCGAGTGGGCCAGTATTCCTGCCAATCATTAATATGATTGTTGATGTGCATTTGCATATCTTTCGCTTTTAAAATCTAACGTTCTGGCACTGAAAATTCTGATGCCTGTTAAATATTAGCTCACAATCAATAACAACTTTAAAATGACATGTAGGCCTATTGTTCAAACCACGCATCATGCTTATGGAAACTTCTGTGATGGTGCAACTGTTCTCCTGTAATCCAGAGGCAATGAATTAATTAGGTGACTTCCTTTGCAGCGAGTTTAATCTCATTAACTACAGTACGCAGTGTCTTTAAGCTTTCTGATTTGTCTGTGCATTCAGCCTGGTCTAGACAATATGCCGTCTATTTCACAAGTAGGAGCACGACAAGCTGTTTATGAGATCTTGGGGGAAATGTGGTGTTGCATGATGACAGGGCTTACTGATAAGCCCCCCTCCGTAGCACAAAGTCAAACAAGAGAGTGTTGGTCCACAGCCTGCAGGCGTTCACATGGCGTTATTGACACAGAGCCCCCACCCAACACACTGCCATATTTAGTAGACGTTTCTTTTACAGATGGATGGCTGAGGCGGCTTTTGTTTTCTGGATTTATTGGTAATGTTACTATTCTGGCTAAAGCCTTCCATGTCCCTTTATGGGAATTAACAGTAGAAGACGAGCTGAAATGAAAAATGCACCTTTAACTATTTTGAATCACATCCCTGATCATATTGTGCACCTATTTAACAATATCCTCTTTTTAATTTAAAAATATTTTTTTTCTTCTTCCTGGAAAACAATTTAGGAAGCATGCTTACATCAGCTAGTTTAATTAATTTCAACCAATAATATCATGACATCCATCATCAGTCAATCTGCAACTGCGGCTCTGCGCAGAAGTTCATGAGATGATTTTTTTCAATTATCAAATTACTCCCAGCTTATGTCTCACTCAGAAATCACTTTGTGGTGTCTATAAATAAAGATAACTATGTTCTTATGAGTGCCTGAATGATTGAGTTTTTGACTTTTGATGGCCGAGAGTTCAAATGTGCCAAAGAAAGATCAGTTTCAGCCATGTTTTGTTCTTTCTACGTTTGGTGTCATGCACCTGGAACGCCTGGAGGTCAGAAACTGGAAAATGTGAACTGTGAGGAGTCTAGACGGCGGCATTAGTCCTGCTCATTTAAAAGGCTTCATTTAAAAGATCAATCCCTGTTATTCTGGACATTCACACACCTTACTGTTGAGACTTTTCATTCTATATGAAGTTTAATGAAAACTATTCAGAGAAAACATAATCAATGAGACTCCTCAGTCTTGATAATGACTGGACTGACTGCTTGCTGTGTGTTTCCCTCCTTTGCCATCTACACGCCTCCTCTGAATCAGCTTTGTTATCTTCCTGGCCAATCAGCTTCCTGCTCCTTCTCCTGCCTGATCACCTCATTCCCCTCACCTGAGCTTCTCCTCCCGCCTCTCCACCTGCACCTCATTCCCTCGTTGATTACTTTATATTGAAGTCCTGCTTTATATGTTCTTTAGACTTTCCTTGTCTGCAAAGTAAATGTCGGAAATAAAAAGAACAAACTGTAAACAAACCAACAAAATCTTTAGTTATTCCATTATTTTGGCTCACGTCATGAAATGTTTAAATCCGTGCAGTAAAACTCACAGAGATTGTTGCCAAAAGCGCTCGCCACATTATTATTGAGCAGATGATTTTATATTATTTTATTTTTCGGGATAAAAAGGAATGCCTCGGGTGACAGAAGCTTATCCAGATCAGACAGCGCCTGTGTGTAAATGATGCATTTGTTCCAAAAAACGGAGAGGGTATCAAAATTACCTCATCATCAAGGAATAGAATTTGGCAGCAGTACACACAGTGAGCATGGATGAGACTAATTTACTAAACATACCCTCCAGTCTCATAATTGTATGTAATTTTACCGGCATAATTAACTAATTTAATTACTACTCCTCAAGAGCATCAATTATTGATATTACAGAGCATTCAGATGGCAGCCAGAGCTCTCGACGTGGCGCGCATTCAGAGGGTGGTAAACACATGCTGGCTCTCCAAGAGTCTTGGCCGGCTTCCTGCTCGCGCTCAGTGAAGGGGTGAGAGAGGGAGGGAGGGAGGGACCGCAGAGGGAAAGCAATAGCTTGTTTGTGTTTGTGTGAGAGTGAGAGAAAGCGTCCCATCACAGGCGTCCAGCAATCCTTCACTTAGTTAATTAGAGCTTTGCGTCGGCCTCGTGAGGAATTTCAGAGGTGGACAAATGAAGCTTTTTGCCCTCCGACGGCTGGATGTCAGCCCAGACGTGTTAGCATTCTCACTACTGTGTGTGAGAAAAAGAGATCTAAAGGCCTTCACACAACGGTAGCAGGGTGTTTATTTCCATGCACTTAATTCACACAACAACATACGAGTTGAACGAGAATATTACTTGGCAAAAAAAAATGACGTGCTTTTTTTTCACACCCTAATTACAAACACAGGATCATTATGAAGCTATCCTTTCAACCTCGACGATTCATGTTACCGCATCGAGCAAAGGGAGGAGTTATCAGAAGTGGGAGTGGTTATCAGAAGTGGGAGGGGTTAGCCGAGGTGGGAGGAGTTAGCAGAGGTGTATTCAGTCGGTCCCTTTAAGTTATTTTTTGCGATGCATACGTGACGAGTTGGGAATGACAGTGCTGTTAAATGATGTGCGAAGAGCTTAAAATGTGTGACATGACACGGAAAATGTTCTTTAAAGTGAAGTGCTGTGACCATAATTTCCCATGAGATCACTGTAGTCCCTTGTTGGAAACGTTACTGGCTCCTAACATATTAGTTTTAATTGTCCATTATTCATCCTCAATTAAAAAATAAACAACAAAATGTATCAAATTGGGTGCTTGTTTATTTGAACCAGGTCCAATAGGCACCGTCTGCTCCCCTCCATGTCAAGTGAATGCAGGCAAATATTTTTTTTTAAGAATTTTACATTGTTGGCAGTTTACATGTGAAATATCCATATTCAAATGACACGCTGTGATTAAAGGAGTAATTCACAGAAACAAACACGCAGCATCTGAGTTCTGCAGGAACAAACAAATCTTCTGTTCAACTTAACAGTCAGGTCATACTCACCACTGAGACCACCGAGGCCCGGAGCTCATATCTGTGTGTGTGTGTGTGTGTGTGTGCGTGCGTGTGTGTGTATGTGTGTGTGGTGACTACAAAAATGGAGAGAGAAGTTGATGAAAATGAGAGAGGACTCATGTCATCGTGCTGTTCCACCCAAACTCACCTCATCCAATTCAAAGTGTGTCATACGTTCTTTGGTTTGTACAGTGCAACATACAGGCACAATCGAACACAAACACCTAACATAATTCATTAATTATTAAAATGTGTAAAACACAAACGATGCGGGTTGTACTGTTTGAGACACATTTCTCAGATTCAAAATGATGCAAACTCAAACACAGAGATGAATTAAAGATTCTTATGATTTTAATACATTATTTTAATACACTGACAAGGTTTTATAGCAACGATTATCCAATTAGTGCCAACAATAACACTGATCACTTATTCATACTGTAACAAAATAAGATTTAAAAAAGTGAATTTCGTGTGTGTGTTTGTGTGTGTGTGTGTGTGTGTGTGTGTGTGTGTTTTCATGGTAATGAAGTGACAGTGTGGCTCACTGATGCACTTTTAATAGTTTGTGGCCTTTTCATGGGGTTTGACAGTAATAAAGACGTGGAAGAGGAAAAATCAAAGAGGGTCACATTGGAAGGATGCTTGAAAAAATAAATATCCTCGTTGGAAGCAGGTATGTTAAGTCCGCTTGGTTGAATCTCAGGGAACCGTCGGGGTTAACATAATGTTAATGAAGAGACCATTCTGTAGTCTGTATATAATTAATATAATATACAAATGGTACTGCACAGACAGTGTGATCCAACCATGTCAGAGTGGCTCAGTCTGGTCCCAAGTGAGCTGGCTGGCCTGTACTTGAAGTGGTGAGGCGAGGCACGCTGAGCACTGGGGTGAAAATGAAGTGTCTGACATCACGATATAGAGGTGTGTGTGTGTGTGTGTGTGTGTGTGTGTGTCACCGTGTTTGGAGGTGATGAAAAAAAGGAGTGATATAAGTCAGAGTGAGAGAAAGCGTTTTTGTGAAAAGGACAAATGTGTCATTTGCACAGTACATGTGGGTTCACATGTGCATGCGAGTGATCATGTTTTGTACGCACCACAATAAACTCATGTGTGTGTGTGTGTGTGTGTGTGTGTGCGCTTACATATGTGTTTGTGCACTCACATATGACTGTGTCTGAGTGAGTGAGTGCCCTGAACATCTCCTCCGTGCTCCTCTCTAATTATATTCATAACAGCAATCTGAATGTGCAGGGCCCATGATGAATGTGCCACCCAAGTGTGACTTGCTCCTAATAGGATTCTGGGATACGGCAGCAGTCGACAACAGGGGCCCCGGAGTGGCAGACAACGCCCCGCGTCTCAGTGTGACACGCACGCACGCACACACACGCGCGTAGAAATACACCATCACATACACACAGTCTGAAAAAGTTCACGCGATTGTGTCAGAAAAAAGAAAGCTCTTTCCTTCTCACACTCACTTCTCACTCACTCCCCCTCCATATTATTCTTCACTCCCTATGAATTTGTAGTCTCACCTTCACCACGTAGGCGGGGCTGGGATGGGCTAGCGGGGCGGGTTCACAGGGGCAGGTTAAGCCTTTTCAGTAAAGCCCAGAACTACAAAAGAAGTTCAGAGTCTTGGTTTTACTGCAGACGGCTCTCAAAGCAAACATGGAAGTGGCTGAGCCGCAGCTTAGCAGTGCTAGTCGCGCTAACAGACGGTATTCATGGGGGTTAGCTCACACTCGCGGGGGCGACCTGGCTTCCCTGACAACGCCGCCCCGCCACCGTGGGTCAGGGCCACGTTGTCGGCTCCTTTATGTGTTTATCAAGCGTGATTTTGCACTAAACCCAGGTCAGAGCTTCACCAATGTGTTTTACCCACCTCATTTACAAGAATATTAGACTCCCAGTACAACAGTACACACTGTACCCTCACTATTAATGCATTAAAGTGTATGCCATAATAACTGTTCACCTGTACACCTGACGCTGAATGTCAATGCAGCAGGACTGTAATTTGCTCCATAAAGTCTAGTGAACAGAACATGTCTCCAACTGAACTAATGGAGTGATCCAAAACCTTGTTGTTCAGGAGTCCAGGTGTGGCCAAGTATCAGCTCTGCCAGCTGCCAGCTTTGTGGGGCTTTCAAAGTTCAGTATTTGTTGAGACCGGGTCAGTGACATGCTGATTGATCTGCTTGAGAGCTCCAACTTGTGACCTCAGTGTCTTTTTCAAAAGCTTCTGGAATGTTTGGTTACTGGCAAATTATGACTTATAATAAAGAATGTTCGTCTTGCAACATACGACGTGTCCCAGCTTTCATGTTTATATTTCCATGTCCACGTTGTAGAATAGTAATAGTAGAAAACAATCTACCTTATCTTTACAGTGGGTGACCACAACTGCCAGGTTTTTATTTTTAAAAACCTTTTCTTTCACAGTGTTTGTATGGCATCTATCTTGTCTTCATTATTGACCAATGTGATATAAAAAAAACCCTTCAAAAACCTAAATGCTTAAAGGGATAATTCACTGATTTTATAAATGACGCTCAGTTGGTGGTGTAATATCCAGCCTGTGAAATCTGTGGCATAATGTCTTCTGTAGTTTGGAAGAGCTTTTTGAAAAAACCTGATGATTTAATTAAGGTAATCCAATTTGGGCTTAGAGACCATATAACTGCATTATAAAGGAGGCATGGCGTATGAAAGATGTGGAAGTTTACCTGACAAAAGGGTCGAGTAGAAAGACGCTTGAGAGTTGCATTAGGGGAGATGTAACAGCACTTTTACACTAAAACACACCTGCTTTGAGCAAAATTAGATTTTTGGGATTTAAATACATAAGAAAGCTACAATAAATAAATAAAAAAGGATAATACTGAAATCACATTGTATCGTGGCATAATTCCCATGCATTACTATGATATTTACTCCACTACTCCTGTACTACTGCCTATAAAACTGCTTCCATATTCAAGAATATTACCATATTCATTAGCATATTCAGGGATATTACATTGTTCCTTTGTATGTATTCTATATGCCTCCGCATCTGTCTAATACTCTGTGTATTAGCATAAGAAAGAGCTATGTGTTTTCCACCTTCAGGTTCAATTAGGGAAGGTGCACCTATCCAGGTACGTGGAGATGAGATCTGAGACAGGGGTTGGATGTATGGGATAAGACGTATAGTCAAAGGCCGCCCCTCTGGGACGCCATTACCCTGGCGAGATGGGACGGGAGGCCCTTACGCAACAACATACCACTCCGCATCCATCCGTCAAAGTGCCAGCTCGGTTTCGTCTCCCCTGCCTCCCAAGAAATCCAATGTGAGGAGGCCTGCAGCAGTGAGACGTAGCATCTTGTAGGCCCTGGAGCATATGCATAAATATATAAATATATATAAATACATAGCACATATCCGTCCTGTGACTGACATCAACGCCATGGCTGTTTGATGTGTTGGCCATCTTGGTCGGTCCCAGATGAGCTCGGGAGGAATAATACATACACACACACACACACAAACACACATAGATGCCTTCGTGGACACACACACACACACACACACAAGCAGGCAGGGTAGTGGACAGCCTATCAGGCCCCCACAGGCCCCTCAACAGGGCTCTGATGGGCCGTGGCATTGATAGACCATCTGTAACTGTGTCACGTTGGATTACACTGAGCGGGAGAGAAACACAAAAGAGGGAAGAAGAAGAGAGAAGGAGGGAGGGGAGAGGAGAGAGGAGGGGGGAGAGCGAGAGATCAAACCCTCTCCTCCTCCAAGAGCGCCTCTTTCTGTCTTTTTTTTTCTTAGAGACAGGTCCTTATCCTGGAAGAAAAGACTTAATCCCTAACCCCCCCACCCCCAATTTACCACCACCCTCCTCTCCTTCCTCGTCGTTCTCTCTCCGCCGCTGCTGAGGGACAGTAGTGTCTCAGCTGTAAGGCTTTGTGTTCCTCCTGGGAACCTGCCTAGGAGATTGATCTGCACAACGTGAGGAGCACAAAGACCTTGGGGTTTACGCGCCACAGAGCCAGCCATGTATCAAGATGTATCCGGCGTGGGAGTAGCCATACCTGTCTTATCGCATCACGGCTAAATGGACAGATGATGGGAGGAAGAAGGAGCGCAGGGGGAGGAGAGGGGGTTGGAGAGGGGTTGCGCCACTTGCATTGCACAAATTGCAGAGGAGAGAGAATTAATTCACGTAGTGTTTTAGTCTTTAGGCAAGTCAGCACTTTTTTAGTTTTCTTTCCCTGAAAGAGAAGTGAAGATGCTTTAGTTATCTTGTGCCACACAGAATAAAAGGAAGTGTCAGAAGAGGGCAGGAGCAAAAATAAAGATGAATGCATTCCAATGCACATGAAACTGGCCTGTAGTGGGTACTTATACACATATTGTACCTGTTGTGTCAGAGTGTCAAGAGTAAAGTAGGCATCGGGAGGTATTACTCAACATGAGACCAACCAAAATCAAGTGTTTAATATTAAAATTACACAGACGATTTGTGTTTTATTGTCAAAACTAAGAGCCAATCAGTTCTTTGATCAGGCAACAATCGGGCGTTTCCCATCATGCCCTTGGCCCCTGGCTCCAAAATCTGCGGCCGCCTCGATCTCAAGAGGAAAACGTTGACCAACGTGTGCATGACGTCAGTAAATTGGGATTAAATAAAATACTACACAGCAGAATCAAGACAGACTGGACCTCATTTGTGAGTGAATTTGTATTTCCTTGCTGAATTCAGTTTGAACTGCTCGGGTTTTGAGGGCGGACACGTTCAGATTCAAATTGTATTGAGTATCAGCTAAAACTTTCCATTACCTCACATATTCTCAGTCTAACTGCGTAGACGTCACTGCCTCTTAATTACCCAAATTATAAGGTGGCTAACAACGGCGGCCATATTTTCCGTTTCGGCAAACCACTTTTTAAAAGTTAGTGTTGAGCCCTGCTAAGTCTACTCCACATGATTTGCACCCTGGCTGTAAATCTCTGTGGCGTCTCACCGGGTTGTGTGCTGCAGCTCGCCCACACACTGTGGGCAAAATAATAAGCACCCCCAGGCTCTGCCAAGGCCTCTACGCCTTTGTGATAGATGGCATTCTTTTTTCTCTATTTCTGCTGTTTCCTCTATCGCACCACATGCACACTAATGCAGGAACACACACACACACACACACACACACACACGGCATCAGTGAGATCCAGTCTCTGGCTCCACTGTGTGCTGATGTATCTAAGAATCCTATTTTGCTGTTCCATTGTGCGAGTGGAGATAGAGGCCCATCACTGAGAGCGCAAGGTCACCGAACACATCAGCACAAAGAGTCCTATCTCCAGCTCTCTGTCCGTGTGCAAAAGTGTGTGCTCCCCCCCTCTCTCTCTCACACACACACACACACACACACACGCTATCTCTGCCGCAGTCACTCTCTCTTATTCATTCACTCTACGAGCCACGAGTAGACAGCTCCTTGAATGTCCTGACCTCAAATACGCTGAAATAGCCACAATAGCCTCCCTGACTACAAAATATCAGGCCACTCAATCTGGACTCAGTGACTCAAAGCTTCTATTTATCAGCAATGCGAGGAGTGTACAGACCTGATCCCATTGTGAGATTGGGGTCGTGGACGATGCTGTTATGACGGGAGACGGCAACGGCACGGAGGAGAGCTACCATCGTATGCCTCGCCCTTCGTTAGATGATGCGTGAGAGCTCATTGTTCATCCCATATTTGGTTTTATTCCCCATATTAATGTTTTAATACTGTAACTTGGTAATTCCATTACTTGGATAGAGAAAGATCTAAAAAAAAATCTGCTTAATGTTCTTTTAAAAGCATTTTTGTGCCTGAAAAGATCTAATATAAGACAATATTTAGAATGTACAATGTTAGCACACATTGTATGGACAGGCGAAGTGACAACAGTCACCAAACTCCCTCAATGTACACATGGCAGGTGAAGATTATAGCCTCACAGTCCTCCGACACACTAAGACATTAAAATCTGATCTGGGTTCAAACCATGTCGGGGACTGGGATGAAGGAAATGAAGCGTTGCAGGTGCAACTCGAAGTTTTACGCTGAGCAGAACAGAGCTCTGAACCTTGATCTGGACCAGCTTTGTGGGGTCAACTGAACCCAGATGGACCCCTTTTCACTCAGGTGATGGATCCACACATTTGCTGGGTCGGCAGTCTCAGTCAGCAGCATCATGTGGGTTCACCTGGGGATTTCTTGCCTTTGCTTTTTCCACCGAGCTTCATTGCCACAGATTATTTAAAACTCTCTGCTGCAGAGAAATAAATGCATTTAAGGTCCGGGATCCTGAGCTTTCTGTCTCATTAGACAAGCAGAGCAGCCAGCATCGTGATGATCTGACGACCTTCGCCGTCTTCGTCATTACCATACAGCATACATCATTATCATTAATGATCGGCAAAGTCAAACTCTGCTCCGCTACTTTGAGGAGTTTGATGCGCCGCATCGGCTCCGGGGCCGCGCTCTTAAATCAAACACGCTTCCCGAGCCCTTCAGAAATATATTTAGCATCTCGAAGGAATGTGTTTTTCTATCTCCCGTTTTCAAATAGATCATCAGCGAGAATGCTCCTAGTATAGAAATCCCAAGTGAAAGAAGTCACGGCTGGCCTGGATCCTGAAACAGACATAAACAATCTGCAGTATGTGGGCCATCGCCAGCGAGAATGTGTGACATAAAAAGGAATAATAAGACAAAATGCTTTCTGCTTTTAACAACGAGTGTCCGACACACAAACGGAAAGGAGCGCACCAACAGTGAGTTTAACGTCGTTAATCCAGAGATATAGGTAGGTCCATATGGATTCTTGGCACAGAACGCTAAGGTTTGATAGGGTTTTATGTGTGTGTGTGTGTGTGTGTGTGTGCAGCACTGCAGCGTACTACATAAATATTGTAGTGGGTTCTTAACCATCCTCTAGAGTCTCCTCTTGGCAACTGGAAGTGAATAATGCATTATGGAGATGCTGGAGAGATAGTGCTTTATTACAGTTTTGAAGTATAATATGAGTTGTTTGCCTCTGAAACGGCTCAGCGGGGGGAAATGCTGCTACTTACTGTGGACCTTTTTATGGGCCATTCTAGCTTTTTCCCCCTCTTTTAATTTGTATTTAATAATTAAGATTATCCCACGCGACGAGGAATTGTTTTTTAAGTCATAGAACTAGCACACGTCAATGACATTTGAGAGCTCTGATCAAAACTAAAGCTGCAGTTTTTTTCTGCATGTAGTATTTCAGTTTTCTTTCTGTGCTATTGTTGTTTCCATGGTGATATAAATCATTTTTCTACCACTTAACAATGGATCAAATGGAGCTTAAAACAGAATCAAAGCAGCTCGTGGATATGGCACAAACTGTGTTTTTCTTTAAATGAAAGGATTCTAGAGAATATATGGACTTTTCCATTTTTTTTTTTTTAAGAAAAATAGAAAAACTCAGTTACAAAAATGACACAAAGTTGGGCGCACAGTTTCCTGCTCCCATCGAAAATAATCAGTGATGCAAAAATATAAATAAATGATTTCAAAACATACAAAGGATTTATTTTTCTAACTTTTTGGGATCACAACAGTCCATTAAAGTCATGCAGCTATCTATTCTCCCAGCCTTTTATTTGTTATTATACAGAAACTGCTTCCCACAAACACACAAACTCTCACTCTCTCACACACACACACACACACACACACACACACATTAAAGCATGACAACGGTTTCCTCTCAAACTCATCAGAGAGGAACATAAGTGTTGGGGGAGGAAATGAAGTGTTAGAAAATGGCACAAATAGTGCAGCCTTGTAGCTTGAAGTTGACTGGGGGTAGTTCAGGAGATATAGTGCTGGGAGGCCTGACTCTCTCCCTCTCTCCCTCTCTCCCTCTCTCCCTCTCTCCCTCTCTCCTCTTACGATGTGCAGGCTCTTTCATCTGGTAAACAAATGTCTGAGATCTAAAGGCTTTCCCATAGTTGTTATGCTAACCTTGGAGAGCGGAGCCACCCCATTAGCATTTGAAGGAGCTAAATATTAGCTAAGAAAGAGAGCGCTCCCATTTAAAGGCATGAGAAAAAGTCCGCTGCCTTTGGTACCAAACCATCTGTGCTGGCGTCTCTCCCTGCACTGCAAACACGACTGCAGGAGCCGCCCGGAGCTCAGGCTACCGACTGCAGCACACTTTCAGCCCTTCCTCTGAGAAATAAGTCTTTTTAAACCTTTGCTAAATTCAGATAGGCTCCAGTGCTTCGCTCCATCCAAATAAAGCTGTTTGGACTCGAGACCAAGCAGGCAATTTTTCATGACAAGTCCATATTTGAAAACCTCTGGATCTAAAACACTGTGGAAGAGAGATCCAACTGTCTCCAGGATTCACTCACACTCGTATCATGAGGCCTTGAAAAAGGTTTTTCTGCAGGTTGTGGAGATGTGGGAAGATGAACAGCAGCATAATATAAGTTACATGTGATCAAAGAACAAGGAACAACACTGTTGGAACAACAGATTTGTTCCTTAATTCCATCGTCTTCTTCCACTTCTAGGTGATGCGCTGCTTCGCTTTTACACTGTGATCTTCTATCTTTGATAAATGCTTCAAATACATGTTGTTTACCCTTCTGTCTGTTTCTTCCTGAAATTGCTTTTTTGTTTTTCTAAAATTAGATATTATTTATTTAGGGAGTACACTTAGTGGTATCCCTGACAGCTTGACGGAGCAGCAGCCAAGGGGTCAAATCCCAATATGAAACAGAAAAAAAGGAGGCAAATCATTCTATTTTAAAATCTGTAAACAGTGAACAATTGTGGCTCTTGTACTAATTGGGGTTTTGGGTCATTTTTCAAGTGCTTTAAGTAAATGATGTTTGATAGCGAGCAGGTACAGAGAAAAGTTGGAAATCCGTGTGATACGTGTGTGATCTGCCTATTGGATTGTCATGTTAATGTAGTAATTAGCGTCCACATTCTTTGCATTTTTTCCCTCAGCGATGGAGCTGGACCCAGAGGCTGGTGGTCAGGGGCTGATTTCATGGACAGGATGCATGCTGGGCCACAGCACCCAAAGAAGGTCAGAGCACCCTGTCCACTCGCCTTCAGCCTCTCAGCCCGGCTGCTGCTGCTGCTGGAAGGTACACCTGTTACACTTTCCCAGGGGTGAGGAGGTGAAGAGGGCGCCGACACCCTGGAGCGCCTGCGCACACACACACACACACACACACACACACACACACACACACACACACACACAGACACACAGACACACACGCTGCTCAGAACAGCAGCCGCCCACACTGCTCACACTCTAGGGCACGGGACCTTCATTCAGCCTCTGTCGTTTCCACCACATGCTACAACACATTCCTACACCACAAGTGGATCTGACCCTCCACCTCTAACAACACACACCAAGACACACATTTATTTTTCTTTTTGTAAAGAGCCCAAATTGAATGGGGAGCGATGCCTCACTGCTGTGTGGAGTTTGGCAGAAGAGTTTAGAAAAAGTGAGACAAAATGATATTTTGGAGACCTGATCAAGATCGCTCTGGTGTTTTCAATCAAAAAGTGGAAAAAAAAGTTATTATTCAAATGTATGCTGGGATTAAATGGGGATATCCTGCATCCCCCTGTAGAGTGCGGGAATGAAGGGGTGAGACAAAAGAATGTAAAGGCATGAAGAGATGATGGTTAATGATTTAAGGAGGGGGGGGGGGGGTCAACCTGTATGGGCCTCCTGTTCTCATTACAGAGAGCGTGCACAACATAATCCGCTCTCTTGCCGCCACAGGTGGGCCCGTTTCAAGATGAGCGTCAAAAGGTGGAGAAAAACAGTTCCCATCCATGTATTTGTTGTAGTGATTAGAAAAGCTGATATAAGATCGACAGTCTGTTTAATGAGCTCTTTATGATGTGATTGTGCCTGACCATCAAGAGCTTTTGGTAATTATATTCTGGATTTCACCAGGAGCGAGTGCATAGAAGCCAATACAGGAGAAATGTGATCCATTTCTTTAGTTTTAGTCAGAAACACGCGCTGCAGCGTTCGGGATCAGCTGCAGAGATTTAAGGGATTTATTGGAACAGCCTGATAATAAGGAATTGCAATAATCCAGGCTTGAGGTAACAAATGCATGGAGTAGTTTTTCTGCATCTTTTTGAGACAGCATGGGTCCCATTAAAGCAATGTTACGCTGGTTTGTTACGTCTTATCTGAGTTTAACATCGACAATACATGTTTGGAGTCCTGATTTAATAATCTCAAACTTTTCATGTAAAAGGTGTGACTTAAATTTTATTGTAATCTAATCTTAATCTTATTACCTACAATGCCCCTTTTACAGTGTCACAATATACTGATTTCTTAGCAAAAATTAATCTTAAGTTAATTTCATAAACAAGTTAGGTTGCTTAAGTTTCTGACATCAGGAAGATTCAACCTTCGACTAAGCTTGTGAAGAACAGTCTGGATTTGCATTTTAGATTTTCACATTTAGAGAGTTTGTGTAGCATTTGGATGACAGTCTAATGGTATGCAGAAGTGGAGGGAAGATGATGAGAGAAGTAGGGTCCTCAAGACTGTTCTTTCTCCACTTCTCTCTCACTTACTGCCTTTGCCTTCTACCCATCCTCTCTCTCTCTCTCTCAATAACATTCCAGTCAGTGGTCTGCTGTTGGATCATAGAGATGCAGGGTCTCCGCTGGCGTCCGGGGTCGCCGACAAGAAAGACAAGGAGCAGATGGTGGTCTTTGTCATTCCCTCCTCTTTTCAGCCGCCTGGCAAGCCTCGCCACCTCTCTCCCTCTCTCTGCACCACAGCAGCATTGCGGGAGTCTGAATAGGCCCCAACCCTCCGCAAAGCAAGCGGCCTCGTAGGTATGGACCTCCACAACCAGATGGTGAGATTATTTGGAGCAATTAATTCTTTGAGAGAATCAGTGGGAACATGTTTGCAGCAGAGATTTGGGGGTGAGTGGTTGAATGCGTTGAATGACATTCTTCCTTAAAGTCCCTCCAAGAAAAAGAAAAAAAGTCTAAAAGGGTAAAAGGGGAGTGGGGAGGTGGGGGCCTGTGGGTGGGAGGTTCCAGGAAGAACAGGGTGAAAGGGAGGGTTTTTGTCCAAGCCAAGAAAAGCGCGCGTAAAGGCGATGTTTGAGGACTTTTTTTGAAATGAAAAGAGGCCGAGGGTTTACATCGGAATTTCCACATTCCAGAGCAAAAAAGTCCAAATATATTGGCGATGTAATGTTCCAGAATAACTCAACCATGTTATCTGATGAGCTGTCCAAAGCGATCAATCGACACATCAATCAATCTGTCCATCAACTGCCACCTTTTCAGGTTCAACAGTCTGTCGTGCTAAGTAGGCGAGCAGCAACATAAGGGCTGTGTCCTCACACTGCATCACAGACCTCCTAATGACCCCGCAGGTCACGGGGTCGAGTCCCTCATTAACTCTGGCACCGGTGGCGTCACCAGTCCTTTCTCTGGATGTACTTTCTTTAAGGAATAAGACTCTTTTATTTCTTCTGTTCCTCTCGTTCCCTCTCATGTGGATTAGACATCTCTGGTGAGAACAGACGGTCTCCCTCCATTTAGCATTTTGGCCAATCAGATCCAAGTAAAACCAGCAGGGAGGTCTCTGACCCTGGGGTACAGTGATCTACCAGGATCAGACTCCTCTGATCAGGTCGTAATAATAATAATAATAATAATAATAATAATAATAATAATAATAATAATAATAGTGTCTGTTTTTTTAGTAGAAATATGTTTTTTTTTTTCTCTTTTTTGGGGATTTATTGACAGTAACAAAAAATGTATGAGTGGAGGTTGGATGGGTCAAATCAACACAGAATACATTTACAAATAAGCATATATGTTGAGTAACAGCAGAGTTGTTTCCTGTTCTATTGGAGGTGTACAAAATGGTTCTTCATTTAATTCCCAGTGGTTTTCAGCTGTACACACAGTCCCTCTGACCATATTGCCACCACCCTCAGAAACATGAATGCACTGCATTTTCTACTTTTCAACCAGATTTCTCCACCAAACCACCAGACTGGGAGACTCATTATTGAGCTTCACAGCTAAATGGAGCTCATTTAGAGCTCATTTTTCACTACTGAGATAATGTTAGTCTCCTATTTCTTGACATAGCGTACATGCTAAAGTGTTGGTAACACTGCTGTGAAAGACCAGTGTTTGGGTTTAACTCTATTCAAGTTTAACAAACAATCTCATGGAAATGTTGGCAATTTCTTTCCCTCCTGTGCTCTGTGACAGTGACATTTACTGTATCTGCCAAACAAGAGTTTATGTTTAAAGTCAAGTTTCACCAAGTTAAAGGGAAAAAAGGAAACATTTAAATTAACTACAAGGCAATATTTTCAAATTATGACTGCTGACCACAGCTCGTGGTTGCTGGTTGTCAAAGTAAGGCAACGTTTTGGCCATGCCCTGTTCTCCAGGTGCACAGCAATCATATACAGTGAGGTACAGCAGATATAATCAGTGAGTTAAAGAGAGAGATGGCTGCTCTTTACAGGAATCCCTCATCTGCAGGGTGAAATTAACCTATTAAATCTCTACAGACATCTCTTTAGCAAAAGTGTACATGAAATTAACACAATAGCAAACGAAAAACAAAACATCTGTTTTTTTTAAATTCTAAGCTCAAATATGAGCTAATTTTACTTTTGAGCACAACGATTGAAACACATTTAGCCGATAAGTATACTTGGTATACTAGTACTTAATATGAGTTCATTATTTATCTGCAAATCTGCTCTGAAACACCACAGGAAAAACAAACTTCCTTTCTTTGTTTGAACGAGGAACTTTGTTTTGAAAAGACAGTGTTTGCATGTAACAAGCGTACATATGTAGGTGACTTGAACAACTCTGAACTGGATTCTGACTTCAAGTCACCTCTACACGTCTCACTGAAGGACACAGCTTTGACCTCACTCGTCTCCTCAGTGTCCTCTGGTTCCCTTTTTAGCCTGAAGTCAACATTTGTCTCCGATCTTGCGTAAATCAACAAAGGAAGTGAGCATCCCCACAGTTCTGGGAAATATATGATCTATTAATTATTTAAACAATAAAAGATATGGAATATTAGGGAACAAAGCTTTGCATTAAAGAGGTTAAGTTTGGTTGTGAATCTGGCAGAAGAGACAGCAAGCAGCTGGACAACAGGATGAAACAGGTGCACCTGTTGTGTGTGTGTCTCTCTCTCACACACACACACACACACACACACACACCTGTCTGTCTGCACGTACATGTTGTTGGGTCTCTCCACAGTTTGGACTACAAACAGCACAGGAGAAAAGGGAGCGAGCATCCAAAACGCCAGGTCAGGAGTGTTTGATGTGACTGCGGTGGGAAATGGGGAAGTGAAAGTAACAGCTGGGAGAGTTATGGAAACCTCCCAGTGAATTATGCTTTTAGACTTGACTGAACTGCTTGTGACCTAAATGAGTGTGGCCCAGAACACAGCCATCCCTCCTTTTAGCACAGTTAGTATGATAATATCATGGCTACTAAACACAAACCCCTCAGGTGGACTGCTGGCACACCACGTCTGCAGAGGAGATTATCTAAGTGGAGTTTCTTTCTCCTCTAGTTTTACTCTGAACCACATTGTCCATCCGTTTTAACAGCAAAAAAGTCCATTTAGCTGCAGCGCTCAATCACCCTTTTGTTTTTCATGATAGTAACGTCTTTCAGGTATCTCTCATGATGCATTCGAGTGTGTGCGTGTGTCCGTGTGTGTGTGTGGATGGTTACTCAGGTTGCACAGAGTAAACAGTGAATGCACCTGTGTAAATGACACAGAGAGAGCTGTTGTGTTTAGGAGGCCATCAGGGAATAAGACATGTTGTGCAAACTGTGTCACCTGGAGAGAGAGCCAGGGTGGGGGGGGGGGATGAGTGTGGCACCACCCGTCACAACCACAGCTGAGCCAGCCGACGTGGACAGATCTGGGTTCAGAACATACAAGCCGCTCTCCTACACCTGATAAATATGAAAAGCAGCTCAACCGGAGAGAGCCAATAACACCAAGGCCAATCCACCTGTTGGGTAAACTGTGTCAGCTGGAGAAAAGTGTTCCGTCACCCATCAAAACCACAAGCAGACAACCAGCCTGCACAGCTGGGGCTGAGCTCCGGAGTCATGCTGGAAGCTTCTGAGGGTGTTCATGCTGCAGAGGAAGCCGTGATGGTACCCAGAGACGGGTGCACCAGGGACAGAGGGGTGTCAGCAGCCGACACAACCGCAGCCAGGCCACACAGCCTATATAGAGCTACTGCCATAGAAGTGAAAAGGATTCCAGGCAGGTTTTTTTTCCTAGTATTTTTCTCACACTGGTGAGGTCTGTCCTGATTCCAGTTGTAAAAGTAAAACATGTGTTAGATAATCCTATGGGAGTGACTGGATCAGAAGGTAAACCACTAATATCCTTGAAAAACGGACCGAAACGGAGCAGAGAACATCATCAGGTCCTCGTCTGTTCTTCTGTATGAAGTGATTGTTAACATTTCTTGTTGGAAAGTCAGAGAAAAACTAAACAAAAAGAGACAAACTAACAATAGAGGTGCAAACAATTCCATATAGACAAAACTCAAAGCCACACAACAGCACAAAACAAATGACAATTTACTTGTCTGTTGATTGCCATGTGTATCAATGTGCAAGTTACTATTGACGAGAATCTGGGCTTTAAATGCGAGTCTTAACACTTTTATATTCATTTCCTTTTTGTGTCAGGTATCATCCAATACTACTGAACTCTCCAATTATAAATACTTACGTAACGTGAAACCCACTTCTGATTGATAAAAGATTTCCAAGGACTATCAAAAAGGAGAAGAAATAACTGGGTTGTAAATATGTGTTATGCCTCTGTCAGCTGTAATGAGCAAAATAAAGATTCTGCTTCCCCTCAACTGCCATTATGAATCCAAATGTAAGGGTCATATTTCCCCACCACGTGCTGCGTCACTTTTACTGGTGCATCATTGTCTCCAACATCACTGTTGTTTTAAAAACCGATGCATTTTGTGTCACTGCGTCCAAGGAAACGTCTCTACGTGGTCATGGAAATGACACTTATTTGTTTGAATTGCCACTTAACCTTGTTAGCAAGTGGATTTCAAATATTTCAAATAAAATCTACCTTCAATTAAAGGTTTTCAGTTTTTTTTCTTTTTCTATGGTCCTTGTCCATTTTAAATTAGTTTAACATTTCTAAAAGAAAAAGGTGGTGTAAGGTGTTTACCATCATATTGTAATTTGCTCAACCAGCTAAGACGTAACCCAACGTTGTGTGTGTGTGTGTGTGTGTGTGTGCCACCACCCATCACACCCTCAACCACATCCCAGGAAAACCTCTTGCACAGATGTGACCATCATGCAATTTCCACTTTGGTTGCTGCACTGTTGGCCGGCCACAAAAGATTTGAAACACTACTAATGCAAGACTCTTTTTTTTTTTTTTTTTTTTAGCTATCCCGAACTGCACACACACACACACGCACTTGCATCCGAAAGTCTGAAATGGTTGAGTTAGTAGCCTGATCTCTGTCTCCACAAACCGTGTAGCCACAACAAACAGAGCGCTTCACCTCTCCGGCTTATCTAGTAATGAGTCTCTGGTTACCTGGCTCCGGTCCCCAGTCAGCGCCGCCATAAACCTTTGGGGAAGTAGAGCCAGAAGGGCCACAATTAGAGAAGTACATGCAAAGGCAGCACGAGAAAGCAAACAGAAGAAGAAAAGAGAAAAAAAGATAATGCACTCTCATGTTTCCTCCTTCCTTTGTTCCCACCAACTTTGAATTATTGCTTGGGTCGGTCTATGTATCATTGACCGGGCGCAGCGCTAAAGACGGACGAGAATAGAAGACAACAAGGATACTGAGCACAAAGAGTCAGAGTGCTCCTGCTTTCACACATGAGCCACACATGGAGGGCAACTCTTGGCTTTTAACAAGGTTGTTCTTTGAACTGGAATCAAGAGAAAGAGGTTATATTAAGGCCTGGCCACAGAAATTCATCCATAAATCCTCATGAAATATTCTAGAAACTCATAAAGTAAAGAGTTACTGAAGAGCTCTTCAAGCTAGAAACCTTGTTAACGGCAATTAGCAAGCTAGCTAGCGTAATGACAAGGATGGGTTTACATTGGCGTTAGCTGACTCTCATACAGACGCTAAAGGGCGCCTCGGTTTGTTGGTATCAGACACGAGAGTTGGTTGAGATGGCTTGTAAAGAACTACTTCTACTCAACTACAGCAAACTGACCAATCCCATTGACGTAAAGGTTGTTACAGTTTGAAATGTTGTGACCTGGCCTTCACACATACTTCACGTTATCTGAAATGAAAACGCTAAGAGACAAATTTTCAATTTGGATGAATACCGGTGGATGGAAATATATAGATTTGGATGTCTCGTTTTGGTTTTAACGGTTTTTACCTGTTCAAAATGAAAAACGTGGCCATTTCTGAGGAATGTGAAAATTCTTGGCAGCGAGCGTTATCAACCCATTAGCCTTCAGCGAGGGAGCCAAAAACATGAAATTTAGACTCTGTGTAGAATCCCCAACCTTCTGTGTCACTATGGACATAAATGGTCAAAACGTAAGCATTAGCGAGTCGTTGCTCAGACTAAAGTGGACAGTGTTTTCCCCTCAGGCCCCATCCGTCATCCGCTTGTCACGGGCGAGAGTTCACGCGCCAATGTTGCCAGTGGAAAGGCTACCATCGACGACTCATACCGCTGACCCCTTTGAAGTTGTGCCTGAACCAAACATTGTTGCACACATTACTGAGCAGAACAGCCACTTCCCATGGTAACAGAAAACAGAGAGACAGAGGGAGGAAGACAGGGAGACAGCGAGGAGAGGAAAACACCCATTTAAAGCCATTTAAGCCTTTCAATATTCATGACAGACGAGACTGCGGTGGTTCCCATAAAGTTTGGGACATTAAACCTCCAAAGAGGCGCTGAGGTGGGTGTCATCCCCGCTCGAGTCAGACCTCAGGGCCCCCGCGTGAGTCGTGGATGGAAAACACTCCGGATTCATGCTGAATTGAAGCTGAGTTGAGCTTCCATGTTGTCTTGGCAACATGCCCGCCGAGAAAGAAAGAAGGGAATGAGGAGAGGAGGAGAGGAAAGGAGAGGACACTAGAGGAGACTGTGTGTGTGGGAATGGAGGAGCTCCTCATGTGTGGCGCCAGGCAGTCTGCCCGGTGGGGCGACTCTATAGGCGGCTGTGAGGGACGGAGCGGAGCGGCGACGCGTCCCGGAGAGCGGAGGAATGTAGGCACAATAACACACAGCTGGAGGAAGGAGTGGCCCTGCCAAATTGGCCCCTCCCGGCTCCCCTAGAGCTGCAATCAAGGCTGCGGGAACGAGAATGTTTGTTATATGGGGGTCATAACGACAATTTAATCAATTAAAGGATGATGGCGAGAGGGATTATATGTCCCATTTTCTCTTATGAAGTGCCGGCGATAAATCTGATGTGCATAAATGATACGCTCAAAAACTGCGATGTTATTCCATTAAACCCACCGATATCGAGTCATGTCAAAATCCATGCCATTCCTTTTGTTTGTCGCATATTTAATGGGGGAGTCAAAGTGTTTGGGTTACGTTTTCCATCTCATTTCGCCGGCGAGGTGACGCGGGTTCAGGCAGGTGGCTCGTCTCGGGTTCGTCCGCCTCAGGAGCGATCGATACAAGCGAGGCTGCGCGTAATTACGCATCGGCGGCTGTACGGCGCTAAAGATGCAACACGACGCTAAACGGCCTCGTGCGTCGGCGCAGATACATCATCGTTTAAATCCCCGAGGGAGGCCCCCCTCTCTCTCTCTCTCTCTCTCTCTCTCTCATACTTGAGACTTTATTCTCTCTCTTTGTACACCCATGGTGATGCGCTATTGACTGTTTTAAATCGCCTCTCTCTCTCTCTCTCTCTCACACACACACACACACACACACACACACACACTCTCCCACCACACCGCACACAGAACGAGACACGCCTTTTTCTCGGCTCCGTTGTCGGGTCGGTGGGCAGCGGGCTTGCCGGTGATTGACCAACTTCTCTCCCTGATCTGTCAGCCGTCTCGCTTGGCGCCTCCCCTCTCCTCTATAAATGAAGGCAATCTATTCATTCCCTTCACACCGAGCCTGCTGAAGTGAGAGGAACTGCGCGGCTCCGCGGGATGTGTTGACAGACTACAATTCCGCCTTTACGTTGATCGTGTCGTCCCCCCCCCCCTCGCCGATTTCGCGTCGCGTTCGCCGTCGTGGTATATCATCGCAAAAACACCGTACCGTAATTCTCCCTCTTCTCCCTCTTCGTTGGTTATCTAAGATGAAGGCTGTTACTCCAGTCCAGCCCCAGGACTCCTCCTCCAGCGGCAGCCAGCTCTCGCTGCACTATCTGTCGAAGCAGAGCCTGAACATCGGCCGGTGCAGGATGGAGGACGAGGACCTGTTCTGCCTGCAGTACGACATGAACGACTGCTACAGCCGGCTGAAGCGCCTGGTGCCCACCATCCCACAGGATAAGAAAGTCAGCAAAGTGGAGATCCTCCAGCATGTCATAGACTACATCTTGGACCTGCAGCTGGCCCTGGAGACGCACCCGTCTCTCCACAAACAGCAGCCACAGCGGACCGGGACCTGTCCCCCACAAGCCTCCAACCCCAGCCGCACGCCGCTGACGGTGCTCAACGTGGACCACCACCAGGTAAGGCGTTTTTTTTTACGTCCCTCGTCTCCAACGGGACTTATCGGGGACCCCGATTTCCTGTGTGCCTCCAGACAAAGCGCGTCATGCCAGTTGCGTGTCATTGTCCTTTTTTAATGTGTGTGTGTGTGTGTGTGTGTGTGTGTGTGGGAGACAGAAAACAATCGAAATGCCTGTAACCTCACATCAGAACCTTGAAAGAAATATCACGCGTAAAAAGGGGAGGGAAGCCCCGCATTTGGCGGTGGGTTAGATTGCGCACTTGATTGCGGGCTTTATGATTTGCATGATAATGACAGTGTGTGTCAGAGGCCCACCTTATGAAGTACCTCAGCCTGCAGCCCACTCCACTGCGCACAATAAGGGCAATTTGTTATTCATAAGAGAATTTATTATGGGGAGATATAGCCGGGCTAATTTGCTGCTGCTCTGCTGTATGTCATTTATTTCTTTTGCATGGGGCTTTAGGCCTTTGCCTTTATTTAGTCTAAATCCAGTGGTTTCTTACATGTTTCTTTTTTCTTCTTGTAGAGGACGTCAATAGTCAAAAAGCCGGAGGACTCTATTTTATGCCGCTGAGATATAAGCACTGCATTTGGTAAGTTGACTTAAAATCCACATTCCTCATGATTTTTAATGTTTTTTATTATTTTTGTTTATGATCAGAAGTGTGGCAGGTGTGTTAATTTATTTCAAGGCTCCACATGTGGCAAATAGGAAACACCACATCCAGGGAAGCATCCCCCATTAACTCGACTGTTGTAGCACATACATGGTGTAAATTGACAGCCTCTGTATAGAGTGCTGTGGGGAGGCCGTGAACATGTCAAAAAAGGAAAAATAATAATTTGAGGAACATGAAATTGCCACCGACCTCAGATGCAGCTGTGCTTTGCGCAACAACTGTCAACTGGTGTAGCAATCCTGGAAGGAGAGAGGGTTAAAACCTCAGCTTGCCCTCTCTTTCATTCTTACACTCTCCTTCCTCCCCCGCTCACTCTCTGCCTGTCCCTCTCAGTTCCATTCAAGCTGCTGATTTATAGCATTGAGTCTAAACACACCTGGATGAGGCCAAAAGCCCGCCGCGTGTGTGTGTGTTACAGTCTGAGAGTCTTGGCTGCCTTGCCCCCAACAGCCCGCTTGTTGTTTGACCTGGTTTGTTTTGGGTTGTTGATCAAGCATGGCCTCAGTTTTGTCGGTGGCGCCAGTCAGTCTGGAGCTCTGCAGCTCACCACCACCTCCTCCTCCTCCTCCCCTTCTCCTCACCCCACTGCTATTCATCCCCTCCACAGGTGTGTAAGGCTGCACAGAGCTGCTCCAAAGCCAGCAAAGCTTCGCCAGGGACTCACACCCAACTGGAGGCACAATCACAAGGGGATTTCAAAATAACCGCTGGGAGGAATTCAACCCAAATAAAAAAAAAAAATCACTATTCACATCAGCTTTTTTTTTTCTTTTTTCTTTTTTCGTCGGTTCCAATGAAGGAGGAGTCAGTCAGTAGATATCTTCCTCCTGTTTAACTTCTTTCACTTGAAATCTTAAATAGAGTGAAAACGTGGATTCCCCCACACTGAGAAGTTGTTTTTTTGTTTTGTTTTGTTTGAAACAGCTATGAAAACTGTTTGTGAATCGTGCTTAAAGAATAACTTAAAAAGGACTCCAGTTTAAAGCTTTACTAAACTGCGAAGAAGGAAAAAAAAATTGTTGTACATGTTTTGGACATCTATTGTTTAAAATAGATGATTTGTGTTGAACAGGGGTGTCATCCCTGGAATTATGAAATGTTTGATATTGTAAAAAGAAGAACAATTCTGATTCGAGACAATTAAGAATGTACATATAGAGACACAAATGTTCTATGAAAGTATGTGAAAGGAAGACGTATATGCTCAAAATAGACTATTGTAACTATAAGATATTTTTATTAAAACCTTTCTGTTTGTTTTTTTTGGGTTTGTCGTTCTGTAAATATCGTGTTTCAACTTTTAAGTCTTTAGTGAATGGTTTATGCTCTGCCAATAATGTCCTCACATGATGATATCACTTAACTCTTTGCAGTGTTTTTTTTTTTTTTTTTGGAGTAGTTAAATATGTAGCATGTCAGGCTCACTGCAGAGATGTTGAATGTGCACTGAAGCAGCCCTCCTTGTTGTAGATACGTGGTGGAGTTCCACACCACTTCTCCTATTATTTGCCCTGCTCTGCTTTCTCTCCACTCGTTTTGTACTCATTAACTATGACAACTTTGACCTGCTGGAGTGACGGGTCTACTGTTTTTTATTTTGTTGTTGTTTTTTTTTCTTCTTTTTTTTCGTTGTTGATCCTGTTACATTGCACTCTTGTTCAAAATTAAATCTCGAGAGTTACGGCACTTCTGACAGTGTTTACAACACACAAAATTGTCTGTTCTTATTGTGCCGTCGGAGCTTCTCATCAAGTTAATGAGTAACGCCTTGAAATCATTCAGCTCTGGTTATGAATTGATGAAAGATGTGAACATTAACAGACTCCTTTGGGACGACAGCCAATAGCGTTCAGATATTAAACGATTTCCCCCCGTTGGAGAGTCGGCAGCCGTTGTTAATGTAAAGACAGAAAGAAGAAGAGAAAAAAAAGACATTGAACACCGAATTTACCTCACCACCCTCCTGCCAGTGTGAGAGGGCACTTGTACATTACTGTCAGCTACACTGTTGGGCTTGACCTTCACTGGCTTGTGAGGAGTTGTCAAAACAATTAAAGTTTCCAGGAAGAATTGTGTTGTCTCAAGTTTTGTCTCAAGGGGCGTCTTACTTTTACTGCTTTCAGTGTCCAATGAGGAAATCACAAGGAATAGGAGGGAGGTGCAAGGTTAAGCAGGGATCAATACTTTGGCATCGATATACGTAAAAGCTGGCATTAATCTAAAAGAAATAGATTTGTTAAATGCTCCCAGACATTATTAATGCTTTTGGATAATGTTTGTGCCAAAAAAAGCCCCGATAAATTCATCTGACCCGTGTCACATGACTGGAAACCTGTGTGACATCACTCGCACACTCCCACATTAAACGTCTGAGGGTAACGTAGGAAACGTAGCATGGTGCTAACTTTTCACCTGTGGATAAACATACAGCTCTGTGCCGTTAAAGAAGACGTAGCGTCTAATCAGCGTATTTAATTAAAACACTGGATTATTTGTATGGACACTGTGTGTTGTGTGAGTGAGGAGATATTTTTATTTTTCTAAAAATGAGAATTATTGAGAAAAAAAAAATCACACACCCATTGAAGAAATTTATTGTGAAAATTGTACGTTTCGGCATCATATTGGATCAAAAAAATGTTTATCACCAATCCGTTTACCAAACTGAACATCATGTATGTGAGTTTAATGGAAAGTAAAAGCTGTGAAAAGTCTAAAAGTGATGGAGAGATAAAGCTGTTACTTTTTGTTTTGTTTTTTGGCTTTTGTTAATTCGGTCACACATATTGTCATAGTAATAATTTTTATAAAGCCCCGTTCAAAACATGGTTACAAAGCGTTTCCCCTCATAACAACAAACATATCAAACAGTGGATTTGATTAGCAATATTATCATAGTCTTTACTGCAAATGATGTTGCATTGTGAAATGGTCAATTCTCTGAGATATACAATTTTCTGGGTGCAATTTAACTCTTTAAATTAAAAAACAAGGCATACCGGTGATAAATAAGCTCATCCACTAATATGACTGGTTTAAAGAATAATTGCTTTTGGAAAATGAAAAGGATAATGCAAAACAAAAATGCACCTAGTTGTTTGTGAGATTACCTTACAATGTAGGCAGGGAAAGACCCAAATAGAATTATATTATTTATATATATATATATATATATGTGTGTGTGTGTGTGTGTGTGTGTGTGTGTAAACATTCACAGTGTTCAGCTTAACGTATATGTTGACCATGAGTGACCTGTGGTGAGGAAAGATGAACAGTCAACGCCACTTAGTCGACAGCACATTCCTACACGGCCAGTAAGCAGAGCTCGGCGATCTGTTCTCACGCTTTCTCACAAATATGTGGAAAAGAAGTCTGGTAAGGAAGTACGATGTTAAAAATACTAGCTGGCGACGTAATCGCTCTGGGGAAATACAATTGAAAATCACATTCACACGTTTAATTGAGGCCTCATTGGGTTTATGGGAGCATTCGAGTAGAAACAGCTGGATGTCTTAAACGTTTCTAATGTTTCAAAGATTTGAGGAGGAGAAAAAAAATGACTGATTTATACAATAATGTTGATGGTTTATGATGCTTTTCAAGTGTCTGGAAAGATAAAAAAAAAAAGATGCAAAAATGTCTCATCATTCATCCCCTACATTCCTACAAATTTCCCCCCATTTTCAACTGCAAATTATTTTGAAAATAATTGTGAAATTTATCCTAAATGGTATTTTTCTGGAGAAGAGAACCAGACACGTATCTGTCTCACAGTTATTTGGTGACAGTAAATAAGCTTCTCCTCCTCCTTTCCCACGGTGCCTCGCAGACATGCTGACCCTTGTTTAGTTGTCCCCACATCAACCTGCTGAATGTGGGTTAAAGCGGCAGCTTGACATGGACGAGCCCGGCGACGGAGACGGCACGTAGGTGCAACAGACACCTTTCAGCCCCCACCACCGCCGGGGATAAGCAGGCCACCTGTGTGTTTATAGTCCACAGTGAGACAGCCGGGCCTCGCTGCCCTTGACAGGCACCGTCCTTGTGATTTGAAGTGTGTGTGTGTGTGTGTGTGTGTGTGTGTGTGATAAAAAGTCAAAGAAAAAAAAAAGAAATGTGTTAATGCACAGGTGGTCAGTTTGACTGTTCTTCCTGATGTGATCAAAGATATTCTGGTAGAGAGAGACAACCTGAGCCAGAAGGTTCAAACCCGGGCTTGCTTCCCAGAAAAATGACACTTTTTACGGAGACGTTCAGGGACGCGGTGGGGATGAAGCCAGCTGTACATATTCTAGTCATCCACTCTATTTACATAGTACTTTTCATCCACAGTGGAGTTCAATTCATTGCATTTGATTTAAATTATGCTTTATTGAAACATGATGAAGTGATGCGTAATCATAATATGAAGACGTATTTGTCACAATATTTTTTTAAACTGAAATTATAATATGCATTTGTGGGAGACATTACAGGAGAATAGGGTAAAAAAAAAAGTATCATCATGAAAATTACGGTTACTATTTACATTTTTTATATATATTTTCTGAAACGCTGTGTTTAAATATGCAAATCATGCATCATCATATTAAATTTGTGTTAACTTGCATACATTTCGAGAAGAGAAATCTGAACATTGGATAAAGCCAGTTCAAAATCCTTCATCTTGTTGGCATAATCATGTCAGTAAAGAGAATGTTGGATTTCTGTCTTACTCCATAAATCAGAAAATACTGTCAACAGCCATAAAAATGTATGTTTTTATGGCATGTTTTTAGGAATAAATGTTCGCATAAATCAGGCTATAAATGATACCAGAACAAAGCCCTCAGTTAAAACCTTCAGAATATGGAATAAAACTGGACAGTTTGGTGGATGTTAGTGCTGACTCACACAATAGGTTAATAGGGTAAAAAAAACAATTATAGATAGATAGATATTCCATTAGCCAGAAAGAATGTTATGGAAGCAAAATAATACAAAATATCTAAATTGATCAATCATAAATAACAATGTTTTTGCCTGTCTTAAAAACGCCTCACACAGAAAATCAGTTCTGACACGTGTCATTATGTCTCATCTAATGATCATTTATATTCCATTAAACATTTTACAACAATTATTTTGACATTAAAAGAGAAAATAAATGATATCTGCATAGAATGTAAATAAATGTGACATTTCCTGGCAAAGACATATGGCACTAATTCAGCAGCCAATCAGCCGTGCTTATATTTACCCATTATAGTACATCTACACCACATTTTATCCTATTACATGATGCTCCGTTATCAACGTGTGTTACAGTCATACAGGACACTCCTATTACAGCTCCAGGATCAGCCAATCTAATTCTCTCTATTAGTCCGCACCCACACTGCTGTCATCCCCAGATACCTGTTCATGGTTGCTCCCATTATACTTTGCTGCAGCCATATGTTGACTCCAAATCCCCACTGTCTCGCTGTGAGCTGCCTCAGTGGTGCCCCATCCTGCATCTCTCCAGCACTGCCACTGCAGGATTTTCCAAATAATCCCTGTTGGGAGGGAGACAGCAGTGCAGCAGCAGCAGGACGGAAAGCGTCTGGGACTTCCACGGAAGCTTCATCAGCTCTTTTAACTTTCCACAAACGTTCAGGGTTGAGTTGCCGCCTGCGGCCTCCCTCTCCCTGTATGTACAGACTCCCTGCCCCAGATCGTGGGAACGCATCACATCCTGTTTAATAAGGAAGCCCAAACCACATCGGTCAACCTGTTTTCCACCCTTGAGCCTAAGGCCGAGGGAGTGGATGCGCATGCAGCCTTGCGACCAGTCACTCGGAAATGTCATTATGAACACAGTATCATTAGTATCAAAACAAGGAACTGGCCAGGCTGCAAGAGGAGCCGGTTGTTTGCACAGGTGTGTGTGTGTGTGTGTGTGTGTGTGTGTGTGTGTGTGTGTGTGTGTGTGTGCATTCATGCATCGCTCTCATTCGTTCACATGCATTGGTGTGTTTGACCTCCGCCTTATTATGGGGAGACACTCCAGGTGAATGGGATACAATATTTTACTATAGATATCACCATGAAACTTACTCAGTTCATAACTTGCATGAAGACAATTATTTTTTCTTTATTACACATGAAATGTGCTTTTAAATGTGCAAATTAGGCATAATCTTATTAAATATGTGCTAATTCCCAGTCATTTTCAGACGGGACCCCAATCTATCGTTACATAAAGCTAAATTCAAAATATTTTTTTTACGTATTAGAGGGCTTTGATGATGTGTAGTAAAATTCCATACATTTTGAAGACACTGGGTGAATAAGGTAATAAAAAAATTACAAATTATAATTGATATCACCATGAAACTACCATCAGTTGATTGACAAATATATATTTTTTGTAATATACATTTTAAGAAATGTTATGTTTAAATATGACAATGAGGTATGTTCCAATGTTCTGAATGAAATCTATGGACACAGATAGACAAAGTAGTCAAATAAACACCTAAATGTGTATTGTGGATGAAAATCTCAACAACATCAAAAAAAACATTTCAGCCTGAAGTGTCTCCCCTTAAAATAAACTTTCTTGCAGGAGAATTACCATTTAAACAATATAAAACTACCATAACCATTGTATCCAAGCAAGAGAACTAATGACTTTATTTCTTTCTTTTTTTTTTTTTTGCAGTGTACTTCCATACAGAACAAAACACACCAGCTCCTAATGCCACAAATTTGCACAACGCACCGTGACACAAACACATAAAACGAGGACACACGCCACTGTCTCTGCCTTGAATTAACCTTCTGCATATGTTAAACTGCAATAACAGGTTTGGCTGTCGTGTCTCGCCTCCCTCCCTCCCTGATTTAACTCCACATTACGGCGTTCCACGGGGGCCTATATCCCTGCGTGTTAATCACTGCTCTTCCCTGCGCACAGAGAAATATATGGCGGTTGCTTGCAGAGGAACAGTGGAGGACAAAAACGTGCTCGCTCTTGGACACTACTTGATTACAGACTAATTGGTCTAGAGTGATTAAATATCTCATGCTTCTCACTAATTGCAGCTATTTAAAGCAGCTATTAGCTTAAAATGCCTGCCACCCAACAGCCGTTTACTCATAAACAAAATGTGAAATGCGGCAATTCACCTGTACAGACCGGAGAACCAGAGTTATATACACAGGGAACTTTATGACGGAGCACCTTAAATATTTAATCTCTTTATGTAATACTTTAAAAACATGCGTTTTGAAAAATGAGTCGCTACCCATCTTTTTTCCCCTCCTGCTATTCCATATAAGCAACAGTACATTTTTATTGATGCCTCATTAATCACAACTATATTTTCCACATTCATAGTGATAATTGATACATAATTATTTCTTCATTTGGGCCGTGTGTGAACTGATTTTTTTATATGTGAGGGGAAACATGAAAAAAAAAACATAATCCCACCATTGATCACTCCCTTTATTTCAGCAGCCTCGATCGACGCGCCGCACTCCGAGATACTCCGGGAAGAAGGACGTGCACACACACACTCAACATGTTTATGTGATCTGAGCCTGGAGCGGCCATCAAACACAATCACAGGAGAGTTAATGTGTGTACACCCACCAGTTTAGCTTTAGTGAGGACCTCTTTCAGGGCAAACAACAAACAACGACAGGGGTGAGAGGCAGGAAGATGGAGAAAGAAACGCGTTCAGCGAGAAAGGGATAGGAATAGAGAATGTGAAAGAGATGGAGGGAAGGAGGGAAGGAGGGAGGGAGGACTTGGCATCGCCAGTGCCAACCGCGACTCCCGGGAGACGGGCGATGAATTACAGAAATGAGATCTCAGACAAATGCCAAGCTTTTCCAAAGAGCAGCGAGAATGGCTGCGCCCCCCCTGGAGAACACAGTGATTAGAGAGGGGGAACCAGGGGTCTGCCAAGCCCCTTAAAGGCTCTGTGTTAGTGTGTGTGTGTGTGTGTGTGTGTGTGTAGGGGTGGCACTGGGACAACAGCCATGTCATAGAACATGACCCTGAGGTGCAGCTATCAGACAGCCAATATGGTGAGTTAAATACCGCCGCTGCATCAGAGCGGAAGGGCTCCAACTGCCTCCAATCAAACAGGTTTCTGTTCACCTAATGAGCTTTATTAATGAGGCTTGGTTTACGCTTCTTCGCTCTGAAAATGGGAACGTTGTGCTGCGTTTCCAGAAGTGTACAGTGTATCTCGAACACAGGTACACACAGATGCTTCAACCGTTCAAAGTAAAGCCACATTAGGAATGACAGGAGAGGCCGAAACTCATTCAGCTAAATGTTGCTTTTTTCTTTTTCATTTTATATTTTTTTGGTGATTTTCCAGCCTGAGAAAATCCAACAAATCAGGAACCAAGATTAATAGACAATAAAACAGTAAAACATAAAGTAATGGGCAGCATATTACATGACTACCACAGAGGTCAGAGGTGACCAAAGTGTTGGACCTCATTCCTGACCTACATCATTAAAGCTGCTGAGAATTACACAGTCAAGATAAAGGGAGAGAAAAGAGGCAAGATATCTACCCTTCTATTCCTAGACCAATCCCCCAAAATAATTTAATCCTATCAACAGCTACATGACAATAAACTGTATATTACCATTATTAGGACTGTATGATATCATCATATTGTATGTGTAGATTGATAGCCATATATATATATTAGATAGCCTTTTCCAGAGCTTTCTTGTTCTTCTTCAGTAGACCATCCCCAACAGAAGGATGGATGGAAACTAATTCAAGGTCATGAAAGAGGAAAATGTCATATGACGTGTTTTTGTCTTGATTCAGGATGACAGGAGTCTGTGTGTCACATTATTCTGCCATTTGAAATTCTTTCCAGGACTCAGATATGAGCTATCGGATTCCGTCAGACAGAATTGTCTCTGAGTGGGAATACCGAGTCAAAATGGGGGATTTTATTTCAGCAACTGCCTGAGGGGAAACTACATCAAACCAAACAGAAATCACATTGGAGTCTGAGATGACGAATGGAGACCTTGAATAACTGCATTACTGCTATTATATTTGGAAATGGAAAAAATTAATTTCACTGCACTGCAATGTTTCAGTTTCTTACAGATGCATTGAGCTGAAGATATGCGTTTTGATATAGATCATTTACAATTTCATTAGGAAAACATTTATTCACATTTAAAGCCTTCTATATTTGTCTATGTGATATGCCTGCTGGTGGCACCAGAGCTGAACTGAAAGCAGAGACATGGGACAGGGTAGATTTGGTGGTATATAAACATGAATACTCTGCTTGGGATAAACATTTGTGTCTGATATGTTATTTTGACAAATACAAGTTGAACTACCTGTCTTAGATGATATCAGAGGTCTGGACAGTTTATACAAAGCAGTTGGCCCTATTTTGTTCTGTGCTTTATAAAGCAAAATTGTTATTTAAAGTCAGCTCTTGAGTTTTAGCCAATGAGTTTGGTAACCATTAACTAAAGCTGTGCTCTGACTTTTTGCTCTTCTTTGGACTCAAAGGTGTAAAGAAATATCCCATTCAATCATGTGGATGTTGAACAGAAGTGGTCCGAGAATGGAGCCTTGAGAGACTCCACATATTTTTGTACTCCAGTTAGTGCGTCAGAAGGTCAGTTTTCCAAGCTGTCTAGTAATATGTTGTGGTCGATGTCAAATGCACCACTGAGGGCACTATCTTACAGTGTACACCCATGGGTATGTTGGCCTTAAAATGACGTCTGGCCAGGCTCAGTGTGGGTGCATTGCTATGCTATCTTGTGGCAGAGAAAGCCATTGAGCAACAAAAACCTGGTATAATTCAATAGCTTGCTAGCTAGCCAATAAGAATGTCCGATGCATAAACGTAACTCTATACGTCACTAGCAAGATGGCAGATGAAAATAATGATCGATATACATAAACAAAATGGAGAAATGCGCCACGGAGACGAAGAGACATCTAGTCACATCTTTACAACTTTGCGCATTCGTTTTGTTGTCAGAAATAAATCGCTCACATAGGCAAGCAGGGTACCGTTGTTCAGCCCATTTCTCTAGTTTAAGAAGAAACAAACCGCATGTTTCTAGCGCAAACCATTAGGGAGTGATGATGCTCTAAAGACAACATGATCTTTTGTAGCGTATACGCTACAATGGGTCTCAGAGGGTTCATTTAGCAAGCCCAAAAAAGGTTGAGTATGGCCAAGAACAATTATATAAACAAATCTGCAGTCTATTAGTAATGTCACAACTTAATCAGTATTCAGATGAAAGATTAATACAAGTAGGCTATTCTTTTTCAATTGGGCATTCTCTGGGGCAACCTAGCAACGGTTGTTATGTTGGAGGAGGACTTCCAAGATCCGTGTTCATATGACAGATAAGGCTAATCTGTGTTTATTTCACAGAATTGAGTTCGGGCTATCCTACCGAGCTGTAAAACGCGATCAAACTGCGGTCCATGTCTATGTCACGGAATGTTGCCGTCCGTGTCTATATCACAGAATCTCGCCGTCCGTGTCTATGTCACGGAACCTCGCTGTCCGTGTGGAACCTCGCTGTCCGTGTCTATATCCCGAAATCTCGCCATCCGTGTCTAAATCACGGAACCTCGCCGTCCGTGTCTATATCACGGAACCTCGCTGTCCATGTATATATCCCGGAATCTTGATGTCCGTGTCTATATCACGGAATCTCGCTGTCCGTGTCTATATCACGGAACCTCGCTGTCCATGTATATATCCCGGAATCTCGATGTCCGTGTCTATATCACGGAACCTCACTGTCCGTGTCTATATCACGGAATCTCGCTGTCCGTGTCTCTGTCACAGAATCTCCCTAAGGGAACAGAATTGAACTGACGTTTTATGATGAAAGCAAACAAGCTGAGCCTTCAACAACTGTGAGGGTCAGGGTGATAAATCCAACCCCTTTGTCCCTTGCACCTGACTTTTCACCCAGATTATGTGCTGTTTTACTAGCAAAATTGGAGATGGACATGGACATAAATGCAAATGTGTCATGCACTTTAGATGAGTTAAATAGGGCCCTGAGTCTACTCCTGTATTTTACGTTTGCTTACTTTTCTTAAGTAAAAGATCTGACCACTTCTTCCTCAACTGCAATAAGCACTTTTTGAGTGGAGAGAGACTTCGCACTACACTTGATAGCTTCTAAATATTCACAGGATAAAGCCTTTCATGCATTTACAATGTGTGGGAAAATGAACTATAATCTTCTACAAAGGGAGAACTTCTGCTTCAACAGGCTTCAGTTCATCTGAAATAAAGCACCATATTTCTGTCATTGGCTGTGTTTGTAAATGTCATTTTTCCTTTAATGTTTTCTGGTGCACAGCAGTCAAGAAAAAAAAGAAAAAAAACCCTCTCACAAGCTGAGTGGAAATTCAGCACAAACCGGATCAAAATGAAACGGCACAGCCTGTGCGCCTGATCCCTCCATATGTTTCCATATAGATATCAAGCCATCGATTAGGGGAATGCTGTCATCTAGTTGGCAGCGATTAGGCTGCTGGCTTTGGCACCCAGTCAACAACTAATTCACATGCTAATGTCTTCCAGATCAGGTCTCGCCCCCAAACTGGTTCCCCTTATTGACTTGATTCCCTGATTGGACAGATGGCCACCTTTTAATATCACAGACGTCTGTTTGTGTTTAGGCTCAGGGTACGGGGTTGTCAAGGGTTGGGGGGGATTCCCGAGCTTATGAATAAACAACAACAATCATTTAGATAAACAATAACATTATCTGGCGTCTGAACCTTGACGACGATCCATTATGGCCATTACTGTCACATCATGTGCTACAGTCGGCTTTTAATTGCTCTTATTCGCTATTGAGAATAGGGGGTGGGGGGGACTCAGACACTGTATCAGACGACGCTCTTAATTGATTTGTCCTTGTGCTTGCCAAGACCGCAGTCAATACAGTCGAGTGCGCTGAAACCTATCAAAGCGGAGCGAGGAGTGAAGGCACGAGCACCGAGAACAAAACAGCTGCAGCTTGTGAAGAGAAAAGGAGGGGAAAAGAAAACAGCATTTCAATTTCTCCCGACCCTCGTCCCTCCCCCACGCATCTCCCTCCCTCACCTTTTGCTCTGCTCTTTCTCTCTCCCTCTCCCTCTGCTCTCTCCATTTTTGTGCCTGGCAGCAATCTTTCTCAGGAGACTTTCTCTGCAGTTGTGTGAGTTGAATGTCAGTCCTGTGTAGACAGGAGTGAGTGTGTGTGTGTGTGTGTGTGTGTGTGTGTGTGTGTGTGTGTGCCTCTACCAGAAACGTCCCTTGGATGTGCTCATTAACAAAACACTAGTGCGTATGGCTCCCCAGAACAAGGCATTCTGGGTACTGCCACTGTCTGTCTCAGCTTTGTGAGTTCGTAACTAATGAACGGATCCAGGCAAGAAAACCGGGTACTGATCAGATACACACACACACACACCACACACATACACACACAATGGCTTTAAATGACCTTTTATAGAAAGCAGATTTGAAAGGAAAATAATGAGTTGTTCAACATTCAACATTTTAAAAACTTAATATTCAGATTTTGTGTGTGGATGGTAAATGAAAAAAAATTAAAGGAGAGGGAAAAATCAGCAGTAAAGACCTATTTTTAAAAAGTGCAATTCTTAATATTACTATTATACCAGCACACCAGCGGTCTCCTGTTGGGCTGCAAGGATGCTCTGCGTTTGTGTGAAGGGATTTATTTTCCTCTCACAGCAATTTGTGTGACTTTCCATTAAAAAACAGTTGAAATCTTCTCACATGAAAAGTCGTTATACTGAAAGTCTACAGCACCATTATTTTCAGGCCCTCTTGGTTCCCATATTTTTTTGGTGTGAGGTTGATGTAAGATCTTTATTTTTTTTTTAAATCAAGGTTAGACAACAGGTTTCCTTTAATTAAATATTATGATAACAAAACAAGACATTCCCATTGCCAAGGAAAACCCCCTTCCCCTCCCCTGCATGGACGACAGGGTTTAAGATAAAAACGTCTATATTCTAAAGAGAAAGGATGAAAAGAAAATTGCTTACACTGACGGATCAGCAGCGTACCAAAAAAGTATTTCACGTCACTATTCCAGTATGAGCCAACCCTGGTAGAAGTGACTGTTGGTGTGTCTGAAATCACTCAGTCATTCACATCTATATGTAGAGGACTTCTAGTTCCAAGTAGAAGACTTCTAGTTCTACATAGAGGACTTCTAGTTCTATAGAGGACTTCTAGTTCTATAGAGGACATTTAGTTCTACCTAGAGGACTTCTAGTTCTACGTAGAAGACTTCTAGTTCTACCTAGAGGACTTCTAGTTCCAAGTAGAAGACTTCTAGTTCTACGTAGAGGATTTCTAGTTCTACGTATAAAGACTTCTAATTCTATGTAGAGGACTTCTAATTCTATGTAGAGGACTTAGTTCTACGTAGAGGACTTCTAGTTCTACCTAGAGGACTTCTAGTTCTACGTAGAAGATCTCTAATTCTACGTAGAGGACTTCTAGTTCTATGTAGAGGACTTCTAATTCTATGTAGAGGACTTAGTTCTACGTAGAGGACTTCTAGTTCTACCTAGAGGACTTCTAGTTCTACGTAGAAGATCTCTAATTCTACGTAGAGGACTTCTAGTTCTACCTAGAGAACTTCTAATTCTATGTAGAGGACTTAGTTCTACGTAGAGGACTTCTAGTTCTACCTAGAGGACATCGAGTTCTACGTAGAAGATTTCTAATTCTACGTAGAGGACTTCTAGTTCTACGCAGAGGTTGTAATTTTTCCTTCAGCGCAATGCATGATGGTATATAATTCTTGGTTAGTGACCACCATACTACTTTTCAAGATGACTAAGAATAATGGAATGCTTTGAGTCTACTATATAGGGTATAATAATTTTCACCGAACATTGGGGCAGCACAACAACATGGAGAACGCACTATACAGTGAGTGGCGAGTTATTTCGGATGTATCTTAGCAACCGATTACCACAACATTTTTAGAGATGTTTCAGGGTTTAGTACACTGAAACAGTATGTTTTAGTATCTCCAAAGCCTTAGTATGCAACCAATAGTGTGTGAATTACACTTCGTTTCAGTTGAAATATTATATGCAAACACTACCCCGGCATTAATATCCCACAATGCAATGTGGTGGTGAGTGCATCATAACAGACATGTAACATCAATAACGCTTCAATTCAAGTAATAGAAGTCCACTTGGCTGGGTGTAATATATATTTTAATTACTTCAGAGTTTACAATTCTCACAAATTACATTGGCATGGGTTACCATGGTTACGCATCTCCAACCGGCAACAAGGCTCTCAGGAAGTGACGTGATAATTACAGTTGAGTGTGTCGCACACTGGTGCATAAGAAATGATTCGGGAAGCCGTGATAGATCTTTAAAAAAGATGGGTCAAATGGAAGAAGAAGGTGTCCAGGTTTTTTAGTTATGGGTCAAGCTGCAAAAGTGACATACATTTCCCATGATGCATTGCAATAACATTTTCATCAAATCACATTATCAGGATTATTTTTGTCAGACTCCTGCAGACGCGTAAATCGACCTTCCGCTGTGAAATTAGTGAGGAAAAGCGCATCTAATTAGTACACACCTCTTCATCCATATTTACATATTGTATGCAAATAATAAAAACAGCCATTTCTTTGTGCCCGTTACCCGTATAAACAGTCTGTTACATGGTGAAAGCTGAAGTAGAGCAAATGTTAGTGTTGCACCTATCTGTGTGAAGAAATGTAAGCTACTATGAAATGTATTTCAAAGCTGAGTATAGGCACTCATGAATATGCATTTTCACGTACAAAAGGAAACAATTTACAGCTAATCACATTGCCACTGTTCAAAACTAATCAGCATATGGCCACAAATGGGTGTGGGGGGCGGGGGGGGACCATAATCTCACATGCAATAAAGCGCTGTGAAATGAGCAGAACAGGTGCATAGGTGAACAAAGATAAATATAGCCTGGCTTGATGAAATAATTTCTCTGTCCTGGATAATAACTCATTATGTTAATCACAAGGCCTATTAATCATTTTCTCATTTGAACTGTCAGGACGTGATTGTCGTACGAGGAGATTGTGTGAAGTACAGCAAAAAGATTCGCCTTTTGCAATTCATCAAAGTCGTCTGGGCAAAAAAAAGGGGGATGAAAAAAGTTAACGGTTGAACAGGAAGATTGACGCTTGCGATGTGTTTCTTCAGAAGTAAAAGAGAAAGGAGCAACGACGATGATGATGAACGCGTTTGCAGCGGTAAACCACTCTGGCTGTTGTATCCCGATGGCACTGTAACACAACAGCACAACAGGAAACATATTAGCAATAGCCAGGAGAGGGTGTGTCTCTGCATACTGTATGTGCTTTCCTGTGTGTGTGTGTGTGTGTGTGTGTGTGTGTGTGTGTGTGTGTGTGTGTGTGTGTGTGTGTGGCACCAGGCTCATCTATTGTGATTGTCTCATTGTGAGAATGCCCTACTGGGGTGGCCAGCTGTTCCTGTGCCCATAAAAAGGAGGCAGGAATGTCTGGTGGGATGAAGGAGGCTGCAGAGACTCAGAGAGAGAGAGAGAGAGCCACATGCACTCACTTTGGAGAAGCAGATGTACGACACACACACACACACACACACACACACACACACGAACATAGAATGAAATGCACACAAATACAAATTATACAGAAGGCACAAGCAACTACAAAGTCACATGCACATGAAATGTTTCACACACAAAAATGAGCAGAGACACCCACATTCGTATATGTGTTACAGCAGCCCTACATGTACATCCACATCTAAACACACACACACACACACACACACATACACATATACACACACACACACACACACACACACACACCAGCAGCAGGCGAGTTGGTGGAAGCGTTATCGGTCCATATCTGTGCTTGGAGCCACAGCAGTCTCCAAGGCTGCTATCAGCTCCCCCATTATCTCTGTCTGAGAGTGTGGAGGAGGAGGAGGAGGATAACGATGAAGCCCCCCCCACACACACACCCACACAGACACACACACACACACATTAACCAGCTCCCATCATAGCTCCCGTACGCACACACATATTAACACACATTCACCGCCAACTCGTTAAGAGGGCGGAAATGAAATGTCTGTCCCCTGAGTCGCCCGAGTAGCAGAGCTTTTGCTGCTGTGGCACAAGTTTGGCGACAACAACAGGCGTCCACTAATAAATCTAGAGGTGGGAAGAGGGGGAGCGGAGAGGGAAAGAAGAAGAGATGGCAAGAACAGGAGTGAAAGAATAAGAGAGATGGTGGGGACGGTCGAGGGAGGAAAGAGAGGGAGCAGCTTGCCGCAGCCGCCTTTACCTCAGGTCTCATTAACTTAACGGTCTCTGTGGATGGTGAAGGGCTGAGCAAGGATGGAGGGCGGGGGGTACTTTACGGTGAAAGAGGTCTGCAAACCACATTTAAAGTAGTGCTTCGTTTAGATCGAACTTTTTAGCACACAATCAGCAATCGATAGCATCTGTGTTGCCAACATTAGTAGCAAGTTGATGTAAAGGCTTTTATTTTGAAGATCTTATATCAGTGGTTTGGGGTTAGAGTTGGAGCTGCAGCAACAGAAGAGTGCTTGTCTGCTGAACATCTTTACCTTCCATAGAACTGTGTGATTGTGGGTGATGGTGTACAACGAGATAAGTCTAAACCCACTGACAGGAGGCTTAGATATATGGTGCCAATGTCGTTTTATTTTTTTGTATGTGTTTTGTCTAAAAAAGAGCTGCACTGCTTTTTTTAAATATCAATTTGTTGTGCTGAAATAACATAATTCCAGCAACAATGATGCAGTTACAGCACTAATGCAAAGCTACTCATCCAGAAGAAAATATCCAGTCCAGCAGAGAGAAGACGAGTGTATATTTTTCTAGAGTGAATTACAGTATATATTCCTATGCTATTGTATCATTAAAGTATGTATACAGCTTCAGATCATTAACAGACTCAAATAACTATTTGCTATGTAAAGATATAGTGGAGTAATGTCCACCTGAGCAAAGAATAAAGTCACTGTCCCTTTGTGTGTGTTGTTATCCCAGCATGACCTTGCTTTGTTGACACGGCTACACATGCCTTTTAGTACATGTGATTGTGCCAGTCTGGCTAGCTAATAGCTGCACTGATAACGTCGTCCGACCCATGGCATCGTTGCTGAAGTGTAGCGCCATCAACCTAACCATCGGCTCAGCTGTCTTCACATAGAGACTAATGTGGAAGCAATGGACATGGTCCGAATTTTGAATTCAGCACATTAAAAATTCTAAATATAAATTGCACATAACAGAAAATATTATTTTATTTATTTATTTATCTTGTCCTAAGTAATTATTACTATTAATTAAAAAAAATGTTGGAGGCCATGAAGGTTGAATAAGAAAAGACAAAGGGGTGCATATTTACGGCTCCATGATGTCAACATACAGTAAACATTCAATCTACTTCACATGTAAGAGACAAAAGAAGGCCAAGGTAGACTAGATGGAGCACAATTTCCATTATCCTTCACATATTGTAGCCCAACGTGTGTCCTGCCTGAAAAGGATCAAATAAGGGACATCTTGCATATTTTTCCATAATCGTACCATAGGCTTCTTTAAGCAACAGCTCATGACAGGCCGTGGTATGTTGGGATTATATCACACCCCAGGGGCTTTGTTTGGCTCGACACTAAAAGATATTGCTTTTATAAAACGATCACTGAGTATGGCATCATGAAGGTTGTAGACACATTCTAATTGAAATATCTTTTTATTCATAAATAATAAAGCTCACTAGGCCATCCTGGTCTGCCTGCACATACAGAGGCAGTTGCTATGGAACTTTAGCATATTTCCTTCTTCATCACAGTCTAGCATTATGTTGATTATGTTTCTTTTATTGCCGATATGTTTATATAACATGTATGTTGCTAAGTAAGTAAGTAAGTAAGTGTGCAACCACTGAAAAGCGAGATACTTTTTTTTCTGGGGATGTGCACTGCTCAATCCATTCCTCCACACAAGTTAACCTTAAACATTTCCATTGTGTCGCTTCAGCAGCTAATTTTGATACTTTGTATCTGTAACCTGCTCCCTGTCGCTAAGCAACCATGACAACACATTCGACTAACGTTTTAAGAAATTAGACATCATAGCAGTGGTATGTGGCTATTATATCATATCTGTGAACCAATCAAATTGCTTGATTTGAGCTACTTATAGTTAAATCATTGGATTAATGTTAAACCAGACACCCCGTTGAATTACTTTCTCACTCTAGAAGGTTACATTTATATATTTTTTGATATGGAATTAAGAAATCACATTTTGTATCTGTGTGACCTGTGCGGTGGAAGCACTTCCCTCCTACTCATGGTTCCTTTGTGATGGTGACATGGCCGTCAGTGTTGACAGGGTATCAGCTGCTATCGTCTGGACTGTCCAGCCACTGGCGCCGCACTCACCGGGGCTACTGCACAACGGACGTGGCGACGCTCGGCTTAAAGATGTAGAATTGGTAGAGAGGACAATACAATGATGTTGAATCTTAATACAATATCATTATTGTGTGCATAAGACGGATGGGAATCTGGCTTGCAAAGACAAAACGAGGCGGCCATCAGCCAGTCGACTGAAACGCTGCCCTCGACACGGTAAAACATCAGCTTTCTGCATGTCACCCAAAATGTATTTCCATGACACTATTAATCAGACGTGTCAAGTAAGTGTAGCGTGTAAAACAACCATTCAGTAATGTGAACTGGAATGGAAAGATCGTTCTTCATCTTCTAACTCTCCGCTCCAGTCTGAAAGCGCTAACAGCTGCTGATTTGCAGCATGACAGGGCACAGGCCACGGAAAGAGACAGAGACAGACGCGCTGAAGAACAAGACGGATGACGGACCTCAGACCACGCCACATAAACATCAGACTGCCACTTGGTTAAAAAGCAAACAGCAACACTGCAGCGATGAAGGCAGGGGAGAGGAAGGGAGCTGACGAGAAGAATAATCAGCCTAGTGGGACCGATGGGGGCGAAAAAGTGTCAACGCTAAACCACAACACAGGTAGAAAAAGCTATAATTCATGAGAAATGTACGGTGAAATAATTTGTCATCTCTGTTAAAAGCACCTTGATCACAGCTGTGTGGGTCTAGAGAGACTTGCTTATCCGCCATTACAGCAACTCCCCACATTCAAGTTTCACACACAAGGTTTTCTGTAAGGTAATGTGACACGCAAACAAACACACACACACACACACACACACAAAGTAAGCCACACTGTGGGGACCATCTGACAAGGCCAAAGTGATGTTGGTTTCAGGGGACCGTGAGTCGGTCCCTCCACAGATGGGCCGGGGCCCTGCACCCTCTCCCTAATGCTCCATTCTGCAGCTGTGTGAGATTAGCTAGGTACCATCAATGCTAATTTGTGCTGATACAACCAAAACTTTTATTGAGATGAGGAAAAAAAGAGGGGATAAAAGACACACAAACACACACACACACCTGGTAGATAGAAGATGTCTCCTTGAGTCTACTGCAAAGGCTGCTCTCAAGGTGCACTCTGCACAGAGGCCAAGGTGGGTATTAAAATACATTATTAATAATCAGTAAAGCTTGATGGTATGATCATTTCCAGGAGTTTCAACGATATTCTTGGAGGTTTAAAACAATTCAAACACCATTTTGTCACAAACTTTGTATCTGACAAGTATTCAGAGATCTTGTCTTTACTATATTATCAATATGTACACCAGAGATGAGGGTTCATGCCTTGCAGCCCACATGTGAGGTTTAGGCTATAAAACATGTGGTTAAGTTTAGGGGAAATTTAAAATGAAATAAGCCCCAGCAGCTTTAAGTAAGTATCATTATAAGTTAAAGAGTGGGAAAAATAGCTGCTGGATTTTTTTTTTTTTTTTCAAATGCTACAAAATAAGCTTCCATACATTCCGTTGTACATGGTGTAATTTTTGTAAATGGGGTTGTTCTTTTGCATCAAAGTCACAACAAGGAACTTTTAGCAGTCTTGGGATCAGCGATTCTATTGGAAATAGCCAATTTCAGATTGGCAGCTGCTCCTCTTCCAACCAGGAACAAAGCCTCGTCTTGCTGCCCCGCCAACCCCATGGGAGCCAAGACCACACTGCTCGAGGGAAAGGAGACTCTGGAGAACCAGAACCAGGACTGGGAGGAACAGGCCATCAGACCCTGCTGCAGTAAAATGAGAGGATTTCTAAAGGTTCCCTTACTGTCACTTCAAAGTATAAGTTCAACATTTTGTGATATACACTTTCTTGCCAACAGGGAAACATCTAGCATGGTCCCGCTCAAAGGTAACAAAAGCCGGCTATCTGCCCTTTCAATAACTAGACTTTGTTTGTACCATTCTAATATCTGTAATTAAAATTATATTTCCAAAAATGTCCCCTTGAGTGTTTAAAATTGTCCCCAGTCTATTCAACTGTCCCAGTAAGCCATGACAGAGTCATTATTCATTAATATGTAGGCTCCACTTTCTCCCCAATTCTTAGTTACTGCTCTCTATCCAATCAAGGCAAAAAGGACACAAAAATCATCTTTGAGATGATGCTGCAGGGAATAATATGTTATTGTTTCTTTGGACAATGTAAGTCACAACCAGTCATAAGATAGTCTCAAAGATATTTCTGAAAGGTTCAGAGACTGTGCCGTGGGATTCATGTTTTTGTTGATTTCGTGTCATGGCAGAATTTTAGCCTTGTAATATTACACAGATCACATATATAGCCAGCCATGATGCATTTATTCATTTTCTTTCTTGCTCTCAAACACATCAGACCTGCAAACCTCATCAATACTCATTCATAGTCTCTCTCACACACACACACACACACACACACACAGCCCACATATGGCTAACCCTAATATGGTAACTCTGACTGAATACATTATTTATGTATTTATCATATGCATAATGTCTCCCAGCTAGCCTATTTTCCCCAGATAAGTAATATACAGTGTAATGTCATTGGCAACACACTCTGCAGTAGGAATAATGGGGAGGTTTGTTCACTTTATGAAATACTATTCATCACAACAGAGACAAACAAATTTGATTTCGGCTGTGGATTATTCACTGGCGGAGATTGATATTGTTTTCATGCAAAGCCAATAAAGAGGCATCGTGTGAAGGTTTTGATTACATTATCGGAGCTACAAATACAGTTGGTAACAGTGCACTAGTGCCATGACTGAATCACCATACAGCTTGTTATATTCCCTGGGGATTTAATGGCGCAGACCACAAAAAAATAACTAAACAATGACTGACTAGCCTAAACCTGTCTTCCGAGGTCACAGTAAATTGCGGGTGGTTCTGTGATCTCATCTTTTAATTTGATACTTTGATGCTAATTTACGGTGAAAATGGAAAAGTGCCCTTCTGTATTATGCTCATACGGAGCATTGCTGTGAAAGCATTGTATTCTGTTACAATAAATAAGTGTATTTCTCCAATACAGTAGAGCAATGGTTGGCAACCTTTTGGATATTATTCCATTTTTATAGGCAACATGCAAAGCAACAATTACAAAAAAATGTACCCCATAATCACATTATTTTGTAAATGAGAATATTATTTTATAAGATTGTACAAGGGCGTAACTTGAGCCAGTAGGCCACAATCTTAGTTTAGCAAGCAGGGTCAAACTCTCATGCTCTCATTTATACATATCTGCAGTTGTCAGCTCTTTTATTTTGTTAACATTCTAGATCTTGCTATCCCGATATAAAACTACACTTTCACTACAAAAGGAAGTTCTCCAGGAAAAGATGTGTTTTTGACGATGTACAAATAATGACTATAAATAAATACAAATAACAAGTCACGCCACGATGTTTAAGAGTTTTAATCATGCTTTGATGACTATAATCTAATATTGTGAAGCTCTTTTATTTTGACAGGATAATCGCCACATGAATCATCCCATGCCTAGAGAGGTGTACATCAGGTGTTGCATCCCATTTGCTTCTGTGGTAAAGCAGTCTGCTTAAGAAGCAACAGGCACAGGTGCTTCCAATCCCACTAACGACCCACTCACTCCAGCCAAGCACCTGCACAATCAGCCAGGTATAATGAGGCCATGTAACTAACTCTGACCCTGTTGGTCCGCTCTGACAAGTGGGAGCCATTTCAATGTTATCTACAGGAAAATCTAAGGTTATTCTTGGGTGGTATATGCGATATTAACACTGTTTGTTCCATGTTTCATTACAAATGACCCATCACAGTGTGATGATTACATTACTTTTCATCACATAACATATTTCTTGTTTCTGGCATTAAGTGTCATGATCTGTCCAATGACCTGTTTAGCCGTTGGTAGCTCGTTGGCTACAATGTAAGTGGTCATGCACCAACATTGGTAGTCAGGAAAATAAATATTTTATTATTATTATAATAAAAATAAATATTAGAATTTAGTGAATTGAAATTATTCTTACAGTCAAAATCCAACAACAACCCAGTGACGGTTCAAAGGACCATATAAGCAGTTTTCAGACCGTATTCAGTCTCATCTTATGAGATGTGTGTGTGTGTGTGTGTGTGTGTGTGTGTGTGTGTGTGTGTGTGTGTGTGTGTGTCAGAAATCGTATTCCTCTATTGTTTTTCTATAAGATGTGATGCATTGGATTTCTCCCCTTCTCTCTCCAACTATGTTGCCTTTGTGACTGTAATGTTTTCGTGTAGATTCAGTGCTGTCAGAGCACAGTTTTTAGTTTGTGTAATCTAAAAATATCATCTTTGTTTGTTCAGCCACCGTGGCTCATTATGGGAATTACTGTATCTCCTTTCCTGTAATTTTCCTGTTTATTCAAAACTAAATTACTGTTGTGCTGCTGCAAACATGAAAGACATCACATATTGTGTGCCAAGCAATTCTTTCCAACAAACACGTACCGCTCTCTGGGTGTTGAGACGAGCGATTGTTGCCTTCAGATTGTAATAAAATGGACCTCTTCTTTATGAAAATGATACATTATTATGTTGAATATTTCAAGAAATGAGATCAAGGTGTGATTCATCCGAAGCTTTTGAATCTTTTGACCTTGCGACAGAACCCAAAAAGAGATCCAAGCTGTGACAACACATATTAAAAATGTACAATATTGTGAGAATGTGTGTTTTTAATTCCCAGCTCTATAAAGATTTAAATGCATTTGTTTTCAGAAGTGAGACTGCAGAGAAGTAAGAAGGGCTGACACATTTAGATGCCTTTCTTTCTTTCTTCATCTCTCTCTCTCTCTCTCAGTTCTCACATCCATAGAGTGTGTGAGCATCCATCAGAGCTGGTTAACCCTCGCAACGCCCCACGAGTTGGAAAACAGCCAGGGAACATCACGGAGGCAGCCAGTTGTCAGCGACTATCCCCCCCCCCCCAACATCAACGACGAGCACATCAGACAGGGAGCAGGCCTTGTTGATGAGAAGAAATCCACTAATTGTTTGATTATACAGATCTTCATGATAATGAATCGCTACTCCACGGTTCGGGAACATGGTGTGCAACCCGAATTACCACCCCAACACTCAAGCTGTGAAAGTTGATTACTCATTAGCGGGTGACTGAGTGGCACAAACAACCCTGGCACCCCCTTTAAATCCCCCTCCTGTGATTTTTACTGTATGTACTTGTAATTGCTGTACAGTACGGACCGGCCTGCACCATCTCTGATGGATTGAAATCTAATATATTTCTCAGGAAGAAGCACATTCAACATCATCAGCTCATGTCTGCAGGTTTGGAGGAGGGACAGAATGTTACTGAAAAATAGAACAGTTTCTGAAACATATTTGGCCGCCACGACTAAAATACATGTCACTGTAAGGATGCCATTATGTCCTTGGTGGCCACGTAAACCAATCTGGCTGTTCACACAGATGCGCAGCCGACTTGCAATCCTGCATGATAGTTTCAATCTGTCAAGAAAATACACTGATGATCTACTGCATATATAATATAGATATAAATGACACATCGTATATGATATAAAGGATCTCATTCTGATAAATGATAATATATATCCACCCCTCTCTGCCTGATTCCCCTCCCACATTATTACATTATAAAATCCATCCACTATATTTATTAGGAAAAGCCTACTGTCACTGTTTGTGGTTGTGTTTTTGTAGTATTGACTCATCACATTCAAGCAGACGTTGGTTGAATGGAGGTCCGTGTGGAGAGCATATGAGGCTGAAAACATGGGGAACCCACCATTTTTATTAGCTTGTAAACTAGCTACTGGTGAAACAATCCAGTCATAGACGTCATCAAACACGTCAATCCAGTCATCTCTCAGCTCCAACTCCTCACATCTGAAGTCGCTTATCTGACCGTAAACAATGAGCAGCGCAGGGAAAAGGAAGTCCCGTCCGGTATCTGAATCCCAGAAATACTTGACCTCAGTGTCCACAAGTGTTCTTGAGCGAGACACTAAACTGCTAGTGGCTTCCGATGTGAATAGGAGGCAAACTTTAAAGCTCTTTCTTTAAAAGCTCTTCCCTGTTCACTTCCTTCTGTATTTCATCAATTTTCATCGATTTTTGGGGGTTTCATCTTGTTTGCATTGAGGGTCATTACCTACATGTGGTCACTTCATTGAGTAGTCTAGCATTTTGACAAAATGACAAGCACTTGTTTATTTCCCTGATGATTCATCCACTCAGTACTGAGCTACGAATCCACCCAGTATCAGCCGCAGCGCTCAGTAACCTGCATTCATCCAACAATATGACTGTGATTGATTATTGTTGGAGAAAAGCCTGCGAGCAGTGCGGTTGCTGCCAAGGTGGGCAGACGGCGATTGTCATAGCCCTGAAAACGTGCGTTTACAAGCAAACCGGCCTGTTGAAGCAGACACGGACACATTCTGATTCCTCTCCGTACGCAGCGCAATTTGACTCGTTCACTTTAACGCGTCATCGAGCAACGCGTGAGTGGAAATCAGTGTATTAGTGAATTTATTTAATTGTTTTGATTCGATAAACAGAAACAGTTGTGTACAAAATAGAATGGCCATAATGACAATCAAAGCAAACATCTGAGGCAGCAATATTGCACGGGGTTTATCATATAAATTGGTTGGAGCGCCAAAGATAGACAGCTGGATAACAAGAGCAGTCTGTGTGTGTGTGTGTGTGTGTGTGTGTGTGTGTTTGAGTCAGTCAACACAATGCATTTGTCTGTAATTGCACGTACAGTATGGGAGTGGGTGGCTCGGCGTTCGTGTGCACGTATGTTTGTGAGCTACATGAATGTGTGTGTGTGTGTGTGTGTGTGTGTGTGTGGGACTGTGTGTTTGTGTGACTGCCGCAACAAGACAAAAGTTAATGAGGTTTGAAGGCTGCTGTGGCGGCGGCAGCCTTGTCTTTGTCTCCGTCCTCTGCCACCCTGCTTCCTGCCCAGGCCTTTATCACGGGGATAATGCAGCGAGGGTCTTTAAGTGTGCAGCTGCAGAGGGAAAGACAAGGGTGACAGAGGGATACAGCGAGGTGGAGAGAGGGAGCAAAAAGGAGAGTTGGCGAGATTAACGGAGGATAGAAGAGAGAAAAGAGATATAGGATGGATATGTGATAGATAGATAGATAGATAGATAGATAGATAGATAGATAGATAGATAGATAGATAGATAGATAGATAGATAGATAGATACCGTATGTTTATGTTCGTGTTATTTGTCAAGGTGCTCACAGTCTGTGCAAATTCTACATAGTGCTAGCATAGCATATAACAGGCAGAGCTGTGAGTGTAAAACATTAAAATACATATCATAAGAGTCTTTATAAATACAAAATAAGTATTGAGACTTTTTGGGAAATACTACAATTGCTTTCTTTTTCAAGAGTTAGAGAGAATTGGTTTTCTTCAATGAAGCTAGAAGCTAACGCTGGGAGGCTATTAGCTTAGCTTACCTTAGCTGAGCTTAGCAGGGGGAAATGGCTAGCCTGGCTCAAAGTTCAAGCAATGAATTCATACATATTTATACACAGTTATGTGAATATTACATGATCAAAAAGTGATTATTTTGTTCCGGAGCAAGGTTGATTTTTCTTTTTTAGTTGTTCATTTTATTACAGAGACACATGGATGCTACAGGACACTGCCAAGGACTCAGCCTACATGTGGTGCACGCTCTACCGGTTGAGCTGAAGGTCGCCCCAAGGTGGATTGTCCTGAGCTTTCAGAAATAGACCAGAATATCAAATCAACCAGTCATGTTGTGTGGAACAGTCATATTCAAGACAATAACACGGAGGCTCTGAACCAGGATAGAAAACTTTATTGTCGGTATGAACAGTTGCAAAATATACACAACCATATTTTATAGGTGATGATTATTCCTCACTTCCCCGGCTTTAACTCTCAGAAAGACAGCATTTCCCAAAATATTAGCTGCCTTTCAATTTCATCAACATAACAAACGATGACTAATGTGTTACTTTTTGAGCTGACCAACACACAACAGCACACTTCCCCTCCCCCATGGATCAATCAGTGTGCTGAGGCGAACAGACGTCTTTTTTATACCCTGCTTTGTGCCCGCCAATTAGTAACCTGTTAATTGGCGCAGGTGCACATGTCTGAATCTAGGGGCATCGTTATTTATTAATGGTTCTCTGCAGACCTCCCGTTGGCTGAAATTAGCCCTCCTTTTGGCCAATGGCAGGTCTCAGGTGTGGGTGTTGTGGCCGGGACGCGTGCCTGTTGTGTTGGTGAGTACATTGTAATTAGTGTGCGGCTGTAATAAGTCTCTCTCTGTGTCTGCTTGGCCTCTCCCACCAGCTGTCTCGCTCCTTTGCCCCCTGCTTTGTCCATCTTTCTCACCTCTTGTCTCTCCGTCTGCCTGAAACACACTGCAGTCTCTACTCAGTCCTTCTGTTTTCTTGTTTTGATCTGGTCTCACATCATCTGTTTCATTCTCCCGTTTCAGCCTGGCCTAAATTTGAATACGTCGTTTTAAAAAATCATTGGTTGACCAGATTTAGTTCCTCAGCTCGGAGCCTTAAAGATGCACCAAGTTAGATTTTATAGAAAATCACGCTCATTCTGAAGCCTAAATGAAGTATAGCGATGTTATGAGGGATAACAAATGTGGGTGCATGTGTTGAACATGGCGGTCGCAGCAGCCATTAACCCCACTGAGGAAGAAGGAGGAGGAGGAGGCGATGCAGGGCGGGTTTACAAGAGCAGGAGGTGACAGACTGCTGATTCACTCCCCCAAACAGAAGACAGTCTGCTTCTTCAGATTGGTTTGTTTGTTTGTTTACGGGCTTCATCATAAGTACAGAGCAACCAGAAAATAAGCAAGCTTCGTCAGACTTACTCCAATCATCTTGGACAGGAAAGTGTTCCTCTGTCTCATTCAGATTAGCTCTTCATGGAGGATGTATGCAATGGAGAGGATGGGCAATTGCAATTTATTCAGATTGCCAATTTGGAAATATGAAAAAAAGTAAACTCCCATTTATAATACTATATATTCCCTTTAAAAGGCAAACCCATCATCATCATGGATTTCACTTTATTTTGTAAAATAGTCAGTAGAAGAAAAAAATGCGGATTCTACATAAACAATTATGAAGAAAAAATGTAAGACAGACTTTCTTTGGTATTTTGTCATATACAGATATACAATAGTGAATTCTGGGTAATATGTATGTAGAATGCCGTCCAATGTCAGGTCTTCACAGCAGAAACTCTACCATTGTACGTTAAGTATGAGCTCTACTTTTCTGGATCTGTTTAGTCTCCAGTCTGTCTCTTCAGTATGAGGTCTGTCCTTGTAGATGAGATGATACTGCATGAACCTAAACATCAGTGGCAGTGATGGAGTGTGGCAGTTAACAAAGGCCTGAAGGGTAACAGTATGCAGGCTTGGACATGTTCAAGTATATGTATTTATTTGCCGGATCACCAGAGAAACAAACTGCATGGAGGAAGAAGCTAATACAAATCACCATGTCAGAGAGGATGAGCAGATCTTTTGCACACATAATCACTTTATGTTGATGTTTCATGAATCATCACCCAATGCAATGTGACGAGTGAAAGAAGCTGACAAACATTTTCTATTCAGTGTTACCTGAAAACATTTTTCCTGCATATTTTCGCTGTCTGGATTGTATTCCATTTGATTCCCTTCTTGAAATAAAAAATAATCTCTTAAGCTTCTGTTCAAATTAGGAGTGCGTTACAAATTTGTCCAAACTGGGAAACGATGTAAATAATGCAACAGCACAGACAAAAGGACTCATTTGAATTTTGTAAAAGGATTTGCGAGGTGAAGAACCATCCAGCTTGCAGACATGGCAGCAGGAATATCCTCCAGTCTATCCAACTGATGTACACATTAAAACAAGAAACACACTGGAAGTCAGTGGGATGAATTTTTGCTGCTGCTGCTGTTTTACACTGCGTGGGGGGAGGATGCACAATTTGTGTTAATATCTTCAGATTTCTTCACTTTTCTCGGCTGTCACTTAATGTAATCTTTTCCTATCTGTTTCCGATAGTCTTTTCCATGTTTGTGTTTATTACCTTGTTGGAAAGGTTGTTGTTTGACTGCAGGATCAGTTGTATTTATTTTGAGTTTATTTGTCGACACTAATCCTGCTCTGTTACCTTTGTTTCCATCAATCAGTTTCCAGCCTGCCCTCATGTCTGCACACCTGTGTCTTGTTGTCTAATTACTTTCTTGTGTATTTAATCTGTGTTTTCCATTGTGTGGGTTTATATCCTTTACCTTGGTAAAAGTGTGTATATTCCTGTCGTGTTTGCTGGTGTATACATTTGTTGTTTGCTTTAATCTTTTTTCCATTTAATTTCACAAAGCAGCACCCTCAGGTTTTGATTTTTTTGTATCAGCTTTGGTTATTTAAGTCAAGCTGGAATGGCATTTCAAAAGTCTTTAGCTTCCGTAGGATAAGATTGTCTCTCCCCCTCATCCTGAAGCTGTCCATGATTTTGACTATTTAAATAATTGAAATAGATTTCATTTAGTCTGTTTCCTAATTTATTTTGTAGTTTCCAGCCCAATTTGTCCTGTGTTTATGTGACCCGTCCTTGTAGTTTTCTATTCTTTTTTCTGTGTATCTTAACCCCCCAAAAGTTGGAAAGGTCATTCCCTCTTAATGCTGAAGTAAAACAATATAACTCAGGGTGAACCCAGGCCAAAACAACACACAGAATAATATATCTGCTGAGAAAAGTGCTGGCTAACCCTACATGAAACCAAAATTAAGACATTCACTAAATCTGACTCCCTGGGACACAGCAGAACAGAAGAAAAGCTCATACAAGAAAATGGCAGTCCACCCCTCCAGCTTCAGTACTAATTCAAATAAAAAGTTTACAAAGCACAAAGGCACAACGTTGGTCACACAGCCAGCATGGGCACCAAGACACTGAATCGCCAGCATAATGCTGCCCCGGTGTGTGATTTTAGATGTGCCGGTATAACACAACAGCACCGGCATCTAGTGTGTGTCGTCCCTTTAACAACACAATATAAAAACAGCACACTCGTAAGTGTCCAATCGGGGATCCATCATGGACCTATGAGCCCTGCAGGGCACCAGGTAGGGATTCTAGGTGGCTGCATCTGTGTGTGGTGAATGTCTTCTGTTACGCAGAGGCATAAAGAGATTGCAAAGACTTCACAGTTAAGTAAAAAGACAGCGTGTGCCGGACATGTGGGTCTCCGTTGATGCCCTTTTCTGTGTATGAAGCATTAATCCCTCCATCGTCTATGTGGACATGGCCTGCATTTTCATAAGACACATCAGAGTGACACATCTAACGTGGCACAGAGGACAGACCAAACCGACTGGATCAATCCCACCGCTGTTTATACGGGGCATTTATTCACATCCATCACCATTCAGGTTGCAGCACCGGGAACTGGGGAGACTGGTTAATTCATCGCCTTCGTCCTCGGTGGGTTGACGAGCGCCAGAGACAACGGAGCATGCAGCACAGACAGAACCCACAGTGAAAGACCATTCGACATCAATCAGAGTGACAGTGGCACACTGAAGAGAAATTCAAAGGAATGCCCTGATGACTTTCAAATTATAGTGTCTCACCGCAGTGACATTTTATTTTTATTATATGATAATTGAAAGTATGTTTTTTTTTTTCTTTAGGTGATGTGGACCAACATTATTCCCATCAAAGACCATAATTAGAACAGTAAAAGTCTCGTCTTTGTCCCTGTCTACTCTGTTATAAGTAAGGAAAAGATGTTGATTCTGTCTGAGTTGATTTAGAATATCCTTGGTAAAGACGACAGATGCAGCAAGGAGAGGATAGCATGAGAGACATAGAAAAGAAACAGCAGAAAGAAAGACATTGAGACGGCGGGATTCAAGAGGTAAAGAAGAAAGTTCTCAGAAAGAGAGCTTTAGCAGGAAGGAGGGAGGTGGAAGGCTCATTGTCCTCTTCCCTCTGAAGAGAAAAAGGTAGACTGGAGGATGACAGCGGGGTCTGAAAGCAGCAGCTCTCTGAGAGGATCATACCTCCTGTCAGACCATCACTCTCAATGTCATAAATTCTCTTTCTCACACACACACACACACACACACACACACACACACACACACAGGCATCAAAGTAGACAGCTCAGTGGGACCTGTCTGAGGAAAACACCAGAGAATGGAGGAGGAAAACACCAGGGTTAGCAGAGGTCGATGGACACACTTTAGTACACCAAACACACCCACATTCTTAACTCTTCTCCAGCAAAGATTGAAAAATGAAGCATGAAGGGACAACTGTGTGTGATAAAAATGCCTCTCATATAATACTGAGTTCAAATATGCTTCATAGGGAACAAAGCTGCTTGGATTACAGTTTTATGAACATAACAAGGAGTATTTATATCAAACTTATCTTTAAAAAATGTGTATATTCCAGCCCACTTCACACTGTGATTGAGTAGATTTTAAAGTGGAGATGAAATGAAAAAAGGTTGCAGTATTTGTGTGCAAAAGCGAGCGCAACACTATGTTGATTGTCTTCCAGTAGCTATCGTCTGAAAATAGGAGGAAAGTATTGTGGTTTACCTTAAACAAAAATAACCTTTCCTAAAATGTATTTACATAAATCCGACAGCGATCAACCACATGCAGTGTAATGCGTCAGTGTCTACATCACCATGAGTGCCACGTGTATGGCCATGAGCACACGTGGCAAAGCAAATTATGTAATTTATTGGAGGCAATGTCATGATGGAAGAATTCTTGTGAACAAAAGGATTGCAGTAGATACAATTTTTCTTGGTAACCATGGTATAAATAGGAAACCGCAATGTGATTATCAGCCTGTCTGAACAATCAGCTCTGTCAAATATAAGATTAAGTTAGCAAAGTAATTCCATATGCAACCCCCCAGGTGAAAAATGTAACGTAACTAACGGGCAAACGTCATAGAGGGCCTAAGATATATATACATATATATATATATATAAAAAGAATAATTAAAAATCAATCTATATAAAAGCAAGTTGATTACTTACATTTGCATTACAAGTTTAAAATCTGGTAAATTTAGGAGAAATCTACAGACACAGTAGTGAAATGAAACACCTAAATGTATATTTCGGATGTTTTCTTTCCCCTACTGTGAAAGGACACATATTATGGAAGCAAAATCGTCAAACTAACCTGAAAAAGATTGTTTTTGCCCGGGGTGTGTCGCCTTAACAAAATGATCGCAGTAGATACAGTTTCCTCGGTAACTATAAAGGAACCAAATCTAATTATCACCCTGTCTGGACAAACAGTCCACTGGGGGGGTCTGAATCGGCCTTGTCAAATACAAGATTAAGTGAGCAAACTCCTTCCTGAGGTGGATCTAACTATTCCATATCAGCGTTGGCAGAGAGGGCCAAACCCCTCCAACCCACAACAAGCACCAAGAAAGAGCCTCTTCACGCCGCCCGCTCTGTATTCATTATCTTGTTCTGTGGTACGCTAGGTGTGATGTGCTGTGATGTGTCGCTCGGCGCCGCGTTGCCGGCGCACGCTTCCCTCCTCTCGGCTGCGCTCCCCTATCACTAATGCAGCAGACATTAGCATAGTGTTTGATGTCGAGTTAGGAGACATTTAGATGCTCTCTGTTTAACAACTGTGTCAAGTGTTTGCCGCGTCTATTTACTCCTCGAACAACATCAAACAATGCACACACAGGTCCACAATGACTGTGAAGGATGATGAGTGGAGGAGAGGTGGAGGCAGGGAGATAAAGAGTGAGGGAGAGAGAGAGAGGGAAGGAAATGAGTCCTCCTCCTCCATAATTCCCTCCCAGCACTATAGAAAATGTGAGTGCTGTGAGGAGACTGCGGTGGCAACTGCAGGTCTTCATTAGAGCACAGCCAAGCCAGGAAGAGCCCGCTCAGCCAAGTGCAAACCTGACTGAGCTGTTCAATACGTGTTTTCTTTTTTTCCCCTCCCTTTTTCAATCAATCACTATTTTTCTTCCAAATTAAAGGAGAAAAAGTGTGTGTGTGTGTGGGGGGGGGGGGGGTATCCCCATCCTTTGTGAGTCAAGAGTGAAAAACTGCCTCATCTAAATCCATTTGTCAAAAAGAAGTCGAGAGAAGTTTTACAAGGTGAAAATGCAGATGAATGAAGATAAATCATTTGTAGATTTACAGGGAGCCCGACGAGAAAAAAGAGATTCAAATGCTCTGAAGTTTGTGTATGCTGGTTTCCATTAGCAAATGGAGAGGGTTTTTTCGGGTGCTGCTTTAAGTATGTGTCACATTGAAACTTGTATGCCTGTTTGCTTGTTAAAGTTGTAAAAAGCCAAAACTCATTGGTAATCAGCTGTCGAGACCCAATTAGGATTCCTGTTTCATTCATCTCTGATGTGATTTACATTCTGGAGCAAAAATACAAGTTTCATAGTTGCAAAGCTATGGGGAATAGAGGAATTGTGAACATAATAACTGAAGACGACCTGCATCTATCTATGGAAGCCCATAGGGGACTTTATTAAAATGATAATGTACTTCAACAAAAACTCTAGCTTTATATTTTGACACCAAAAGTGCATGGTGACATGTTAATGCAATAGACTGGGGCTGCTGTTTTGCTGATTGCTTATGAATATTGTCTGCTATGCAGCAGGTTACGTCTTTTCAAATGAAAGGTCAAATGCCATTATATTGCTGGCATAAATTACAGATTACATTGTTTATATTGCATTTGAAATTTCCGATTTCAAATTCACATGTGAATATTGTCCACTGTGTAAATGTCACAGCTTTTCCATTCTCATTTGAATATGGTCATAGAACGCCCATACACATATTTGAAAATGCAAATTGGATTATTGCATTCATTTTTTTCATAACACATATGTGGAAAATTGTAATGCTACTGGAATTGCATTTTAATTTAATAAGTACTCTGATGGCTTCTGATGGAACCATTAGTCTAATTTTTCTGTTTATTTTCTGTCTTTTCCAGCTAGCATGGTTAGTTGATGAATTTTACATGAAATGATAACATTTTACAAAACTAAGAAGTAGCACTTTAGGTGCAACTTGAGCAATTCCCATTACCCACTGTCTGGTTAAATACCGTAAACCCTATAGAAACTAGAATATATGACATAATAGATGTTATGTAGAATGTATTTCTATATAACTGCCCTTTGTTCCTATTTTATATGACAGAATTAGACATAAAATGTTATCATCATGTATTGCCAAGTCAAATTGCGTATCATCTGCATAATAGTACATGTGATCGGGCGTTTGTTTCTGTTTGTATGTTTCTCCTCTTCAGCATGGAAGAGTCCAGGAGGTGAAGGAGGGAGATAAGAACGAGTGAGAGAGCAAAAGAAGAGGGAAGGCTCTTTGAAAGGAGGGAGATAAGAGGGAGAAGGTGAACAGCAACACTTGTCAGTAGCCTTAACCCTTTAGATTGGGACGGGGGGAATTTAATGGAATCCAGGCAGGAATGGGATGGGCCGAGAGCATAGAAGCTATAGGGATGCACTGTAACTAAAATACAAACAATATATATCTTCATCTTTCTTTTACTTGTGGACGCTCAATGAATCATATTTGTATCGCATATACAAAACAATTTAACTTGTCTTCTAATTCTGCATTATTGCTCAAAGATGTTTCAAATAATTAATATCCTCAATGAATAAAATTAATGAAATTTAATTTATTAAAGTTTGTTATTATTGTAGTTTTCTGATTTGATTTAGACATTAAATATTTCAGATTTAGCTGCAGAATACACATACCTACATACATACATACATACATACATACATACATACATAAATCATTATTCATGCCTGCATTTCATCCCTGCAATCCATACTTGTCCATCATCCCGACACTGTGTGTATGAGACACTTGGCTGTGTCCACTTATAACAGGTGTTTCTGTGTTTGGGCTGTCAAGGACAAATGGTGGGAGATGGGAGCTGCAGTGGTGAGTAATGAAGAGCAATCTGCGAGGCATCTCTGCTCCATTCAGTTCCATCAGCCGCTGGCTAAATGAGGCTGCCGTAACTCCGGCAACTGGGGCTGACCGAGTGTACATAAATAAATGTATGTGTGTGTTTTCAATGGTTTTGTGTGTGTGCACAGGTTTGTACATCTTTGCACACATTTATAGGTGTATGTTAAATGTGTGTGTGAGCTCTGGAGCCATGCCCTCTGCATCTCTACTTTCTGTATAACAATCCAGCAGAGGTGTGCAGTGGCCAGAGGCCTCTTTTCTTTGATATGAAGAACAGCCAAAAGGTCTTTGGCTGGAGGCTGATATATGTCAATCAGCAATTTTTTTTTCTTTTTTTCATCCCTTATACAGCAGCAGGAGTGTCTGCCATCCTGTCCGTCTCTCACACCTACAGCGAATCCCTCCCCAGCACTGATAACACTCCAAATAACAGGTGAGTGACTGCTGGCAGAAAGGAGATTGCCTGACCTTATTGTTTGCCTTCGCCTCCTCTTTGTTCTTCACAAATAAAGGGTTTTTTAATAAACTGAAAGGTCCTCTGCCGTGGCCCATAGAGAAAATGAAAGGGGGCAGTGAGGTATGGTACAATGTGGCGGAAGAAAAAAAAGAGCAGCTCATCAGAAAATAACAAAGGTGCAAGTTAAAGATAAGGCGACTGTCAGAGATTAATCCAGGCCTGCTTGATTGTTTTCTTTAATACCAGACCTGCTACAGCAAGCGATAAGTTTGCTGAGTAATTTGGTTTTCTAGGGGACGGGCAGCGAGTGGGTGGCTGGGTGCTCGAAATAATATTCAGGTGTGCTCCATAATTGATTTTTTTTCCACCCCTCAGTTCTCAAAGAAAAATGAGATGAAACTCAAAACTGCTTTGATTTTCCTTTCTGTTCGCCCCACTCCCTCTCTCCCTTCTTTACTCCCCATTTTCTCTCTCTCTCTCTTGCCTTCCTCTTCTCTCTTTCCCCTTTGGATTAATAAACTGGCTTTGTTGAAGACAATAAAGGAAAGGAGAGAGTGTGCTTGAGGAAGCAGTTTTCTCTTCTTGCTCGCAGCTCCATTGTGATAGTTTCTGAAAGAGGCAGAAAAGAGAGAAGGATGGCTAGCACCACGCTGCAGACAGACAGCAGAGTGTGTGTGTGTGTGTGTGTGTGTGTGTGTGTGTGTGTGCGTGCGTGCGTGTGTGTGTGTATGTCACGTTCTGATGAGTCGGAGGAAAATGAATGCAAAGAACAATAGATTAAAATCTATTAGTTTGGTAATGAAAAGCGCAGAAACAGTCACCCTGTGTTAATTTGGCTGCAGAAATAAGGGGGAAGGGAAAGCAGGCTGGGGAAAGAAATGCTGCCCAACTCATCTGAAAGGAGTTTGTAATTTTCTCCTGCAATTACCATCCTCTCTTCTTTCTTTTCTTTCCCTTCCCTTAGAGAACATTCCAGTTTCTCTAGCTCACTTGCTGTCTAGGAAATACTTTAAATAAGACGGTAGACTCATCAGACAATAATGCACACCTCAGCTGTGGACAGAGTTCTCCAAATGCAATGTATTATTTTTATACATTTCTGTGTTTCAATAAATAATAATAATACATTTTAATCTGAAAGAGGCATTGCAGAAATATGGAACAACAGCAAAGGTGTGTATATATATGACAACACACAAGCTAGATCTCAGTGAAATATTTTTTGTTAAAATAGCTATTTATCATCATTTTTTCCCGTCTTTATATTCCATCAGCACAATGCCCATTTATGTCCGTGTATTTGAATAAGTAACATGTTTTTTTAAGCTGGAAGAGAGTTTGGAGAAACAGACAGAGCAAAAGCAAAGATTCCAATATTTTTTTTTATATAATTTTGCCACTTTGATACAAAAATCGATCCGTCTCACAAATCCCTAATCTCTCTCCCTCCCTGCCTCTCCTCTCTCTCTTCCTTTACAGCCACTTCTACAGAAGATGGCCTGTACTCTAGGGCTGTTTTCCAATTACGGTCCAACCTTTTCACAGAAGGTCATTATAATTAGAGATCCATTTAGCTTTTTCTGTGAGAAGCACAAAATACATTTTTGTGATTGTGGTCCCTGGAAGGAGATGAAGAAGAAGAGGGTTTGGGGAGGGGGGAGGCTGTAGTGCTGATCTCAATTGGCTCTATTATTATGGTTGGGTGGACAGGTTGCATGCATTAATGGCTTCACTTGGGGGAGAGACTGGCCTTTTGCACATTACTAGTGCATGAATGGAAAAAGACATCTCGGAAATAGCTCTCCAAATCAATACCATGTCTGCGTGTGTCTGTGTGGATAGGGAGGATAATGAGCAGAAGAGGACTTCATCAAGAGTGGAAGTTGCATACCCGTCTTCATATAATACAATATAAGAGATTGCTTTTATTATAAGATGTTAACAAATGGATCCTATGGATAACTAATTAAATTAATAAAATCACACCTACTTTCTAAGTAAAGGTCCTTTCATTTTTCATCAACTGTTTGCTCAGCTGTCAATGAAGCAACTGCAGGCAGCAACCCCGGGTTCTGGAAAGTGAAGCCCATACTAAAGAGCAGGGGGCGACTTCTCTTGTTGCAAAAAGAAGTCTGATTGCAGGGAAGTTTTCAACACTGTATTCCACAAAGCAATGCGTGACCTCACAATGATTAAGTCCAGTTCTGATAAACAGTCTATGAGCTACTGTTAGCTTAATGAGCTAACTAGCTACAGCGGATACAGCATCGGCGTCACTAGACACTTTTTACTGGGGCACGTGCCCCAGTATTGATCTGCCGTGCCCCAGTAAAATCTCACGTTCGAGTTTTAACGAGCTACTATATTTGGCAGTGGATTCATTTATATTGATAATAACGGTAAAATAATGGATTTTCTTTCTCATCCACAATCTCAAACCAACGCAGTTTAACTCAAAATACAAGCTGAGGCGCGCGGGTCCGGGTCCGGCGCACACATTACGTCCGTGCAAGGCAGTGTGCATGTCGTAGCCGGGGCACCGCGACGCGCACGCATAGATAAATGCAAAAAATATATATATATATCAGTCATGTTGTTTTTTTAAACGCAAGTCCGTGTTTGACAAGCTTAAACATGGTCAAAAAAACCATAGACAGGATATGGTTTACTTTAAAAATACAACAGACCCCCCCATCACGTCATGGTATGATCCACTTCTCTCTCCCACCTGCCCCGCTCGCCCCAATGCCCGCAGTAGCCGGCGTGAAGCGGCACAGTGCGTGTAGTTTCTGACAGTGTTGCGGTCGTTCCAGTAAGTAACTCAAACAACGACGTGTTACACATTTCTATTACCACTCAATAATCACCACCAGTCCTCATTCCTGCTGCTCTGAATCACAGATCACTCTTTGTGTTGTTTCATAGGAGTTAGATAGCTGACGGTTTACCCAATTATCTTTTAATTTTAATACAATTTCTTTGTTTACCAAGTGATGGCTAAGCATATAAGTAAGATTTACAGTCACAGTGATTTCCCCAACCCCAAAAGTCTGATGTTCTTCATTCACAAATGTGGGAATGATACTCCAAAATCAACAAAAACATGTTGAGCATGTTCATAATGTATGTTGAAATGAATATGAATTAGAGATTAATATCTCTACATTTTTACCTTTCAGTTTTAGCAGCAGGAGTATGGCTGTTGCAGTAATAGTGGGCTAAGCAAGGGAAGTTTATATAGCACATTGTATAGCACATTTCATACACGCAGCGGGAATTCAAGGATGTTTTTTGTGATTTTAGTAATAGGGGGCCTGTGCCCCAGTAGAGCTTTATGTCTAGCAACGCCCCTGGGATACAGCAGCAAAGGCTCCATTCTATCCATAACCAGTTAGCCAGCCAGCTCAGGTAATAAATAGCATGTCCCATGCTGTTGTACTGTTGCCGCATTATCCAGTCTAAGAAGAAGCTCTACTATGTAACAGTCACATTCATCCACAACATGCTGTGAGATACAAAGTATGTGCTTCTCACAAAATATACGAGACTCTGTCTATGGCCGAAGAGCCTAATTTAGATTCTATCAGCAGCCACAAGGAGATAGTGGATCTGTGCAGCACGCAATCTAAACAACAGTATGTTTTTCTCCTCTCTGTATTTTACAGAAGCAGATGGCTGGGGACCAACACTCCAATGTGGTGGAAACCAACTAATTGGTTTGAGGGAAATCGATACGGTGCCAGCAGCAAACTCCTACTTTCCTCTCACAGTCCACCAGTCTCGCTCTGCAATTACCCCATTGATTAGCCAGTGTTAATTGGGGGTCTCATTATTGCGGGTTTCAGCCCGTCACTATCACGGCAGCTGAGTTCAGAGGCTAACAGTGAGGAGTAACTGCAGAACATATACAGCACGAATGAGATAGCATACAGGTGTTCTGGGGATCAGCGTGCTGTACAGGTGTATGTGATCCCAATCATGATGGTGACATATTTAACTGAATCTCAAGATCCCTCAGGCTCCACAGCAGCGGGAGGTCAGAGGTCAGCTTTACAACAGCACCCTTTCAGCTGCTATGGTGGCAGTTTATTGTTTAACCCCGAAATGACAATGTTGCCTTTTACTACTCTGCCTCATGTCAGATTAAATACATTTACTGAAATAGTAAAAAAGAAAATTGTTTGTTTGTGTTTTTTTTAAGTTTGAGGCGTACGCTTGCATCTTTTGTTCTTTAGAAGCTGAAACCATTGACTTTTTTCAATTGTTCCTACACTATCTTGTTTTGGACTGACAATCTTAACTGGTTGTCGTTCAAATTGAAAACATTTCTGTCTTATTTTGATGTTACAACTTAGGTGTGTTGATTTGTGCTCAGGAATGTAGCTGCAGTGAAACAATACAAACATTACATTGTTTTTCTCACTGCTGCTACCTCTCTTCATTCAATCTGTAGTTCGCTCGACCAACCTTGCTCTCACTCGTTGAGGATGAGGGGCCAATTGTAAATGATTTATGTTAACAAACAGCAACTAATTAATTTAACATAGTAAACCTTTAAAGGCTCATTTTGATATACTGGACCTACAATACCTTTAATATTTTTGTCTCTGTTTTAATATGTGTGATGTATATCAGCCATTTGGGTTCTCAATTAAATCATTTGGTCTTATAAAATGTGGATTCTTCTGGACTTTAAGCTTATATGGTGTTCTCGTAATGCACTATACACACACTAGGGTTGCAGAGAATGTTGATATGGAGCTCCATGTTATACATAACAACAACATAATGTATGTAATGTAATGTAGGCATAAACATTGGTCCAGTATTTCCAGGATGGCCTGCTGCTGCTGCCATAAAACCGATATCTTTGTTAATTTCAGCTTAATTTTGTTTTGTATGATATGACTATTGTTACATGAGCCAAACGTGAACATAAAGCACACTTCTGTATTTTGCACTGGTGACAAAGCTCTGCAGAACAGTGTACTACTCCAGCATCATTTTCTTCCCACACATATTTATCCACTTGCAACATGCAATTCCTTACAGAAGAAATCATGAAGTAAAATAGGCAATAACAATCTGCTGCCTGTTGCACTTTGTTTTGTTGATTTAAGCTAATCATTGGATGACAAACCATCTGTGGCTGTGAAGCAGGATGGTATGATCCTCCACTGACAGAAAAAAAATGCACACTGCAGATAGATGCACCCAGAGGCACAACTATCCCATGTCAAAAGGGTATTCAGCAACAATTTTAGATACAAAATTATGGGTATATAATTATATATATTGACATATTACATTTTACACATACAACATATATTTATATATTTAAATATCTAAACAAAATCATTATAGTGATATAAACATCCTGTGAATCCAATATTGGTAACAATTGCAGATTTGTTTGACCAGCACAATGCAGTAAGGGTTAGGGTTCGTTTTAGGGTTAGGGTTAGGGTTTGGCTTCGGCTTCAGACCATTGTTCAAAACTGCCAGCAGCCACGCACTCACCATGCCAGCTTGTTCTACAGGCCTCGGACCAGCGTTTAGAACTGCCAGTTTTTGTGCCACTGGATGCACCTTAGTCACACATTTAGGAAATAAACTTCATGTCATTTTCATGATTGTATTTGTCTGGGCTCTGCCGTATTTGTCACAGCATTCCTGGGTTGTTTCGAAGCTGAAGAAGAGGTTAAACAAGAACAACTCCAAATATGGAGCTAAATATTTACAACACTCTTACAATGGTTGCACGAAGAATAAATGTGTGATTGTAATAGACTAAATTCACAGCTATCCTTCCCACACAGCAGATGCTCGTGGACTTATCTTTTATATAATCTGCTAATATCTGCACGAAAAACAATTTCTTCCCTGCGCAGTACAGTTTAGCCTAATTAAGAGTTAATCAGAGGGAATAGAATAATGTGGCAACTCCCCTTATTTATTTATAGTATCGACAGTACAGATGTGTGGTACACCATTTCACCACACTCAAAGGAACCTTCCTCCCTCGCCATTAACACACTGTTCTGGAGATGCAGGACTTCCTATGAATATTCACCATATGGTAGCTAGTCAGAGCAGTTGATCATTAGCAAAACTGTTGATGTAAAATTATTTCAAAAGAACCCCTGGGAAACAGTGATGGAAGAAGGATTCAGATATTTTACTTAAAGGTGCAAAATTCCAAATTCAGTGCATATCAATGATTGAGGGATTGCCTCCACAAGGCCATCACTGTGGCGGCATTTGTGCCAGCAGCTAGAAGCTGCTAGGTTGCTAACAGTGCTAATAGTGCAAACAACAGCAACAGTGTTCTCATACAGCAGGTACAGTTGATAACGTCTTTCCTGCCCAACAATTTGCCATAGTTTGCACTGTTAGCACGGTTAGCTACGCAAACCACAAGCCTAATTATTTAGTTCCACTATGGCCGATACCTCTAACATTTGTCAACTTACACCAAAATAATCTACATAAAGGACAAATAGGTATTTTTGATTTTTGTTGTGAACTGTCCCTTTAATTACAATCACTGTAATGTATTGCACATGTGCACAGGTAAACAGACACACATACAGCATCTCTGCTCATCCTGCTCTCTCCCATGGGTCTAAAATTGACCTTCTCTGCCTTTCATCACAGGAAAATATCACCCTCAAAGAATAATAAGGCCGGCAGACACATTAATTAGAGAGCATCTATTTAGATAAACGTCAGAGAGAGAAAGAGAGAGAGAGAGAGCGAGAGAGAGAGAGAGAGAGAGAGAGAGAGAGAGAGAGAGAGCGCAAAGTTATTGACAAGGAATATGACAATAATTGCATGCAATCAAATGGCACGTCTGTATTCAGCAAATTCATTTCCCTTCTACAATTCTTACTGATGGAAATGTGAGGTTTGCAAACGTATGCATTTCCTATTATCTCAGTTTATTCTGAGTATATTTATATTATTATTGTCATTTTAATGTCATTATAGCTGATGTGCAGCATTTCCGGTTATTTTAAATCATGCTTGCAGTGCAACATTTCACTCAGTCAGTCAGTCACTTAAACTGTGTTTTTTTTCCAGCATTGTAGACGTACCCAGCCAGTGTGTTGTCTACAATATACCCACAGCAGGTGGGGTAATGACGAAGAAGACAATGCTAATTGCGTGGGGGGATGGATCTGAAGACTAAGGCACACAACACACATCACTCTTTTCCTTTTATGTCTCATCTGTGTGAAAATGTATGCATTCATGTCTGTGTATGCATGTAGGTACATAATTCTGTGTGTTTTTTGTGCAGAGTGCACAAGCGCTTACATGCATGCAAGTGTGTGTGACCCTCTGTAAATAAGATTCTGTGCTCCATCTGGTCCCAGTCAGAACAGTTTGAGGCAGCGTCTCAATCAGAGCTGCTGATTGGTGGTGTTGTCGTGTCGGTGATGCAGCTGCCCGGCCCTCAGCCCACCCGAACATACAGGCTGGAATCAGCTCAGCTCGCACCTTCTTCTCAAACCGCCAAATAGAAACAGCATACAATCAGGCATCATTTGCCTTTGTGTGTGTGTGTGAGATTATTTTTGAAAAAGACCACGTGCAGTACATGTTGACCATTCTGCATGGAACACAAAATAGGACAAATTAGATGAAAACAATCAATGTTACACATTTGAACTTCTGTCTTAACAATTGAAGCTTCTGCACACACACAGAGCCATGTTTTGGGGCCTTGACTTTCATTAATTTCCTGGAGACCCTTAAGGGGCATTCACACAAATTTTCGCATCGTCTTTGGTAATTGTCCCAATTTCGTCACAAAAAATGCTAGTCCCCACAATGTGAGTGTGTGACCGATTTATGTCCCCACATGACAGATAAACATGCAGCCTTATACACGTATTTCCCTTCTGCTACTTTCAGGTGCAATTGAGATAAATGGATTTATCATGTCTTATACATGAATTAAAGAGACATGACAATATGGTTTATGGTTATATGGTTTTGTGTGCCTATTATATATATATAATATATATATTATTTTTTATTGTTGTGATGTGACATTTTATTCAATCTGCAAAATTAGGGGACATTTTCCGTCTTTTCTTCTGCTAGAGCACAAACTAAGTAGCTCATTGCCACCAACATCCATGTTTAGTTTGTTCCTTTGTTCCTCAACCAGCTGTGGATTGTGCATCAGGTCACACGTGTATGATTTTCATCATGTCCATGCTTTTTTCATGCGGACATTTAAATTGTTGCTTTCACGCTCATTTTACAAAACCTCAGTCAGCTTTAGAGCAGCCCACAGTATTTACAGACAAGTTGTGTTATTTTGTGTGTGTGTGTGTGTGTGTGTGTATCCGAGGCAGGGGGTATTATGATGGTTACCAAGGCGACAGAAAGATCTTTTCCATTTTTGAGTTTATAGCAGTAAGACTTCATTAGCTCTGAATGACCCACTAGAAACACAGGTGCTACATATATCTTTTTCTCTCTTTACAACACACTCACACACACACACACACACACACACAGGCATTATGAATTATTATATTATTATGTTCTGCCAGTGTGCTGGATTTCCTGTTTAAGCTTCTCAACAGGTATTTTTTTGAAAAAGGTGCATGTGTGGTATAAAGTAAATATAATTAAAGTTCAGCATCACATGTTCCCAACGTCTTTATTTTGTATAGTGATCATAGTACATTTATAAGTTATAATGCGTGGTTATGTGATTATAAATTATCCTAAGTGGTCACTGTTTGATTTACGTAAAGTAAAAGCCATTTATCTTTATGTTTTGTTGAGTTCTTCATAGACATAATCATATTATTTTCACTTTATTGATAACAAACAGTGACCACATTATAATGCATTATTAAAAAAAGATTATTACACGTGCATTACAACTATGGGAAATATAATACACCGAACATTAAGTCAGCAAAAGACCAGAAATTATGAAATTATTTTATATTTGACTGTATATTCATTGTAAAATGCTTCATAATGCGTTAAAATTATTATTATTATAAGGCAGTGAGGGTATTTAAGAGTCCTTATAACTATAATTATGCGGTGCTATGAGCAGATTATTATGAGTATGTTTATATTGATTATAGACTTGGCCATAGAAAGTGTTACCATGAGAGAATACGTTTTGTTACGTTATGTTGTTGTTGATTTGAGCAGAGAAAGGAAGGAAAGAAGTGTTACCCATATATCAACACAGCATCTAATGTGTGTGACTGAAGGGTGAAAGTGCTTTGACCTGCTTGCAGACAACACACTCTAATACCGCCGCACTGTTTACTTGCTAGCTTTGACATTTTCACTAATATCAAACCAAAGGACCAACATTTCTCCAGCAGGGATCTATGTGTGTCAGTTACTCACAAACCTGATTACAGGAGCTGATGGGATTATCATATTTACAATAAGACCTTTCCATTATAATGCTCAGCCATTGTGCTTCAGGTGCACACAGAAAATGCCAGACAGATTTGACAGACAGGAGCGAGAGGAGCGGTGGCTGATAAAAATTAGCAAAATGACAGTGTGATCTGAGGTCTCTGTTTTATATGCATATTAAACTGTGCTGCAAAATGTGCAGACTTTGTTGGACATTTAAGTTTAAAAGCTGTTTTTCTCCCCTTTTTTTAGATTCTAAAAAATAAAAACACATGTTAAAGTCAAAGACATGCGGTCAAAAAGGAAACAGAAGGTTCCAGGATGTTCTCGGATGACTCTCAACCAGGAAGACTCAGGGAATGTTCAACACGCTGCACTCTGGTTTGGACCTTTTCTTGGCTCCGTGCCTCATGAGTGTAATTTGGATGAGTGCAGCTCGCTTGCCTTTGGGCTCATTAACAACAATATAAACAGTAATTACTGTGATCGCCTAATTAATTCATTTAAAAATGCTGCACGGCGTAAAAGGCGACAGCAAATCTTTTCTGGAGATAACAATTTTATGGAATCATTGTTGACATAATTAGCAATTTCATGTTCCAAAGTGCAACCGAAATAATTAAAAAACTTTTCTTTTTTTTTTTGTCCTATTTTATACATTTGCTCTTTTATTATTCAGATTGCCTCCACTTTTCTTTGCCTTTCCACTAAGCCTGCTTTCTGTGAGTTATCCTTCTCTGATCCCGTCTCTGTCTGCAGCCCTGATAAATGTAATCCTCCCCTCTGGACACATTCTTTTGTTTTTGGGCCATTTCCAGCCTCTCCTCTGATCACCAAGCCCTACTTATTATAGAATTCTCTCTGCATCCATTCTTGCGGGTTTTGTTGAGGTAAAGAATGGTCATTTGGCCCTTGATTGTCAATTAATTACATCTACTTTATTGGCTAGTTAATTGTGATTAACAGTAATTAAGATTTGGCTGAACAAAAAGTGGATTTGTTGTGGCTTGGCACAATGAATGATGAATTCTTTACATTTCTTCTACCGCAGAGATTTTCTCTAAATTTTCTTCAATGTTTCTGTTAAACCATTATAGATAGCAGCGTAGATATGTTCCGTGATAACTAGTTGTTATGCTTCCTATATGAACGATGGATTAGATCAGCTCATATTTAAAATTAGCACAACCGCGTTTTGTGTTTATTCAAATCCCTGCTGCCTTTATACATATAAAAGATTAATGTCAACAGACAGTTTTTCTTTATTATCCAAAAACTATTGTTGATTTCATTCAGTGCTTTTATGGAGCCAACGTTGGTGCATGAGATGAAAAGCACAATGTGACAGAGTGCTTTATGTTACAGGCACAGTCCTCTGACCCTTCAAAACCCCAATTAGTATTCCTGCAGAATTTATTACCACGCCTGGCATCACTTCTTGTTGATTACCTCTCTACTCATTAAAGAGAGAGCAGATTTATAGACAGATCTGACTGATGCATGGGTGAGGAGGAGGGGGGGTGGACGGAGGGGGGGAGGGTTCACACTATGTCAAAATGGTGACAAATGTAGACCAGATCCAGCGGAGTGTGGTCGATGTTTTGGAAGACATTATTAAGCATCATTGCATTGTCCTAAACAGCACAGGTTGCATGGGGTAACCTGCTTTACCAAAATAGAGACATATAAGTGGTATCTAAGGTACAAAATGCATCTCATCCAAACACATGCATCTCATGCACACACACACACACACACACACACACACACACACACACACACACACACACACTTGTACATAAGTGTCCAAATCTATATGGACATATATGTGGAGCTTAATTGGTGTTTGGCTATCTAACTATTAATATGCAAAGAGAAACAACATGTATCTAATACAATAACATGAATGAGTGAATGACTTTATGCTATTATGGCAGGTTTAACTTGCAGGAGATGAAGTGGCATGCAGAAAATGGAGAAGATACTGCAAAGCACAGCACTTGATCACCACCTGCTGGTGCTTTAACACAGGAAGAGTGACAGAGATGCAGAGGCACATCTGGCTGTAAAAAAGCATGGCTGTTATTTCCCAGAAGTGATTGTGTACAACCTGTTGGAAAAAAGGATGTTTGTGTGGATTAGTATGACCACTTCTGGCAATCAAAGGGAAGTTTCACTTATTTTTTTTTATTGTATTTTTCAAAATTATGTTAGCTAAGTTTTCTTAAACTTCTCCTTTTTTAATGATCTGGATTTTATGGCATATGAATGTGAAAGCCTCCCTGAGATGACAGCTAAAACAAGGAAATATTAAATATCAATAATATTTAGACTGCTAAGAATTTGTCCAATGCAAAATACGTGCCTCCTGCATAAGGTACTATTTTTGGTAAAAAAAATAAAATAAAATAAATATATATATATATATATATATATATATATTGCTAAGACAAAATGTTGCAGTACTTGTGCTTTTACTGCAACTACAATTCAGACAGCACTCCCCCCCCTACAATATAAGTTTCCCTCAAAACGTGCAAACACTGGAAAAGTATTTATTGTGACAAGAAGAAAAGTCACCTGATGACAGTTGAATCAGAATACCTTATACCTTCACCAAAAGTGAAATGGTAAAAATTGGGAATATTATCAATATCGGTGAACCTGCCCTCGTTTCCCACTAGATAGCGATAGAGTCTAATAAATAAATTATAGTGGAGTTCAGCTTGAGGTGGATGGAGCATAGAATGAGACAGATCTCTCACTCTGCTCTTTTATTCAGAAACCAAAAATGAACGCAGATTGTGGGTTTCACACATTGCTTCCGGGTGGATAATGAATTAAAATGTCAAAATAAGAAAAAATTATAAAAAGTAACTACCATTATTGTCCTGTTTTATAAAAATGTCCAATTGCAAATGTTATGCCTCGTCTCAGAGCGCATGCGTGATCACATTTTACAGACCGGAAGATGAGCCAATTTTCCTCTCGCGCAGCACATCACTTTCATATGCTATCTTTGATTTACACTCGAGTCTCTGACACTTGTTGGGGGATACATGTGTTACTCTGAGTGTCGCTCTGCACTTTAGCGAGTTATCGGCAGATGAAGAAGAAGAAGCCGCCTCTGGTGACATCTCTAACCCGAGTGGTGAGTCTCTCGTTTGAGGTCAGCTTGTCGGGATAAGCGTAGCTCTGATTGGCTTGTTTGCTCTTACGGACCCTCGTCTAGACTCCGGTTGGTTTCGTTACGATGTGGTAACTCTGGCAACGTGTACGTTAGTGCATGTTCGTCAACGTATAAAATACGTACCCGCGTAGGAGCGTCTATAACAGGTTTGGTTAGCTTCTCTGTTGAGCAACAGCTCCGGTTAACGTTCGTGCAGTGTTAGCTTAGACGCATCCATAGCATTTTAGCTCGCTATGCTAACTGAACGCTATAGACTTTCTGTCTGGGACTCCGCGTTGATGCCACAAGGTTTTAACGTCCCGCGGGCTTTTTGTTGTTGTTGTTGTTGTTGTTGTTGTTTTGTTGTTGTTTTTGTTGTTGTTGTTGTTCCCACGTTTATAAACACGTATCATGGTGCTGTTATTGTGTATTTTCACAATGCTCAAAAGATTTCCGCAGGTTGCGCGTTGGGCGGATACAAACTTAAAACAACAACCTGTTAAGCACACAAACCGTTTCCTGCGCCTTAGGCAGGACGTTTAAAGGGATGAAGGTGCTTTTTATTGTTATTTTTTGTAATACAGGAGACCAATACCTCACAGAGCCATGTATGCAAGTATGCAATACATGGTTATTACGTATTTGTCAGAATCACAGTTGTACACTGGAGACACAGCTGTAGAGCAAAAACGAAATGAGCCTCAGCTTTTAACTTAAAGCAAGCGAATAATAACGGGACTGAGCGTTTCCTCATTTTGTTGCTGACTATCAGAGCATGAACCGGTTTTCTAAACCACATGTAAACTGAAGTGTAGTCCGGGTAAATACCCCCTTAAGGGCTTTCTGCAGAGATTTCTCACTCCAAGTTAAAACCAACATAAATAACACATCCATGTTAAATCTCTGTTTACACAAAAAAGGCCAAAAACACAACTCCGCCCGCACCGGTTTCATCTTCCCCAGAATGAGGGAATAAATTACTTCCATAAAATGCTTCTTTATAAAAGAAAAATAGATATTTAATGAAGCAGATTTCTTGCAGTGGCATCAAATGCTTTTGATTAGAATGTGTTGTTGTGTCTATGACATTACATAGTGTTGGACATGAGAGCTAGACTTATACATTTGCACTGATATATTAGCTTCTTGCAGGCAGCAGGTGTGTTGTTTTCTGTGTTGATGAATAACAAGAGATTGCAGTATTTAGAACTGTAAAATATCCCGCTATTCATCTCTCTTGATCACAATTCTTGAATACATTTTTCAAAAATCTAAGGGATCAAGATTATTTGTATGTTATGTGTTTTATTCGATTTTTAACCTCAGAATATTGATATCAGCCTCAAAAACCCTGTCTTGGTTTCACACATTATAGGGCTATACGAGGACGTAGCTGACGAAACAAAGTACAGTATTTTTACTTTCACTTTAGTTAACGATTAATTTCATAATCCATTTATCTGCTGATTATCAATTGATTAAACAGTAATGTGGCCGGTAATATTGAAATGTGCTGATCACAATTTCCCTGAGCCCAATATGAGCCCAAACACTTTACTATGATGTCAGTTAAGGATAAGCAGCAATCTTCACTTTCGAGACGCTGGAACAAGTAGATATTTGTCTTTTTACTTTAACAGCAACAATCAATTTAAAATGTAGATTGACATATCATTCATTTACTGGCTGCACCGCTGTGCACAAGTGTGGTTTGACATTCTCAGGTTACGCTAATCAATTCCCCTCAACAGTCTGAAAGGGTCTTTCAGCAAGTCTCTAAAAGGTCTCCATCTGCGTGATTCCATGTTTTCTAGGTTAAAATAAGTGTAAAACATCTGGATCACGGTATTAAGGAGGTGTTGGTTGGTGGAGGATCAATAACAACAGCAGTGGTAGCACCCTCCCACACCCCCCTGATGGATATGCAGAGTCGATTTCTCACCTTACCTCTCACATTATCACATGCACTCGGAGCCAGATGAGCCATCGGCAGGTTGCACATCATCAGGCACTGTGCTCTTCCTGACAGCTGCAGTCAGCATCGGAGGAGGAGGAGGAGGAGGTATCTAGGGCTTAATGGTAGATCCGGTCAAATTTTACAATGGTGGATTCTGATGGAGAAGTAAAGCTTCAGTCAAGCTAAGCTAAACTGAGTGAAAGGCATTTACCAATTTACTGTTTTAAGGACTGCCAGGAGGATCGTGCGATCGGTCATGCGTGTGTGTGTGTCCTATGTGAATGTCCACCTCTGTGTCTGTCCACAGCTAATCTCACATTCTGCTGCAGCACACTGTCTGATATATCTTGGGTGGCCACTTGTGGCTGCGTGAAGAAGGACCTCTCGGGGGTTGCAATGACTCATGCTTGCTCAAAACAGCTTTTATTGCCTATTTTGTACTGTCATTGACTGCTTGCTAACTCCTCACTCATGACTTCTACTATACTACACTCATCATCGACTACTCATTGACACATTTGAGGCAAACAGTTTTGCTTTTAAGAAAAACAATCCTTAGGAGAAGGATGCCCTTGCCCTGGCTGTTCTGTGGATTCATATTTCGACAGAAGCACCCCAACTCTTGACTCTGACATTTCAGCGATATCATTTGCGATAGAACAACAAATAATTATATTTACATCATCAATCCCATTTCCATTGAAAGACATTCAAATGATTACGGTGGGATTTTGTGCAGTGATCTGTACCAAACAGATGTTTTCTTAAGTTTGTAGAATATGATGTGTGGTCCAGGACATCTCTGCCGCATGACAATATTTAATTTAAAATGGTATTTCAACACACATTTCTCCTTTCACAAATATTGCACCTGCTGGGATTTGGTTTCAAATCCAGATATTGATCTAACCTTGCAGCGCATAATGAACTTGGATTTGAATAATCCCTTGTTAAATATTATTTGAGATTTTTTTTTTAGAAGTGTGGAGTAGAGTCGTCTGTGAGCATCTGAGCAGCTTTAATAGACAAATAGACTGAGGCTGTGAACGGAGCCGGTCGTACAGTAACATCATCCAAGCTTGGCCCTCAGTCAGAGTTTCCTCTGACCCATGTATGAACTGTGCAGTCAAACCAGGAGCTCATGCTTCTGCTGGGTCTGCAGGTCAGTGACTGAACCACGCAGGCCACCAAACATCTGGACTGCAGTCAGTGATGTCTAATTACCCACTGACCTACTCATTAATTCACCTCTATGTGTACAAACATGTAAGCTACAGTAACATCACGTTTGGCAGGAAAACAGAAGTTTAAAAAAAAAATGTCTCTTCATCTTCCCTCAGGTGCTGTTAACTTCCAGGTCATTGGTGGATAAGGACGGACACTGTAAAGCCAGACACTAGCCAGAGTGACCCAGCAGTCTGAACCCTCTATCCTGGGCTGCAGGCGTCCACACCATCCACCTGGTGAGTCACAGAACTACAGCAACTGTTCATGTCTGTCCATGGGCACTCCACGCTCACTACTGGACCATCAGCCTAATTTTAACATTTTCTGTGCTTATTTCTGACTATGCTGAAGGAGCTCTCGTGGTTGTGCTGACTCACAGTCCACTGAACTGGCCGGTAGGCCTCACTTTTAGGCACGTATTGTCAAAAACACAGACTTGACATGTGAAACACTTCAGGGCGGTCGATGGCATATACGTGTTTTGTATTCATTCAGTGAAACATTACTGCTCGATGCCACACCTGCCAGAGATCTGCACTCTGCTGTTGTCCGTGTTTTATAGCTCATATGTGCTTATGAGAGGCTGTAAAGGAGTGCAGGAGGGTAAACGTATGACATCAGTGTTTAGAAATCAACCATGGCATTACAGAACAGCTGCATACATCAGAGATGTCTGGAGGCAGTTCATGATTGATTTCACTCCCCCGAGTGTGTCTTAATTGGGGCAGCAGTGATTGCTTTTGTGTCATCAATTTCATTGATCGCATGTATACTTAATTTCATCAAATGGCCTTCAGCACACACTAACCATAATGCGCTGCATTTGTTAGTAAAAGCTTTACTTACTTTTTACTTTCTCATCCACCGCTTGTTTGATATAAAGGAGACTAGAGACGCCGCCTCATCATCGATCAGTCAACTAATCACTTGATTAGGACTTAGTCGACTAATATCTCTTTAGTTTAGTTTTTTAACAAGAAACTTCTCTGGTAAACACCAGATTTCAAGTGGTGCTTTTTCTATGATCCTCTGTATTAACATATTGGACAGATCTGTCGAATAGATCAATTAATCGATTAGTTGAAAAAATTGTTGGTGTCAGTTGATGAAAAATGTATTTAGTCAAGGGGCAAAAAACACCCTTAAATTTTTAAATTATTAATTAAAAATTAAATTATACTCTATTATAAGAATTTGGAAGTCTTACATTTTAATATTGTACTGTATTATGCAGGTCCAAAATTAATATTAAGGGAGCGTTCCATTAAGTCAGGCTATGACTCATGTAAAATAAAAAGCAATACCAAACTGAATAACATCTGCTGATTTTACATTTTCAAATATAAAATAAATACCATGTAAAATATAAGACAATATAAAATCTGTGCATTTAGGAGCATTGTATCACATTTGTGATTAAACTGTGAGTCTGTGCACAGACTGTCAACCTAATGAGGTCATTATGCACCTCCTACGGTGCTCAAGCTTTATTCTATTTGCTGACGGGATGGAGCATTGTAACTAGGGTCAAGGACTTTTAATAAATACTTGAAGCCGGGCTCCTCGACAACAGCATATGTGCGCATTGGTGTGTGAACTGTGACAGCTCAGGACGAACACACACTCCTAATCAATAGGGTGATAATTCTGCAACAGCTAAAATGACAGATTTGTCCGTTGTCTTGTTAATGTGCTCTCTGCAGCTGGTGTCTGTATTCAGCCAAAGATTGATTGACTGAAGATACATCACTGTTCTCCTGCAATTGATGTGTTTTTGTAGATCAGCAGGAACGAGTGTTGAGTCTTCTCCAGAGAAATGATCTGTTGATCAGCTCACATCATTTAAACTTTGATTTATATCAGATCCTCGTTTTAATTAAACAGGTTTGTATTTTTGGAGTAATAAGGTTGTGAGGTACAGTATGCTACAGCTGTTTATTGGATGAAGATTTAATTAATATTATGCTGTTTAATATTATACACCGTAGTGTATAAGTACAGGCTGTAAAAAGTAATGGGGTTCCCAATAAAAACGAATGGTTTTGCCTTCACAGCCAACAAAAAGTAATTAAACATAATTTGAGTTGCATTCTTTTTCGTTTCGTTTATTCTCCGAACACTTGAAAGGAGTCAGAATGATGAAAGGTAAATTCTAAAGGATTCAGGTTTGAAATGAGTGGATTTTATAAAGGACTTGAATTGGTTAAAATGCCGTTGGACGTTTAACATGGTTCATGTATTTGGGTTAGGGTTAGGGTTAGGGTTAGGATGCACCCTAGATTCCTCCATTGGAAATATTCCCTCTGAACGGATTGTACATCCCATCTGACCCTGCAGAAGCTCAGGATTTAACCTAGATCTGGGTGATTAAAAATATGTGTTATTTAACACAGAATGACAAATGACCCCACAGTCATACTGCACTGCTATTAATTACAAAATATTTTCACATTAGGAAGTTGTGATTCGATTTTTCCCATGCTGAGATTGACAGTAGTCATGGGAAGATATAAAAATGTTGTTTACAGGCCAAAATCATGTGTGCTAACTGTAGTAAAAGTGCCGGCAAAGCTAACAGTGTTTACCTGAGGGAGAACGCAGGGTGGGAGCTACGCTTCCGTGACAACAGCTACATCAACTGTCACACCATGTTGGTGCAGTGCGGAGTAGCGGTCGTGAGCTAGCTGGTGGGGCATGGCCACATGCACTAAAAGCACCCATAGCTGGCCCAGCTATCTAAATAAAAAACGATATGCTATTACAACCCACCCAGAGGGTGAGTGACTCCATTCTCTGCTCAGGGAGACATTACTCCACTGAATGTTTTTTCTGTTATATTACTGCTCTGAGTATCAAATCTAGCACCTTTAACTTCGATGTACTGATAGTACTGATACCATCCCCATAGAAATATTTCTTATTATTTATTCATCTTTTTCTAATCACTCACTTTATGCCTGCAATCGTTACTGGATGTGATGTGACACTTGTTGTTTTTGTGTGAGCTCACCAAACCAAATTCTTAAATCTGGATCGAATCTTGAAACGTCAAACGTGTCGTGAAAGGACAAAAAGAGGGCTGTAGTGATGATGAGAGCAGTAGACATGTTTCTGTAACGGTGCAATGAACGTTTAGGAGTTCAGCCAGGCTGACTGACAGCATGGCGACCGTCACTTTGTGTTGGCTCTTTGGTTTCCTTTGGCTCTTCTTCCTCATCAGACACAGTGTGAGAAACAGTTTCTACATTTGTCCTTCAGCTTTTCCAGGATGGATAGTTGGAATTGTTGGCATTCCTCGTTGAAACCAAGGACACGGCTATACCACAGCTATAGCTGAGCCCCAGGTTCATCACAAGAATGTCGAACAAGCAAACTACGGGAAGATTTTATTTATTTTTTGACGTAGCATGTCTGACTATTGGCAAGTTAATTTTAAATATTGAGGCCGGAGATGTTGGACTTGAGGGAGTCAACATGTGATGCATGCCAGATCTGAACCCAGGAAGTCACATGGTACAATATGTGCCTTAAGACCAGCAGGATGCTCCATATTAGGTAAACATAAAGACAAATACTGAAATTATATTTCCATGATGCTGAAGAAGAAAAAGAACCCACTGTAAAATTAAACATCAGGGTGTTCCCACCCACCCTCAGTGTACAGAGCGCTGCAGTTGTCCCCCTGTGCCTCTGCTCTGCTCGACACATTCATGGGTGCATCATTTGAGTGCCTCACTTACGAATCATCACATATCACTTTCATTTTATTTGAAAATGATGAGCTTAGTTCCACCTATTCTGCAAATTTAAATTTCTGGCTCCAGTAACTCAGAGACTCAGAGATTTACTGGAGCATGACAGAGAGCCGTAAAGCCAAATGGCTTTAAGACGTCCTCTGAGAACCCATGGGTGACATCACTGTCACTACATTCAGGCCAGATTTTTTTTAACTTAATATTATCAGTGGGAAAACATTGTACAAAGTGTACTCATTATGTTGTTTCACTTTGTCATTGCTGTTATTCTGCTGTGTCACTGGATGAAGTTACATCATTATTTAACCACATAGCTTGAACACAACTACGGTTAATTTCTTTACTTGCATTACTAGGGATGGAAACTAGAAAGCAAGGTCATTTTAGTCCCAGAACTATTTTTTTTAAGGAAGTAAACATCCTTGTCATCGTTGTTTTCCATTGCGGTCTCTGGACCTGGAGGCAGGCGAGGGCTGCTGGAGGTTGCAGGGGTCAAGCACACTCTGCAGCCTATAGGTTAATGAAAAAAAATCTTGGTTGTGTCCCCCTGCAATGACAGTTACCGCTGCATAGCATTAACTGACGCACTTTGGACGTAATAATGAAATGCAGAGGAGGAAAAAGAAACCAAGAGCTTCTGTCTCCACAGCAAATTGTCTGTTTACCGTTTGTTTATCGTTCATTTGTGCTCTAGAACGTTGCGGCTGTGAAACAATCAGAAAATAACCGTTCTCTCATTCCCTGCACCACCATGCCGTCTTTTTCTTCTACCGCTCGCCTTCTCAGCTCGCTGCGGGCCGAAGCCGACGGCGAATGTTATCTAACGAAGACAAATGCTCTCCATTTGTTCTGAAATGGTCTTGAATCGATACTAGATTACTTTTTGTAATTTGATTTTATGAATGAAACGGTCCACACATCCATTAACAAAGTTTTATCATATATTAAGTTAAGAAAGAAAATAATGAATGTATTGCATTTGTCAAACAAGTGGTACTCCTGTATTTTTCATTGGTGCTACCTTAAATTTTCAGAAGGGACCAATTCTCCTAGAGGAAAAAGTTTGTCGGGAGCCCATCATGTGTCAGAGTGAGCCTGCAGTCCATGGATGACTGACTGATGACACCTGGCCCTGTAACTGGTCAGATGCCTTTCTCTGACCTGTGAGTCATCACAGCTGTGCACTGCCATCCTGTCTGTTAGCTCATCACAATGGCAGACATTAAATGGGATGACAGACTTTAGTCAAATCTCTGCCGTCTGCAGCACACACAATAGGTGGAAGACATCACCCATTGGTTTACAGACGACAGGTTGTTTTTTTTTTAAAGCCATAGTAGTGTCACAAATTCACCAAGCCCTAAAGCATACCCTGTGTCATCGTCTATTTTACTCTAGATGGGACCATGATGGTTTAGAGGCCAATACACAATCCTGACACCTCAGCCTTTTCCCTTTTTCACAAATGTATTTTAGTGTGAAATTGTTGAAGCAGAATTGCTATCTTAAACAAAAGTATTTGTATATAATCACAAAGGGATAAAGCCTTTTTCCAAAGCCAGGCACTGAGTGCAATTGTTACACCAGTCTGTTTGTCTTTCTGACATGACACAACAGTTTATAGTTGTACCCTGTTGGCAATAACAGTCACAAATACGTGCTAATTTAATTGTCTGGACATGCAAATGAATTCTCTGGACATTGAAGTTAAGCCTCCTAATAGCTCGATGTTATTATGTAGACCAGGGGTGTCAAACTAATTTTAGTTCCACATGCAGCCCAGTTTGACCTCAAGTGGGCTGGGCCAGTAAAACCATTGCCTAAAAACCTACATAAATAACAACGCCTTAACAGTTTCCCATTTTGTTATTGTAAAGAAGTACAAGAACATTTTAAAAAAGATTCACAAACAATGACAAATACATTTACAAAAAAAGATTGTAAATTGAGATTGAACACAACTAAAATGTCCTGCTGTTTCCTCGAATCACCCAATTATTATTTGATCTTCTCTTTATCTTCTCATCTATTGGCATGCTGTGTGAACCACATCCTTCTCCCAACACAGTACTCGCACATTTATCTGCAACTTCTTAGCGACAATCATCTGTGAAATGGGATGCAAACATGTTTGTGAAATGGGCCCCAGTATCCCAACGATGCACTGCGTACCATATATGGTCCGAGGCAAAGTAAATGACCCCATTCTAAAATGTAAATAGGCCTATTGGAGCCATATTGGGAGAAACCTCTGTCAACATCTCCCAGGTGCTCCAAGACATCTACCCCAGTGGGCAACATACCACGGTGCATCCAAACATGATCGCCTTAATGGGCAGCAGCTGTGGCATTTCACAGGGATATGTCTTTGTCTCTGTGTCATTCTGCCTGCCCCATTTTATGGCTTCAAAGGTATATATATATAGCACAGCACAGCGTGGGTTCAACATTAAAGAATGAAAAACCAAAAATTGACTGAAAGACTTTCATTGGGCATGTTTGCTGTCGTAGGTGTCCTATGACTATGTTCCTGAATACGAGACATTCAACCAGCTGCCTCTATAAAATTCACTTTGATATCTTTCTCCATAACAAATGGTCATTGGCAGGGTATAGTAAACAGCAACAGTAGTTGTTTTCCCTTGTTGCTGTTACTAACTGTATGTGTGTGTGTAATCTTCTACAACAGCTGCTAAATTTCACTCTGAGGCCTACTTGGTCTCCAATGCCGTACATAGACCGAGATCTAGAAGAAATCCACATGTAGGTGCGATTACACACATAAACACAATGTCGTGCACGACTGTAAACGGGAGGTCAGACAGCTGATTGTAACGAGGCAAGATAAGAGTCAAATCGTTACCTACAAAAAATTGTATGCACTATAACACCCCTAAACCACACACTCCATTACCTCACCAGTTACACAGTGGCAACCCGTCGCTAAGGCCAGCCAGACTGTCATTAGGGGTGGCTTCATATAGCTTCAGGTTGTGTTGTGAGAGCTAAGAGGAGTCGTTAAGCTTCCCTGACAGGCGTTGGCTTCACACCCTGGCTGGCCAGGAGTCAGTGGGCATGTCCTGAATTAGCACAGGGCTTTCCCACAATGTGAGAATGCTGCGTCGTGGCTGGCACCACTGGCACAAGTGTGAAGACCTGCGTATTGACATCAGAGGGATTTTCTTAGAGTGCCTTTTGTTTTAAGCCCTGAAGAATGAACTCCTGGATGTTTTAATTTTTTAAACTCATGATAATGAATGATTTTATTCTAAACCCTGAGATGATGTAGGCTAAAGCCCAAGTTATGCTTGGGACCCCTTACGTCCTTGCGGACCCCCCTTACGTCCAACGCAAGGGCCTGACGTGCACCTCCCAAAAATCCTAGACGCGCGTCGAGGTGACGCAACACCAACGCAACACCAACGCAGCGGCATTCGCTGTGATTGGTCCGCTAACTACATCCGCTGGAGACCGCTATCCGGTTTCCACTCATAAACAACGGCATTTAAACTTTTAATAGGCTACTTTTATTGTTTTCACCTCGTTTTAGTGTTTGCACCTTGTCGCTTTTGCACAAAGAAATAAAACACCAAGTTCTGAAAAATTGTGGATGTTTAAAGCCGGAAAGTAAACAAATAGGCTATAACGAGGCTAACGACGATATATGTCAAGAGTCTCGGTCCGTCGGTCAGTCTTTACAAAAAACATAGCGCCCTTTACCGGTGTGACATTGAATTGCATTTCGACACGTAAACCCAACGCAGAACCATCACGGTCTCCAAGCAACTGCGTGGCCGTTGCGTGATCACTACACGGAAGCATAATCAGGGCTTAACACGTGGAAATCTTCCCTGAGTCTTGAGGAAAACATTCATTCTGCCAGTATATTTACACTGACTCCTGGATATTTCACTTTTTGGATGTTTTACCAAACACAAACTTGTTTCTTATGTTTGTTAATAACCTTTGTTTTATTAAAGCCACATTGACCATGTTTGACTTATTAAATTTACAAACCTTCTTAATTATAACTGCAGGTGAATACATACTTACATGCACACAAACACACACAAGTCTTTATGTAATGATGTAGTTTGCCACCCAGTGTGCAGTAGAGGAGAGGTAGGATGAAAGCTTCTTGGAGCGACAGTTGCATGAGAGAGGAACGGTAATGAGTGGACTGGAAACCGTGACAGCCGGTCTGCTGTAAGAAGGGGAGCGCCAGAGAGAGTGAATAAGAGGAGGGGGTTACATGTGGGAGTATATACCACAGCAAATATGGTAGGAACACAACACATTGTAGCCGCAGTTGTGTTTTTGTTTTTTTCGAGGAGATGAGCGAATGAGCAAGCAAGCGTGTCTCGTCCAGACACCCACGCTGCCTGGGCTGGCGTCCGGAGGGATTAGCAATACATTGTTACGACTTTCTCCGTTCCTCTTTATGTGCTTTAGGTTGTTTTTAATACCTTGCACCATTTAAGTTTATGTCCATTCCTGAGATATAACACATTTGCCTGGGGAAATTCCTTCACGCTGTTCCGATGTGACAAACAAGACCATCTCTTTTGTTGTTACAAAGTAGTAGTAGTTCCTGGGATGCCGGGCTGGCTTTTGTGACACCAGTTTGAGCAGGTAGATTGCTTCAAGGCAAGGCAAGTTTATTCATATAGCAAGGCAGTTCATAGTGTTTTAGGTAAAACATCAAAAGCATTGATTCAAAAGAAGCACCTTGTACAAGGACATTTAAAATGGGATTAAAAACCCAAGAGGATAGAAAATAAAAGCTAGCTAAAATTGAATAAGACAGTTATAAATACAAGACCTGCCTCTTTCTAAGAGTTTGTTTCAGATACATGATATGATCAAAACTGAACGTCCATTGATTGAAGTAAACTTTTATTAGATCCTCCTCAGTTTAGTCTTTGTTTAATTGAAGAAAATTCTGGCACATCCAATCATAGATTTGTTCAATGCACTTAGTCAGTGGATTTATTGGACCATAGTCCCCTGGTTATGTGGTTATGTAAATGTATGTGTCATCTGCATAATTATGGTAATTGTGATAAATCAAGTCCTTAGTAACCATCAGGTTAAAGCGAGAGTGTTAAAAAAGAGATATTATGAAAAAGAAGTATAGTCCACTCTGTGCTCCTGCTGACATGTAGGAGGACGGATCACGGTGGAGAGTTTTTTCAAGGGTTATATGCTTCTTCTGGCTCTCTACAGTGTCAGAGATCTGTCCAGAACACTGACCTGATGTGTATGCAAAGAGTTGCTGGTGGCTGCAAAAGTGAGAAGTGATGGTTTTATTTCTGGTAAAAAATTTCACTATTGATTTTCATAAAGGGCACCACCTGCATGCCTGATTTCCTTACAGTTCGGATGCCCGTGCCGCATTACAATGAGAGCTGCTTTGGTTTTCCATACAACAAGAATAACACAGGGGATGATACAGTAAAAACAAGTTGTTTATCGTCATAGTATTCAACGACAATTAAAGGGAAGCAGTTGTGGGCAATGAGAATCTCAGACACTCCCAACATTTCTCATACAAATATGCATAAAAATAATTTATGGCCCTGATATTCAATAGGGTGTCTCATTATTAAAGCCGGTTTCAGCCTTGAAATATATAATTTCCTTGTTCAGCTTTCATATATATTATATTTGTGTGTGTGTGTGTGTGTGTGTGTGTGTGTGTGTGTGTGAATGTAACAGCAATAGGTTGCTGCTAATGAAATGTTAATCCCTTGAATTACACAGTGTCCCTCCTCATTTGACACTGCTCCTCAGGTTTGATGTTTCACACGAATGCACACACACTCACTCACACACACACACACACACACACACACACACACACAGGTTTTTTCATCCTTGATCGTTCTCTCCGAGTTGGATATTGTTCTATTTTTTTTTTCCACCTGATTCTAGCAGCTTTTGCTAACACACCACAAGCATGGATCATGTTGCCATGGCATCCGTGAAATGGCTGAGGTCGCCCCGTCGTCACATTTTGTTCAAAGACAACCTGCTCTCCAAATCCTCCGCTCTTCTGTCTCTCAGCGCGTTTATTTCCATTATGTCTCGCTCTCCTCCATTCTGAGACTGAAACCATGTGTCTCCACGGGGGCGCTGACCACTTCCTCAGACGATTCTAGAAAAATTACATCACCTTCACAGAAATGGAAAAAGCCACACTGACACAGTTAGAAGCTAATTATAAAATATGTTAACAGCCAGGATATTTCATTTATACGCTTTGTCATAACTTTCATCGCTGTGGCTGTTTTTTCTGATTACAATAAACCCTATTGGCCTGCTTGAATGACTCCGAGATGATGTCATTGCATTAAACTGATCTCATGCCAGAAGACAAAAGCGGGATTCTTAGACAAATTGTTCTATTTATAGTTTTGTTTTAGCTCTTTCCTCTTTCTCTTTGTTACATCAAAGTTATTGAGTCATTGTGTTATTGAGCCAGAAATTCCATATATGGTCATCAGACAGGCCATCTTCCAGGTCACTGGTATTTGTGTAGTTTTACAAATGGCGTGTGACATATGCTGGAGCCCAGGACAGTCAATGTGGTCTACAAACATATGAGTGCATGAGCGTGAGGACATGAATGTACATCGACACTAATGCCTTCACTCAGGGGACTATTAAATGGCATAATGCCCTTTTTATTTGAAGGCATCGTGCATTGAGGGAATTGTTGGAAGGTATTTTGATGGATTGACTTTTATCATGGTACAAATCCCAGCTTTTTATCAGGCAGCGTTCTCTCCCACCTAAGCTTTTGAGAGAAATGTTTGCTCCCATATCAGCAAACGCGTTGTAAGATATTTATGGAAAAGCCGTTAGTTAGTGAGTGTTGTTATCACATGAATAAAATTTGCATCTATTTGTCTTCCAGAGTGCAAAATCTTCCCACTGAGTAACTATTCTGGGACAGCCACAGCAGCAACACCTCACGTTGGGAGTTATAGTTGGAACTGTTACGGAGGCCCCTTCATAGGGAAGCTCCGCTGTTGTACCACTATAATCATTCAAAATAATCTACTTGAAATGGGTCTTACAATAGATATTTGCGTACTGTATCCGATTCTGATGTATTCAGTGTCTTTCAAACGCTTTCAGATCACAACCTGTGTCATATTGTGTAGACATTTAATAATTTATGCAGGTTTTTTTTTTAAAAATCGAATTTTTCAATATTTTGTGTGTGTGTGTGTGTGTGTGTGTGTGTGTGTGTGTGTGTGTGTATTACAAGTAAGCCAAATGCTGTATGATGGTGATGACGTTTTCAGTTTGCCTGCAGAGTTTTGTGGTTATCAAGCTGTGTTCTGCCAGAAGAGTGTTATTTGAGAGAGTTGGGGGGGGGGGGGGGACAGAAACCTCTGGAGCTGTTCTGTTTCTCAGCTTTTGCAACACAGAAGGTAGCTTTCCTCATATATTCCCCTTCTCCAGGCACCAGACAGGAAAAAGCTTCCACGGCATCGACTTGTTTTGCCCCTGCTGAGACAAACGCTGCATACTTGCAAAGAGCAAGTCACCTAGCTTGGTATTTGAAAGAAATGAAGGGTAATTATTATGAAATGATTCAGCTCTGTGGTAAAAAGCACAATAATTATCCCTGTTCTTCAGTAGATGATTTTTTTTCATTTTGTCAGCCCTCATTCACTCCATATTGCACATTATAAACATGTCATTAGCAATAGCTTTGTTTTTTTGTAGTAGGTTTATTAAACAGGCCTCTATTATTTTCTATGTCCTCTCACTGGACAAGTTTATTTAATTTCATTAGATTTTTCATTATTGATCACTCATTTCTTTACTCATTTCCTACCTTAGTCTGCATACCCTCTCTGATGTCACAAAAAGTTAGTCTAGTTGTAGTCATTTTAATCTATGTCGGTATATCCCATCATATACTTTATATAATGTTTTTCTATACATGATTGATCTCTTAAGGCTTTAGTCTAACAGTACGGTGATGTTTTAGTATGGAAATGGCACTGAGGTGTCCTGAAGTTATTGTTAGTTTTGAGGCATTCGTTTTGGCGTAAAATGAGGTTTGAGCTTTGAGATTTTTCCAGCTCTCTCTCTCCTACTCTGATCTAAATATAGAGGACTCTAGGACGGTGCTCGATTCCAGTAATTCCTGGTTAATTAGGCTATTTCTCTGTGAAAAGTACAGTAGCTATGTTTCCCAGCAGACTGGGAAAACTTACATTCATATGACAACATGCTGTTGGTCGACTTTGTCGGACTAAAAAGCATGTTGGTGTATTAATGTTTCTACTTACAGTCAACAAATGATAAAGACAGCATTGTGGAACCTCACACATGGAGGACCTTTTGTCTATCATCATCATTCAGGTCCGAATTTTAATTTGTCAAATACTTAATTTGTGACCAAATACTTGAAACCTTAATGACATTCCCATCAGCCGCACTTTTGTATCATATATTAATTGTATTAAATATGTCATTTTACAGATCTGAGCTGGCTGAAAGGCATATTGCTTTGTGAGTCCTGCCCTGGAACTCACATTTACAACATTGAAGGTGCTTAATTAGAAATTGAGAACAGCTATTGCTAACAAACCACAAGTGCTAACAGAGCTAACAGTGTTGACCTGGAGGGAACCGGCGGATGGATGCTTGAGATTAAGTTCTAGTAAAATGCAAAAAAAAAAAATGCTTGTTTCAGGCCATATTTGGGTACAAATATGAGTTTAATGTTTAATGATATCATGTTGTGAAATTACGCTAACTGCGTTCTTCATATTAGATTAATGACTCCTCTCTCCATTTCCATTTCTCTCTACGCCTGCAGTTGGTGTACGATGTCCAGTCCAAACCGTGTAATGTCGGCTGGTTAAGCTGCAGCATGCACAATCCCTGTTGTTTTTGGTCAGGGTTTTTTTTCCCATGACTCTGAGATGCGCCAGAGGAAGCCTAATGTGATTTCCACACAGTTCCCAGGCCCCCAGATCCCCCCCAAACACAGGCCATTACACACTCACACATACACACTCACACATGTACGTACACACTCACACATGCACACTCACACATACACGTACACACTCACACATGCACACTCACATTACTCGTAAGTCAGGGACAAACGTGTGTGTGCGTGTGTGTTTCTGTTTGTGTTACTAGCATTAAAAGAGATAAATGGCTTGAACATCCTTTGCTCTTTGATACACACATGCTCCGTCTTAGTTGTCAACCATCCACACACACACACACACACACACACAGGCCTGCAGGGCTCTCAAACTAAGGGGCAGCTGCTTCTTGTCCAGTTGAGAGGCCCGCTGCATAAAACGAGGGCCGACTGCAACTCTGATTCATACACTCACTTCAGTTCGCTTGCTTTCAGCGAAACCTTTGAACTTTGTTAAGAAGACATCACTTAACTCAGAGCTTTCGTCACATTGGGAACTCCACCTAGTGTAATTCTGAAACGTGAAACAAGGCTAAGAATTAGTATTCACAATTTAGGGATGAGGCGATACAGGATTTTATTGCGGATCTGGATGAAATCCCTTTTTTCCGATAATCAGGGTCATTTTAAGAATGTAAATAGTTTTAGTTCTATTTACTCTGCTTATGCATGTTGACACGTGTTAACGTAAAGGGTTCATTCTGTGGTCGCAGTATGCTAGCGCTGCTGTACCAGCCGAATGGATCTCTTTTTAGAGAATTTCAGTCTATCAACACTGTTTCTACTTTATCATCTTGTGATCCATTTTATTTCTTTACTTGAGTTGAATATTAATGAATATGAATATATGAGAAACAGGACTCCACGCCTGTTGCTTTGTTGTTTTGCGGCGCCTCCAGGTCTCTCCCTGAAGTCGGGATGAACATAGCAAAGGTTAGCCTGTGTTTGGTAGGATTACACAGCCTTTCTTACAGCCTGTCACTCTTAGCGGGGGCTCACAGAAGTTAAAGCTGCTGCTGTCATTCATTTGTTTTAGTGAGATGCTTTGCTCCATTTGGTGGACTATTGTAGACTTTTACTTGACTACCGATGCAGTGAATCAGGATAAATCCATATTTAGCACAGCTGGATCAATATGCACTGTTCTGATCAAATACTAATAATCCCCCACGGTTATCTCTGCCAGCGCATCGCTGTGGTTCATTTTAGTCTCTGTGTGTGTATAGATAAACAGTTTGACAAAGGTAATATTTAATAAAAACCTGCATGCTGTATTCATACTTTGTAAAGATCAATTAGATGCATAACATTAGTCATTCATGCCAGTTAGGTCTGCAACTAACCATTTTTTTTTTTTTTTTTCCCCCGGGCATGTGATCACACATCTTTGTTCAAATAATACAATACACATGGCCGAAAGGGAAAGCGGGAGAAGCCAAGGCTTATCTAGTCCCGCCCCCATAATTATCAGTTCATCATATCATCAGTATCATCATTATCAGTTAGTCTTGTGGTTATTTTTCCGATACATTTCTATAGAAATTTGCCCATCACAATGATTGAGAGCACAAAGTGACATTTTAAAATGTCTTGTTTTGTTCCCAACACTCCAAAATCCAAACATATGCAGTTCATAATGATAAATGACAAAGAAAAGCAGCTGATTATATTTCTGTTATCAGCACTATAACGTGATTGTCAGGACAATCATCGGATTGCATTGTCCAAGCCATTCGGCTACTTAGTAAAACCTACTGTTGCCTTTTGTATTAATGTAACAAGTGATAAGATTCGTCCAAAGCTGAAAAAAAAAACTGTGTGACTCACAGGAAGTTGTCGGCCATTTAATATAGCTGTGAGCTGCTCCATCAATGCAGGTCTGACATTTGATAGGTGAGCTGCATCTGTCATCAATATGCAGAGGGCTCTATTTCTGTAGGATTATTATTGATGCATGTGCGTGCGTGTGTGTGTGTGGGCACGTCTTATCCTCTGTGTGCATGTGTGTGTATCGGTAATAGTGAGCAGAGGACCAGAGCGTGACTCATAGGGGAGGTGGCGATGTGTCTTTTTCTTGCTCCTGACTTCCAACCTGCCGCTCTCTGATAAGAGGGAGACCGAGACGGGTGGGCTCTGATTCGTCCTCTCTCTGCATGGAGCTCGCCGTCTGCCATCAAGAAGAATAGATGGGACAGACTGGTCATCCGTCTTTTCTTGTGGTTTCTGTTTATAGCTTCTGAGTCACCGAGGATGGAGTGGGTTGTGATGCCGTTGAGTTACTCTTGAGACACTGTTGGGAGTGAAGGAAATGTTTGTTTCACAATCTGCAGTTCTCTGCTTCTTCTTGCCAGTTATTAAAGGGATTAATAACTTCTGTAAATATTGTTCTCCTTACCACTCTGGATTATGAAGAAATATAGACAAATCAAGGATTGAGTCATATGCAATAATATATATCATTATTATGACTATCCGGAGAGATGAGAGAGCTGTAGAATGCTAACTTGCTAAACTGAGATAGTGAACATGCTCACGTGTCACATTTTGTTTTCCAGGAATTAAAAAAGATTGGATTTTGATACAAAAATACATATACATTTTGTTGTTGTTTTTTCGGCATATTTTGTTAAATAGGTGCACAATATGACTGGGGATGTGATCTTAAAAGGCTTCACTTTAACTCAAAGCAGCAGGTTCACCTGTTTTCTGTGGTTGCCGAGTGGTGCTGCTCTAATCAAAGTTGCCTGTTGTTCAGTGCGTTGTCCAGAATACAAAGACTAAAAACATCTCTGCATGGATTGTCTGTTCACAGCTTTAAATCCTTCAGTTCACTGTTGTGATGGTAGTATTGTAATTATCTTCATTGCAGCTGCAACTGCAATCAATCTGACATCAATCCCATATTTAATTCCCACTGTTTGAATTTTAATGAAATACAGGCAGATGAAATGAGTCATGGGTTGTTTTGATCATTTTGGTCTGAATAGCACCTTTTCAAATGCATAGTAGATACCTTGTTTCTTCCATGAAACAATCATTTTTGTAATGCTAAAATAATAGCCTTTACATTTCCCTTTTTTAACTGGCATCAACTACTTTTACTCCCCTCCAACAAACCGGTTCAGCTAATCACTTCACAAAAATAATCCTTCATGCAAAATGTCGCCGTTGCCACGCTCAGCGTTAACAACTCTTGGACTTATTTCCCCAATATAGCAGGTTGTCTAACCCAAACATGGGTGACGCATAACGGTATGAAGCCAGAGATGGAGGAGGATAATGAGCAATTCATCCACACTAGTCGCTCTCTCTCTAAAAATTCAAATTAATTTTCTACATCAAAGTGTAAGCATCCCATTTCAGATTGAGCATCTCTCTTCCTGTAATTGTTGTCATCCCCTCCCCTCGGCCATGTGCGTAGGTATAGCTGTGTATGTATCCATCAATTCTGTTTTTAGGAGTTTAGGAAGCTGAATTTCTTCTCTGAGGGCAGACATTTTGGTTGATAACTCTAATAAAGATTCCACTCCTGGATTTGGATCTAAGGATGTCATTCATAAGATATTTGAGGAAGAATAACTAAAAGAAAATACACTTTAAAATATGCAATTAAAACATTAAGTACATGATTTACATAGTGTTGATAGCAGCAGTTTGGGCAGTTTGGGTTTCCCATCCCATTTAATATTTAACTACCCCTTCCAATGACAATTCACTGCATCTCTTTAAAATGGCATTACAAATGTGTAAATTCAATGTCTTTTCTTATTATGAGAAATGATTGCTATTGTTTTTTTTTTTGCCGTTTTTTATTCATTAACATTATCAGAACCATTTATTATGCAACAAGAAGATGCTTTGGTCATTTGTTTTGGCAAGCAGTGTGGTGCATTGGATCAGCCTGTTGAGCGCGGTGCGTCGCCCACCTCATGTATTGCAGTTACGTAATAAACGAGGAGATGTGCTCTTCGACAATCATGTCTACCTATTTAAGCCAGGTGTCAATTACTCTTACTGGACTGAAGGTACGAGAACAGCTGCTGTTTGGAAGAGATTCACTGATTTAGAGTCTTAGCTGCTGCAGGATAAACGTCATCACAAGTAGACTTAGTGGACGCTGTTGTACGATGCATCTTCTTCAGACAAGGTTCCCTAGAGTATGTGAGTTTATGCATGGTTGCACATTCACATGTCTGGTGGTGGGGGGGGTGTATGAGGATGTCCTTTCCCCTCAATATCTCTAGTTAAACGCTAGTATATAAAAGGCTTAGTTCACAGATGTTGGACAGTGTGCAACCTAAAAAGAATGTGTATATCATGAGGGGCCGGTAGTGTCCCAATATCATCCATAACCCTTGCGTTATTTCAGATCAAGACTTGGTCCATTTCATTATCAATACACACATATGTGACTGCTAACAGCAGAACAAATATATACCAACAGGGGACACCACAACCTCTTCAGGCAGAGTGACATGATTGCAGAATACTTAAATTTGAAAACAAAGAGAAAACAACACAACCAGTATTAGCTTCTTAAGAAAATGAAATCTTGTCCCACTGGGAATGAAGGCATCAAGGAAGTGTATCCATTACGCCTCCAGTTGGAGAAGGATTTTGACCCTTTGACCACCTGTAGGGTACTTTCCATCATGTTCTCAGACACTTGTAATAACAATCTGAGTGTGTCAGTTGCAAAAATAAGTCATTTTAGTGGACATTCAGTGACAGTGAGGAGTTGCACCACCTGATTACATTGCTGTTTAGCAGCTGCCAGCTGCAGCGTTCTCCCTATACTTAAGTAATTTTAAAAATTGTTGTCCCCATTTTTCACTTTGATACAAAAAAACATGAGAAAATAGGATCCAGGTTGGAAAGTCCCAACTTTTTCCCTTTAAGCTTAGCCTTTTATAACAATGTAACACTAATACCTTGTGTAAACGTGTCTATGTATGTGTGTGTGTGTGCGTGCGTGTGTGTGTGTGTGTGTGTCTGCATGTGCATGCTTTCATTAACGTTAGATAAGACACTCAAACCTCATTAAGAGTTCTCCCTAACTGAGAGCTGATTATCCAATTACTAATCTGTTGTTATCTAATGCCTCCAGCCCTGCTGTTGAGATTAACATGACGGCTCTCTGATACAGGTCCAACATTCAGCTTTTAGGTCTCACTGCTCATAACAATTTTCACTCTTACAAAAATCTGTGCAACATCATAGACATACATCTGTAATCTCTCAGTATTGCTTGTTTAGGTTTCATTTGCCATTTCAGTATTTTGAGTTTGTTGTTTCATACTCTTTTTTCAACCCTCCACTGATTTTTAGACTTGCTGCAGAACATACTGGAGTTATATTGGAGAACGGTGGCACAGTGTGAGGGGAGTGTTCCTTCCCAAAGGAACAACTTCTAAAGGGTTTGCCTTGGAAAGAGAAGTTGTTTTCTCTTCTTCAGGAGGAAGGAATTCCCTCTAGTGCTGGTTACCCACCCTACATCCTAATACACACACAACACACACACACACACAAAGAAGCTGGTTTCATGCCTCGAAGTGCTGTGCAGAGAGTGTAAAAGTAGTCAAAAGCCCCTCAAACGGTATGATAGGTGGTCTGTAGTAACCAGGGGGAAACCTGTGGGTCTGAAAAGTGAAGCCAAAGCTGAAGTGCCTAAAACACATTCCCTCTACTGAGCATCAGGGGGCGACTCCTCTGGTTGCAAAAAGATTGCGTAGAAGTCTATGAGAAAATGACCCAAATTCTCTCTTGATTTATTATCTCAGTAAACATTATTAATGTGAGTCTTTATTTATGGTCTCAATCGATAGTTTCAAGTCTTCCTAATTAAATGATGTTATTTATCACCTGTACCAACAACTAATTCCCCTTTATCATCCCCAAACCCTTCATTATTACCAGCATCTCCTCCCTTCACATGCAGCCCATATAAAGAAGGGTACACAGATACAACTTGGTTTTTCAACATGGAGGACAGTGCTTCACCTGAGCTTACTCTGAAAGACCATGTATTCACCTTACGGCATCGCCCGTCAGCCAGGTAATCCCAGGACTCAGGGCCTTAGTCTAAATTATTTATCCCTCAACCAATTTACCCCCCTGGCTGGACAGACTCTCATTTCAGTGTCTTACATCATCTAATCTCTTTGTGCTTTGCTGTTCTCTTCACTCTTTTCTCTGCTCCAAGCAGGATCTTTGAAGAAATGTTATTAATTCATATATATATATATATATATATATATATATATATATATGCAGGCTTTATTAAATGACTTTCCCTGCACTGTGTGGAATTTCGTCTTGTGTCGCTATTCATGTGCCTCTCACTCAGCCACACATACCCTTACTAACAAAAGTCCAGTGGGGGGTGGTTTTCACTTGGCTTACCTCGCCCCACCCTCCACACTACCCCACCCTAAACTGGGCCCCACTGTGCCCCATTCAACTGGCGAGCAGATGCTATTCACATGAAAGCAATCAGCCCAAAGCGGTTCATACTCCCAGCTTTGGTCAGTGGAGGATGGGCTAAGGAGGGTCTTTAGTTGGCCCTGAAATAGTTTGTCCCACACTGCACACCCTCAGTCTTTGTCTAACGGTCAAGCTGTGCCCCAGATTAACCGGACACAATGCACAGCACATTTTGGAAGTGGAAGTGAGGTGACACAGCGGATGAGTTGCTGAGTTGCTGTATGTAAATGCATGCACCTGCTCCAATTTAACAAATACTTTACTTTTTTATTATTAAAAAAAAACATTTACAGGAAGAGTATCACAGTATTTATTGTAACAATCACTTTTAAAGAAGTTAAAATCGAACCCTGGCTCTATACAGTCTCTATGTAAGGCTAAACATGAGAGTGGTTTCAAAATGTCAAACTATCCCCTCAAGTTGCGGCCTCAAGTCTACTTGAGTAGCAGTCTGTTATTGTGTGAAGACAGAAGTTTCTGACGTCTTTCTGCTGCTACTGTACCTGAAAGAGTCCAGGCTGATGTGCATCATTAACTCTGACGGTGAAAACAACGTGTCTGTTTAGTCTCTCCCCTGCTAATGAGACATGAACTAGTAATCATGCCCAGATCCCACTGCTGATTGACTGTAGTCTTACACTTGTAATCCGATCTTTTTGTTGAGGTGTGCTCACAGTATTATTATATAAATGAAATAAAAAACGCAATTGAAACCGGAGCCGCTGTATTCCCCACTTCCCTAAAGTAATGTTATTTCTTATTCATTTCTTCTCCATTCCCCTAGTTTGTACAGATGCAGTTCTTTTATTAGTCATGTGTTGGATAAATCACTCGATTCCTGAAGGAATTAACGACTTAGAGAGGAGTCCATTTCTAATAACTAAAGTTGTGTTCTGATAACATGAGCTCTTCTATCATTACATCGTGACAAATAAATTGGATTTTTTCCCCTGAAAAAAACGTAATATAAAAACTTATAAGGCCTTATAAATCACGCCTTTTTATTAGGGCTCAGGGTGTCATTTAAAAATGTGACATTCAAGTCCGATCCCTGCTGTTGCAGTAGTGGACCTCAATAATCACAAACCTCAATAAATCAGAGAACACTGTCATGATTGGCTGCAAGCTAAACCATACAAAACGGATCCAGGATCAGGTTTGATTCCTGGTTCAGGTATGTGTGGAGTTTGCATGTTCTCCCCATGTGAGCGGTTCTCTCTGGGTTCTCCAGCTTCCTTCCACAGTCCAAAGACATGCAGGATGGGGATAGGTTCATTGATGACTCTAAATTGCCCGTAGGTGTGAATGTGAGTGTGAATCAGTGTTTCCCATACGTAGACCAATGTGTGGAGCAGCGCCACAGAATCAACACCGAGCGCCACAAATTAATTCCGGGTTTGTTTGTTTTTTTAAATATAAATATCATTCCGTGCATCCATCTCTGCATAGCACTCTTTCCCTGTCATTCTCGTTCACACACACACCAGTATTTCCCATACTGGCCCGCCAGAATATCAACATTGACCGCCACATATCGATTTTATTTAAAATGGGTAAAACCTGATTTAATTGTAGAGCTGGCGCAGCGCATCAGCCCCTCCCCCCGCTTTCGCTCTATTTTGATCTCTCTCTGACCCGTCTGTGAATAGCCCCTCCTCTTTTTCACTTATGACACAGAGTGAAGCAATGGAGCTGTATATATTGTTCAGTTACTTGTCACAAAGCACTTGCCAATATACAGTGAAGCACCTTATAGACAGTGGTATTATTTAATAATTGATTAAAGAAAGCTTGTGACTGGTGTGTGAAAAACTTGAGGCAGATCATCAGGGATTACTAATACATTTGCAAAAAGGATAATGCAAATGGTAATGAAAGAGTGTATGTTGAAGTACATGGGATATAATGTGGGATCGAGCATTGTGGAATTTCCCTCCTATTGGTATCAACTATTTTCCTAATTCCTGGTATTGTGACACCCCTACATTTCCCCTCAAAAAATAGTAAACCAAACTTGGTGTGAAGTGCTGAACATGTTGCTTATTTTGGTTCCAGCAGCCCAAGCACGAGTTCAAAAGTACAGTTTGTCTGGTGCACATTCCTTTTTTTTTTATCGGAAAATTTGGAAATTTGAGCCTTTTTGTCTGTTCATCTTTTCTACATTAGTGCGTCTGCAGTCGCTGAGCTCGTCTTTCACCAGCTAGATGTAAGAATATGTGTGTCTGTGTGTGCATGTCTGTGTGTGTCAGATGACCTATTGAAATCATTGCTGTGCAGTGTGCCTGTTACCACGGCAACACAGGCTTCTCCGTCTCTATCTCTCTCTTTTTCTCTCCCTCTGTCTCTCCGTCTCCCCTCCCCTTTCATTTCCCCTCCACACCATAGTGAGGTCATGTGACCGTGCTGACGTCAGGTTGGAGAAGCAGGCGGGCGGGCGGGCAGAGGAGAGAGTTAGTTTGTGGGCTTGTGCTCAGGCGAGGAGTCTCTGGGAGTCCGTCAGTCTCATTTAGCTCTGTCTCTTTCAGTCCGTCTTCTCCTCCCCCCTCCCCTCTCCTCCACAGTTCTTTCACACTCGCTCTCTCATCTTAGTTTCTTTCTGCTCTCCTTTATGCATGCTTCTTTTTGTGCTGCTACTGCTGCTTCCACAAACTTGTCTTGGGAGAAAGTGCTGGGTGATGGACTGCTGAACGACTTGTTGCTGCAAAGTGAGGTAAGCTTCCTGTGTTTTCTCTTTGTGTGTGTGTGTGTGTGTGATTTGGCTGCTTCCAAAGAGCTGTGCAGTAAGTTAAAGCTGGATAAAGATGAGTTTACTTATTTGTGCAGAAAGGAAGTTGCTTTTTTAGAAGAATTCCCTGACGGAGAGTGAATGTGTGAACACTTCTCTCCCCCCCCCCTTTTCAATCATTTAGCTCAACAAGTGCAGAAACGTGTGGTGTTTGAGGTTTCATGGGAGATCCCTGATCATCTTCGGTTATCTCGAAGACTAGTTGCCTTCTTTCTCAGCACACACAGCCCGATCTGATTTCAACCCCGCGGCAGGAAGTGAGTGTCTGATAAAACGGAGAGAGTGAGAGAGAGTGTGATCATTACGGGGGCTGAGAGTGTTATGTGTCGTGTAGTTGGAAGTGATGGGCACCTCCACATGGCTTTTCCTCTCGGAGCGTTGCTAATGTTAGAGGCAGCAGTGTGGGCTGGAGCTGCTGCCTCTGTCTGCCAGAGATGTGGAGGCAGGGAGGGGGGAACAGCAGCTGTCACCTGCCCCCCCCCCTCGGATGTATGCACCCGCCGCAGACATGTAACTCTTGCATTCTCATGGTCAGCTTGTAGGTTTTCCTAAAAAAAATTCCAGTAGCGGGGTGACCTGAGCACATTTTCCTAAGGAGTTTTTTAAATGCATTTTCTTGACAAGTGTTTAACTTGAGGACCCCTCCCCATTGTCCTGCACTCACACAGACACACACACACACACACACACACTCACACACCTCCCTGTGTTCCTCAAACAATAGCATGCCAGCACGCATTTAGCCCAAATAGGGTGGAAAGAAAGGGAAATGTGCATAACAAGTGGTTTGGATCTCCCTGCAGTACTCCACACGTTCTCATTCTCTCTCTCTCTCTCTCTCTCTCTCTCTCTCTCTCTCTCTCTCTCTCTCTCTACAACTCGTCTTCTGTGAGAGTTTAGCCCTTCCTCTCTTGCCTCCTTAGCAGTCCCTCCCTCCTCCAACTTAATGAAGCAGCAACAGGCAAAGAGCATGTAACAGGTCTTTCTCACTGTCAGAAGTATTCTAGTCGCAGATGTTTGACCTCCATCCAATTAAATGCTTCAGATTAGGAAACCAATTTGCATTTACTGTGCTGAAGAGATTGGATTTACGGTTCGCTTTTGGAGGTTGTTGTGACATAATACCTTATATGGCCTATTTCAATACACGCATCAATGAATAGCAGTCTTCCTTCAGTGCACATTGTCCGTGCAGAGCAGGTTTAAGCGTCCTGTAAGCCCGAGGGTGCATCGTCATTCAGAAGTGTCTCTTCCTGTTGTGAAATGAGCTGCATGAATACCACAAGAAGCCATTCTGAGTCGAGCAACAGAAAAGGTCTGTCTTCATGTCCGTCTGACAAAATAACACGCTGTGTTTGTGCACAAGCATACTGTCATTAAGTGTGTGTTATGAGCTGGGTATGCTGGCACCATTTACCATGAAGAAACAAGCCACACACACACACTCACATACACACCGCTCTAGCATACGGCCAGCAGCTTTATCTTACATCCTGCAGCAGTGGAGAATTCTCTTGACGCGTGTTTTTGTGTTGTGTGCATGCTGTTGAATGAATTCCAACAAGAAGGAGGTGGCAAAATGAAATACAACCTCAATAAGTACAACTTTTTCCGGATGTTGCATGGTAAACGCTTTGTGTTGAAACGGCTTTGGAGACAGAATTGGCAGCTGTAGATGACCACATATGGAATCTTGTATTTAAACGATGGTGTTTATATTATGTTAAAAAAAAATATTTATGAATCAACCATTAGTGTCTAATTGTTATTTTTTTGTGTGTGTGTTATGCCAAACCTGTGTACGAAACCATCTTTACAAATAGAATAGGTTAGAGAGTTAAACTGAGGTGAAAACCCTGCAGCAGGGTTCCCGCCCACACACATAGTAGTGTTGCATCTGTGCATTGAAAAGAATACTGGAACATGTGGGAAATTGTATTTGATACTTCAAACCAACTCTGTCATTTCAGACTGTCATTTTAGAACAGAGGTAATGGGATGACTGAGTGGGGTGATATGTTGGTTACCATGGTATTTACTCATTTTGTTCTCCGGCTGTCATTAACACAGCACACATCGGCCACAGGTCAGAATTTTACCCAGCTTATCGCTGGTTGTGTGGATGGTTTGCTTTTACACCTCTGTATTACATGCTGCAGGGCATTAGTTGATAGCTTTATACTGCATGGTTGAGCTCCTTAATGGCCTCATAACAATTATGCAATATCACAGCAGTAAACTTTAATCAAAAGTAACTCCGCTTTTTGGTAAAGCCAACATCAGACTTCCTGTCGCCGTTACAAGGCAAAGCTTTACACGAACCAACCGCTGTAAGTCTTGCTATGGTTGAATATTTCACAAAAAATGACGTTCCGTCTTTTACATACCACAGGAACGACGTCAAAGAGAATTCATAGCAACTTAGGAAAAGAGGACGATCTGACTGCACGTACATCAAGCTAGGGATATTGTTGATTTTTAAAAGCAATTCTATTTATTGCATGCAGAAAATGTGCACAATGACAAACTCAACGCTGTACAATTCAGGTATGGATTCCTGTCCAAAATAGAATCATACCTCCAAAGAAGGATGTTTTCAATTCATCCCAAATGTACAAACACAAACAGCAGATGGTGCATCGATTTAAATGTTGCTGCCGCAAGGAAATGTGGGACAAAATTGTTTTCTACCAAAATCACATGCATTTTGGGCTCATTCTGTGATCCTTCAGTGTGTAGACTTGTTTTTTTAGAAATCACATGATTAATAATGGTGGTTAACAGCTGTCTGGCTTAGTGATTAACTATAACCATAAGGAATCTAGGGCTGGGGATCTTCGTTGCATAAAAACCTTTATTGATTTAAGAATGTTATATCATGGAAAAAGGTGACTTGACTCCCTCCTTGTTTTCTTCTGCTGCAGTCCCATAGAGAGAGTTATATTTGTATTTGATATATCTGTGCCCACATCCGTTCAAAAAAAAAAAACCTGGAGAAAACTGTTTTTTGCTACACGCAAACTTCTATAACTTCCTGTTTTGTACTTAAGGGAGTCTCATGTAACACTCATGGAAACTAACTTGAAGGCAGTTTATGTAACTGTTGATTTATGACCGGAGCCAGAGAGGGAGACAGAAACAGAGAGAAATGGAAAGAACGACTCTTAAGTGAGAAAGATACTGTTTGATAAGAGACGAGGCAGACAGTTGGCGAGGCAGTTGGATGTTTTTCCTGCCTTGGATTCCTCTCGCTCTTTTATCAGCTGTTAAATAATGGCAGCTCTGTGTGGTCGAGGAAACCAAGAGACACTATCAAGGAGTCAAGGGTTCGGTCTTTCATGTACGTCGCTATTATTATCCAGAGAAAGAGATGGTTTCTTGTAAAAGCATCTACAACACCACTAGAGGTAGTAAAAAAAAAAGTTAGTGTAACAGAGTGAAAGTTGTAGGTATAATTTTTTTTTTTTGCATAGGATATGGATTTAATTTGAAGAGGAAGACATTTTCAAATGTGGGCTCTCATACCGGACATAAACACTGGCACTCAGAGAGAGTGCCATTCATTTTAGAGCTCCTCGTCTCAAATGGGGAACTTCACTGAAGTGAACTGGATGTCACAGTAAGGCGAAAGGTACTTGACACGCTGTGGTTGATAACTGCTGTGCAGTTTTACATTAGTATATATTCAACAATGGCCGAGGCCCTCTGTTTAATTAGTTTGTCAGTGAGTACTTTACACTCAAATCTCAAACGTGTTTATGCAGTGTAAATCCCCCAACATCACTGAAGGGCAGGTGTTGAAACATCAATTTGACTGATAATGACGGTCATGTTGTCGCTGTGGTTACTGTGATGCGATGGCTGTGACATCTTTCAATACTCCGCTCGCTTATCTTCGCTCGTCACCATAAAGGTCAGAACTAAAAGAAGGGGGGGCAACCGACACTTAAAGCACAATTACAGCTCTCTGCCGAGGTGGTGGTTAGAGTTTAAAGTCAATCATAAAACCACCACACTAGATGGATGTGTAGATGTGGATTAATGCTCTGAATGTCAAATTAGCACCTTTAAAACCTTTGAGAAGGTTCATGTGGACCGTTGTGGTTCTACAGAATTCAGTCAACATTTTAAACCTTTAAGGATGAGCTTTATTGCTGTTTTCAGAGTTCATCTTTCATATTTAAATACAATATATTTTCAGCATTTAAGCATCAAGAGGAAATAAGGCACTTGTGTTTCGCTAATTCTCTGCATTTTATTGGTATTATTGAATTACAAGGGTGATGCCGTCTTGGCCAGTTTTCCTTTGGAAAATATATTTTGAATCTCGATGGGAGTTATTTTTGGAAAAATATTTTTTTCTTATTTTTTTATGTTTCCTGGTCTCCAGCATCAGATTCTTAGAAGAAAAAATAACTTTCTGTAATTTCACGTCATACATTTAACAAGTTCACTGAACTGGATGTTTGACAAACTGCAGTGCTCCGGATCTTGGAAGAGGAGTTGTGACTGTTGGGTTTATGTAAAAGAATATGTACAGAAAAAACATTTCAACCATCAACATTTATTTATTTATTTCGGGCATTTCCGTTAAATCATCATCACACATCTTTGTTCACATAGTAAAATACACATGGCCGAAAGGGGAACATTGACCTCAAGATGAGTCATCCGTTGTTTCAGGAGAAGATACTTTACATGAGATACGTGGAATATCATCTAACTCTGCTATGTAAAAAGTTGAGTGAGAGCTTGCAGACCGACACATGTTAGTAGTGGTTTGCTAAGGACAGCTGGTCAGCCATGTTCTTATTATTCTCCATTCTTAATGAAGGGGTCATGGGGTCACACAACTGAAATCCAGCACCATTGAGGTGCAGAATGCTTATGAGAGATTGCCCTCAGCTAAAGGCTGACCTTGGCCTATAGGCTCCCATGCATTGGGTTAGGGGAACTATGGGAAGCAGATGCTCTATTTTAAGTCACAGAGAGGGATTCACACACATTGTCAAGTCATGCTGGATTCAAGACACAAAGGGAGTTCGTTTTCACAGTCTGTGAATCAAAAGGTTATGCTAGTGTGTTACTTTTTATCTTAAGTTGGACACTTTATGATTGTGGTTCATTCACTTGTGATAATGGCGTTGGGCATTTTAGATTAAATAAATAGGTCAGTAATATAATGCTTCTCTACGGTTGGTCTTTTTTGTACTTGGCTGCAAAGATACAATGAACAACATGGAAGGTACATGTACTACATTTTCCTCTTTTTGTACCGGATCTGCACATCTGGCAGCTCAATTTGGTGCTTCAGCTCTGTGGCACAGAGCGGCCTGACAGTGTGTGAGTTCTGTGAAATTCATCGATTAGCGCAGCTGGAATTGTGCACGATGGGATGTCCTTCCAGCAATACTCACCGTGGTGCCAGGCTGGCTTTTCTGTCTATGCAGCGTCTGATGATATTTTTTTGTGGCCACCACATCATGAAATCTCTCACCCATTGTGGACTAAAATAGTTCTTCTAAAGTCCAGGGACAGGGTTTCCTCATCATCTGATGCTGCACTCACCCTGCCACATTCAATGGAATTCATATTGAAGTTGACATGACATGCTAGGCCCATGCCTTTGATTGATTACTCACCGGATCGGGCCTCGTCTGGTGCTTGTGGGTCTGCTGCTTGTGGGTCTGCTGCTGGTGTTGGTGGATCCATGAGGGCGATTGTGTTGCCGAACAAAGCGAGGCCAGCCAAAGTCCACTTCATATGAATGAGTGGTTATGTCCAATGTGTATTGGTGATGAGGGATGTACCATGTATGAAAGGGGTGGCATCTTTGCAGGGACAAGAGTCAGTGGCTGTCCCCTCAGGGATCCCCGAGTGCAATTACTGTTGAGGTTATTTTGCAGGTAGCAGTTATTCTTCCTTCACATGGAGCTCGGAGGCATATAGCCAATAAAGAAAATCTCGAATTCTGCACTATATGACGTGAATTATTTCCCAAAGGTGTATCGCAAACGACAGTGAAGTAGCTCGGCGGAGATGGATCTCGGATACACAACTACTTAGAATTCCTCAGTGCCTGCAGAGATCTTGTCAGTCGGAGCGCATGCATTACCGGGGAATGTGAGGCGAGAGGTGCAGAGAGCTATCGCTGAATTGTCACTTAAAAAATGCCTCGGATGCAATATCTGTTTGGAAATTGTTTCTGAAACTGCGCATTTATTGCGAGCCGTCAGAATTGAAGATGCTATCGTGGAGTGGGGATCTTTTGTATTGTACGCTCGTATTTTGTTGTGGCAGCTGTTCACAACACAGATGGAGATACTGTGAGCCCACACAACTTAGTGCTTCAACGGGTTTGAATATCTTTTGCACGCATGTGACAAATGCTGTGTTAGGACTTTTCCCTCACTGTTTATAAATATAATGTGATTAGTTGTCTACACAGTAACTGAGACTTCCTCTTGGGTCTTTAGTCATTCTAAAGTGCGTATTAGCTCCCTGTGTAGACGGTGAGAGTTTATCTGATGCTAGCATTAGTCCAAGGGTCCTGTGCTGTACTTAAACTATTAAATAGTCGATTGCAAATGTTCTTAGGAAGAATTTATGAGTGGACTAACCTGATGGGACTGTTTTTGGTAATTACAGCTAAAATACCAGAAATTCTAGTTTTCTTCTGACAACAGCCGTGGCCTGAGTTATGTTTCCATTCTTGTGAGCGTGATATCTCAGGAACGCCCGGAGGGAATGTCTTCAAATTTGGCACAAATGTCCACTTAGACTCAAGGGTGAACCGATGAGAATTCAGTGGTTAAATGTCACTGTGACCTCACAAAGCACTTTTTTGGCCATAAGTCATGAATTGACATGCTTGATATTTTTTTTATTTTTATGCAAATTGCATAACATACATACAGTGCAAGCTGGTGGTTGCCTTCCAGGTTTATTTTTTACATTTATTACATATGACACATATTGATATGACAGAGAAAAAGACCTAAGTAGTGTCTTTGTTTTTTTATTTTACAGATGAGCTCACTATCTAGTCTGAGAGTCTGCATTGGCATGGCTACGTTTTTGCCAGTGCACATGGTGGAGTGTGCAGTTTTTCAGCAGCTGCCAATTACAAGTTGAAAAACAAAGTAAACAAATAAAAGATTCCTACTACACTTACTATTCTGATACGTCTGCTAGTCGTAGATTTTGGTTTACAAGAGACTCGTCATCGCCTGGCTCTGACCGAGGCTCGTGATACACACTGCTCTTTCACCTGATAACCTCTTACAAGCAGCGGCGGTGAAGCCTGTGATATTTGCATATTTAAATATTCATAGAGCCACAATTTCTCAATGAGGGAGAGTCGGTGTGCACTTCCAGACCCATTTCCTTTTTTTCATGTGAGAAAACCAAGTTCAACAAGCTGTTCAGCATAGAAGAGTATTTTTACACACTTTAAAATGGAGGGGAACTTTAACGCTCCAAAACATTTTCACTGCTCAACACATCCCATTTCCCTGGGTTCATCCTGACCCCTGACCTCCACTGTGATGTAGCTTTCATTCTGTTTGTTATTTTCCGTGATGTTATATCCTGTTTCTATATTTTTCTTTGACCACAGGAAGCAGAGCGAGCTTTGTTGCATCCCCTGGGGCATTCTTCAATCAGAACCATCTCCAGGCTCAAGCTCTGGCTGACTTAAATTTAGTCTCTCCCTTTCTCTTTTTTTGTTCCACCCTCGGTCTCGCTACTCAGCCCCTCATAATGCATACATTGTTACACATAGTAGACCCTGTCCTTATCCTCTAACAGCCATTCATTCTCCAGCTGCTCTTATAGTTGCTCTGCAAACATCTTTTATCAGTTGTAGTTCAGCTTTGGCACATTTTTACAGCCGTCCCACTTCACAATGCTAATGGAAATTTGTATCCAGCGGGTGTGAGTGAGTGGGAGGCTGTTCTTTTTTATCATCAGTCATCGGTTTCATGGAAAATTCACTTTGAACATACCGAGCTGAACCGAAAAAGGCAGCAGTAGGTATATTAAATATTTAAAGGCATAGAAACGTTTTTGAGATGTTAATTCTGCGGGAGATTCATGTTTACCTGCAGCTGAGCACATTTGCGTGTTATTGCCTGTTTGCTAAACCCCTCCCCCAAATACCAATTGTCCATTCATAGCGTCGCTACTGTAACTAGATACGGCAGATCAGTCCAACTTTGGATCTCTCCAGATGTGATAGGGGTATGCAAGGGCCTTTAGTACGACTGATACTTGTATAAAGAGATGGTGGTTTCTTTTTATCGCCAAAACCAAAAATACAACAACACAAGTGCTTAAAATGAAACATACCTTACATCATTTAATTTTAAATAATTAATAATATAATAATTTTTAATCTGACCTTTTACTAGTTTATCGAAATATGTAAGCCAAGCATCCAAACAGGGTTTTTGTGTTGGAATGAAAAAACAGTCTGAACACGATCATTTGAATTTTTTAGCAATGCTCTTACTTTATTTCCATGTGTCTTACACAAAATAATCAATTGGAGATGATGTTGACTATTTCCCTGGGATAGCTTCAGCCTCAGACCCTTGACTGACTTCAGAAGAAGCCATTAAAAAGTCAGCATGAGACGTTCAATTGAGCGTTAGTAGCTAGCTGTCAGTTGGCAAACGTTTTAACTGAACAGAATTAACTGAACAAGAATTTTGAGTGGTGATCCCTCATTCAACTTTGTAAAGTGCGTTGAGTCAGCAATAATGGGGTCTGAGCTTTTCAAACAGTCAATTGCATGAATTAAATGTTGTCAGACTAGGAAGTTTTTATACAGACTGTTGAAGAACATAATATCTCAAATAACAGACGGACAGACATCTATTCTGTTTCCCCTGTTGGAGCCCATCATTTAGTCATCCAACCAATTAGCTGGGTCCAGTGTCATTCTGATGGAGAACTCCCACCAGGGCACAGCAGACAGGGAGCAAAACAAATTAGACACAACCTTCAAATACAAGGCAGGGGTCCTTTTCTGTTGGACTAAGAGGAAGTGAAGCAGAAGAAGAAGAGATTCCCTGCAGGCATGCGATGCTTATTCTCTTGACAGTCCACCAAATTTGTTGTCATCCTCTATTTCCCTGGATCCTTAGACATTTATATAGCAAATGCTTTCCAGCGAGCCACTCTAAACAATAAAGATGTATGATCCTTATTTAATAAAACGTAACAGTACTGGCACAGTGACGGATCTCTGCACTCTGGCTACATAGATGAAATTACATAACCCTTAAGTTGATTATGAAAGTGACTTGAGGAAGTGGGCCATATTGTGCTTCTTATTGGTTCACTCTTTTTCTCCTGAATCAAAGCCCCTCATCCTATCAAGTCTGTTGCTCATAGCAACCCAATGAAGACTAAGGAGGCCATACAAAAGTATTAGGGCTGAAAATATCGACTGTGGGCAGCATCATGCTAACCAAGCAAGCAATCCCCTAATGCTTCTGTGGTTTTGAGCTCCGAACTAGTAAGGTCCGCTTAGTTACTGGTAGAAACGGGAAGAATCAAGGAGTGAGATCCTAGAAAAGTTGGCTTTAGTCCAAGTAGTACAAACTCATCTGCCCCCCTCTTGGGTCGCCCTCGATCCAGCTACTGCCTGGCCGTCTGCCAGTGCCTGTCTCTGTGTTTTCCCACCTCACCTCCCAGTGCCAGATCAGGAAGTTTGAGGGAGAGGTCTCTCCTTTTGGACGCCTCTTTGGAACCAACACATGTTGCACACTGATTTTAGCTCTGATGGGTAAAAGCCCTTATCATGTTTCAGTCAGTCTGCACTCTTACAACAAAGAAAAGTAGAAAACGGGGACATCGATGGTTAATTAGCTTAGTTAAACAAACTGTCTTGGCTTGAGTGATGAAGTATTATTAAATGGCTTGAATTGTCTTAGGGTTTTACTGCTGGGACAGGAAACGAGAGTCCAGAGTTGTGTCTCATGGGGCCCAGTAGGATGTAGGCAGATGCAGGCATTTTCTTTCTTATTTTAATTTCTATTTGTGTGTGTGTGTGTGTGTGTGTGTGTGTGTGTGTGTGTGTGTACGTCTTTGTCCTTCTGCCTCACCTCCCCACTCCCATCTCTGTTGTTCCCGCTGTCCATTGTTCAGGAGACTGCTGCCTTGCACTAAGAAAAACCAAACCAACAGCTGTTTCTCAGCAAAAAAAGCAAAAACAGACACCCTCCCTTCCCATTTCTTTATGTGTTGCACATCACACTTGTGTGGTTCGCTCTTGTATTATTTGGAGGTTTCTTCCCAAACCGCTTTGGTTCTCCATTGTAAATTTAGCAACGTCATTTGGGGTTCTGTTACGAACTATTTGCAGTGAGCAGCGAGATAAACCGAGTATAAGTGCTGTATTATGTCTGCACGTATTGGCTGTCAACATTTTGATGCTCAACTAAACAAAGCCGTACCTAATTACAAATTGGCACTCTGTTATGCAAAGTATTGCAGGAAGGGAAAGGGAGCTTTCCAAATGAAGTGCTCTACTTAAACCCCTTTCAAGCTGAGGCCTCAACCAGCGTTGATTTTGTGTTTGAAAAGGTTGACTGATCCACCTTCTCAACTCGGGTCGAGAGGTGGGTCAGACATGGGTCGATTCAATTAGATTCTATTCAAAAAACGTTATTGTCTATCACATGGTGATAGAAACGAATGAACAGACAACATATAAGCATACACTCATGAAAGACTCTTGAATTATAAAACATACACAAACAGTTCCTTAAAAAAATAAGAGCAGGTTTTCAAAGCTGTAAAAGAAGTGGCAGTAAATGCATACTGTGGTGGGAATGAAAGAGGTTTTTTTTTTTAAGATCTCTTTTTGGCCAGAGGTGCTCCAAAGGAGGAGCTAATAGGATGTGTGAAGGGTATGCCTTTCTTTTTACTGCTTTTGGAGGCATTCTTGATGATCCTTGTGAGTGTTTTTTCTTTGGTTTGAATGGCACGTATCCAGGGTCAGCAGCGACCGGGGAGGGACACATTATGTAATCGGTTGCAAATGCGAGGGTGTGCAGCTGTGACGCAATTCTCAGAGGTTGCCGTAGCCCGTTAGCAAATGCTGCAATGGCAGCAAAGAATGTTTTCAGTCATGTTGGAGGCCAACTATTTGAACAACAGTGATACGTGGCAAGACTTCAAGCTCCTGGTGGTCAGTGGTAGGGAAGAAATGAAGATGCATATGACCCAGACGGACTGGGACAACAGGTCTCATAATGCAGTGTTCAAAGGATTCAGCCCCTGATTTGGGAGATAGGTATTGTTTTTACTTAGGTAGTCAGAAAGTTGGCATTGTTGGAGATGGCAGTCTCTTCCCTTTCTTTGTTTTTTTTTTTTAATGTAACTGGACTCTCTAACATTCTAACAACTCAGACATCACTTTTTTCACTGGTCCTCTCCCTCTGAGATTCCTTCTCCACAGGAATCTGCTGCAGCTGGACCATAAGCCCTTTTCATTCTCTGCAACAGCTGGTGTTATAGTTTGGGAAAGTGGCACAGCCAGGGCTAAAAGGGCATTTGTTGTGGGGTTTTTGTCTAATCTTGTGTGCAGTGGATTTTAGGAGAGCTGCATAGTCCCTTGGAAAAGAGAGAAGAGTGGTTATATATTGGTTGAACAAATGCTAACATGTTTTAAGATGCTTCCTTTTACATGGGATGATGGTATCTTCAAATAAGGGCATTTGGGTAGAATGTTGTGGTATGGATGTCAGTTTTTTTTCACATCACACCGATTTACTATTTTATTTTTATATGCCTAAAAAAGACAAAAGAATTATTAGCTTTTGCCAAATAAAGAAATGTTTTGTACCCCTGAAGAAAAAACACTGCTTTTTAGAAGGTATTTTCAGGGATTCTCCCATCTTGTGCAACTCGCAGTGACAATTTGCCGCTGCCTCCCTTTGTTTGACATGCTGGAATAAATTAGTTGTGTTGCTCAATTTTCCTTTTTAAACATGGTCCTAAAATGGATTTATTGCTCAGCTCTATGTTGTTCCCCATTTCTAACCTTTTGTCCATTCCCCCTTTTTAATGCAGCCATTGCATCCAGAAGTGAAGTGACACAGTTGGGTGTAAAAGTGTTCTACTGGAACAAAAAGGTGTAAAAGATTGTCTTGCACCTCTTAATTATCTGAATAAATAGACAAATGAGCCTTCAGTCAAGAACGTTAATAACCTTGGTGCAGGGAGAGCAGTTTTCGCTTCCTGTTTTTTACTTTAAACAGTCTGACCTGACATCCACAATCAAAGAGATGTTTTATTCTGAATCAGGTGGTAAAGGTCTAGTTCAGTTGTCTTTAATGTCATGATGACTGGAGCAGATTGCTGTAGCGTTAAATTGTTGTCATTATTTGACGCCCTGCTTTGTGGAAATGATTTATAATAACGTTGAGACCATACAATTGTTGAGCGCAGTTGGCTACTTGTTGCTACTCACCTCACATACCTGCACCCACACAACCCCCAAGACACACACACACATCCCGCACTCACTGGTGAATGTGTGTGTTTGTCTGTGTACCCATGCGTATGGGTATGTGCAGCACACTGAGCCAGAAAGCTCATCAATGGCTGTGAGATTTTTGCCCAATGTTACTATGGAAACTGCAGTGAAATCGCTTTACAAGAGGGTGAATTGTTCATGTGTAGGATGAAATAAAAGAGGATGAAGGGTATGGAAATAAGGTGCAAGGCGAGGAGGGGGGAAGAGAAAGACAGGAACTTTATGAATGAGATGGTAGGAAGATGGCAAGATGTGTTGACCAGTAAGTGGACGGATGAAGGACAGCTGAAGATGGCTGAAGATGAAGTGTGTTGGGGAGAATTTTAAAACATGGTTTTCATCCTGCTCATTTTCTACATACCTCACTGCTATCAGTGTCTGAGAGCCGTCTCATGAATGTATTCATGCAGCTTTTAACATCTTCAGAGCCTTTCATCATGGAGAGTCTTTGTGTTTTACAGAGAAATTTTGCCCACAAAGGAAAGTGGTCAGAAAATGTGTGTGTGTGTGTGTGTGTGTGTGTGTGTGTGTGTGTGTGTGTGTGTGAACTGAATGTGAAGAGCCTGGCGACAGACTCCTCTGTCATCACTCTGAGGGTCTGTTGCTGTAGCAGCACCTTAAACTCAGCTCAGTAATTGGCGTCAAGTCAAAGTTTTTAAAACGTTCTCGACCAAACGTCCAGTCATGACGTTTCTCCCGTCATTATAGGACAGAGGACTCAAACAGCTGGATCTGTGATAATGGGGCAGAACGATGCTAATCAATTACATGTTGATATGCACGATATTAGAGCTGCAACGATTAGTCAACTAATCGATTAGGCGATCAACCGGAAAATAATTGACAACTGTCAGGAACACAATGTCACAAGATGGTCTTAATGCACTGGCCATGCTCTCTATGGAAAATAACTTGTCAGGGAGATCCTTTAACAATAGAGTCATTGGAAAAATGGGCATTTCTCAAGGACATAAGAGAAAAGCTTACATATAAATAAATAATAGATGTACAATTTATACATGTGCTTAAGCGTACCCTACTGGTTATAGTTAGTAATAGCATAATTAGCACATTTTAGTGTGTTCCTGCATTATCACTACATTATTGGTTACACAAAGTGCCCCCCATTACCAGCCAACACTGCAAAGGACTGTAAATTAACATCCTCCATTTTTAAAAGCCTGTTACATTAATTCTTCGATGCTCTTTCACTTAATGTGGAAGGCCTTACCTGTCTTTGTTCCCCTACTCCTATGACTTGTTTGTGCCTTGTGATTCAAAAGCATTGGTCCTGTGTGGCTCTGCAAGCAAACACAGTAGAAGTAAAGGAGAAGAGTGTCAAACATAACTCCCTATACAAATCATTCTTCCATTAATGTGTGTGCCACTCAAGCGATTGCACTCCTTTATTATGATGAAGTCGCACTCAGACATAAGAGCTGTTTTCATCGCCATGTTTTCCAGAGAGAGGAAGACGCTGCTCTGTTGCATTAACCGCCTGGCTGGTTGTTTTACAGTCTTTTAGAGCACTCAAGCTTTCCCCATCAGACTGTGGGAGTAGATCATTCAACACTCTGATAAGTTATCACTTCTCAAATATCCTTGCTTACATTGTGGAATTTCTACTCAGTGGCAGCCTTGGTTGAACCTTGAGTGCAGTAGGTCTGTTTTTTTTTTTAATATCTGCCATGATTTGTCCTGATATTGGTAGATTGAAAGTCTGAGTTATCACGTTATATGAGATTCCCGTCCACCAGACACTGTAGATGACCTGCTCACTGTCATTTCCTATGGTTTCCTACAGCAGATGCATTCAAGGACCTCTCTAGGTGGTTTTGAGTACACAAGTGACTAATTTCCTGAGACTTTTTGAGAGTCAAGGACATTTCGAGGCTGACGGGGCATTGGGAGGGCTGAGTACACATCCAGCACTGGACATAAATATATACAACCTAAACATATACACAATAAAGTACTTTAGAGGATTCACTGCATGTGGTCATTTAAAACATGCTCGGTTCTTATACTTTAGGTCACATAAAAGCTTTTGATAACACGCATGTCATGTACATACAGAAAGAGCATGGTTATTGTATTTAAAGCACAATCTCACTGAGACCAGGAGCAGGCACTTCCTGTTTGTGTCACCAGAAGGGCAGATATAAAACAGACACTCTTCCACTGCGGCTCTCTTTTTGTCCTGCTGCCACTATTTCCCAGTCGAACTCTGACACTTCATCTGTCTGTCAGTGTATCTGCTGCCATTAGAGAGACACCTGTGAAGACTCAAAGTGACCAATGCTATATAATTCAATAGATATTGTGAGATAAATGATCACGCAGCTCACTACAGAAAACCAATGCTCAATAATTATGGTGAAATAACCCAATATAATGTTAAAAATGAAATATTTCAATCTGTTTTATTTACAGTAATTTAATTTATATGGTATTTTTTATTCCAAAATGTGTTTTTACTCCAACGCCTTTTAAAATTCACACTATAATCTTTTTCTCGATGATTGGCCAGAAACAGCAACCAATCACATAATGGCTCTGCCTTGCTTGTGTAGATTAACAAAGATGTGAAAAGTGGCATTGTGAATGGTAAGAAGTGGTCTTTGTGGAATAAAACCTGTGGCGATAAATTAAATCATATAATAATGATCATATTTAATTGTATTTTGAATAAAAAAATATGATTGGAATGATTTTATTAAACTATTCAATGATTTCTGTCCATGTTAACGCACACAAACTCACGAGAACAATGCATCAGTGAAACATTAAATAATCAATTTAATAAATACAAGTAAATACAGAAAACTCAATGTCTTTCAATTTATTACAGGAACATTGAAGTCGAATGCAAACATAGATTCTAACACTTTATCCTGTTTTTAAAGATCTGCATGACGAACGCTGATAAGCCAGTTCCAGGAAGAAAATCAAGTTGTTTCTCAAGAGGTTCTGAATGTAAATGATGTTTGTTGAGATGTTCAGTTTAAATATCACTTGGCTGCACCTCCTTTTCCTCCCAGTGAAGCTAAACTGACTCGAGTGTTTGTAAAGATTTTATAGGCCAATTAAACTCACGTTGGGCATATGGCGGTGTGTGTACTCAGAGTATACGCCGCTGTTTTCCATGGAAAGTTCCATTAGTTTGTAAAAAGGGAGCGATTTTAGTCCCGATAAACGTAAAGCGGGTTTGCTTACATATTTGGTCCAGACTTGGGTAAAGCCACTTGAGGACAGAGCAGCAGCGGTTATTTAAATGATGCATACGTGGGATTCCAACACTCAGTGGTGGAACCAATTACTGAGCTTCCCTGTCAAAGTAAACGCTATTCAATAGACATATTATAACACAAAGCAAGTTTTTCAAAGGACCGACCGGTAATGAGTTCTAAGAGGAGAAATAATCAAATGAAATTCCCTTTTTTTGCCCTCTTTTGATATTGGTAGCGTTTGCTGCAGGGAACCTTGAAAGGTTCTTTGCTTTCTATCCCTGCGTGGGCGTGTCAGTGTGACATCACTCCTGAACATGTCTATCGATAGCTAATAATTATGTATGTCTTTGATCGATATAAATAAATCAATCATCCCATCCTAAAACCAAGCCTCCTCCCCTTCCTCTCTCTCTCCCCCAGCTGTGTGCCGAGTGACCGACCAGACCGACAGACATGGGGAAGCAGAACAGCAAGCTCCGCCCTGAGGTGATGCAGGACCTGCTGGAGAGCACCGACTTCACCGAGCACGAGATCCAGGAGTGGTACAAGGGCTTCCTGAGGGACTGCCCCAGCGGGAACCTCTCCATGGAGGAGTTCAAGAAGATCTACGGTAACTTCTTCCCCTACGGAGACGCCTCCAAGTTCGCCGAGCACGTCTTCCGCACGTTCGACGCCAACGGCGACGGGACAATAGACTTTCGGGAGTTCATCATCGCACTAAGTGTGACGTCACGCGGCAAGCTGGAGCAGAAGTTGAAGTGGGCTTTCAGTATGTACGACCTGGACGGAAACGGGTACATCAGTAAAGCTGAGATGCTGGAGATCGTTCAGGTGAGTGATACGTAGAAATACAACATAGAAAACTGCAAAACACAAGACAGAAAATGGTTTCTATCACATGGTCGTGTTGCTGTGAGGCCGTCTGTTTTGGTGACGCAAAGACACACTAACTAACATTAGTCGAGGCAGTAATTTAAACATTTGTGTTAACAGCGCCGCCACTGTGTCCATAATACACTCTTTATGAGACTTGGAAAAACAGTGCTGGCATTTTTAGGAGAGGAGGGAGGAAGCTCTCGCAGACATGGAGCTGGCCGTGTCTCCAAACATGATTTCTGAGACATATGTCGTTCAGCACCTCACTTACTGCCAGCGTTGAAGTCAGTGTGCTTAAAAGATGCATTTAGATGCTAAGATTAATTGAATGAAAGCCGTTTTGGAAGCAGTCAGGGATTCATTAGCTTCTACGCCTTCTTAAACATGGCTTTTATCTGGAAAGGTAAAGGATGGATTTTCCATCTGCTCATCACCTTTTACTTCCACAAATGGAACTACAGCTTAGCCTAATCCTTGTCTGTTTAAACACCTACTGAATACACTATACGCTCCTCTGCTTTTCTTTCCAAAGGTTAGCTTGTAGTCTGTATTTGCCTATTTATTTCAGCCTGCTTGGTGTCTTTTATAGTTGCTATAAAGAGCCTAATGTTGGAAAGATGAGGAATGCTTGACAGTTTTACAAGCCCTGCATGCTAACCTATGGTTATTCATTAAGTTAATGAAGTTAAATATCAAATAAAATGCCCAGCCGGCTCCGTGGGTTAGAATAGCTTTCAGCGTCTTTATTTTTCCATTGAAAAAAACATTAAACATGCGTAAACAATTTGGGAAACCCTGGTCATTGTGAGACTTCTTAGTTATTTTCAGCTTTTAATAAAAATGGAATCCCATTGTTTGCCTCTGTGGGAAACACACTTGTACTTAAGGTTGACAGTTTAAGTTGAATTGGAAACGTCTCCTGGGTTGTGCAGAAGGTTGTGAGCACCTTAAAAAGAGAAAACGAAAAGGGAAAAGGGGGAGAATGGGTGGCATTTCCTGCACAAGAGCTTGTCATGTAAACAGGCTTTTACAGCTGCACGTATACACTGTTACACATCTTTGTGTGTGTGTGTGTGTGTGTGTGTGTGTGTGTGTGTGTGTGTATGACTTCTTCCCCTCATGTTTTTCCTTCTTCCTCCACATTTGTGTAACAGCAGCTAGTTAGTCCGTTTCATGTCTCTTTGAGCAGATTTCTTAATTTTAGAGTCAATATTTCACCACGTTACTTGAAGCCACCCATTAAACAGTAAGGGCTCAGAATACACATTTATCTATCTAAAATTAATAAACATCACTCATTACTTATTCAACATGAGAAAGCTAAAGCGTTTAAACCATCTGAATGTTAGGAAACACAACTACAAAATGGGGTTTGTTTAGAAAAGCAGTAATGCTCAGGTTTAAATGGGGATATAATAATAATAATAGATAATATAATATAAAAAGAGTGGACGTGGGCCCTTTCTCTAGTTGGATAAATACACATTTAAAGCTGCATTAATTGAATTTTGTGGCCAGTTGGGGGCAGCAGAAACGAGCTGTAAACACTACTCTGACAAATTATCACCTCATTACATTGATATGTCAAACAGCTGTTTATTTCCATACAATTTTCACTCTCCTTTTTTTGGCTAGTAGTTTAGCTATTCGCTAACTGTATCCGTGGTGCTGGGCAGGAAGTGTATATCAAAGGTTTGCTCACCGCCTGGACTGGACACTCACTAGCTGGTGTTACACCAAATTCTGTGACCCATCAGATTCTGTGACGCTGTGAGTCCGCTGTCGCAAATTGTCTGCACATATGTTGAAGAGCGAATAAATTTGACTGGTTTTTTTTTGGATACTCTACATAAGAATTTTAACTTGAATTTATTCTTGCTGTGAAAAAGAGAGCATTGTTTATGTGTGCTAAGTCAAGTCATATATTCTCTTAACTCTGTGTGGATTTGTGAGTATGATCCACCAACAGCGGCCTCACAGAATCTGATGGGTCACATACTTCGGTGCAACACCAGACTTGCAATACACTGGTGGAAGCCCTGACACAGAAGGCCAGGCAGCCTCACAGCTAAACTAACTGACGTGGTAGAGATTTACTAGGAACTCCCTGGTTGGTTTTGCTGATAAATGATGGATTTAACATGTTTGTGCATAAAGTTATGGTTGCAGGGCGGCTTATTAGGCTCAACTGATGAAGGGTATTGTGTGTGTTGTATGGGAGTAGTTTTATGAGGAGCAGTACACAAGCACAGTATCAATGCATCCCAACAGGAAGTGAAGTGGACCCAAGCTGTTGCCTAGCAATGCAATTCCATCTCTCTGTGGTTTAGTTTAACAAGCCAACTTCTCTGATTCAGCTTCTTGGTAGCCACAGACAATCCCAGCAAATATGAATCTATAATGCCTCCAATATGCCCACGTACCATCGCTTCAAGGCTAAATTAACCGCCCTACCTCGGGACCGCAGTGATTCAGACATAAACCCTCGGCCCACTTTCAATCAAAAGGTGCCGCTGTCCCCAAGGACAAACAAAAAAGAAAGCAGTGACTCATCGGTTGCTTTTAATACTGTTGTTGCTCTGTCGGGTTTTACTCATTAGATCAGACGGTGCTTTTCCTCATTGCTGATGTGCAGTTTTAAACAGAAACCAGGGGCAGTTTCTCTCTCTCCGTCTCTGAAGCATACAGTATTCATCTACCCATTCCTCATGTCTGTCTACTCCCTCTCTGCAATTGGCTGGCTGACTCCCCTGGTTCAAAGCCACCCACCTCTGCACAGAGAATGTAGGCTTAAAAGAAAAGTTTTCAGGTTGCGCTGACTTTTTGCAAGTAACTGCTGATGTTAAAATGATGCCTGAACTTCGTCTTTGAGTGAAGTCTGCAGCTTACTGTGATCTCAGTATCGGCTTTCAGCGAGATCGGAGGGCAGATTGGCAGGTGGAGCTGGTGAAGCTGAATCCATCCACTTTGTGATGCGTATCTCGGTACCATTTGCCCAGACATACCAACCTCCATACCCTAAAGGTATCGTAATATTCACAAGCTTCATTATTGTAACCGATGGAGCGCTGGTTCAGTTGAGGCAAGTGAGAAGCAAATTAATGTTCCAGTTCCACATTGTTGACTTTTTTATAAGGATTTTACCGCAGTATAAAAAGAAAAGGACAACATTTAGTGAAATATGTGACCGAGTGGACCCTAAAGCAAACTGCACTTGTTTCACACTGTGTTTTTGTTGTAATCCACATCTTTGGTCCTTTTATCGTCAAGCGGTTTCACAAACCATTTCCTTTGTTCAACTTTTACTGAATGTGTCGCTAAATTAAAAAACTAAATGGGCTCTTCCTCTTGCCGTTGTTGGGTCACCATCTTGTTTTCGTCGTGCAAACATTTAGAATACATTGCAAATATAGCATGTGCATGGCTGCACCTGTACTCAAACGGATCTTAAGGGATGTCATATAGTCATCATTTAACAATATTTAACCCAAGTTATTCTCTCTGTTAAGTATTATTTTGACCAGTCATTTCAAATGCTTCACCTAGCACTCTCCACACTTTCCATTCGCAAACATCCATTTGCCATAGTGGCTGCGAGCTGTGGCTCACTGCAGCGATACGATACGATAGCTAATAGTCTCTCCTGCAGAGAGTGTGTGAATGCTGGTGATGCTCATAATTAGCCTTGCTGTGGGAGTAATTGAATGAGATGGATTGCAGCCAGCCTGGCTCATCCTTTTTCAGATATGACAAAATCTCTACTCCGGGAGAAAGATAAAGGTGTCTCATCCACTCGCCAATAGTTGATGTCTTACTTCTGCCTACCTTTCATCTGAAACGCGGCGCTATCAGCAGAGAAGACGGGCACAGAGGGGAAGTTCATTGACTGGATTGGCAAATAAAAAATAGGAGGAGAGAGAGCATTCATACCGTTAATTTAGTGAGATTGAACAGAATAGCTGGTTAGATGAATGCATCACTGCTCAGGCGGATAAAGTCACCATGGGAAACGTATTCATCTTTTGTGTGAGGCTGAGGCGAGGTGCTGTGTGCATGTTGTGGATGTGTGCTGATTACTGCAAGGAGATACAAACGGTGCTCAGCTGGCTGCTCTGTCCGCATAAATACATCTTTCTATTCAATTTTCATGTTACCTTTCCAGTACTTGTTTTTATTTTTCTCTTCCTATTGGAATGCTATGCAACAAAACACCAAGGCAAATTCCTTGTATGAGAAATCTGCATCGTGACAAGTGATCAATCTCCCTCGTTCTCTTCTTTGCTGTCTCTCTTAAAGGGCCAGTGTGAAGCATTTCAGGGGATCCATTAACAGAAATGGAATAAAATATGTATAACTGTGTTTTCATAAGTGTATGATGACCACAAACTTAGAGTGGTTGTGTTTTCGTTGGCTTCGAATGAGTCCTTCTACATAAGGAGCGGGTTCTCCTCACGTAACCCGCTGTGTTACAACACAATGTTCTACAGTAGCCTAGAACCGACAAACCAAACCCTGGCTCCAGCAAGAGCCTTTGCATTTTTTAAAACCATGGTACCGCCAGCTGACTTCCAAAGATCCTTAAAGTTGTTATGATAAAGATGGCCTCTGAGTGGGGCGAACAGCAGTTGGCTGCAATCTGCAACCACACCACTAGATGACACCAAATTCTACACACTACCCCTTTAAATGCTGCCTTTCGACATCTGACTCACTGAATTATTTGATGTGGTTCCAGCGTTCCAGGGAACATAATAACATTTATGCAGTGATATTTTCTTTTTCACTCCCATTCATAAGTGGTCATATATTTTTTCTATCTGTCCTCACTAAACAGGCTGCATCCGGTTCCTTCTCTGAAAGCTCCCTGCTGAAAGGTTTTTCTTCTTGTGGCGTTAAGGATATAGAATGCTGATTAGTTCTCTGAAGCCTCATCCATACAGTTTGCATTGTTACATTCGTGAGAGGGATAAAGAGAATCAATAGTAGGAGGTGAGAGGGGAGATGGAGACAGACAATCAGCCAGGGAGGATAGACCAGTTGGCAGGCTGTCATTTGTGAAGGAAGACACAGCCAATTAAGACAAAGGTTGTGGTCTGTGGATTCATGGGAAGAAAGGATTGAACCGAAATAACACTGGCTTTGCTTTAAGTGCAGGAGAGTTACTCTGCCTGATAATGTAACCGCCTCAGATATGCCATCTAAAGACTGGTGGTATCTGTCAACAAATCCCATGAGAAGTCCTGAGTGTGTTAGTCCATTTCTCAAGAATTTCAGACCTCCCTTTCCTGTCTGTGGCACTCAGTCCCAAGCCCATTGGTTCCTACTGAAAACAATTTTACTCTTTGTTTAATTCCTGTTGTGGCCACTCCATGCATAACCATTTTCCAATGCTGAATTAATATTTATTAATCGACTCATGAATAGAATCTTTGAAAATAAAATGTAATTTCTTTACAAACCGCCGTGGCACAAGATCCCAAAGTGATGCGGACTAACCAGAACATGATGAAGCCATGTCGGGCGGCACATCCTCAACATCCTCAGCTGCACTGTCATTACTGGCAGAGAGGAGCAATCATCATCACTGTCACTGGCCGCGTTCCCACTTGAGTCACATGATATCCATCCCGTTAACCTGCAGGCCCATCTACCATATGCTGCTCTCAAGCTCCACTAAATGCAATGATTAAAATGCTGCTTTTGTAGCAAAAGGACAATAAATGATACAAGGATTTTGTCCAAATTAACACTGTATGCGTTCATGGTAATGACGGTGCATGTCCACCAGCAAGACAGTGTGGCTCATCAATGTGTTTTTAATAGTTTTTGCACAACAATGAAGCTCCTTGAGGCGGAGAGATTCTAGTACATGCAGCACCGTGAGGAGTCTGGAATATTGAGAAGGCTCTAAAGCTCCAGATCGTTTCACTTCTTATTGGTTGCTTGTCATATTGGGATTTAGACGTGTAATCTTATTCCACTGCGTTGGTCTGGATTACGCCAACGGCCAAATCCCCAACATGTAAGATTGGCTTAATGTAGCAAACACTCACAGCAGTTTGAAGGATTTAGATTAATAACGGAGCCAGCTCCGAACTGAAATGAAGACCGATATTCTGTGTAAGAGGACCAATAGCCAGCACCTATTTAAAGCTCCCGCTGCACCGCAATCACAATCAGCCCTCCTCTGTTCACATGTCGGCTCCCATTCCCCTCAAATCTGCCTCCTGATTAGAGACGGAGAGAGTGGGCCACGATTCCACTGTTTACCGCCTGCGATGCAACGGAGAGCTGGGGAGACACAATACTGATAAATAGTCTGTGAGGGATTGTATTTGTGCCTCCGCCACAACTAAACCAAGAGAATGTAATCACACAATCACACAACGTGGTCTTGTAGTCTGGATCGGGGATTCACCGTGTGACACCATGGACCAATATTGGTGGAAATAGTGACCTTATTAAATGAATAAATGCTGTTTGTTTTCCAACATAACATCCACTTCCATTCATTAAGTCATTGAGGGCAGTGGATCAGTGTTAAGTGCTCCCTGACCTCATGTCTCCTCACATAACCAAGATCCCGATGAGACCCACACGGTTTCTACATTTATGGGAAAATAGATCGTTGGCACTCCGGTTGTACATTTGTCTGAAATACTTCATTTAAGGAAAACGGCAAAAAGTAAATGTAAAAAAACATATAAAATATTACTCCGTATGAGTACTCTGTGTCACATGCGTTCACATAATAACCTGTGTTATGTTTACTCATGCAGACATCATAAGTGCAACACCTGCACATTTTTAGAAAGTACAGACTTGGTAGATCCGTGGATGAATCATGTGACCTCTTTGGCGTCCCTTTTTAGGCGATCTATAAGATGGTGTCCTCTGTGATGAAGATGCCTGAGGACGAGTCGACACCTGAGAAGAGGACGGAGAAGATCTTCAGGCAGATGGACACCAACAGAGACGGTAGGCTAACCTGGTCTGGTAAAACAGCAGGTTTTACTTATTATTCTAACTTGTGACCTGATCTTACTAATCCTGTTAAATTCCCTTTTGCTGCTTCTACCGAGATACCAAACCTGCTGTAATTGGTCTGTTAAAGGGTTGATTGATTGGTTTTAGGGAAATGAGACCCAGTGGGCATTTCAATTGTAAACGTGTTGAGCGGCTTGTCACCGCCACCTGGTTAGCTGGCCGGCAGCTGTTGTCATTGTCACTGGTTTTTTTCCTTCACAGAGGCACTTGTGGAGCCCTTCAGCCTGAAGCAGCAAGCCCATCGAAAAACACAACGCCTCACACCAGACCGGCACTTTTTAGTCACACAACACACTCCAGTCACACACAACTTAGTCCAGTCCAGAGCCCATTCATGCAGCACACACTCTCCCACAGAGAGATGGACAATTAGTGAGTCGTGTGAGAAGAAAGAGGAGGAGAAAGAGGAGTAAAAGAGGAGAGAGGAGGAGGTGTGCTGACCTAGGGTCGTAGAGAGGCATCTTTAGTGTGTGTGTGTGTGTGTGTGTGTGTGTGTGTGTGTGTGTGTGTGTGTTGTGTGTGTGTGTGTGTGTGTGTGGTGGGTGAGGTTGAGAGACAAGCCGTCCCAATATCGCCACCTGTTGGTGAGAAGTGGAACAGCATTATAATGCATCCATCAAAACCATTCACTGGGTTGAACCCACAAATCCCGTACCCTCCCATAATGACTGTTCAGGCGAATGGATGTACGGTTTTCTACGCCTCGGTTCACCAATGAGATGCACGAACACGCCTTTTCACGGCGTGATGATGACGATAAAACACAGTCGTTTCTGGAAGTTTATGTCATTGCTTTCATTTTCTGTTTTCTGAACAAATTGATAGAATGCAATGTTGCACAGTTAACATGGGAGGTCATTCATTGTGGGCTGGTGTTCTTTACATTTTTAGGTAAGCTGTCTCTGGAGGAGTTCATCAAAGGAGCCAAGAGCGACCCCTCCATCGTCCGCCTGTTGCAGTGTGACCCCAGCAGCGCCGGACAGTTCTAAAGCTGAGGGCGTCAACGCAAACCTGTAAGGCTCACACTCATCTTCACCTGCAACTCATAGTGAAATCTTCAGTTCACTAAACTTCTCTCTGGGAACAGTGAGACAGTTTGGCGAGGCGAGGGTTACTGAGAGTGTAGCTGGTGTTTTTCCAGCGAATGTGGCCGCCAGAGAGAAGCTATTCAGAGGCTGACCGCAGCGTGCAGGACGTGGGATGGGTCATCCACGGTATCAGTGACTATCTGTAGTTCATGGACAGGTATTAGAGACTTTGTAGGAGGTGGCCTGTTATTTCAGAGCAGTTGTTGAAGGTGTTGATGCTCTGAAGAAGCTTCTTATTCTTAAAGCCCCAGTGTGTAGGATTTTATTCATTTCTGAAGTACTGCGGCACTCCTCTTCTTCAAATTTAAACTCTTATCTAAACCCATGATTTTGTGTTGCCTCTCCGTGGGTGTTTATGAGGTGTACTATATCGTGAAACAAGTATTTCTTGAGTTTCTTGACTCTTGAGTCTTTGAAAAGGCGGAGTGTGTAATCTGCTGCCAGAGGTTCTATTCATAAAATAAATGAGTGGTTTGAGATGGAAATATAACCGCAGAAAACTGAAATTCAGCTCTTCCTGCTCTGTAGACGTATTTCTGAGGTAGCAACTGATCTTAGTGAAGGTTTCTTTGTTTGAACTCTTGATGTTTTATGGAGGAAGCCTTAGTTCTGAGGTTGTTTTGTTTTGTTTTTTTGTGATTGTGAGACTCCCTCGTGTCGAGGTATTAATTATACATGTGAATGTGTTTTTAAAGGTGTGCTTTTCTATCCTGGATAAAGTTTCATGTGTGATCTTTATAACGTAGCGTTAAAGCTTCATCGCTGACCTGCGATCATTTCATCTGTTTTGTGATTATGAAAGATATTTTATTGGGTTTACTGTGTGATAAAATGGGCTTCTCTGCGTCAGTAAAGATGGTAATAAAAGTGTGTTATCTCGGGCTATACACAGTGGTACCTTCATGTGATATTAATCATAATGTGATCTGTTTACCTCCATCCGTGTTGTTGCAGTGCTTCTATGGGGGGACTCCAAACGCCCTTAACTCTCCACTATGGAGCAGACTGATGATGTGGAATGACGAGCTGATGACGAGGAAGAAGACAGGCCTTCAACATGCACTGAGGACTTCAAAGATGGGCACAGGAGACAAATTCTCCAGTTTACCCCCCCCCCACACACCCCTCCCACCCCTCCAGCTGTTTATCTAAACCCCAACAAAGACTGAACCCCAAGACTTTCCCAAACCTTCAACCGGTCATCAAACCCCACTGCTAGTAGTTGACCAGGATCCCTCAGTTCTCCTATAGGCATGTCCGATTATAAAGAAGGTCTACAGTAGGTTGTATATATGCAGTATAAACTGGAGTCTCTGTATCCGTGTCTTTGCTTGGCTCTCTGTGCCCCTCCAGCCTCCAGCCGGGCGACACAGAGCCTCTGTCACTGTCATGTGTATCATAGACAGAGTGTGCATGAGACCGGGAGAGAGAGAGAGAGAGAGAGATCCATGACGTAGTAGAGTAACAGGACGTACTGTAGGTGAGATAATTAACTCAGAGAGGACTCCGACCGCTTTTAGTTTCCTCTTTTCTATTTTCTACCGTGAGAATGTGTACGTGTGTTTGTGCGTTTTAACAAACTCGATGGACTTCGTCTCAGACAAAAAATCGAACAGGAAATGTCATGCTACTATGCATATGCGCCCTAATCGGTAGTTTAGATTTCTGCGAGGTCTCGCTGATGTCACGAGGAATCAAACGCAGTCCCTTAATCCAACATCTGCTCCGGTGGTTCTGTCACATCAGAGCGTAAGGGAAATTAAATAAAAAAAACTAGTATTTTAAAGTATTTGAGTACAGTGTAGATATATTGAGGTGCGCCTAAATTTCTAAAGCGAGTTCGGATAGTTTGGTTTTGCTCGATTCATGACAAATGTTGTGAGATTTAACTGTTTATTTATGGTGTTGCGGGATGTCGAGCATGCAAAAACCAGACACCTACTGCGCGGTCGGGGAGGCGCGCTCCTTCACGTTCACTTTTAGATGTTTTTAAAATGCCGCATGTTGAACAGTTGGGTGCAGGGGATGCATAGACTAAATAACATGTATGCATGTCACTAAGTGCATGTGTGTGTTTATGGGTATCAGTGGCTCAACAGCCAGCCGGCCATCCAGCCCCCGAGCTCGCTTCTGTAAGTTAGTCATCGTTAGCGCTACCAGTAGTCGGTGTTATTGACGGCGTGTACACTGCCAAAGCGGACGCGTCTGACGGTTCCCATGGAGAACCTGATGAATAAAGAGAAGTTTTAGGGAGACCGCCACACACACACAATCTATCCATATAAAGACACGCTGTTTAACAGGGATGCTGAGGAGTCAGAGCTGAGAGCCTTTTTCTTCTCTTTCAGCTGAGCTCAATAATTAAATCACCATCCAATTGTATTTGTGACAGAGCCAGACTTCTGCAGTACACGTTCAGTCAACTAGAATATACAGTTTACAGTATTACGTACAATGGACGACATGCTGATACATCAGTATAAGTGTTGAACGCTCCCATTAGAATAAAACACAGGGGTTCTCTCCCTACATCTCTGTTTCGCTTAGCTGTCAAAGAAAAGAGGGCAAAAGCTCCCCTGGAGGTTTTTAAGGAAGGATGAGTGTGATGAGCCTTCCCTGAATGTACGGCGAGGCCGTTCCGGTTACTGCATTATTTTCCAATTAGAAAAGCTTTGAATGTTTTACTAGATAACTGCTGTTTTTTTTTTTTTTTTGTGACGAGAAAAAGAAAAAAAAACGAGAATCACCACTACTGCAATGATACTGTCACCGTGTGTTGCTTTTATTGTATTTTTATGATTTGTTGCTTCTTTTAAAAAAGAAAAAAGGAAGAAAAAGAAAAAGCTACATCAGGTATAGCATCTTGTGGTCAAGTGCCAAATAAAAACAAAACAGTATTGTATGAATTTATACCGTACAATTGTTATCCGTTGAACAAAATGTTTGTAATTGTTGCATTTTGTAGGTTTTGTATGGTATCCTGTATTTAGTGACTGCAGTTTTGGAACACAGGATTCTGTTTTTTGGCAAGAATTAAATTTACAATTTATTGTGTGCAAGCATGTATATCTCTCTGGTTAATCGTCATATTGGGGTTTCAGTGGTAACATGACGGATAAAGTAATAGTGAAGCATGTTAAAGGAATATTTCGTCCATTTGCATTATGCTTTGTATCGTTAGAAACCCAGTCGTGGTCGTGCATCATTCACTCATTTCAGGAGATATCCATATTTCTATTCTGAAAAAGAGCCTTTGATGACGCAAAATTGCGATTTTATACCGGGATAATAATTCACCATGATCGATTATTGTGAGTTTTTTATCCATATTTGAATTTTGTCAACCTTCTGGTGGTGCTAAAGGAAAGATAAGGGACCACCAAAGACGGTTAGATTGACCCTGTATTCTACAAAATAATAATAAAATAATAAATGTAATTTGTATAGCGCTTTTCCAAACCGAAATGTCATGGCATCCATCCAGTAGCTGTTGAGATCTGGATCAGAGAGGTGGATTTCAGCTCCCACATCAGCTTCAGGGTGGATTTCCCCAGCTGTCATGTTGAATGAAGACATATTTCAGCTTGCTAAAATGAAATCTCTGTGACCTGCAACACTAAAGTGCTTTGATCCTTGATTACAGAGAGGAACACGGTGAAACTAGAAAAGGTCGTCTGCAGTGTGAATGCTGGCTGTTGAAAGGCTGATGCTGAACTGGATCACTGCCTTATTGGAGGAAGAAGGAGCTGAAAGAGAATGAATGCATTAGGAATGATGGATGGGATTGAGTCAAATTAGGAACTCTCAATAAGGTATGTTAAATAGTTTCACAAAAGGGGATTAAACTGCTAGTGTAAAGATGTGAAACATTTTAGCGTTTGAGTGGAGAATAAATCAGTAGATGATGGTTGAAAATGCATTAAAAGGCATCTTAAGCAATATTATTATTGTTGAAAAAGGGACGAAGTGGGCAAAATGTTGTGTACGCCATTACAGTGATGTCGCATGAAATAGTTAAATCATCATCAATACTTGAAAAACTAAAATGTTAATCAGGTTATTTCAGGATATTAAGTCACACACAACATAATAGTGAAGCTTTTTCATTTTATTCTTCTCATAGTGATCAGGGGGAAATAAACACTGTAGCCAACACGGATCAAAAACTATTTACATTACAATATATATATATATATATATATACACTTTTTGATTTACTATACAAGGACTTTTTCACATTATACATGGTGTCTTTGTAATTCCTTTTTTGTATTTATTACATCCTATATTATGACATAATGACCTTTTTATTTTTATGGCGTACAATACCATGCTATTTTATGACTTATTATGAAATACTATACTGTAACTGTATTATGACTGCCTTTTAGTGAAACGCCCCATACGTATTTAAGATGCAACATACTGTAAGTGACAGTTAAAATAGGGGAGAACCTCCCACGGTCTGGACTGAACCCTGAACGTCTATGGCTCCGCCTCTGAGCCCTGTTGAACACCACGTGCAAAATGTGTATGTGCAGTTTCAAGAATACGAGTATGGGGGCAGATTAGAAAACTGCTAACGTTTGCTGTACTTAGAATATGTTTGTCCTGGTTAACATGAACACCTAAGGCCAGTTGCTTGGAGTTCCTGTTCAAGGAATTCAAGGATAGAGTACTTATGTACAATAACTGCATGTGTAACTGATTATACAAAGATGGGACCCTTTAAGGCTTTAACTTTAACGAGATTACTGGAAAGTTTAAATAGAAAATATATTTTTCATTTGTCGTGTCTAACAATAAAAGCTGATTTCATACATCGTAAAACTTTACCCAGAGCGGCCTCACACGTATGAAAAGCAAAAGAAATGACCGCATTGACATGGGCTGCAGGGGATCTGGACCAAAATCCACTCATTAAGAACTCATTAAGCATTTATTACCAAATAGAAAGGACAGAAAGCAACCACACTGATGTTTCACACCATGGCATATAAAAGGGTTAGAAAGTGCTATAAAGAGAGACACGTGGCTGCTTATAAAACTATATTTATTGACTCATTATAAGACTGTACATTATGGTGCATGAAAGAGAATGACGTCAGTGAGCGTAACGCGGATAAGAGTAGGACTCGTTGCCCTCTGATTGTTGCCGTGAGCCTCAGAGAAGGATTGTGTAAATGGGCAGCTTATGGCATAAATACTAATGACTAGTCTCTTCAGTGAAAGGAAAAGCACTTAAAACACACACGGGAAGCAAAAGCAGTTTAACAGCATCCTGGAGACTCAATGTCCTGCTCCATAACTATGACACATGCAGTCGCAGAGACACAGCATGTATTCCTTATCTGGTTTAGGAGGGGAAAATGTGACCGATCGATTAAAAACATGGACAAGTGGAAAAAGATGAGAGAGAGAGAATCATGGCATTAAAACAATCTGAGAAAATAATTATTTACACACACACACACAAAACGCACAATGAGCCGTTTACCCTGATATGTTGAGTGCCGTCAAAAGATGCCGCGAAGACTTACTGAAGCGAGAGTCTTCCAAACATCCGAGTCATTTAAAAGCTTCCAAGCTAGAAGAGCTAGCAGGGTGGAGGGCAGGCGGCCACCGAGGCCCTGCTGGTAATTCAATAAGACCACTATACTGGGCCGTCTTCTTCCTGTGAAACCACAGCAAGCTGGCTGGACACTTTGTGGTGACCCTGGACAAAGACCTCCCCCACCCGAGCCACACATCTGAGCACTATCGTACGTTTTTAAAGGGTAAGTTTGTGTTCCTAATGCACAAAATCCTCCCGACAGCAGGTTGTGCAGCAGGAGGAGGTGGACGAGGGTTTTGCCTGCTGGATAGAGTTTAGTCAGAGTTGGACAACAGACCCATGTGTCCTTCCTCAAGGAACACATCATCCAACACTGCTAGCAACGTTGACTTGGCGGCCGGTGAATGCAGTGCCGTGACAGACAGCCGTCAGATTTCCGACAGTGTGACGCGCAAGGATTCGGCTGAGCTCTCGATAGCCAGGATGAAGGTGTCCTCGTTGGAGTAGTGCTGGATGATGTTGTCGTCCATGTTCACCAGGACCCTGAGGAGGACCGAACATGTGAGTGCCCCAATTACTTGAAGGCAGAATCTCCGGGTTTCTTTGTGTTTAGTGCTAATAAGCGAATGCTCCAATATCCTTTCTCACTCACCCTTTTTTGCTTTTTTGATACACCTTGGCCATCTTGTCGACAGGTACTGCATATTTCTCAGAGATCTGTGAAACACAGTGAAGAAAGCACGTTGAAGCCCCCCCTTACCTCTATCGTGACTATTTCAAAAGAAGTGGAATGACTAATCCTCTCTGGCACAGCAGAGGCAACGTGTCCGTCTCATTGTTTCAGCCTGGAGCCGCTCAAACGATCCTTCACCGCTACTCACCGCCTCCATCAAAGCTTTAAGGGTCGGGGTGCGCAGCATTAAGGCATCAAACACTTCATCACACTCCTTCCTCACGTACAGGAGAACTGAAGAGGCATGGAGGAGACGAGCTGTGGTCATTTAAATCAGTCAGTGAAATGAGAAGCGGCGAGAGAGAGAAAAGCAACTTTTACCCACCTTTCCTTTCCACGTCCACTTTGGACTTCTTGGGCTGAGGTGGACAGACGTCCTCCTCGGCAGCACAGGACATCCTCTTCACCAGGACGCTTCTGACAAACACAATCACAACCTTCATCATCATCATCGTCTTTAAAAAGGGAAATCTACAGGATCCCTAACGGGAGGATGAAACTCACCCATCTCTGTCGACCTCCTCGGTGTTGAAAGCAAACACCTGAATATGGAGTATGAAAAAAAAGGCAATATGAGTGACATGTCAAGTGGACGTTTCCCCTGTGTGTGTGTGTGTGTGTGTGTGTGTGTCTGTGTGTTTGTGTGTGTGTGTGTGTGTGCATGTAGAAGGTAAGACAGGGAGGCGTCCCTCACCTGTCCGGCTCTCTGCAGGTTCCCAAAGTGGATGTCAGGGATGAAGAGGACCGGCTGCGAGTCCAGGTCCAGCATGCTTTTGAACAGCGTGCTGTCGGCCCTCTTAAAGGGAGAGTTCTGCCCTGAGCTGCCATTTTTCCCTAATCCAGAGAGAGAGAGAGAGAGAGAGAGAGAGTGTGAACTCTGCATCTGTTGCCAGGCAACCATTCCATGAGTCACTGATCAGGTATAGCTATAGCAAGACGTTATTTCTGCACGAGTGTTACCTTTCATCCTCTTCCTGAGCTGCTTCTTCTCCTCGTCGCGGAGCTTCCTCTCAGCACCCTGCCAAACACACAGACGGGACAGAAAACGCAAAGTACAAGTGAGCAAAGACAGTCAAAGTAAAGCCAAAAGAAAAAAAAGCTGACCAGGGAGGTGACATGTGGCAGCAGGCGAGCCTCACCTTGTCACAGAAGACCTTGATCTGAGAGAAGGCCCTGTGGATAGGCCTGCTGCTGCAGCTGTTGTAGCTGTAGGTGTCGATCTGGATAATCAGAGGCATCCCCTTCACCCCCTTCTGAGAAGAGAAGTCCGTGCTGAGACAGTTCACAGAAATAAAGACCTAGGGGACAAAAAAGGAGGCAGAGGAGGACGGGGTCAATTTCTGCACTTTTGTGACCTCAAACAAGCATAGATAGATAGATAAAGCTGCACTATCTAATGTGTTTTTATTAAGCTGTCCTCCTTTGGTTCTGAACGCTTCTTGCTCTCAGGTTTCTCTTGGAAAAATGGATCATAATCTTAATGAGACAGTGATCAGTGATTCCCAACCACCGGGGAATTCTGCCGTTGCCGGGCGGTATCTGGAAAGATTGAAGAGGAGCTGCCCTACTGATTTGAAAATGCTAATTAAGATTTGATTAAAAACACTGTACCTCTTATTGAGTCAGCTGTATGACTTGGATGGGAGTTCATGAAGAAATAATTATCAAGCAAGCAGAAGGGTCTAAAAGGGAGCAATAACTAGTGGATGAATGGTTGAAATAGTCAGCACAAGCTCGGCTGTGGACTGAAACCACGTACACGCCGTCTCCTAAGCGGGCGTAGTCATGACGCGGTCGCCTCTCCCCCACATCTCCCCAACTGAGCTGGAAAACTTGGATGTATAAAAGCAGCTTGGGTTAGATTTGCATGATGTATTCATACTTTGGTTGGCCAACACTAGATATTTACACAGCGAGCAGCCATATTTAGCGTTAGGAAAATGTGTTTGCTTCACCAACGTTTACTGCCAGACTTCCCTAGACTGAGTTGTTGAGACAGAACGGACTCCAACGAAGTTTCATTCCCTCAGGATTTGCACGTCTGAAACATGTCGGTGTCAGAATGCTCTGGAGATATGCGTCCAAAAAAAGTATATTATAATATTTTGGTGACGTGGAGCGAAAGAGTCGGTCATAGTCTGTGTTCACATCACACACTAGACACCTTCACTAGTCTCCTTTAGAGGCGTGGCAGCAGTGAAACCATCTGTCTTCTACAGTATCTCTCTGACACTTTATCATTGAAATGTTGCGTAAAAGAAATGGATAAAAAGGTTAAAACAGAAAAGATGTAAGTAACGGATCAACCACAGAATTTGTTAGTTAAGTAAATGTAGGGAATACACAAGATAACCCTTTTAAAATTGATAAACCTGTTCAGTAATGGTCCAAACCTGGCTAAAGACTTAGTTAATTAGTTTTTTATATGGTTTAAAAAGTTAAATATCATAAAGTTTTAAATAAATGACTGAATGAATACATTTAAAAAGGAAATGTTAGGTGGTGTGACAGTTCCTGGGGGCCTCTATGAAAACGTCATATATAAAAAGGATGAAGGAAAATGTACCGCTTTAAATTCAAATGAAGTAATACCTGGTAATTTACAGACCATAATCATAAAAAGGTATTATTTATTTTAATGAGGGAAAACCTCTTCGCCCGTCATCGATCGCTTTCAAAGACCTTCTTTTTTCCCGTGTGAATCTCACCCTGACTCAGTGATGAGCGAGAGGGTCACGGGGTCATGAGTCACAACACTCGGCCGTGCAAATGTGTCCCGTCATCTCTCCGCACCTCTTTATCTGCTGGCAAATACGCTTGGGAATTGATTTAGAAGGAAGTGTGTTTTGCCTTACAGAAATACTGAAATCCTAAATCCCTCCTTAATGATGTAGCAGAGCTGCTGAATCTTTATAAGCTTGTATTCTCTATAAATCTCACCCAAATGGCAGTAAAGTCGTCGAACCATTTTAAACTATGAAGTGCACACAGTTAATTATACTACTTGCAGATTCCTGCCAAGATAAATGATCTAAACCGAAAAAAAGCCTCTTGATATCATTTTTCCGGTTGAACAGGTCCGACAGCCTGAGTAACAGGTCAGCAGAGGTGGATAACGGTAGAGATTCCTCCCCGGCAACTTTCCCACTACGCTGCATCGTGCCCGGACCTGCCGAGGTGACGGCGGATTGCTGGGAAGGCCTGCAGCACAAACGAGCCTCCTACACGCCTCCACAAATTCACACCTCCACAGACCCGAGCCATCTCTACTTCACCAGAAGCACCGGACGTGTTGCTGCTAGCATCTGTGTGTGAGTGTAGGAGGCTTGTTGTGTTCAAATACCTTCCCAAAAAAAAAAAAAAAAGAGGAGTTCGTGAGGGCGTTAGAAAGTGGCTGCTCGCTGCCATCCGCTCAGGCAGGCACAGGCAAACAAACATCACGCAGGAAGCAGCTCATCTCCGCTGCAAACACATTCCACGCTCCATTACGATGGGGAGGATGACCGTCGCTTGGCAACAGCAGAGCCATGCCAAAAAAAAAAAAAAAAAAATCTACCAAAATTATGTTGGCCAGCCCATCAGAGCCTGATTGGACATCCAATTATGTCTGGAAACTGGCAGGCAGCAAGAAAACGACGCCATTATGGTTTCTATTAACCAGCTCAGCCACCAGCATTCAATACTCTTGGATCCGAGCTAATGTTTCAGTCTCAGAAATATGGAGTTTTTTGGAATTTAAAACATGCTGAGGGCTACTGCAATATTAATAAGTTGGTTTTAGATATAAATATAATATAGGAATTGATCTAGTTGATATTCAGTGCAACAAACTGCAGTCAAATCTGTGTTACATGAGTAAGATGTGAGGGAGGTGGGGCATTTCGGGGTGCAGGAGAGTGCAGTTTTCTGCTTCCCAGATATTTAATCGGACATTTGTACAGACATTTTCTCCTGTAAGCACATTCTGCATAACAATGTAAATCCAATGGGACAAGATTTCGTTATCGAAAGCATTCTGGCTTCCATTTGTAGCCCAAGCAGTATTGACCAATCAGGGGAGGTCTTTTTCGTTGCATGCAGGTAAACGGTAAAAAAATCCCGTCTGCTTTATTTAGCTCCATCCAAGTCATGACCTAACAAGACCAACATGTCAGTTTGAGACTAACATGCAGGTCCTCCCCTCACTCATCCTCTCTAACAGTCTGAAGCCACACCATAAGAAAAGCATCAGCAACATCAGCATGAGAACAACATGTTTGGAAAATCATTAAAAAAAAAAACGTGCAAACATTTGTTTACAAGCACTAAGCCCGATGGGAATGTCATTCTTTTTTCCAGGTATTTAGTCATAAACCCAAGTATTTCGCCAATTTAAATTGGGATCAGATGATGGCACTCATGAAACCACCAAAGTTTTTTCATTCCCAGAGGAACTTCAACGTCTGCGTCAAATTTTGTGGTAATCCATCCCAAAGTCGTTCTCACTCGAAACCAAATGTGCTGACCAGTCACGAGATGAAAAGTAATAAAAACTGAAAACGTGAAAACTCATGACCAGAGCGGGCCTATTGAAAAGAGAAAGAAAATAGAAAACTTGCATTCTGGGAAAGTGTAGGATCAAGTGTTTTTAGGGACTAGAAGGATCCAGAAGGATCCCTCCTCCCTGGCTGCTGGAGGACTGCATGTATAGATTTTAACTGTAGCTGCTTTCCATCTACACAAGGTCTGCAGTACACTCTCAAAATCACAGTGGTGTCCTGTTCAACAAGCCCACGGTGAGTGAACACAGCCGGACGCTGGATCCTCCCAGCGCCTCCCGAACACAACAAAAACCATTAGAGCGGAATGAAGATTTACGCCAAACAGTAAATATTTATACAGAAAGCCATGTAGCTGCAATTACCTCTGGTACAATGCGGCGGTTTGTGGCGCTCTCATTAAGTTTGAGCCCAAAACACCCCGAGGGTGGGCTGATGCTGGGTGTGGGGCTGTTTACATGCAGCTAACCATTTGTCTTTTCTCCAACTAACCACCTTAAAACAGAACGAAAGATGAAACCCAAGAAGTGGCTTTTCGTGGTCTGAAGTGCGATGTGGCCGGCCTGTCGGCGCCTCGGAAATAATGACCCAACAAGAAAGTGGGAGATGCTGCCTCCGTCATGGAGGACAAAAGGAGGAGTGTAGCATACATGCTCCAACAGCTATTCTGTGGTTTCATAGGGCAATCTTTCCCACGGGTACCAATGAAATGAAAGAAAAAGATGACTACAGATTTGTGTACCTGCCCGAGTGAAGGTAAGAGAATACAAGGTTGTTGTTTCACATATCAATAATTCAACACATCAACCATTTCTTTTTTTTTTTTTTACCTGAGCTTCTTCGCTGACATCCCATGTGAAAGACACGGCGTTGTAGGCAATTTCCTCCACGTTGCCGATGGTGTTGAAGCTCTCCTTGTAGTCGGCTGCATGCAAAGTGAGGAGTGGAGAAAAGCTTGGTGTCAATTGTTTTTCCTTCATTTCAGAGCTCTTTCAAAATTCTACCACTGGCAATAAAACAGCACAACAAACACTGCACTACAATTTTTTTTAAAAATCTATAAAAATGGACCGACTCGCAAGTTTCATTTTATTGTTGTAGCCGAAAGTTTTTTACTTTTCCCAAATATTTGCTTCTTGGTGAATATTGGACACCTGTACCTTGAACACTATTTAATTAACACAGATCTGAGCTAACAACTCAGACACTGCTTCTTTATAAGAGCCATATATGGTGTTGTTTCACCTGTGAAACTATTTTCAGCAAAGCATGTTCCAAATTATTAACACCTAACCCATGGGCTTATTTCCACCTGCATACGTGAGGCTCTAGATTTGACCGTGGAGCTTGCCACAGACAAAAACCACCACAGTCTGCCTGAGCTGCCTCATTCCATCGTGTTTTCAGCCACATGTTGAGGCCTGCGTCTTGCTGATGGTGCAGGATATGGCTCCGCTCCAGGCCCCCACCTATTTCTCCTGTTAACGTCTATGCAAATTCAGACCCACTGGCTGTCTATCCACCACGCTCTTGTGGGAATCGGGGATTGACAGTTATTCAAATTGTGTCAGGTTTTCACCTGAGGATATGTGACGGGATCCTCCTGCAGACTTGCCACCTGCTCACTCACCTTTTTTTTTTAAACTCTGTGGGTTTGTGGAACTTAGGTGTCCCAACATCTATATCTAGGTGTGATGTGTGTGCCATTTTTGTATCGGGGCCTGTACCTGTTCTACTTATCAAGCCCTGAATGTGGCAGGCACGCCTGTCAACACTAATAACCATCTTACCAATGTCCAGGACTCTCTGTTTGGCCGTGTGCTGGCGGGAGTGCCAGTATTTCCAATTCTTCAGCTGCTCGTCTCTGCACTTGTCTTCCCCAAAGACAACCATGATAACACTCTGAAGTAGAAGCACAAGATATATCACAGTATAATCAGGCACGAACACGGTGAGACAGATATTACATTTCTCAGTGTAACAGGATTTCATGCTACCCCACAATAAGCTAAGATCCTCTACCTCCACGCCTCCTCTCCATGAGCTACGTCCCCTCCCTCACCTGGACAATATTGTCCCGCTGCCGCTCAGAGCCTCCCATGGTGCATTGCTCATTACTGGACGGGCACCCAGCAGGCCCCTGTGACGGCGTCGGTCCACTCACCCGCACTTTGCCTCTGGGCTGACATAGGGAGGATCTGAAGTCGGCCTTGGACAGTGTCAAAGCGTAGAACTGACCCCGGTTCAGGTAGGCCATTGGTCCTTCTCCCTGCCACGGCCGCAGCGACATGCTGGCCTCCAGACTGTACTGGAAGCCGTCACTACAACAACATAAGCATGTGTGGGACTACAATTACAGCGTGTATGCAGGCCGGAGGAAAAAAGGCACTAAGAGAATAATGATAAACACTAAATGTAAGATACCTTCATGAATGAGAACTTTTTACCCATCCTTAATAGATAGAAGAAAAGGGTGCGTTTCTACATTTCAACAAGTGGTTGTTACGGCTCTAAACGTTCATTAAAATTATTTATCAAGAGGTTCGCCCATATTCAACAGCACGACTATAAACCATAACTCTAGTGGTACGTTTCTTATTGTCAGCAAATCCCATCAAAAGATCAGAACAACCAATCAATGTATAAACCAACAAGTGTTGTGTGTGTGAATCAAAGTGTGAAATATTTTAGTTTATAGAGCTCCATTGTTGTCCAAAAAGTATTAAAAAAAAATGGGAATTGTAATGTGATTACAAAGAAAATACTATATATTTAACTCAATCCTTCATATAACATGTACACAAATGTACATGAATCCAAATGTTTTTCTAATAGACTTCTATGTAAGGTCTATGTTTCTTTGATACATAGGTTAAGTGAGAGTTCATGTTCATCTTCATTAGGAATATATGGGTTCGAGGGGGAGAGACAGACCTGGTTTTGGTCTTGTGAACAATAACCAAAATATAGAATATTGCCAGTCTCATCCTCCATCACATCCTGTTCACTTATCTGTGAATGTTGACTTACATTGGCTGGTTGTAGTGGAATTCCTCAACTCCTGAGTAGGGATTTCTGTGGTATACCTGTTAAGAAGAATACATACTCTTTTTCAGAAGGACAATCCTACAAATGTGCTGCAAAGCAAGACACGAGACCAGCTCCAGCTCGCCCCCCTTTTGCAGGACAAATCTCACCTCTCCTTCTGCAGCGTCCTCATATGTGCTGTCTGGGGTGCTTCTCTGTTCGTCTTTCAAGTACACAGCGCGGGGCTGATCATAGCGGCTCTGCTCATAACCCATCCGTATCTCCTCTCTGGGTTCTTCTCGGTAGGACCCCCCGGAGCAGGACACCCCCATGGACCTCTGGCCCTCTGTCTTGACCAGAGCCAGCGCTGCCGCACCTCCACTTTTACCGTCTCCTCCTCTGGTGTCTCCAGCGAGGCAGGTAGCTCCATACTTGCTGCCCTGGTGTTCTGTCACGGTGTTGTTGTTCAGGGAGAGGTTGACAGGCATGGATCTGAGCGCCTGAAGATGGCGATCTAGTACCTCCAAGTTCCCGCAGTTGTCGGGCCCAATAGCAGAGGGCTCTGTGGGTTTAACAACGCTGGAGGCACACCTCCTCTCTTTGGGAACCTGACAGGGGCATAGGAGAAGAAACTAATCAGAACAGATCTTATTTCATCACAATCACGTTGATGATGTCAACCTTTCCCACACCTTGTAGTAGTCGTACAGCAGTCCCAGTGCTGCGGCACTGTCTTCGTCTCCATTGATGCTCATCATGGCCTTGGTGGCCGCAGTCAGCGGGTTCTCCAGGTAGCTCCTCCACGCCTCATCCTCGGTGCTGAAGGATCTGCGTGAGGGCACCAGCCCTTCATTCGGAACCACCACCACCAGCCGTTTGCTGAGGAGACGGTGGGACGAGAGTCAAAGTCAACCTGTCATTAACAGAAGCTACGCCTGCCAAGCCGCCAAGTCTGCCCCGGGCTGTTTCTCACCAAACATCCGTCTAATCACGCACTCCATGTGAGATGTGTTTATGTAAGTCCTCTTCTGGACAACGCATTTAAATGAGAAGAGGACGTACTGATCCAGTTCGTAAAAAAATGTCATGCGGACAAAAAAAAGATGTCATTTTGAGAGAGGCTGGCATAATATTCACAGTGAAGTGAAATCATTTGCAATTATTATAGTGCATATGTTAAAAAATGGAACCAGACTTCAAAAAATGACAGTGAGGTTTTCATCATACACATTGTTGGTATATGAATTATTTAAAGACACATTTAGGGGTCTATTATCTGCAGTACTGATAAAAACCCTCTTATCAAATAGATGTTAAAGAAACTATCATTTTTATGATTTTTTTGTTTTAATGACAAAAGTTCTGCTGCCTACATGTAAAAAAACAAACAAAGAGACAAAAGACATCTAAAGTATTTTAAGCACTTGTCGAAATAGTGAGTAAAACTGACAGATGTTATTACCCGCAATAGTAATGACTTTCTCTTACCTGTCTAGGTCCATGTTGCCTCCAGGACTGTGTGTTTTCAAAGACCAGCTTGAGAAACTGGACTTTCTAGTTAGTGCAGGTAAGCTTGTGTGTGAGACTGAAAAACTAGGCGTGCGGGAGGCTGGCTTTATTTAACCTCTCAGTGGAAACAGCCAATGAAATCCTTTGTAAACGTGCGCGCTCAGGTATGTTCGTGTCAGATCAAATTTACACCTGCGCTCACAAAAAAAAAAAAAGCTAAATATCACGCACCTGCTGATTTAGCACCCCGTTTAGCTAAGTTCTTCAAGTAAAAGATGTGCATCCCACAGCAGTGGCTGAACAAATAGGATAAACGAGGAAACGCAAATTGCCTCGCGTATTGGGCAGATGTTCCTGAACAGGTGGCGCAGTCTTTTTCCCATTGGTGGACGAGAAGAGGAAGGGCGTGGCCTGGAAGAAACTGAAAGGTGGTCACGCTGATGTTGTTTGGCTGACTTTGGCGTATTTCTTCCAAGCTACGTTGTGCTCTGGTGCCAATGAACAAAAAAACAAGTAGTGCATGACGTACCAGCTTCTCGCTCAGTTGGACCGCGGTTTAAGGGTCACGAGTGTTCAAAGACAGTGTGTTAGTGAGACGTTAATGAGAGGTCAAGTGATTTTAATTGATAAGAACCCCTCATATTAACATGATGATGAGACGTTATGTGTGCACACAGGGAACATTAATAATAATGAATAGGTTTCAGGTTTGTATTATAAAGGATAATATAACAGAAACAACAGTGTCTTATCAGTACAGCAGCGAATATGCAGTAGGAGGAAAAGTATGGAAGCTGGTCTGAATAAACTTGGCCGTAGTCTGTATGTACCGTGACATCTTGTGGTAGGCATTTCATTTTGCACCATGCAGACCGAAAATGTTAATCAAATATGTCATCCACAAATGTGGTTGTCTTTTTTTCGCGTCATATTTATTCATATGTGTACGTGAATTGCTGCTATACACGTATAAACTTCAGCACATTCGTATTTCAGGTTGTTTCTATAAGCCTTTCCTGTTGCAAGAGAGGGTAGAACTCATGCTGCCTTTAAGTGTTGTCAGAAATGCTCCCATTTCACCCGTATCCCTACAACCCCGGCGAGGCGTAGCCTGTTTGTGAACGCGTGAGGCGCGACCGCCGACGACACCTGAAGGCAGCACAGCGTATGGTGTGGGCATGCGCATTAGCGCAGTGAGGACGAAACCATTGGAAGAAGCTCGAGGGGTCCTCAGAATGTGACATAGCGTTTACTTCCGTGGACATCCTCTGTAATACATCCATTTTCACTGGTAAGGCTTTTAGAAAATATTGTTTTTGACTTTTAATGCTTAATATGAGTGTTCATTCAAACTAATCTAACGTTACCTAAGCTAGCATCAGCGATAGCGACCGGCTAACAGAGTTGCCTGGCCCGATTAGTTGGGAATTGCATTTCCGTTAACATTACAACGTTATTTATACAATATTTGTCCTTGAATATCGTGTCCACCGCACTTTTCATTGATTATAATGCCAGCATTGTGAGCATTTAGCTAAACCAGTCAGATAACGTTAGCTGAGGTTAGGTAGCCGTATGAGAGCAATGCATTGCGGAGACTGAGCCTCGGTGGGCGGGTCGATGACATTTTTAATGTAAAGGCTCCCGAGTAAGTAAACATAACATACAAACTGGGAGGTAAATTGTTACGTTACCTACATTTCTGATTCCCCCCTGTGTTTTGATAGAATAACAGCCCTTCCCCGTCAATATCAGCCCAAATAAAGTTTACAATCATATCACTGACCTAGTTCTGCTATGTCTATTATAACTTTTGTATATCTGCAGTCTGATTTTCTTTGGGGAAATTTCCAAGTTAATTGCCTTATCCCCTTGACCCAAAAAGAGTGGCAATTAACCTAGTTCTTAAAGAGGTTTCATAGCCACATGTGGAAGTCTTCTGACAGCTGTTCTTTAATTGTTAATCATCAAGGTTGCTTCATTTGAAGCCTCAACTGTTGTGTTTCCTTTCCATCACCTTCTCACAAGCGTCTAGCTTTTGTACTCTTTCTCACATTCTGACTCATTGCCTTCCTCTTGGTGTTGCACTAATACACTTCGTGTGTTATTTGTACAGGTCAAAGTTCAGATATGATCATTGGGCAGCTGAACTTCCAGTCCCAGCAGAAGAATGCCAAAAGGCAGACAGACATCAAGAAGAGTGAATGCCACGACCAGAAGGCAGCAGCTAAGCCTGCTTTAGTACACACATGCACTGTGTGTCGGGTATGTTATTTCAAAGTGGAATGCTCTCAAGACCAGCTTGTCCCTTTTTTTCCATGTTCCTCTATCATTTTTTAAAATAAAAGTATTGTTTTGGGGGATATGAAGAATATATTTAAAATACTGTCCTACACGTGTACTGAGATTTTTCATGAAATGTGTCTAGTTTGTGGCCACTATGTAACTTTCTTATGTGCAGGTTGTAAAAGTTGACCAGAGAGGGCACTGCAAGTCTACTCATAGCAAACACTTTTCATAGAGAAATGGTGCGACTGCATTAAACAGTTATATTATATTCCACCTTGTGAGAAGGTTTCTGTTGGGGTGAAATAAAAGTTTGCACTCTCCCTACCCAGCTTCTCATTGTAATAAGTATGTGGCATAAGTGTGTGTACCACTGTTAGTATTTGATAATGAAGTCTAACCTGTCTCCCACTGTCATCTCAAAGGCATCTGTGTGAACAGTCTCACGTTACTTAGCATCATGCAAGGACAATAAACTGGATAGAACTAACAGTAAGAGATGTAATATATACAAAGGACTCAAGTCTGGACTGACAACCAATTGTTTTACTTTTGTAAAAATAATTTCTTTGTCTTCACAATGTAATGTAAACCATTTTAATAAAAGTGTTACTTTTATATGAACCATTACTTGGTCTGTAATATATGTGTGTGACTGTTCGGTTCTTTATTGGCCTTCTGAGCTTCCACCTATATGGATTATGGCAGAATGACTACTCCAAGTTGCGGTTGGGTGCATCCTGTTTGCTTTAATTCTCCTCTAGATTTGTCTAGAGCTTGATTGGAGTCCTGGTAAATAGAGTTGAAAGCAAGCAAGACGTAGTTTAGAAAGCAACACATCTCTGTATGTAAAGTCCCACAATTCATGCTGCATGTCAGGACAAAAAGCAAGCCATGTAATGAAAGTAAACCCTAGATGGCCGCTTTCAATTGGGAAACAAATGGCCAACAATCACACAGGCACACAAGCGCCTTACTGCTTATTGTAATTGTTGAGACATGTTAACAAAATCATAATATGTTTAATGGATAATTATGAGGAGAATAAGTGGAGCTGGTTGGGATTTTGCAACTTCAGCAGCGTGATCTCCTGCAGGCACAGAGGCTTGAATCCACATTCATCAAAGGTCTTGACAACTCCATGACTCAGCTCGTTCAGCTGTGTTTCCTTTTGGGAATTCTACTTGGTACTGCCCCTGACGATGTAGCTGAGTTGAATGACGTATATGAAGAGACTGATTGATAGACAGAAGTCCCTTTGTTTATTATATGTTGGTCAAATCCACCAGTTGGTCAAGAAAAGACATCATTGTTACATGTAATTATTTATTTTTTTAATTTAAATATCTCACAATGTTGCTAGGAAACACTTGAACCCTTGTGTGTGTGTGTGTTTGTGTGTGTGTGTGTGTTTGTTCTCAAGATGTGGTCGATACACTGAATGAGAACTCACCTAACTGGTTATGTGTCTTTAAATTGTCCCTCGGCTTACTCTGTTTTTCCTTTACTCCCTCTGGTTTGGTACTACAACCCTCTTGACCACACCTTAACAAGCGAGTTGTTGCCTGCATTTCTACAGCCCACACGATCTGATTTGCCCTTAAATAGGTTACAAGCTTGAAATCTTGGCCCAAGGGGAAAACATGTGACAAGGCAGAAATAGCTTCACTCTCCCCCCTTGGAAACCAACCAGAATGCAGAAATAGTGGTTTCTATTAGGCAAGACATACTCTGTAGCACTGTGTTCTAGTTTGTGACGCCCTCAGCATTTCCAGCATTTCCAGCATTTCCAGACCTGATTTCACCAGTAGTAGATAATGACAGTATCTAATTTTGTCAGAGAAATACCATTGGTAACTGAGGAGCTTGGTGGTCTGTAAACATCACCCATCATCTCCACACAGCCATAATCAGTGTCAAAGCACCCATATCAGTGTTAGTCGTTATACAATAGGCTATGTGCCGTCTGTGTATCTTTTCTGACACCACATTGTGCTCTGTGGTCAAAGGATGGTTTTGAACCTAAATGAAATGTTGACCTTGATATCGGTTACTGAGTCAAGTTGAGGTCTTCATACATTTGTGTCTCTGTTTTCTACTCAGATGAAACCCGATGGCACATCAAATATAATAAGTGCATGCAATGCATTTGCGTTTGTAAATTGATTACATCACGAGTGTGACAAAGGTCGTAGTTGTAATTTTAATTTGCTACTAAATCTTCAAAATGTGCTTATATTGACTAGATTATTTGTTTCATAAAGACGAGGAAAGTATTAGAAATGGGAGGGGAAACTACACCTCCCACAATGTCTCGTGTGCCGGTTGCCTTGGTAACGTTTGACGTCATGCCCCCCAGCCCCCTCCCTGCTCTGGCCGTGCCTTGGACTGGTGTGATTGGAGGGAAACCCCGTGGACTGCATTCAGACAGACGGGCTGAGAGAATCAGCTGTAGCTTGGCACGCCGAAATTTCTCCTATCTGCCGTACTCAGGTATGAAAGCAGTTAAACTTCTAAAAGTACACTTTAACGTTAGCATAATCTGTCTTTAGGATTTACAATTTATCGTGAAATGCAGAAATAATGGAAGCGCGTCGCCTGTGAGGGATTGCTTGTAGCCGCGACAATCATGAGACCCAAGAACAATGGCTAGCTTAGCTACAGCTCGGGATGTGTCTAATGGCTGGTTTTAAAATGGAAACGCAGACGTGGAAGGCGGGTCAGGTCGAAGGTTGAAGCTCTGATATTCTGTCGCATTGGCTACACGCTTCATGTGAACGGACGTTAATGCCATTTATGCGGTGTGTAAAGTCTGCCTGTGTATCGTTAAGAAATAACAAGGCAACCATGATTAGGATGTATTGTCTTGGATGAATAATTATCGCACGTAACGTTAAATGTGGTTGGAATTCTTCCGGCATTTTCTAAAGATCGCAGCTGCAATACTATGCAATCGCGGGCATTACCAGCAAGGTACAGATACTTCCGTCCCATGGCAACGTAGTTATATTTGTTGATTTTAAGTGTCGAGTAGGTTAACCTATTAATGGAAGCAAAACTGCGGGTACGAGATGAAGTGAGATTCACAACACATCTTTCTCAAAACAAACGTTAAACACCGATGCACACCTATTTTAAAACCTCGTCATATTACGAGAGTAGCTACAGCTATTTTTTGATTGACTCTTATGCAATTTTTATGTACTGTCTTGCTTGGAATGCTTGGATTCAGGAAATAGTCGGCGCCATACTGGAAACTGGTCACGAGGGCCTAGCGGTAGCGGTTGCTCTTCATTCTCTTGAATTGCGTTTCTTTTCGTCACTAGTTAAGTCAACCAGACACAAATTATAATCGAAGCGTCCCTTGGTTCGCGTCGCCCAAATATACCTGCATAACCACAGCATTCCGCTTTAATTTGGCCATTTAGTTTCCGTGTTCTCGCTTGTTGGGTGAGCCACAGGTACAGGGATGGGTGTGGTGTATGTGTGTGTACACGGCAGGAAGAGGGGGGCACATCTGCGTCTGCTCTCGAGACTAGCTAGTAATGCAAGATCCAGTTATTCTTGCATGTGCCTGCCGCATGTATTCTTTCAATGAATAGTCACACATCCATGCCTGACTTCGACTGGAACTACGGTGCTACACTACCAGCCATTCCGTGCTAAACCGGTTACACATCCTACCATTTGAACATATCCCCGAAACTGTAAAACGCATTTACTTGTGTGATTTTTAGATATGGTTGTATTTTTAAATTGTGATAGAAATGCTACAATACGATATTTGTTACTTTTCAACGCGCTAGCTTCATTTTCTAGAGACAGCAACGCGTCATGCTCTCAAAGCCACGCCCACAAATTTAGAAAATAATTAATGACATAATATGCAACCAAGGGCTGAAACGCTTACAGAATGCCGACATGCTTGCTGGAAACATGAAAATTCAGCATGCCAAAGGATCATTTTAGCACCCTGTGTTAACCCAGGATGCAATTAATAACTTAAAATCATGAGGGGATGGCACAAGTAAGCAGTGGGCAGGCTAATGTGTTAGCAAGTTAATGCAGTTTGCTGATGATCTGGCAAATATAATGTTGCACTGCTTTCTGATTGCATACTGTCAAATCGCTTTAGCGCAACCTACAACTGACATCTGGAATATGATCTCAGTTTTCCCATTCCTCTACTCTGTTCCCGGATAAAAACAGGGTTCTTTCTGGGTTCTTTACCATGTTAGTAGTGCATCCAACCACCATTTTAGGTGTTTTTGTGTTTACAAGGAGACGAAAGTCTGGGTGTGGTGGGACTTAATTGCACTCTGACCCTATGGTAACGTTAGTCCTCCTGTTTGACAGATACACATTCTAAAAAAACGACTATCCTTCTGAAGAGTTTTCATCAAGCTGATCAGTTGGACGTTGTCTGCTTAATGATTTTAGTGTATGTGTATATATATATATATATATATATATATATATATACATACATACACATATACATACATTTTAACAGTTTATTTGGTTGCGTAACCCAATATAGGTTGCATATAGAATTGGATTTGTTTCTATATGCCAGGACAGCTTTTGAACTAGCCCCACTCCATGGACCCTGGAATGGAAAAAGGAGATTGATTCTGTGAAACCCCGATGGCTATTTTGGATGGGCCGGCTATTGATCTAGCAATGTGAATTTCGCTGTGTCAAGTCTACATATCACTGCATTTACATTATATCTGCTGGTACTTTTCCCTTTCACAACAACCTTACTTTCTCCTCTTAACAAAGTAGCTAAAACAGAATTTTAGTCCTCATGTTCACAGGCCTGCAGGCTCATTTTCAATTTGAATGCAACTGCATGTTTCCTTACTGCCCCTTCATATATAGCTAACAAATATTCCTTATAAAACAATGGCTTGTCCAAGTATCCTTTCCCTCCCATAGCCTTGAGCCGTCGAGGTCAGTCTTACTTGCATTTAACCAAGAAATGTCCTTTCTTTCTGCCTTTCTTTGTCCAGTGAGCAGTCATGAGCGAGGCACCCCAGAAGGAACTGGTGCAAAAGGCCAAACTGGCCGAGCAGGCTGAGCGCTATGATGACATGGCTGCTGCAATGAAGGCTGTGACGGAGGATAGCGATCAGCTGTCAAACGAGGAGCGCAACCTGTTGTCAGTGGCCTACAAGAATGTGGTGGGTGCTCGCCGCTCCTCGTGGCGTGTGGTGTCCAGCATTGAGCAGAAGGCTGATGGCAGCGAAAGAAAGAAGGCCATGGCCAAAGAGTACCGGGAAAAGATTGAGAAAGAGCTGAAAGAGATCTGCAAAGATGTGCTGGTGAGATTTATAACTTTTCATAAGATAACATTGTTGCTTTTGTCTGTTTTATAGCTTTTTGTCATTTAGACAAAGGTGTGTAACTTTTACATAACTTTGAGAATATCTGAAAAAGGTTATGTCTCATCATGGGGTTAACATTAATATTCCATGGCTCTGAATAGCTCATGGTTTAAGGTGCAGTGTTTTCCCTAGAATTTTTTTCATCCCCGGTGGTGGCCACATCAGTGTTTCCCCTAGATTTTTTCCAGGCACAGTGGCAGCCACTTACAATAACATATTGGTGTGGTAGGCTTCCGACAGAGACACAGCAGCCAGTTGATGTATATTTGCATTCAAATTTTTGTTCATTCTATATATAAATGACTTGAAACTTATGCATTTATTGCATAAAATGAGGGAAAATGGATATTTGGTAGGGATTCGCCGATATTACTTTTTTTTTTCAGGTCAAGTACAAATACATAAATTTCAGTAGTTGCTGATACTGAGTAATCACAAGTACTTAATAATGCCATGACTGCTTTGACACTAACTTTGAAAAAAAATCTCATCAGGTAGTCCTCGCTGTATCAAATAAATTAAAATACAACATGATGCTCTTGCTGAGATTTTAACATTCAACTTTTTGTTTTCCGGATACAAACGGAGCAGTTTGCAGTAGGAGCAGCTTGTCACTTATGAGAATAGCGCTTGTCCCCCTTAAAGGTTGAGGTTGAGTACGTCGATGCTTCCTTCGCACACTTGTTGGAGCGCTCTGGGGGAACTGCTTTGAACAGTGGTCTGAATGAAGGAGGCAGGACTTTTTGGTCCGGCGATGCGTTCAAAGTCCATGTGGTTTTCCCTAATGCCTGCCTTTAAAGGCCAGTCCACCTTAACTGTTCCTGAGACGGAGAAGCCAGAGTTGTTGCTAACTTCAGGGCTGACACTTTCATTATCAACTTGTGTGTATTTGTAGCATTTATTCAGCGACAAACAAGTGGTACCCACAATGCACTGCTGCATTAATTAATGTTACTGCTGACTTCATACTCACCGCCACATACAATCTCTCGACCGGACACTCGTTAACGTTAAGTCAGGGTGTAATACATTGGTGAAACCCTTACAGATTATGTCAGGCATCACAGCTAAATTAATTGATGTGGTCTGTTTAGCTACATACTGCAGCTGCTGATAGATTATGGATTGGACATGTTTGTGCATCGGGTTATTATTCCAGCTGGGTGGCTTATTAGGCTCAACTCAGAAGGGTTAATGTCATGTTGCTTCAGCGTTATCGACAGCGGTTTTATCGGAGTAGCGTTAAGAGTATGAGTACAGTATCGCACCCTGTGCTGGTATTGGAGTATCCGTAATATTTGGTTGATTTAGTCAGATGAACATTTTATGTCCTGGCGGGGCTTCCATTGAAATGACGCAACACCTTTTCCTTTAACATTGTAGGGGAAACACTGAGGTGGATAAATAGTTACTATTCAATTCAAAAGACCCAAAAAAACTGGATATAATAATAATATTATAATATTCAGCAAGTACGGTTGACGTGTGTTTAAGTCAGACTCTTTTAGAGGCACATCTATTAAGAAGTAACTGAAATAAAATGGACATGTTTAGAAAACATACCTCATTACTTAATTTGGCCATTGGAGATGATGTGAAGAAATGCTGGATGACACAGTAGTGAGTCTAACTCCAGTAGCACCTCCTTTCAACAGCTCATGTTTTTGAATGTGTCATTTTCTGTCAGCAAGCAGCGCAACAACGCAGCAGACTGTAAAGTACCACGCCTTGAGTGCTTGATTTCTGTCCCTGCACTGATGACCTATAGCATATGATGGCTTCCTCCACACACATGAAAAGGGATATTTTAAATGGTGGGAAATTATTTAATAAGATTTCACGTTTTTAAACACAATTTCAGTTGGAATTGTTTTATTGTAAGAAAAACTGTAATTGTCATGAGCGTCTCAAAAGTGTAAATTGTGTGAATCTCGCAGTCAGTGTGTCAGAGTTCACAGTCCCACACAACATATTTCCTGTACCACATATTTTACCCGCACTACTATGCATGTGGTATTTAGAGCCCTGCATCTATAGGACCTCTGCTGCTGTTCTTCTCTCAGTCTGTGCATTATCTGCCTGGTGACTCACCATGTCCTAATCCTATAATGACAGCCGCTGAGCTACCAGCGCTCTGGTTTGCTGACCTCCACTTTGGCCGAACAGCCTTATGGTGACCGAAATAGAGGGATGAGCGTAAATAGGGCAGAGGAGGAGGGATGTAGCACAGGGATAAGGCTGCGGTATACGAGAAGCTGAACAGTTTGTATAAGGTGGTGTCTGACCACATCCAATGATGTGTTTATTCCTGTTTTGTGATGGACACAGTAAAGGACAGCAAATAAAGCTTGCTCCCATAAACGGGGACAAATGCGCTGAATCAAATGGGATAACGACTCCTACCTATTAACAAAGAATGGTTGTGAAAGTCATAGAAGCGGTTACATTCATATTTTTTTTAAATACGAGCTCACGTCTACTTCCCCTGCGTAAATGGCAAATTTCTCCATGAAATGGCTCATGTTGCTTGTTCAAACCAATAGTACTGATTTTTTGCCATGGTTGTCATTTTGGTGTGGCAGCGCTGTAAGTCTCTTCTTGTCCAGTGGGACACTTAAAAACAAAAATACACACACGGCCGGAGCAGCATTTTAAACAAAGATTACAGATTACTACACAAATTACAACACAGAGGGAGAGTGACTTAATTCTCTGCTCGGGTAGATATAACTCCAATTTATTTCTACATGGCAAATTGTTTTAAGATGCTATTTTAATGCACTGAATTTCGTTTAGAGAACAACATATCCTCACTAATACCAATTCTGTTTTTCTGTTTTATTTCGACTAAGATCTGCAGTTTGAATGTAGTATTAATTAAGGCAGTATTTAACCGCCATTGTCTCATAGCGCTTTAATATAGTTGATTAACAGTGCCGGTACACTACTCTCCATGACATGACATAAGGTACATTATTCCCCCTGCCAGCTAGCATTCAGATTGGCATCAGGGAGAGGCTGTCAAGTGGTGCATGCTTGTGTTGGAAAGAGCCAAGCCGGGCTCTGTAAGTGACCTACTTCCTCAGCAAAAGCTCATCAGGAGTTCAGCAGCCCAGCTCTCTCCCATCTCTCAACCCCCACCTTCTTTCATCCACCACTCTCTCACCTCCTCCACCCGTTTCCACTCTCCACCATCACATGGTCTCTGAAGCATCTGAGATGTAGCTCAGGCATTCTCAGCCTCCAGCCCCAAGGCTATTGTGGGTAGCCAGCTTAAGCCTCATTTAGGTCTGGTGAGAGATGTTGGCTATGTTCTTTGAGTGGTTTGAAATAACAACCACTGCTCTTGGGCCTTGTATTGTACAAAAAAACACCTCTGAATTGTGAACTACTTTTTAAGCCATAGTATCCAAGTGTATAAATCAATGCTGCTGTTTCTGCTGATTTCAAGTCTAGCTATGTACTTTTTGTTTTTCGATTAGATTTAATATCCAAGAAAGTCTGTTCTCTTCTAATTTTCTGCTATGTCTCTTTTGTTTGTCTGCTCCAGGGTCTGTTGGACACTTACCTAATTGCCAACGCCACTGCAGCAGAGAGCAAAGTCTTCTATTTGAAAATGAAAGGAGACTACTTCCGCTACTTGGCTGAGGTGGCTATAGGAGAAGAGAGGAAAGGTAAGGACATGTTTAGTCTTTTATATACCATCTGTGTGTGAGGGTGGTAGTAGTTTATTTAATTTGCATTATTCATGTGTGTGTACAGAGTTTTCATTCTGGAAAGCAATGATATCTCCAACTCCTAGACAAATAAGATTTATTGACTAAAAAACGATTATATTACACTTAATAGCAAATCCTGCCTCATCCTCTAAGGCAAACCCTCCATCACTCCAACAAGCTTTAAGAAACTAGCTGCTCAATGCCAATTGCTATAATAGTATTACAGGTGGGATACATCTTTATGTAATGTCTTTAGCAAGTTTAAAAAGTGAATTTCAAGCAGAGATCTTTAAAATATGTAACCTAAACAGCTAAAAGTGAAGTTTGCGTTTTCTGTGTTAGCGTGTGTTCTCTCTGGTTACTCCGGCTTCCTCCCACATTCCAAAGACATAAGGGTTAGGTTCATTGAGGACAATAAATTGCCCATTGGTGGTGTGAATGTGAGCGAGTTTGGTAGTCTGTCTCTATGTATCTATTGGCAGAAAGGAGAGCCTGCGATCGCACCGTTTATAAAGATCTTTGATTTGCTGCGCAACGCCGCAATGGTGTCTCCTTTTACAGAAGCATCCCGGCTTTGTGGCATTGCTGTGCATGCTATACATGTTACTGCATACAATGGCGACCTCATGTGAGCTACTACTGGCTTTCTTTCTTCTTCGGACCCACATGAGCTTGTTAAATCCACCGGTTACGGGGTGCACACGTAATGTCTTCAAGACGTCCTCTTCTGTTCCGGCTTCCAGGATGGCTCCTTGTTTCACCTCTGCTGCGGCTCTGTGTCTACCTCCGTTGCCGTCTCAGAGGTGTAACCAATGGTCAGCTGGGATCGGCTCCAATGGAGTCATTTAATTTTAGATAAGCATGATCACATCTTTTAAAAGGAAAGCACCGCATGAGTGAAGAGCCTCTGCTTCACTTTCAGTTTCATTCTCTTAACCCATTTGCCCCCTGGTGGCATGTAAAGGACATGTCCGTGGCTACAGACGTTAGACAGAAGCACCATGAGTCACTGGTCACCTCTGAAGCTATTAAGCTCTGTGGACTGAGTGGTCATGAGATGGTTTACAAGAGAGGGGGGGAAATCATCCACGCAATTGTTTATTTATTTTGAGCTTTGTTAAATATTTTATAGTTTCACAGCTTTTTAGGCCTCTAAAAATATTCAAATGAAAATGAGTGCAAGCCTTTGGAGGTGGACATTTTGTTTTAATGGGTCTTAAACCAACATGTTTGGGAAACCGTTTAAGATAAGATATAGTTTGTTGAACAGATTGGAATGCAATGAGTTTCCTTACCAGATGGTTTCAGCCCTCCATGTCTTTCCACATTCATACATAAAATGACTGCCACAGGATGTGGCATTGTACTGGAGCGTTATGTTGGTGAAATGGAAGCTGAGCCAGAAGGCAAAGCTCTCCGTTAACAAGACAATCTACTAGGGGTGAGACGATAGGTCTTTGTTCTGATTTAAATTTATCACAATACTTGGGTGCCGATTTGATTTTTATTGCGATTCCGATTTATTGTGATTAAGTATTGCTGTTCCATAGTATTTATTATTTCGGGAACATTTTTTTCCCCTTCTTAAACGAAAGATGAATTATACTTGTGAAAGGACAACATATCATGAGTCATGCTGTACAGAGCCTGGCTAGCTGCCACCCCACATGCTAAATGAGGCTGACAGACTGCTGATTGTAGTTTATTTGGCAGAAGGATATGACAGTGGTATTGATGTTCAAACTCTGCAAAAAAGGGGGAAAAAAGCAGACTGTGTTTTTCCCAGAATATTAAACCTCCAAAAAGCCTGGTCCCTAGTGCTCATCTACACTATAAGCCATCAGTTGTTTTGCCGTATTGCTCTTGAGTTTTTGAAAGTCATTGTGTGTGTTCAGCATTACATTTGTGCACGTAATAAATCAATGAACTGTATTTTTCGACACAAATGTTTTAATACATTTTTATTATTATGATGATGTTGTCTTTCGCTCTCCCTTGTCTCTTAAAATGTTCTCATACTCCTTTTGTCCTCTCTCAGCCATCATTGGAGATTCAAGGGAAGCCTACCAAAATGCCTTTGATATCAGCAAAGACGAAATGCAGCCCACCCACCCAATCCGTCTTGGTCTTGCCCTCAATTTCTCAGTTTTCTTCTATGAGATCCTCAACTCACCTGAAAAGGCCTGCAAGCTGGCTAAAGATGTAAGTTCTTAACACCACGTAACTCTTTTCATACTCCATAATGAAAATTTAAAACGTGTGAAGTTATTTTTGTGAGGCCTTGATAGACTGCTTGCACGAATGTTTTGGTACACTGTGAGACGGCAATGAAACCAGCAGTTAATAATGTTGTGAATGTTTTCAGGCTTTTGATCTAGCCATTGCAGAGCTTGATGCACTGAGTGAAGATTCGTACAAAGACAGTACACTAATCATGCAGCTACTGAGAGACAACTTGACAGTAAGTATCCATTTCTTCAACTGCTTTCGCTAGTTAGTTTAATTAGTCCATCAGTTATTTCCTCAGTAGTTTGGTATCATGTAGTTTGTTAGCCAATCACAGCTTCCCAGAGCCCATGGTGACGTTTTCAAATGTCGAAAAGATATTCAATTTACTATCATTAGAAGAGTAGGAAAACCAGAAAATACTCACATTAGTGGAGCTAAATCCAGAAATGTCCTTTTTTGCTTAATAATTATTTAAATATGAATTATCAAAATAATCAGTGTGCCTTTTAAACACCAATACACTCTGTTACCAGAGAAATTAAGGGTTACAGTTGGGATGTGGAAGAAAAACTCTTCAGGTCCAATTCTGTGGCTGGTTCAGATGAGGTTTAATCACTGACAGTGGAGAAAGGAAAATACAGCGTTGCGATATAGTCCATTCTAAATAGTGTGGGGCAAGGGAGAGCTTTCTACACAGAACCAAAGGGGGAGGTCTAAACAGTGGATTTGCATAGATTCAATACCAAGAGGAAGAGACGTCCTGAGAAAACAGAAAGGTGTGACTTCTCGGGACAGCCAGACAATGTCACAACAGGGGCCATTCATCAGGCCTTGATCAAGTCTGTGAGATAAAGATGTTTTAGAGACGGTCCAGGAAGGGGGACAGATCAAAGGTCGTCTTAACAGAATAACAAGTCAACCACAATCAAATAGGGGCAGCAGGACATTGATGTCACATGATGAGTACAAGAGAAAAGAATATTAGTATGAGATTAAAATAAGAATTGTAAGGTAACGCATTTTCTTCTACAGTAACATTTTTGGAAAGGCATACACTGTATATGTAAGTAGAAATGTAGTAGAAACATTTATTTCCAAAAAATAAATTCCCAACAACTATATATTCAGAATAATGATATACACTTTTTTATGTAGTCCTGATAACGATTGAACACCTTTTGTTTTACTATGAACTCTAAAGAGAATTATACACAGGTGTACCACCCGTCAGTATTTGACCATTGGATGAAGTCCTGGTATCTGCTTGTCAGTTTTAAAGTGATGTGTCATGGTTATTGTCCAGAATTGTTACTAAACAGGAATGTTAATTTTCTCTGGCCGTTGTGGAGTGGAGATGGTGCATTCACATGAAAATCCAGACGTTTTATGAATTCATATTAACGGACGTTGACCCTCCTGTTCTCCTCTTTCTCCTGCCTGTCCTCCTGTCTTCTCTCAGCTGTGGACCTCTGATAACCAGGTTGAGGGAGACGATACAGAGGAGACCAGAGAATGAGCCAGACCCCCACAGTCATCCCAGTCTACCTGCCATCATCCCAGTTCATCTTCAACATGATCATCAACACTGAGACCACCTTATTATTATCATTGTCGTCCAAGTCTCTCCATCTTTTTTCTATTTAGTTCTCTCAACACTCGCCTCCTTCCTGTCGGTTTACTATTCCTTCTTTTGTAGTAACTGGGGAAAGGGGATGGGGAGGGAGGGGAACTTTTAAATTGCGTGGCGGGAGGGTTCATGTGGAAGGGTAAAGTGTGTTTGGGTCTGGTTGCTTGTCTGCTGACCTTTATTTTTGTGGGAGCAATAGGGTTGTTGCATTAGTGCGGTTGTGGGTAAGAGGACAAGTTCTCAACTCCTGAAACATGCAGCGGGTTGAGTTTTTAAGAGTCAGAACACAGGTATACATGCGTGTGAATCCTATTCCTGTAAATGGCCCTGTCCTTGATTAACACCATCTTGTGATGATACATCTGATTTCACAAAATGAGGAGTTGGCTGCTCCCACCTCAGGAGACGGCAGCTGCTAGTCTGTACTTGGCAGGAGGAATGACGGTGGAGGTTGTAAAGGCGAATGCTGGAGACAGAAGGCAAGGTTTTGTTGGAACACAACGGTTACATTCCATTTACTGTCAGTTGCTCAACTTTCTACTCTGTTATTTTGTTTTGTTTTCGGGTGACCTGCTTTTGTATTTCTATGTATCAATTACGAGGTATAGAAAACTGAAGAACAAAAGAGCACACAAACTTGTTGATGTTGTTATAGCACATCAGTTAAAAAAAAAATCCCATGTGCTAATCTAGTTACTGCTTTTTCAAATTAAGATTTTTATTTGATTCGTCTCTTTTTCTTTAAATACCTGCATAAACTGCATGTTGGTAAGAATTAGTTTGTGGAGATGTAAGGATGGTTGTTGTCGGGCGGGCTAGCTTTGTTCATGTCTTTTTTTTTCATACAGAACACCCAAGCATAACTGTTATTTGGGGGGAAATGTGTAATTTCATGTAAGTGGAATTAAAAAAAATTAATTAAAAGTTTCAACTTGTCCATTTGTCTGATACTCTGGTAGGCATGACTGGTCCTAGTTTTTATTTTATGTCGATAACTTATGACTTGGAGCTCTCTGGAGGGGTCATCCTGCCTCAAACCAGTACGTTTTTGCTATATTTGGACAGTAAATCCTGCAAGCCTCATAACTAAGATGCTCTATGTTTCGGTGTCCCAAGCAAATCCTGCTGTTGCGGACAAATTAATATCATTCATCTTTAAAGTTATCAGAGAAGGCAACATTGTAATCGGGTGAAGCATTTTTGAACGAGCATTTCATGGGATTGGAGCATCGTCGCCACTGTTTGAATAAGCAGCTGAAGGGGGAGCATTCCTTTCCGCACAGCTCTGGGTGTTGCTGCCATGCATGCGTCGGGGGAGGGCACTGCAAGGCCACCGCAGAGGAATGTTGCCATCCCGTCTATTGCACCCTAAGATACCCAAAAGTGAACAAAAAAACATGAACGGCGATTCTCCAGAAAACTGGAGTTTTTTACTGTCTGCACACGTGTATCCAAGCAAGCTAGCGTAACGTGGGTGATGGGAAAAAAACAGGATATGAATTATGTATTGTAATACCGGTAAGCATCTTTATGGTATTGGTTGTGATCATATTCAAATCGTGACTGTCGTCTTTTGAGGCCCTGCCTGTCATGGGTCTCTGCAGCCCCCTGCAGGTCTGCCAAGCTGCGCCTATCCTCAGACACGCGTATTACTCTCGCGAGAGTGCGCACGGGAGAAGCGAAACTATCGGGGATTTACAATAGTCTTATTTCTCGGGCTGTAATGTAATGTAGGTACACGCCGAAGTGTCCGTAAACGTAAAGGCTGCTGAAAACTTCATCAACTTTGATTAAGCTTACTCAAATTAATAACTTAGTATATGAAAATATTGACTTCTTATTTCAAAATAAATACTTATTATCCCCCAATTTTTTTTTACGTAGTATCTAAAAATAATGATGTATTACCCCAAAACATTAACTTAGTATTTCAAAAATAATTACAACTCCAAAAATAGTGACTTAGTAAGCCTATTTTCAAATAATGAATTAGTATCGAAATATAATGACGTTGTATCTCACAATATTGCCATTTTTAATGAGAAACCTTTTTCAAAATAATGACTTAATGTCTAAAAAATAATGACTCATTTGAAGTATGTCATTATTCTGAGATACAATGTCGTTAATTTGAGAAGGTTTCTCTTTTAGAAATGGTCTAAAGTCCAGACAATGTGGAGGGAAGGGCATTTGACAGAGCTGCCGAGAAATGCCCTTCTTGTCATGGTGTGTTTTAAAAACAGAACTATATTTATATATATCCAAAATTACCCCTTAAATGTGTTAACTGTCCAGTTAGGTGACATGTTCTAAATTACACGTCATACAGTTATTTCCTTAATAATATGTTGAGAATTGTTATATGAATATCTCGCTTTTTTCTTACCTCTGGGAATTAATTACCTCATATGAAACTCATTTACTTTTTTCTTATTTTAAGGGAGCTTTACATTTTCAAATTGTTAAAAAGATGAACTGCTCAAAATTAAAGCGAATGTGAAATATCGCGAGAAGGGACGTAGACCTTGCTGATGAACGCGCCGTGGTTTCGACTAGAATCGGGAAACAACCTCCACCGACCTTCCTTTCATTGCCGTAATCCGTCTGCGTAGGGTGTGCTCCGGAGCTAGTCTCGGCACACATTTTATTATTATGAAACAAACCAAAAGCTAGAGAGCACACGCAGACATATTTTTATAAGAAAAATAAAAATCGGTGAAGCAGGATTTCATTTGCCAACCCAAGCAACGCGAAGAAGACGCTGCCTTTGAAAAAGAACGAAAGACGGGAACGAGAAGAACGCTAGCAAGCCAAGCCGTTAGCCTCATTGTTGGAAACGTGGGTGATTACCGTTAGCCAGTTATATTGTTAACCTCTTATTTTTCCCTTATAAGGGCTTTGTCAGTTTAGTGAATGAGAACATTTCTTTCGTTTACTACCGGCAATTTAGTTTACTAACGGACTGTGTCAGAGTACAGACTCGAATTTGTGAAGTCTGTGAGCCACATCGCTTAGGCCACACTCCGACATTTTGCTAATCAAGCTAACTAGCCCACGTTGCTAAGCTAAGATAGCTCACGTATGTGTCTGCGCTCGGAATTTTTGCTACGCTATTGAAGATACCGAGAAAAGGAACCTCTTTATACAAGAGGCGTATATTGTCTGGCGTATATATCGAACGAATCTAACCCTACAGTTGACGTATTGCCCGAGAGCACACGTCCGCAGACATGAATCCAAGCGCGCCTAGCTATCCGATGGCTTCCCTCTATGTGGGGGACCTGCATCCAGACGTTACGGAGGCCATGCTGTACGAGAAATTCAGCCCGGCCGGGCCCATCCTATCCATCAGAGTGTGCAGAGACATGATCACTCGCCGATCCCTCGGCTATGCCTATGTCAACTTCCAGCAGCCCGCTGATGGTAGGTGTACCACCATGTAATATAACGAGTAATGTTAACGAGAGAGATGTGGCACCATTTTTTGATCATGTACTATACATGCCATGTCCAGGTATCTGTTGCAATCAGCACAATTTCTGTTCTGTCAGCACAATTTCAGATCACCATAAGTACTGAATATGTTGCACGTTTATTTCTATAGATGTAATGAAGTTATTGCAGAAGGAAATATACAAACCATATATATGAACCTAGTGTCAGCAAACATTAACATTTTGGGTCATCTTTTCAGCCGAGCGAGCCTTGGACACCATGAACTTTGATGTGATCAAGGGCAGACCCCTCCGCATCATGTGGTCCCAGCGTGATCCCTCACTGAGGAAGAGTGGAGTGGGCAACATCTTCATTAAGAACTTGGACAAGTCCATCGATAACAAGGCCCTCTACGACACCTTCTCTGCTTTTGGAAACATCCTTTCCTGCAAGGTAGGCATTGCAACATACATTTTGTCTGCCTCGGTTTTTTTGTCTTGAATGCTTTACATACAGACCACTAGTTGCCATGACTAAAGTTTAGCATGACTAAAGATCGGAGCTGTTGGTTTGTTTCTGGTGTGTTTTTTAAATGCATGGTGATTGAGATTTGACGTGCTAAAATCTCCCCTTTCCAAGGTGGTTTGTGATGAAAATGGCTCAAAGGGTTACGGCTTTGTGCACTTTGAGACCCACGAGGCTGCTGAGCGTGCCATTGAGAAAATGAATGGCATGTTGCTCAATGACAGAAAAGTGTAAGTGAGAATACAATTACACTCGTACTAATATTTATTGTTTTAGTCCGATTTAACATGTGATTTACATCTAATAAAGCTTTGTTTTTAACGGCATCTTGTCAACAAACCATGTCAAGTCCTGTCGAATGACCTTTCTATAACCAAGAGAAGAATGACAAATATCCCAGAGGCCTTGGGCCCAGTTTAAACATCTTATAGTATAATATGTAGTAAAACAATCCAACCCTTGTTAGTGTGTTTGTTATACATTTTATTGTGTTTCTTATTAAAATTGCACCATGGGAAGCATGTATGACACAACCCAGTTCACTGTTGCAATTTGGCGCCATAAAACAGATTTTTGTCAGGTTTAAAATTGGTTAAAACCAAAACCCTCCTACAGTCCACAGTGCCTACTGGGTTTGCTTCCATAACAAAACGTTTGGTAGTACATTGCATTCAACTCCAAATTCATCCTCTTTTGTTTTTGACTAGTTTAAAAACACGCTGTAACTAGTGGTGGATGACAGTCAAGTACTTACTGTACGCATTATTTTTGTCGAAAGAGGCAAATAAAATGTAGATAATGATTTCCCTGACCGGTTGAGGGCAGAAATGTTGTCCATTGACATTACAGCAAGCTGGAATATTAGTTATGGGGTCTTGGTGTGGTTGACTTATACTATTTTACCTCACTTGCTCAATAGATTTGTTGGGCGCTTCAAGTCACGCAAAGAGAGGGAGGCTGAGCTTGGGGCACGTGCCAGAGAGTTTACCAACGTTTACATCAAGAACTTCGGGGAGGACATGGATGACGAGAAGCTGAAGGAGTTGTTTGGTAATTACGGTAAGATTTTGTTACCGTTTCAGGCACGTATATTTACTATTAAGTTTTAATTGGTGCTTGTAACTATGTAGTGATTTGGTGCTTGTTAATATTTATTAATTTGGTGCTTGTTAACATTTATTAATTCTGCGCTTGCTAATATTTATTTATACAGCGCTTGTTAATATATATTTATTTGGCGTTTGTTGAGTTATATATTGATTCAGCGCTTGTAAATATGTATTGATTCTTAGCTGTTGTGTTTTGTAGGACCTGCACTCAGTATCCGGGTTATGACCGATGAGAGTGGCAAATCTAAGGGATTTGGCTTTGTCAGCTTCGAGAGGCACGAAGATGCACAAAAGGTTAGGATCAACTCCTGGTTCTTTACTTGAGGCATTGCCTCATAATATTCTCTCAAATTATTAGAAAATGAGCCTGCACATGTTTTTCAATGCATCTCTACAGATGGCGTTGAGTCCATACTAGTATGACACCCATTTAGTTTGTCACAGTTGGTCCATTACTCGTTTGTTTGCAGGCTGTGGATGACATGAATGGTAAGGAGCTCAATGGCAGGCAAGTCTATGTGGGCCGTGCACAGAAGAAGGGGGAGCGTCAGAATGAGCTCAAGCGTAAATTTGAGCAGATGAAACAGGATCGCATGACCAGATACCAGGTTTGTTGGCCTTCTACTTTGCTATTGCAATTTCACCTAACAGTGTTTGACCTGAGCAGGCCCCCCATCAGAAATAAGTTAAAACACATGCTGAGTCCCTATCATTGTCCATTTACCAGGGTGTCAATCTCTATGTGAAAAACCTGGATGATGGCCTCGATGACGAGCGTCTGCGTAAAGAATTCTCTCCATTTGGAACCATAACAAGTGCTAAGGTAAGGAGTTCACTACTTGTTTTTAACATTACAATATGTCATTGCTTGATTACAGCTTTAGTTTAGTTGTTTTGACTCGAAAGATATTTAATGGTCATTAACAAGATGCTCATTTAAAAGACTATAGGCTAATCGGGTTCTTCTCTTGTAGGTGATGATGGAGGGTGGCCGCAGCAAAGGCTTTGGCTTTGTGTGCTTCTCTTCCCCAGAGGAGGCCACTAAAGCTGTAACTGAGATGAATGGGCGTATTGTTGCTACAAAGCCACTGTATGTGGCCCTGGCCCAGCGCAAGGAGGAGCGCCAGGCCCATCTAACCAACCAGTACATGCAGAGGATGGCAACAGTCCGTGCTGTGCCCAACCCTGTCCTCAACCCATATCAGCCCGCCCCACCCTCGGGCTACTTCATGGCGGCTATACCTCAGGTGAGTCTCCCACCTCGTCTCTGTGTTTGCTGAGTATTCATGACATACAAATTAGAATAACTAATTTTATTTGGTTGCCACTTCAGTTAAAAACATGCTTCTTAATTTAAAATACAGCAGTATTGTGATTGACTTCTGTTGGTTGTAGGTAAATAATTCAACACCTTTGCTTGAGACCATGTAGTGATCAGTTTCTGTCTTTGTCCCTCTCAGGCCCAGAACCGCGCTGCATACTACTCTGCCAACCAGCTGGCCCAGCTCCGCCCCAGCCCCCGTTGGGCCACTCAAGGAGTGCGTCCTCAACGTACGTAGAAACATTGCATCATGAGTGTGCAATGTGAATTCTTCAGTGTGAATCTTAAACGATCTCTCCGCTTCCTTCAGACTTCCAAAACATGCCCAATGCAATGCGCCCGTCAGCTCCCAGGCCCCAGACCTTCAACACCATCCGTCCCACCGCCACCCCAAACACACAGGTCCCGCGCATGATGGCATCCCAGCGTATGCGTAAGTATTTCAGCTTTCAGAACACGGCATCTGCTACATTTTGTTCCCTTTGTCACTGCCTGTTCATCGCTGATTCAGCTTTTAATGAAGTGCCCTTTTCACCTTTCTCACCCCAGCCACCCAGGCCCTCAGCCAGCGCCCTACCGGTGCGTCAGCCACTGCTGCCCCGGTGCGAGCCATGCCCCAGTACAAATATGCTGCGGGTGTGCGCAACCCCCAGCAGCACATGGCCTCCCAGCCACAGGTCCCCATGCAGCAGGTATGTGTTGACTTGTGCCCCCGGTATAAAGCACTGAAACAAATGTCTCATTCATAAACACAAGTGTTGCAAATTGGTTTCTAGATTTTATAATGACTGTACTGGTTGCACCCATTTTAAGAAAACAACAAAACCATGTCATGATATTGTTCATGCCAACAAAAGTAACCAGGATTGGTCGAAGCAATATCAATGAGCATAATTGGAGTCTGAGTCGGTACAATCATTACAATACCCAACACATGCCATTCGTTCATACCGTAACGCAATAGATCGTGGTGGTTGTGCATTCTGTACATTTTTGTTACTTTACTTTTTTAAATTATTTAATTACAGTTCACTTGGCTTGAATTTGTCAGTGGACTAAATTATTTTTCTCCTCTTAGCCTGCTGTCCACGTCCAAGGACAGGAGCCCCTGACTGCCTCCATGCTGGCTGCTGCACCTCCTCAGGAACAGAAGCAGATGCTGGGTTAGTAGATGATCTGCTCAGTCATGTACAAGGAATTAACAGAACCTAATGGAATACTGCCTCGTCAAAACATTATTTTACACATGAAGTCTGGTTACATGCATTTAAAATAGTTGTTGATTTCTGTTCTTCTTCCTTCAGGTGAGCGTCTCTTCCCCCTGATCCAGAACATGCATCCCAGCCTGGCAGGCAAGATCACTGGTATGCTGCTGGAGATCGACAACTCTGAACTTCTCCACATGCTTGAGTCACCCGAGTCGCTGCGCTCAAAGGTCAGTTGATGCCTCAGCTGATTGCTCTTTGGAAGCCCGTTGGCAAACATGTTTTCAACCCTTCTCCGTTAAGAAAATACTTATTTGTTCCTCTAAATTGACAAGAGCCTGGTTTCTAGTGGCATCTTCAGCAGGCAGGACTTAATGGCTGAACTGATCCTGTGTTTAACTTGCTGCTTAAGTGAATGTGACTGCTTCATATGCTGTGGTTCATGAAGTGTTTTGTGTTTTCAGGTGGATGAGGCTGTAGCTGTGCTTCAGGCCCACCAGGCCAAGGAAGCTGCTCAGAAGTCTACCACCCCTGCTGGAGTTCCCAGTGTCTAAGGTATGTGTGTGTGGATTTTATTTTTGATATACATATTCAATAACTGAAAGGAAATTATACAGTAGATGTCATAAATACATAAACTACAGTTCAAGTGTCAATATTTTGTTTAAATTTGTCTTACAGATTGAGTCTTTTGAAACCTGCTTCACCGATGGAAAAAGAGAAAAAAATATTAAACATTGAAAAACCTAAAACTCTGAAAACATCGCAAAATGATAAATTATTTCTTAAAAAAAGAAAACGAAAATCTGCCAGGTCTAGATGTTCGACTAGATCTTGATCATAAACAAATATTTGTTGAAAAAAAATAGCAAAATAGAAAAAAAAAGTTGAGATTATAAATTTGAATGCATTCCTCTGTTTTATGTCATTTTACTGTGTCAGTGCTCAGAATATCGGCCACGTTCAGGAAGGTGATAGCTGAGCATAATGAAAGGTGATTTGTATTGTAAAATGCTGGCTGTAATAAATTCTCATTCAAAATTGATGCCTCTTCATTTCTCCGCTTTGTTGCCCCCATAGATGTTCACAAATGTAAAGTCCTTCAATTAAATTTAATTTATAGTGTCATCACAATACATTTTTTAAAGTCCCAACATGACCCAGGTGCAAGGGTAACAGCGACAGTGGCAAGAATAAACTGCCTTAATAAGGTTTTAGTCAAAAATGCAGACCCTACCCTAACCCTAACCCAGGCCCTTGGGTTCTAACTGCATTTGGTAAGTAGTATAGTAATAGTATACCCAGTAGTGGTAGTATTAACGGAAGCGATGGAAACAACGGATGGATCCATCCCAACCACGTCGCCGTAGACCAAAAAGCAGCAGTAGTTGAGCAGTCACACAGTGGGCAGGTGGAGCTACTATGTTGCCAACATTAGGCCAGTTAGCAGTCTGCATCAGTCAAGACCTCAGTGGACTCTGCTGGACCAGAAAGCATAGCCAGACTCCCGGGAGTAGTCAAGTTAGTAACAGGATGCCGATTTTAGTCGATTTCTTTAATCAATAGTCAGAGTCAAACAAGACCACAGCCTCTGTGTAGTACAGATCAGGTTCCACCCTGTTCCAGGGAGACCTGCTAGGCGAGAAAGCACAGGGACTCCAGAGAACATACACACACAGAGAGAGAGGCTCAGTGTGTCACTATAAATAAATCCCCCACCAGTCTAGCCCTAAAGCAGCATAACTAAGTGCTGGTTCAAGGCAAACCTGAGCCAGCCCTAACTATAAGCGTCAAAGAGAAAAGTTTTAAGCCTACTCTTAAATGTGGGAACAGTGTCTGCCTCCAGAACCAGAACCGGAAGATGTGACCACAGATTACGAGTTTGATGGCTGAAAGCTCTGGCACCTGCTCTAATTTTGAAGGCAGACTAGGCGGGATTCTTTGAGTTTGGTGGCACGCCAGCTGATTTCAAGATTACACATTTTTTGTTTTAATTTACAAGTTTGGGAGTTATACCACTGAGCTAACATCCTTTGTTTTATAGTTTTCTTTTTTAGAGGAGCAGCAGAGCTGTCATTACACAGATATTGACACCAATTTTATTATTATTAGGTTTGACCTTTCGGTGTTATATATATTTCATTATATTGTAGTGCCTGGGCTGAGGTTTTCTGTTGTCTCAAGTTGGTCCTGCAGTGCTCATTTCAATGCAAAGGACCAGTACTGTTGTCTTCCACCAGGTGTCCCTGTCATTCAGTGTTATTTTCCTGATCACAAGCATTTCCTTGATAGTTGGGTTTTATACCCATGTCTTTTTTTTTTTTTTTTTTTTTTTACAGCTCTAGACTAGATTTCTTGGAACAGATAGGGCATACTGTAGACAACACAGACGTTTGTATGCTTTTGCATTGAGTGTCGACTGGACAGATAATCAGCATGATAAAATGGCTACACTGTGCAGCTCAAATCTACATGGACGGTACTCAATATTTACATAAAGTAGGACAGCTTTGCATAAATAAGTGACTGAGTGGCAGCAGCTCAGCCATTAAAGCCTGATTTCTAGTGCCACTCTGACAATGGTATAGATGGACTGAGCAGGCCAGTGATTTATTTTTTGTACCACCATCCCTTTGATTATATTAACATTTCAAGCTGCACTGAATATTCAACAGTGATGGATAATTGGGTTTTGTGACACTTTGTTCCAAAATTCAAACCCCCTCTCACAGCCTGTACTGCCTTTCCTACTGTGCCAATATTTTAATTGTGCAAGAATGGAAATATTTATCACATCCAGATCAGTTGAGCCTTCCAACCAGAGGAGAGTGAACCTTGTACAAAGTCTGGGAACGGATGTTGTTTTGTCTTGTCGAATATAATTTAGGGAAAATATGAAAAAACTCAACGTGACAAAATAATAAAAGTTAAAGCCTTAACACAAGCAAATACATTTTAAACCATGAAGTGATAATATTGTATTGGGGTCATTCTGTTAAAGATGAATGTAAGTATTATACTAAATGTTGGATATTGCGTCATATAATGAAACGTATGTAGATTTTCTATAAACTTGAAGTTTGACTGGAAGTGGTTAATAGAGTCAAATACTATGGCAACACTCAAAGTCAGCGGTTGGATTGCGTTCTTGTTAAGACACTGTGACAGGAACTCTGTCACAATGCAGACTTAGCCTGTCCCTGACTAAATTAAGAGGTTGAACTATGATGAATTTGTTTCACGGAACTGAAAATGAGTCAGACTTACTGAAAAAGGACAGGCTTATTTTTGTGAACTCGCATTATGAAAAGGTTATGCATTTATGATCCTGTCTTTTATAAAAACTATTTTCTTTTGAAACTCTTTATTTAGGGAACCTTCCAAATTTCTTTTATTCAGATTGTGTAAAAACATTAGAGAAAGTGCTGGTTGCTATCAGTCAGTGTAAACTATCATCTCCAACTGAGCTTTTCAGCTTTTTAGTTGGAATATGTGTTTTATGTGCATTATATCCAATGCTACTTTGCAGACTTCACTGTATATAGCCTCAGAGTCCAACTGCAGAGGCTGCAGACATTTCCCATGCCCCATCATTGACATCCCAGCACAAACACTCCCAGGCTGAAGATCAGCCCTTGTTGAAGCTGGACCAGACTGTGAACATATTGCAAAATGTGCTGCAGTTTTGGCTCAACCCAAAAAAAACTTTCCACAGGGATTTCCTAGGATTATCCAGCTTTGACTCTCATGATTTGTTCATTTTGGTTTATGGTTCACAAAGGGAGGAAAGTAAATATTTTTCATCTCCATCATATAAAGGACTATCAGTGCTGTATTCACCACATTGTTCTCAGAGGAGTTTTTGTGGTGTGCTTTTTCATTTAAGGTATAATACTCATGTGGATGCTGCCAGATTATAAAGATTATAAATTATAAAGATGATAAAGTCGAGCTGTTACACACATGATGCATGTATGTGGTGTGTAGATTCTGATCTGCATCTATTTGAGAAAGAACCCTCAGCTCACATCAGATCCTCACCTCCTGCTATCACATGATTTCCACAGTCTGGTTCATGCTGTTGCCTGTTTTTGACTTCCCTCCCTAACTAAACTGTAAGGAATCCTTGCTACAAATAAAGGGTTCAGGTTAGGGTTAGTGCTTCTAACATAGCCTCTCTGTAAATATGTGAGTGGCAGTAATAATAATAGCTGTGAAATTTCACAGTCACTTCCTCTTGTGTCCCTTTCAATAATTATAAACACACAGAGAGCTATGGTGTAATCCTCTGTAGCTTGGATTACATGTGTCTGTCTGGATCTGCCCTGTATTCCAGTCCACCAAAAAATCTTTCATGTACCGAATGTCTGAAAATAAAAATGGTTCTATTTCATTCATGATATTTACGGAAAGTCATTTATTAACAAAACGAGTAGCCTAGGGTTTGGCCTTATTGCCCTTGAGTGAACACCATATTTATGAATTTATGAATGGAATTTATTATGGGCTGTTTATTTAACTGGGCAGAACAGGTTTTATGGGTGTTTGAAGTCCTAAAGCTTGATGATGAAATCAAGCCTTATATGTTTTTGAGCTTTTTCTTATATATTTTACTAAATGTTAAAGATTGAATTCGATAAATATATTATTATTATTATTATTATTATCTAGGGGATTACATCATATTTTCTGACCCTATATCACAGTAGAAAGAGAGGCCTCTGAAACTTTGTTCCAAATCTCGCGATGCGATTTGAATTTCTGAGCTAGAACGAGAGCCGTAAACAACAGAGGGAGCTCTGTAGGAGCTGTTGTCGTTCGAAACGGAACGGATAGGTGGGACCGAAGACAGAGGAAAATAAGTGCTAGTAGCAGCGGGGAAGTAATTGACGGCACTGAACCGGGACCACTGGCTAATTCACTTGAAACCGTTTTTGGAAGGCGGAACGTGTCGTTTTCTCTTCGGTGCTGTCTGCGGAACAAGTGTCACTAGCAACAGACGGTATGTTCTCATCGTTTCTAGCTAACCTTGCTAGCCAGTTGCTAACGCTCGCTGTATTTGGTAAGTGTTAACGTTAGTTAGCTGGCTGGCATTCTGGATATCGCCAGTAAGGCAAGCCGAGACCCATGGAGCATTTCTAGTCATAGCTATTTTTGCTAGTTTGTCATGTGCCCTATTTTCTGTCTGGACATGTGTACTAGATGGTGACAATTTGTAAGGTGACGTAAACTGACATTAAACACAATGAACTAACGTTATCCAGCTCACCGCTATAGCCATCAATCTAACGTTGTTGAGAACTCCAAGACAATGAACAGTTCAACACGCAACACCAACTGTTGGTATTGTAATTACTTTTTAAGATAATACCTAACGGCTGGTTGCCTTTATTGCTCGACTTAATACGGTTGTAGTACTGCAGCAACTTGGGCAGCAGATCTGATTTACTAATGGCAAGCCATGACAAGATAGAAACAGAAAGCAGCGAGAGGAAAAGTTTATTTTATGAGGCTATGTCTGTCACACAGTAAAATTATAAGACAGGGATCCATGTTAGATTTTAGAGATGTTTTTGGTAGGTAGCTTTTGCTTGATGCTTATTGATGCTTAGGTGAGAAGTAGAGAAATTAGTCTGCTGAGCATATTTTATTCTTCTGTATCGTGGAGTTTGTCAGGTAACACTGATGTCACAACCATTGATGTGTCTCGTAATATCTGCCAAGATAACCACCACTCAGTTTATATTTTTATTAAAAGTACCCACAACGCAAATATGGATTAGTAGCTTTAAAGTCATGAAGATGAGACACGATGCATGCAATAAAAATGAAAATTGGAAGACGATAAGCAGGTGGTCTGTGAGTGTCATCATGATGTATCTTAAAAACATGACTCAGATATTTGTATGCCCGGGACACAAACGAAGATGCAGTTCTTGTGCCGTTAATCAGCCCTTCCCTAAATCTGGAAGTAAAGGTTGGGCAGCCTCGAAGTCGGTGTGCAGGTGGACCTTGTCGGCGTAGTGGATGTGTATATTGTACAGCTGAGTGGAAATCTCCTGCTGCCATCCAGTGTAGTTGTTCTGCTTCACTTCCTTGGCGTAAGAATGACTGAACAGTTGGTCCATATGTTTTGGCACACTGCATTGCCCCGTCATTGTCGTTTGCTTGTGGTGGGGGTGAACATCGGAATAATTATGCAGCCACAAGCTGTCATCCTCTGGGTTCTTTTCATTCTTGAAACCACAGCTCAGTCCAGATACGTTCGGGCTATATCGAGCCTAAATAACATCAAAGAACATCACAGCATTTCTCTCATAGTCATTTAGTCAAGCTTGTAAAGTTTAGCTTTTTTTTTTTGATCTGAGACTTTTAAAATATGATATTGTCAATATCATACAATATACAAATATGTTCTGTGCTTTTAAGTTACTGGGCTATATAGCTCTCATAATTATCACAATGATATTTCCATTTAGAAAAACATCATTAATCGGAACAGTTGATTATTACTGCAGGTACTGTTTAAACTGCAAATTTCAGTAATAAAGAATCATTCTTGGTCAATGTAAATATATTGTTGACTGTGAAAACATGCTCTGTTTGTGTTATGCTTTCTGTTGTTGATGTTTTTGATACCACTGTTTTGATACCTATTTGTGGTATATTTTGTGAAATGAATTGCTCCAAACAGCGCTCAACGCTAACTTTTAAAGTGGTTGCCAGGCTGGCTAATTGAGTAAATAAGATTCTATGAAGTTATATTTTGTCTTAATTGTGATAATGTGACATAAAAGAGCTTAATTGCAGGAACTGAACAAAACGTATTGTAGTTTGTGTATTGGACCACAAACTACAGTATATTTTAGATAGCACCCCAGCTTTGCGGAAAGAGTGAGACGTCCCATGGCACGCACTTCTTAAATATGCCTGCTGCGGGTCGCCCTGGTAACACGATCTTCACTACGTCCGGTCTTTTCTAGCAAGGATGCTCTGAGCGTTTCGATAGAACGCTGTATCACTCGTCTTGCCTCTTATGCGGCTCTGTGATGACCTCCATTGCCGTCTCAGAGGCGTAATATTCTGTTCTGCCTTTCCACCCCGGTGAGTGTTTAGACTGACGACGGGGCGGAATAATGGGAGAATACTCCCTCAACGAAAAGCCAGTCTGAAAGGGGCTAACAGCAATGTCTAAATATCAGTAATGCCACAAGTATTACAAATATGATTGATTTTGGGGTGCATTTTAGCCGTTTACCATAGGCGAAGAATTGTTTTGCCAAATTTCTTTAAATGGTTGCCAATGGCAACTGTTTCTGTCGAGCTCTGCCAAAGATTGTTTTGACTGTTAAATACTTGATGCATACAGAGACAACTTAGGTCCACAATCTATAATTTTTTCATCTTGCTAGGCTGTACTGTCATGTTATTATGTTAATTGTCTATGCACAACATTGCCTGTCTCTCCGTCCAGGGAGAGGCTTCCCTTGAGAGTTATCGGTGTTTGGATGTTTGAGGCTTGCCTGGATTCAGCAGCATGTTTTCCAGACCTGTTTGTCCTTCCAAAGAAAGGTCATTAGCACAGCATGACAACCTCGCCCGCAAGTTTTTTGTGTTTGTTAGGACGTATTTGCTCGATGGTAAACACAGTTGCAAGGCCAGGTGGTGGTGGCCTCGTCACAGCAGTGTGCAGTCATTGATTAAGACGTGCATCTTGGATGATCAGGCAGGTATCTCATTGTGCTTTACCACATTGTTAATGCATTGAGGTAGGGTGTCAGATTGTCAGGCTATAGAAAAAGAATAGGAGTTATATGGACTTTCTAGCTGTTCCATGGTCAGTTGACTTGTACAAAAGAAAGTGGTGATTGTTGTTAGTTGTTATGGCGACAACAGACATCATCACAGGGCCAGAAATTGTTGTCGAGGTCCGTTGGGAAGAGAGTAGACGCAGCACAGGGGAGGAGGGTGGCTGACTAGTTATGTAGGTAGCTTCCCCTTTCCCTGGAGTGGTGGGGCGTGAGGTGGAGGGACCATTACACCGGGCTCACAATGGAAGTGGACTATGTCAATCACCGCACAATCAGTAGCCTTTCCCTCCAGAAACGTCAGGCAAGAAGTAAACAAGATTCTGCTGTTTTCTGTGGAGCTAATCTCTGTTTCTGTCTGTCTGCTCGTCAAGCTCGCTATCTTTAGACACAGCTGACGAATACAGGGAATAAATATATATAATTAAAAGAAATATAATGACAGCAGTGACGGTAGGATATTTTTTATAAATGTATATTTGAAAATTGATCATGTAGGAGGGGAATCGGGGGAAGTGAAATTCCAGGAGAACAGTAGGGCGAGATGCTGAGATTATAGCTGATGATAACCCGGGGTTAGAACCAGCACTACCAGTAGCAGGCTGGCTAACTTGCCAACTCTCTGCTAATTAGCTCACTAGCTAGCTAGCTTATTAAATCCACTATGCTTTAATGCTACACTGGTCACCGAAAATATGCTGAACACGACAATGTGCTTTCCTACGCTGTAACAAGAGTGTGTGAATGAAGCGTTTAGTTCACAGCTTGTTGTACAGGCGTTACTGCAAAACACAACCAAGACCAGTCTGCGACTTGTTGTAAGTTAATCTTTAACCATTCGATGTGTATGATCATAGGACTGTCACAATAGTTACTATATGGACTGATCATAAAATATATGAACATGGAATGACGGCTGTGGCGCGTGAACTTTGAGAAAGGAGTGTTGTTGTTGTTACATATATCTAATTTAATATGTTACTTTTTGTTCGGTTCTGGTTGAGAATATAACAGGCAATATATTTCCTGTTAAAGAAGGATGACCCTCTGTAGCCCCTTGCCAAATATTTAATATTTTTTTAACTACAGTTTTTGTTAAAAGAGCCCAGAGAGTCCATTTGATTGGTTTTTGGTTGTTTGGTTTTATTACTCCTGTATTTATTTAGGATATTTCATTACAATTTCAATGTGGGAATATTATGAAGAATTAAAATTTCTCTTTGAAAGAATAAACTTGCATAGTTAATAATAATAATACTAATAGTACTAGCACTAGTAATACTAATGGTGTTAAATGGTCTTACAATGATGATGATGTTTATGGCACTTACTTTTGGGGCAATATGATCCAACAAAAATTGTTATTGTGACGGCATAATGACCGTACCTGTGTGGTCATTCTAGCAAACTGATCTAAATGTATGGGGAATACAGGTTGTATATGACATTTAGAGGGCTGACATTGTCTGACTGGCGCACTAATGTAGTCCCAGTCATTTCAAAGTGCCATTGGTTTTTGGAAGTATATTCTTTATTGTTAAGTTTGACTCATTATTTATTACAGTTTTGGGTAGTATTTTTTAAAATTTCAATTGTATTTCTTATCAAATATTTATTCAATTACTTTTATTTATTATTGACAGACTCTAGGTCACAGAAGTGGTACTCAAAACATTTGTTTGGTCTGTAAATGTTACCTTCAGGCTGAACGAACACAACTCCTTTAGGAGCAACCCATTCAAGAGGCCTGTGTCAGTACAAGGCAGGAGTGAAGATGAGGACACAGTACATAGTTACTACGAATATAACCAGAGATATTGAGGGGGTGGTGTGGTATTATTAATGGTATGGCAACATTTTTAAAAGAATACCAGCTTATGGCATGTATTATCTTACTTTTATCTTATCTTACTCTCTCTGTTGTTTTGTCTCTTACTTCAGCTTTCCCAGGGGAAATATATCACACACTCCAATTTACCAGTTCTTTCTATTTCACACTAAAAACACATTTCTTCCAAAGCTTTTAGCTCTCTCAGCTGAGCTGAAATGCCAGGATGCTTACTTCATTTCCTCCCCACTTGAGTGAAGTGTGGGAGGAAAGAGGGGAAGTCTGGGAGGAGGGGGGCAGCTGGAGACTATACTGGCTTTGTTGGGGTTGGAAACTTTTCCTGTTCTTCTCCCTGTCGGCCTGCCTTGCCTCTCTTTGTACATTCAACAATGCCTTCCCTGTTCACGTTGCTGTTGTGGTTGTTGTTTGCACCAATTTTATCCCTATAACATTTGTAGGGTTAGATTCAAAACACAATGCATAACTTATAGGCTTATATTTCTCATGTAATCTTTACTTCCTGCAACAGAGGGAGATTACACCGATATGTTTTGTATGTCTTCTCTGAACACACGAGTACCACGTTAAACCTGTCATTTAAATACAGCCACTGACCACACCCCCCAGGTTTCAGCTTGCTCCACACTTTGGTGAAACGGGAGGGACACTGTTTGACACTCATCCCACATCAGTCAATAGCTGCCCAACTTGCCTGCCAGGAGGTTGCTCTGTGTCTGTTCATGATGCAGCGGAAGCCTCACTACGGCATTGACTGTCCCCCAGCCCCCTACAATCCCAGGAATGTGCATAGAGGCAGCATTACACAGGAGACAGACGGGCCAGGAATGCAGCCGGTGTGATACTGACTGGCCGAATGCACTTCCTCAGCTGCTGCATTTTTCACCGTTCACGTTTGTCTGCATGCCTGTCTCATTCCTAGCCGACCATCACTGTTCTCTGCCTGTCTCTATACCTGTCCTTCCACCGGTCCTTCTTTGAAGCTATGTCTCTGCTCGTCCCTAGTTGTGTCTCTCATCTCCTCACATGAAACCCCAAACGCATGCTGCTTCCCGCTTACACTAACACAGCTCAGTTAGTGAGTCTCTACTGACTAAGTTTAGACTTCTGCCATATTTCCACAGCATGATCGACTAGCTTAGAGCCGTTCTATTTTTCCAAGTGTTGGGATATAGTGTCTGGTACCTCAGTCGAGCTGCCAAGCGAGCCGAGCCAATACTAAAAGTCTAGGTTCAGAGAGAATCATCACGGGAGTTGACACTTCTGCGACACAGGACATCTAGAACAAACCCGGCACTTTTAGGGCTTGGCTATGGAGAGGTTTGCCCTTCATAATTTCCCTTTTAGTTAAGAGTTGGCTTTCCCTGGCTTATGTTTAACCAGCATGTCAACATGATTGGAAAATAATTCAGTGGGAACTTCAAAAGGTCCTCTAACTTAGTGTTTGTTTAGTTGGTTTGTTTTATGTGACTTTGAGTCTGTGAGAGGGCCACTTCACTCTCTGCAATTTTTTCACTCTTATTAGTACAGAAACGCTCATAGAAATGACGGACTTCTGTGTTAATGTCATTGCTCAAGAAAATGCTACTTATTTTTTTATATATCACATGTATGTAGTTTATCACTTAATATTTGCATGAATATGCACGTATACACTACCAGGAAAGGTTTAAATAGTTATTTCAGAAGATATGTTATGCAAAACGAAAGATAAAGAACTACATAGGGGGAATTAAAAAAGGACTAATATATTTGGAATATCAAAGGAAAAATATGTAAAGAAAGTGTCAAGCGTGAACTGATGAACGGGTGTTAAATTAATTTCTTTTGATGTTACAAAGAATGAATTCCTCTTGTTATTCACAATCACAGACTGTTGATATAATATATTAATAATGTATACATAATTAAAACAATTTTATATATAACAGAGAAATAAGCTGTGGTCATGTATAGAAACGTAGTTGGTCAATTATTAGGAATTTCCCCCCAATGTATTAAAAACGTATATAACGGTATTTTTCCATATTCATATCAGTGAATAGAGATATCTTTATTATGAGAGATTCGAATCCCTGTGACAGGAAATGTGTTTTTGCATTTAAAAGTTAAATGTAGCATGGTTCTCAGCTTGTGTTTAGTCAGAGTTGTACTCTCCCAGGCAGCATCAGGTCAGCTGGGGTCAGTACTGGATCAGTTCTCTCCCTGGAATGCCCAATGAACTTTTTCCCCAAGGAAAGCTCTGGCATGTCTACCAGTTCTCATCTTTCTGTTTGCTTTCTCAGTTTCACCGTTGTTTTTGTGCATGTTCACGCAAATGACATTCTCAGTGCATTCTTGTTGACATTTTCCTTTATGCTCATGTACGATGTACCTTAAGGCCTGAACACACCAAGGGTGTGACATATAAACCACACGGCTATGTGAAATACCTGCATGCGAATGTTGTATGTCTAGGGCCTTTATTGTGAAGGGTAAGAGCTGAATGAGAAATGATTTCCACTGAATGACAAAAGAATATATTGACTTGGCTCTGGTGTTGTCTTTACTCACATCAACATTACAATCTCTCTTTGAGTAGGTGATAAACCCTTTTCTAATGAACCTGCATGGCTTTGCATTGGTCAAACTCCGTCTAGTATGGCTCCTCTGTGTACCCCCCTGCAGATGCTTTATTTGAAACAAGAGTAAAGATACTATAAAATGTAATGCTGAGTAATTTGCTTTTAAGGGGCTATCTGTGCTCTCTTGTGGACTTTTGTTTATCCTTTTGGGAGTGCCATCGTTAAGCTGTTGGCAACCATTTTGTAAACTCTTGGTATGTGCCCTCAAGTAGATCTTCATGGCTGGCAAAATAGCCTTTTATCAAAGAATTTGCGTGGCTAAAAAAAACAAAATTTGTGGTTAGTTTCTAAAAAGACAATTAACAGAGAGCTATTTTCAGGGCAATTGTGATATCGCCTATGACCTCTAATGAAGTTGTTTGGACAGCAGCCCAGGACAGCTTGTCAGATGTGGGTGCTTTGCCTTGCTTTGGTTGTAAACAACCCCCTTATTGATATCTGGGGAGTGCGTCATTAAGAAGTAGAGTGTGTGTGTGTCATACATGGGATCTGAAGTTAGTTTTTTTTTTCTCTCACAAGCCACTTGGGAAAGTGACTGAACATTTGTGCTGGCCACTCGGTTTCTGTTTTGTCCCCCACTTCGGAAATCTATACGCTTTGGAATTGTAAACACTTCCTGACTATTATAACTTAGTTTGTGAGCATGCACCTCTGTGTCTGTCCATGACTAATCTCGTGTTCTGTTGCAGCAAACGGCAAAATATTGTGGCTGCGTACTTAAGGACCTCTTATGGTTGCAATGACTCCCACTTTAAAAAAACAAAAACGTTTTTTACCTGAAATATACCTTCATCGCGTACCTGCTGAAGTCTCACTTACTATCTTTAACCTGCCCCCTCAGCCTCTACTGACACAAACAGTGTTTGGCTAACAGCTGGCGGAACTATCAATGCACGCACTGCTGAGTACATTGCCATTACGTAGTCAACATTTTTCTTTTTCTTAGGCAGGATTGTATCAAATGTCTCATATTCTGACTTCAAGTTGGGTGCCTGCATACATCGTCGCTTGTTTTTGAATTTTGTTATGACGCCATTGGTGTCTAGATGGGCGGGCAGCCACTTGTGAGTTGTATTCATTACATCAAACATTCCAGCAGTGGTTGTTTCAGACACACTAGATGAAGATCTGCTCTCTGAGAACTTTATTAGCTTCTAGATTTCTAGGTTTAAAAACACTTTACCTACCACATAACATTATGTTTAGTTAAGAAACAAATATTGTTATTGATATAGAGTAGAACTCTTTTTTTTCCTTTTTTTACTGAAAAGTAAATGATCAACATCAGGGCTCCAGATTAACTTTTTGCATTGGTAGCACTGGTGCGCCTAACTTTTTTTTTTAGGTGCACCAGCACAAAATTTAGGTGCACCCACATTTTTCATCGCGTCGCCTTTAACGCCAAAAAGTCACCTTTTTATTGCTCTCCTTTTACATAATGACACCCCTTATGGCCTAGGTTAACTGCAGCACCATCAGCACCCAGAGGAACCGTTTTCTGCAGCCAATCTGCACACTGATGCTGTTTGTGGCACAATAAAAAGATCATACAGGTCACGAGCCTATAGATTGCAAATGGAAAACTGTTTATGTGATCTTAGCCTAGCCTACTTATATTTTTACTTAGGCTATTCATTTTTAATAATAATATTAGGAATAGGCTACTATACAATTTCCTATTTGTGATGTCTCATGCTGTAATGTGGGCCTTCAAACATGTCAGTGTCCATGCTCCACCTCGACATGTCCAATTAACATGTTGACCGGCCTCCCTTTACGCAAAACGCGGCAGTAGACAATAACGCACTCCTTCGTAGAGACGTCTGTGTCGCCGTCAATCATGAATGACGTGTACGTGGCGTTTCCAACCTCAGCTGTCTTGTTCTTCAGTGTGTCGGCATTTTTTTTCATCAGAATAATTTCGGACTTAAATTTAGTGAACGGCAACTCCTCCGTTGCAATATTGTATGCAACGTTTAATTTTATAATAATTTCAGATTCCTCAGCGGACCTGATCGATACAGCCTGACGCTGAAATGCAGCTGGATGAGGGGCCACTTTATTAACACACTTATCACGGCATGTAGTATGCTTTTTGGACATATTGCGCTTTTTCAGCGTCTCGATGCGAAATGTTGACTCTTCCACAAACGCACTATTACCGGACAAATTCTGACCGCACTCCCGACAATAAATGCAGTGCATTGAGTCCCTTTCTTTATCGTACATCAGCCAGGGAAATTGCTTCAACCAGTCCTGTCTGAAGGCATATTTTTGTGCTTTTTAATTAGTCTCGGGGCGAGGCTTTCTGCCTCTCGTTATTTTCAAAGAGAATCGATGCGCTCAGGAGTACCTGCTCAGCTCGCTCGCATTTTCGAACTGACACAATTTACAGCAGTGAAAAGGACCACAGCCAATCAGAGGCAAGGACCCGCCTGCGCTCTGTCTCTTATTGGTTTAGACCACGATACCGTCAGGAGAACACAAAGAGATGCTGCGCTTATGATTTTTTTTTTTTCACCCGAGCAGCGTTGGTTGCACCAGTGCGACCTACAATTTTTTTCAGTCGCACTCATAAAAATTTTGGTCGCATATGCGACCAAAATGGTCGCACTCTGGAGCCCTGAACATGTGTGAGTCTGTGTTTTTTTAAATGTATTATTTAGGGCCCTATGAAATCCTTCACAAATTTTTTTCAGATTCCGTTTTAATTCTGTTCCGTTTCCATTAGAATGTTTCTAAATTCCGTATTTTACAATTTTATAGCATTTTTTTCATGAAAGGTGTCTAATCATGTGGTTGATGAATCAAAATTAAGAAATTTACTGAAGAAACATTCTAGTAGTTCTAATTCTAATTCCTTCCTGTGTTTTTTTAATTTGGGCATTTTTCATTTTTGTGGCATGATGGTGAACTCGACAGCTTTTTCAAGTCACTCATGACAATGTTCACGATTATCCCAACATTAAAAATTCAGCAGGATTAACTTCTCGGGAGTGTTTTTTTTATCCTGATCCACGATAAAAATCTTATATCATCCATGTATGGATTACTCAGTATGTAGATTGATGCACGTAATGTGAAACCAAAGTTCACAAGCCTGTACCTGTACCCTATTAGCAACAGCTGAGGTTATGACAACAAGCAGATTGGCGTGCGAGGCAGTCACACAATGACAAGCAAAAATGAAAACTTTTGGAATCCTTTTTAGGAGCGTGACTCTTAAAACTGGGCATGAGCTGAACCGTGACTTTTGTGTACCGTTACACCCATTTTATCACTTGTATCAGACCCAGCTGAGGTCCAAATAAAATTCCAGAGCCGTGCTGTCAGCGTCAATATTGCTGAAATCTGTCAAAACATATGTTGCCTCTAGACGTCCTCACCTTTTTTTCAGCCAAGTGTTACTTTATAAGCCCTAAAAGTATGTTATTTTGTCCTCCATTCACAGCTTCATTAGTGAGGCAATACTTAAAGTGTGTCAAACCATAATATTTTGCTTAATGGGTCTGGGAATGTTAAGTAACTGAGAGTTCTCCATTTTATTTCCATTGTCATTTTTCTTTTTCACATCTTTGCTGGTTTCTCTTTCAACACGTCACTTAATCTACGAGGGGAAATACATCCTGTTGAAAGATGCCAAATCACAGGATTTCGTTGGTACGAGCTAACAATTCCTTCAGTATCTGTTGCCTGTTTTCCTCACTCTTTAGCCTTAGTCATCGCAAAATTAGTTTACATTCTTTTTACATCTGACCCCTCTCTCTCTCTCAACCTTTTCCTTTATTTCTTTTTATTCTCCCAGCTCTCTCTGGCTTCCACCTCTCTGACTCTCCCCCAGTTCAAGGCACACTGGCCAGATTTGGATTGTGTTAATATACTTATATCGGCACATTGAATGAGAAAAGCCTTTACTGCTGACCACAGCCCCCAGCCAACGAGCTGACATAGGTGTTTCATTTTGTTAGTGGGACCTATCCAGGGCCTTCAGATGAGACAGCTGGGCTGGGTTTACCTGCATCATCAGTCCTCTCATCACATGACACACACAGCTCTCTGCATAAGCCCAGACAGTTGCTCCTTGGCTGATTTAGATGCAGCAGTAGCCTTGTCACAGACATCAAGGTCATTTTAAAGCACCTGACCTGCTATCATATTTTCATGGTTCAATGAAAACTATTAGCCTTTCACACGCTATTTACCGCACACTATACCCCTATATCTCACTCCCAGTACAATGCATTAGCCAGCCTTGCTTGTGGACGAACGCTCAACCCTGAGGGAAAAGGCTGAAGGGGTTTTCCACTGGATTTGTGTAATGTTCTTTTGCTCCTTTGATTACCTTTTTCAAATATCAACCGCTTGACAATTACTTTTCTGTTAACCGTCTGTCCTTTAAAGCTGTATCAGTTGCTGTGTGCACTGCAGACTATAAACAAACATACTTTAGTATAAAATGTGTGGAAGAATAAGCATTTACATGTTTGTTCAACATAACAAGATAAAAAAAAAAAAAAGAGTGTGCGGAACATTCAGTCCTCTGTGTGTCTATGGGTGAGGTCATTTGTGATTCCCATGCCATATGTGGAGGAGATACTAAGGACAGCCCTGACAACCACATCAGAGTTTCCTGTTTTCAGACCTGGCACGAAGCAGGGAGCTGTGGAATAGGGAGGGGGATTGTGGGGAGAAAGAGCAGCATGTGGTTCAGAAAAGTGCGGCGCTGGTAGTGTCAGTGGTTTGGTTGCAGCTGTAGAGGTGCAATTTTGATCTTTTGCTAGCCTATAGCATAGCAGATTGATGTGTGACGTGTGAGAGCATTCTCTGCAGGCCCCTCCAGCTTGTGTGGGCAGATTATGGGCGTGTGTAATAGTGCGTGTGCTTGGCACTGCTCTGTGTGTGTTTCCACCACAGCAGTGTTCATTGCCAAGGTGTAACCAAAGACATAGATAAACATACACATTCAGTGATGGACACCCACTGAGCAAGTTGGATTTCAGTAGCAACACTGTTCTAAAATTACAGGCATTCTTTTTCCACCTCTCTCATCACCACTCCCAGAAATAAAGACAACAGAATCAGTACTGGAATACATTTGCTTTTAAAATGTAGGCAATGTCCACAAAATCCCAAATAGCCCATTTTTATGCATCTCCATGAATTATGAGTTATTTTCAGACGGGTAGTGCTGTGTGTGTGTTGGTGTGGTGCTGTACAGGAGGATGCAATAGACAGTCAGTCTCAACAATCCACATCTTCATTTTACATGTTGGAATAGGCTACAGTCTCTTTATAGGCGCCATTATGAGCAAAGCAGTTAGCACAGTGGAACGTCAGCGCTGTTGTGTGAAACGTCACAGCTCTTTGGCTCCAGTGGTACCGACATGCTATCTGAAATCACACACTGGGGCAGTGTTATGTCGCCGTTTGGTTCGGTGCGAAAAAGCGAAACCCACATAACAGCAGATCCTCTTTATGTCAGTATTGGGTCATTCTGTGCCAACTCAGCCACCCATGTACATGACACCTCTCTGATTTTACTGAAAAGCAGTGAAAAGATGCCTTATGTTACCAAACAAAGGAATCTGAAGATTCAGGTCAATATCTCAAACGGTTTGCCCGTGGCGTCCATTTGAATTTCAAGTGCTGCACCCCTTTTTGACACACTGGAATTTCGCATTTCATTTGTTGACATTTTTGGAGGCCCATAACTTCTGTTCTAATAGTGATAGAAGGCTGAAAATTGCTCTGTTAGTTCATTGTAATGTGTACTACAGAATTCTACAGGCAGAATCAACATTCCTTACTGTTTGGGTGAGAGGGGGGTCACCAAAGTCCAAATTTTTTTTTGACGACCAAAATTATTTTTCACTTTTTGGGTGCTCATAGCAACACGATGAATGATCACATTTATTCCAAACAGGAGTATTTGTTATAAGTGGGACCTTTGCTCTTGCCAAAATGAATTTGAAGGGTATGGTACCACTGTTGGGGGTTTTATGGGGGTCTAAAAACCCTCCCGGGCAGAGGTGACTCTTTTGGAACCCCATATTTGGACCCCCAAATGACCACGTGGGCACTTGATGATCCTAATGGGATTTATACCAGATAAAGATACATATTTGTTCTTTCTTTTAATGAAATAAAACCTTTGACTATGAAGCTCCTTAATGTGAATTTTATTCGTCAAAATTTTTTCCAGAAGTCTGGAATTTAGATCAGGGAGAATTTAGTGATGATAAAGCATGAAAATAGTGGAAATAACTTTGTATTATGCTCAGTGATGGCAAACAATTAAATATGTAGACTGCTGGCCATTAATTTCCTGAAAATCACAAATTAACCCCTTATCCCCGATGAAAGAGACCCGCCTGTGACAAGCGACTTGCAGCATGAGCAAGTCTGCAGGCCACTGATGCAAACCACATTCTGACACCAATGGAGATGTTTCAATGGGCAAAAGAAAACATTAAGAACATTACATTCTTCTTTGTTAGTGCAGAAAATATTAAAAAACACAAGGAAACGTACAAATTAGAGAAGTTACTCCTCAGCCAAAACGATCAGTGGAACCCGATCGCTTCATTGCTTTATACCAATTTCCAAAGATAAGATACGGATGAAAAGAATATCACAGGATATAATATTCACAGATGTCGATGCAGGACAACAATCGGATTCAGAACACTTGGATACAGACCACCTGGGGGCAGAAACCTTGCAGTCAGATCAGCCACAAAACTACATTTTCCAGCCAGGAAAATACATTGCCTGTATCTATGATGATGACTGGTTCATTGGAAACATTGTTGAAGGTTCAGATAAACATGGTGATGTTTTTGTAAAATTCCTCTATGGACGCAGTGCTAGCCAATTCAAACGTGACCAAAAGGACCATGACAAAATGATGTTACTGCTTCCACAAGTTCTTGGATAATAGTTATCCATAGATGAATCACAAAAACGTCACCATGTTCATCTGAACGTTCAACAATGTTTCCAATGAGCCAGTCATCATCATAGATACAGGCAATGTATTTTCCTGGCTGGAAAATGTAGTTTTGTGGCTGATCTGACTGCGAGTGTTCTCCCTCCGGGTTCTGTATCCAAGTGTTCTGAATCCGATTGTTGTCCTGCATCGACATCTGTGAATATTGTATCCTGTGATATTCTTTTCATCCGTATCTTATCTTTGGAAATTGGAATAAAGCAATGAAGCGATTGGGTTCCACTGATCGTTTTGGCTGAGGCGTAACTTCTCTAATTTGTATGTTTCCTCGTGTTTTTTAATATTTTCTGCACTAACAAAGAAGAAGGTAATGTTCTTAATGTTTTCTTTTGCCCATTGAAACATCTCCATTGATGTCAGAATGTGGTTTGCATCAGTGGCCTGCAGACTTGCACGTGCTGCAAGTCGCTTGTCACAGGCGGGTCTCTTTCATCGGGGATAAGGGGTTAATTTGTGATTTTCAGGAAATTAATGGCCAGCAGTCTAAATATTTAATTGTTTGCCATCACTGAGCATAATACAAAGTTTCCACTATTTTCATGCTTTATCATCACTAAATTCTCCCTGATCTAAATTCCAGACTTCTGGAAAAAAAAGTCCAAAATGGTGCATTTTGACGAATAAAATTCACATTAAGGAGCTTCATAGTCAAAGGTTTTATTTCATTAAAAGAAAGAACAAATATGTATCTTTATCTGGTATAAATCCTATTAGGATCATCAAGTGCCCACGTGGTCATTTGGGGGTCCTAATATGGGGTTCCAAAAGAGTCACCTCTGCCCGGGAGGGTTTTTAGACCCCCATAAAACCCCCACCAGTGGTACCATACCCTTCAAATTCATTTTGGCAAGAGCAAAGGTCCCACATATAACAAATAATCCTGTTTGGAATAAATGTGATCATTCATCGTGGTGCTAGGAGCACCCAAAAAGTGAAAAATAATTTTGGCCGTCAAAAAAAAAGCCTTCTATCACTATTAGAACAGAAGTTATGGGCCTCCAAAAATGCCAACAAATGAAATGCGAAATTCCAATGTGTCAAAAAGGGGTGTGGCACTTGAAATTCAAATGGACGCCACGGGCAAACCGTTTGAGATATTGACCTGAATCTTCAGATTCCCTCGTTTGGTAACATAAGGCATATTTTCACTGCTTTTCAGTAAAATCTGAGAGGTGTCATGTACATGATACCCCGATTTTGGCTGTTTTCACATGGAATGACCCTATTGCAAAATCTATGTGCAAAAGGGGATATTGGCTCATATGGATTTCCTCTAACTGTACACAATCGCCCTACCTTCTAGACAAATTTCCCCAAAGATGATCTCAAGAAGTGGGTCGTACCAGAGACTGAATTACTTGCTCAATTCATTTGACAATTTTAATGAATGGTAATCATTCAGGACTATCCTATAGGTTCCCTGATCAATGTAAAAGAAGGCTGATCATCCAATTATAGCATATGATAAAAAAGTAACTGTGTCAAGATTAAAAGGAATTTTCAAGCTGTGTTGATTTTACACTCTGATTTAAATTTTTACTTTTTTTCTCAACAAATTACACCAATTTCAACTTTTTTGGAGCAGTGTAATTTCACGTGAGTAGACATATCATGTGGTCAGTAATCTAAATAAAATACTGCTGTATAAGATCCTGTATTTTCCTCTTGGGCACATTTTAAGCAGCCCATTCGAAATGTCCTTGCTTTATTTTGAAATGTAACACAGCCCTAACCTTCAAAAGCTGATATTGGCTGAAGCCTCTTTTGCCTCTGCAGTTGTGCACTGTTTGAGTTTATAGTCTCCGTCTGTCTCCCTCCCTCCCTTTGGTTCCGTGTTTCTCTCACCCACTCAAATGTGTGAAATTCTCAAGTGGACAAAACATGTATCAGATTGGCTGAGAAGCCATCTGTCCTGGTATTATAATCTTGTCTGTCTTTGAGTGTCTAGTCACACAAACATGCGTTGAGATTTCAGATACGTTTTTTGTTTTATCATACGGGAGATGTGAAATCACCAGATCTAACCAGCAAAGTCTGGAATTCAGGTGAAAGATCAGGCCTTTTGTAGAATATCTTTAAGGAATCCAACATATTAATGTAGGTCACCTGTAAAATAGGTGTGGTGTTTTCAGTCTGGTGCTGCTGTTCAACCTTAGGTGATCCACATGTGCAAAGTTCTTCCTTTGCGATTATGAGTTACAGTCGTCACTGTCTGAATTGCTGCTGCGTCAGAAACCGGTCTACCTGGGCAAAGACGTGCACTATCTTCCACTTCCTCCTGTTTGCGAATATCAGCAGAGGACGATCTGGGCCCAGGCCGTGTCACTGTTGATCTTACAGACATCAGCCTGCTGTCTCTCTGTGTCAATACTAGTCCAAGGTTGTCAACCTTTTGTCCTCTCTTCTCAGAACTGTGACTGACACACTCATCAGCTATGCAAACCAGCTCTCTGCCAGCTGTGATAGAAGCCCTTTTCACAGCAGCCATTTTGAAATGTCATTGCAGGGGAAGCACAGGTGTAATTAAAAACATAAATTATGGACCTTTTCTATTTAGGCTGGCCAGGGCCCCTGGTGTTGTACGTGCTGGCTCACTGCCGTGGCTGTGACGGAATAAATGGGACCATAATTAAATCCTGTCTTCACTTTTATTTACTTTTAAACTTGGGTTCTTTTGCGTAAATTGATCAATTTTAATGTTGTACTACGGTTTACTCTGTATGTGATGCACCTTGAGATTTAAATGTAAAACACTTAAATTCATAATTATTATTCATTCATTTCATCAACTGCCACTGGTTTTTACCATTGACCTGTCCAAAATGGCTGCTGTGAACAAGGTCTGTTGACTGAACCAAATGGCAGAAACACCAGTGTTTTCTGAATAAGTTCCCTCTCGTACTCATAGAACTGGACATCCATTAACTCTACCTTTTTCCTTTTGTGATTATTTTGTTGTTGCTGTTACTGCAAAAGAAAAAAAATCACGTCATTCAATTCAAGTCATATTAAAGGTAGTCGGGAAGATGAAGCAAAATGATGCCTGACACGGCGTGATGTGTTGCTCTCCTCAACTTTTTTCAGTTGACTGTCTGTGGCACAGTAGCAATTTTATTTGGGAGCACAATGAATGTTTCTCCTCTTTACGAGATGCAGACTTTGATTTATTTATTGTCTTTGGTTAAATTTGAATAAATAAAATGACGCTGCTGCTGCCCAAGGAACAAATATGTATCTTTATCTGGTATAAATCCTATTAGGATCATCAAGTGCCCACGTGGTCATTTGGGGGTCCTAATATGGGGTTCCAAAAGAGTCACCTCTGCCCGGGAGGGTTTTTAGACCCCCATAAAACCCCCACCAGTGGTACCATACCCTTCAAATTCATTTTGGCAAGAGCAAAGGTCCCACATATAACAAATAATCCTGTTTGGAATAAATGTGATCATTCATCGTGGTGCTAGGAGCACCCAAAAAGTGAAAAATAATTTTGGCCGTCAAAAAAAAAGCCTTCTATCACTATTAGAACAGAAGTTATGGGCCTCCAAAAATGCCAACAAATGAAATGCGAAATTCCAATGTGTCAAAAAGGGGTGTGGCACTTGAAATTCAAATGGACGCCACGGGCAAACCGTTTGAGATATTGACCTGAATCTTCAGATTCCCTCGTTTGGTAACATAAGGCATATTTTCACTGCTTTTCAGTAAAATCTGAGAGGTGTCATGTACATGATACCCCGATTTTGGCTGTTTTCACATGGAATGACCCTATTGCAAAATCTATGTGCAAAAGGGGATATTGGCTCATATGGATTTCCTCTAACTGTACACAATCGCCCTACCTTCTAGACAAATTTCCCCAAAGATGATCTCAAGAAGTGGGTCGTACCAGAGACTGAATTACTTGCTCAATTCATTTGACAATTTTAATGAATGGTAATCATTCAGGACTATCCTATAGGTTCCCTGATCAATGTAAAAGAAGGCTGATCATCCAATTATAGCATATGATAAAAAAGTAACTGTGTCAAGATTAAAAGGAATTTTCAAGCTGTGTTGATTTTACACTCTGATTTAAATTTTTACTTTTTTTCTCAACAAATTACACCAATTTCAACTTTTTTGGAGCAGTGTAATTTCACGTGAGTAGACATATCATGTGGTCAGTAATCTAAATAAAATACTGCTGTATAAGATCCTGTATTTTCCTCTTGGGCACATTTTAAGCAGCCCATTCGAAATGTCCTTGCTTTATTTTGAAATGTAACACAGCCCTAACCTTCAAAAGCTGATATTGGCTGAAGCCTCTTTTGCCTCTGCAGTTGTGCACTGTTTGAGTTTATAGTCTCCGTCTGTCTCCCTCCCTCCCTTTGGTTCCGTGTTTCTCTCACCCACTCAAATGTGTGAAATTCTCAAGTGGACAAAACATGTATCAGATTGGCTGAGAAGCCATCTGTCCTGGTATTATAATCTTGTCTGTCTTTGAGTGTCTAGTCACACAAACATGCGTTGAGATTTCAGATACGTTTTTTGTTTTATCATACGGGAGATGTGAAATCACCAGATCTAACCAGCAAAGTCTGGAATTCAGGTGAAAGATCAGGCCTTTTGTAGAATATCTTTAAGGAATCCAACATATTAATGTAGGTCACCTGTAAAATAGGTGTGGTGTTTTCAGTCTGGTGCTGCTGTTCAACCTTAGGTGATCCACATGTGCAAAGTTCTTCCTTTGCGATTATGAGTTACAGTCGTCACTGTCTGAATTGCTGCTGCGTCAGAAACCGGTCTACCTGGGCAAAGACGTGCACTATCTTCCACTTCCTCCTGTTTGCGAATATCAGCAGAGGACGATCTGGGCCCAGGCCGTGTCACTGTTGATCTTACAGACATCAGCCTGCTGTCTCTCTGTGTCAATACTAGTCCAAGGTTGTCAACCTTTTGTCCTCTCTTCTCAGAACTGTGACTGACACACTCATCAGCTATGCAAACCAGCTCTCTGCCAGCTGTGATAGAAGCCCTTTTCACAGCAGCCATTTTGAAATGTCATTGCAGGGGAAGCACAGGTGTAATTAAAAACATAAATTATGGACCTTTTCTATTTAGGCTGGCCAGGGCCCCTGGTGTTGTACGTGCTGGCTCACTGCCGTGGCTGTGACGGAATAAATGGGACCATAATTAAATCCTGTCTTCACTTTTATTTACTTTTAAACTTGGGTTCTTTTGCGTAAATTGATCAATTTTAATGTTGTACTACGGTTTACTCTGTATGTGATGCACCTTGAGATTTAAATGTAAAACACTTAAATTCATAATTATTATTCATTCATTTCATCAACTGCCACTGGTTTTTACCATTGACCTGTCCAAAATGGCTGCTGTGAACAAGGTCTGTTGACTGAACCAAATGGCAGAAACACCAGTGTTTTCTGAATAAGTTCCCTCTCGTACTCATAGAACTGGACATCCATTAACTCTACCTTTTTCCTTTTGTGATTATTTTGTTGTTGCTGTTACTGCAAAAGAAAAAAAATCACGTCATTCAATTCAAGTCATATTAAAGGTAGTCGGGAAGATGAAGCAAAATGATGCCTGACACGGCGTGATGTGTTGCTCTCCTCAACTTTTTTCAGTTGACTGTCTGTGGCACAGTAGCAATTTTATTTGGGAGCACAATGAATGTTTCTCCTCTTTACGAGATGCAGACTTTGATTTATTTATTGTCTTTGGTTAAATTTGAATAAATAAAATGACGCTGCTGCTGCCCAAGGAATATAAAACACTGTTTTTAGTTTTTACTCTTTGGTGACTAGTCATCTGAATGAAAAATGACTTTGCGTTTCTGTTTCACTGCATTCTCACTGTGACTGGTTGTTGAAGTTGAACGTTGACATCCTATAATTTGTCCATTCCTTTCTCCCCCCCCCCTACTCTCTTTTCCTGTTCTTTTGATCTCCAGGTTCTGTTGCATCAGTTTCGCAGCAGGTGACCCCCACCCCTCCGCCAAAATCCGGCTATTGGATGTGACCACGAGGTTGATCAGGAGAACCCACCATGTCTTAAACGCAGACGGGCCCTCCGGAGCCCTGTCCCCCCACCCTGGACCACCACCCCCCTCCCCCATCCACCACCTTACCCCTTCTCCCAGCCCCATCCCGCTCCCCGACCTCCCTGCACATGCGCGGAACAGGCTACCCAGCCCTGGCTCCCCGCTGGCACACCCCTCCCCTCCCTCCATAGAGATGAGCCTGCAGAAGCACCAGCAGATGGGTGGTGGCAGCGGTGGGGTGATGGGCTCTGACCGGGACCTGCAGTCCACTGCTTCCTCCATCTCTCTGCCCTCTGTGAAGATGGCCCCTAAGAAGAGGCGCCTCTCCCTGGCCTCTCTTTTCAGACGGCGAGGTCGGGAGTCCAAATCAGCTCGCCAAAGGTCCAGAGAGCTCCAACTCCCGGGACCTATAGGGCTTGGAGGGGTGGATGCTATCGCCAGCATCGAGAGCATCCACTCCGAGATGTGTAACGACAAAAACGCTGCCTTCTTCTCTGTGACTGGGACCGGAGCTGCCTCTGCTGCTGCTGCTGCTGCTGCTGCTGCTGCTGCTGCTGCTGCTTCTGCTGCTGCCTCCACCTCATCTGCCTCAGGGTCTTCTTCCTCTACCGCCTCCTCCTCCAAGGTGGGAGTTGTGGTGGGGTCAGAGCTACTGGAGTGCCCGCTGTGCCTTCTGCGCCACTCCAGGGAGAGCTTCCCTGACATCATGACCTGTCACCACCGCTCCTGTATCGATTGCTTGCGCCAGTACCTGCGCATCGAGATCTCAGAGTCGCGTGTCAACATCAGCTGCCCCGAGTGCTCGGAGCGATTCAACCCGCACGACATCCGCATGATCCTGGGCGACCGGGCGCTCATGGAGAAATACGAGGAGTTTATGCTCAGGAGGTGGCTTGTGGCTGACCCTGACTGCCGCTGGTGCCCTGCTCCAGACTGTGGGTAAGCAGTGAATTTGAATACTCACTCACATACACTGCTCAAATAAGATAATCATTTTCCACAACATCAAAAGCAGTAATGTATTTCACAGACTTTCTCTCTCTGTAGTGACATTTTGAGCTGAACTATTGTCTGCTCTGTTTCTATTTATTCCTGTTGCTCGCTTTGAAAGCCGGCGATGGACGAGAAACGGTTGATTGGTTTTCTATAAACAAGACCTCCTCATTTCACTACAAAAAAACAAAATAAGGTGGCAGCTTGCTGGAGGGAGATTGCCTGAAAGTTTCCTAAAAAGTCCAAACATCAGATGATAGCGAGTAGAACACACCCCTCTTTTAAATGGTCTTCAGTTTGATCTCGAGTGCACAGCTGATAGGCACGTGGTTTGTTTACATGATTAACATAACGCTTGCTTTTAACATGGTGCTCTCTCTCTCTCTCTGTGTTGTAGAATTATTCCTTGTTTAGCTTGCCATTACATTTCCTTAACAATTAATTAAAGAGTAGCTGTGTGACTCCCATCATGCAATGAATTCACAATCGAATATTAATTTTCATATTTGTTTTTCAGTATTCAAATATATCTATTTATATTTAGAATATTCATTTCCCATCACTTTTTCCATAGTTTTTTCTGTACCACAAGTCTGCGTCATCACATACCTGCTTTTCTTATCTGCCACTGTTCTGACTGCCCCTCTAATGGTAATCCAGTATTGCTGGGCAGTTTTGCCGTCTAATCCCCTTCCAGAGTGACAGCTCATTGGCTTGCTTCCACCCAGTCCCTCAGACTGTCACTGCAGTGTGACTTTGTAGAGGCCCCGCAGGTTCAACTGGTGACTCCGACTCACTGACAAATCAAATCAGCACCTCGTTTAGATGCAGTTAAGTCGACATCCGTCTAAAGTGTCTTAACTGCTGGCTCTTCATAACTCACAAATTAAGGAGTCCACATTGCAAAATTATTGAAAATTCCAACTGTGAATTGTGGAGAAATGGTGGGCTGTATATTGTAGTAAACGATGTATAATGTTTAACAATAAGAATGTGGACGAGGCAGAGAAAGCATGCAGATGTCTATGAAGAGGTCATTAGATTAAAGGTCAACCTTGGTGGAGTTGTCTGAGGTTGTCTGTTGCAAAACCCTCAACACCCAATGGCTCCAGATTATAACACTTATAACATACACCAGAAGAGGCATGTAAGGTTGTCGTTGGCTGAAGTTTGACACCACTGGAACATTTTAGACATGCTTAATGGCATGTAAGCATAAACCACTGAGATTGAGTGACAACTCTAAACCGGGGATGAAGATGCAAGGACACAGGCACAGTACACTGTTTGAAAAGGTTCGCTGATTTGTGAGAACCACTATCCTCAAGCAGACCGCCTGAATGAACCTGTTTCTATCCTGTTTAGAAAGTCTCCCTCTCTTTGCTTTCTCTCTCTCTCACTGCCATTTCCTTTTCTTCCAGGAATTGTTTACGGTCAGGTGGCCATTAAACCCCTGACGAGACAATCAGACTATTTTTTTCTCATTCTGAGGCCATAGTGACCTTGAATACTTTGGTAGCTGGATGTTTTGTTTCTCTTGGGATGTCCTGTTTTGTAACCTTGACGAGAATAGAAGCAAATATACTTTGAGGATAAAAAGTAGTGAGAGGTGTTGAAAGTTTTGCCTTGGATTAGCTGTCCTGCTCTATTTGGACCTAGATGAAATCCATGTTACTGGGGGCAGGAAAAAATTGGCATAAATAAGTATCGCAATATTTATGACTCTTAGAAAATACAATATAGCCAGGGTATTTCGTATATAAATTATTATATTGATGTATTGGCCTTCTCTAGTCTTTAGTGTCTTATTTTCCAGTTTCAGCTCTGCTGTTTTCAGCTTGCAGTTCGTTTTAGTCTCTCGGGTACTGACACCAAGCCAACAGATGGACATCAGATGCCATTAGACCTTTTTGCATAGTTGCCATTATGTCACTGTTTTACTGCCAATTGAGTGTGTCGAATTAATGGTTGCAGCAGTCATTGAGACCGAGCTCGGCTTATTCTTTTTATCCTTTCTTACAAGAAAAAGACCACAATGCCGAAGCATAAACATAACATATACTCAGTTTGAATAAATATTCCTGAACATCTTTGTCATACATACACATAAAGTACACAATCTGTGGGCAGCCGGCTGTAACAGTGCACAGTGTGCACCAGTTCAGGTTTTTGTAGTTGTCCTCAGACAAAACAGGAGAAAGAAGGACTAGTTTATGTTTGTCAGACACCATATTTGTATCTCTTGTGCTGGGAGACTAGATAATATTATTTGTACCCCAGATTAAGCCTTGATTTAGTTTTTTCAGTTTCTCTGCAGCTTTTCTCTACTTTGTCCTTTCCTCTCGGTGGTTCGTCCTTCCTGCAACTTAGAGGTTTTGGCCAACATCATGCAGTTTATTATGCAGTTATTTGTGTGCATTGTTCTGGAGATGCACAGAATGTGCATTTGAACAAATGACTTCCTCCTGGAAACGGTAGCTTCGGCCTGCTGTAATTTGGTGCACTCTGGATCGGAGAGTTTTCTGGGGGACCCGTCCAGACAGCCAGCCAAGTTAATCCTGGGCCAGGGCCTAATGTAATAACTAATATCTTTTTATAAACACGTTTTGACATATAGTGGTAATAATCTGACATTACTGAATTGAATCCAGTATTATCCCTGATTATATCTTGCTTATCGTCAAATTGTTGTATGGTCACTGCTGTAGTCGTATATAAACATGTCTGACTACTGTGCTAGGAAGGATATGTAGTGTAGTCCTTCAACAGGACACTGGTGTTACAGTCAGTGTTATTGGTGATACATTCAGGGTGGTTTAAAATGCTGAAATACTCTTTCAGAGGAAGTGGTTGTACAAAAACTGCTGTGATGTAAACTGATCATAAAAAAAACCCTCTTTCGCTGATATCTCTCCAGTCTTCTGCAGTTCTTGGTTCGTAGTGTATAGTCTTGTTGGTTTACCGACTGAATTTGAATATGATTGATATGACTCTGCTATTCCTTGCTGTCTGTCTGTATTCTAGACTCAGCGCTCATAGAGTAAAATGAGTCTCCCAGGCTGAAACATAATCTTAGGTCAGTCACAGAGGGGCTGGGAGGCTACAGTCTGATACCACTATGTCACACACTCGAGGGTTTCCCTCCCTCCCTTGCCAGTATTTTGTAGATGTCATCTTTGAAGAGATGAGCGTTTCTTATTTTGAAGCGTATCTTTGTCAGCACTACCTTCTTTTGTCTCCTGTCCGTTGGCTGAAGGCATCACATCAAGTCATCTGTCAGTCTGTCACCAATGTTAGGATTGGTTTTGCTGTGTTGTGTGGCATGAAGCCACTGGTGGATCCAGGAAGACAACAGCTGTAGATTCTACTCAGACTTTTTAAGACCGTAAAATGTATTTAAAGTACGTAAATAATGTCCTCCTTCAGATAAAGATCACACCTGTTGTTTACGAGCCGACAGTCTCACACTAAATGTATATCCTTTATTGTGCAAAATATCACTGCTGTCTTTTTCTCCCATTGTGGAGTTTTTTTGTTTTTTTTATTTGTTGTTGGTGCTAAATTTGACATTCAGAAAAGCAGCACCCAACTTATTTGCAATGTGAAGATAGAGGGGAGAATGTCTACCCGAGTGGAGCATGAAGTCACTCTTCCTCTGTGTGTTGTAATCTGAGCTTCTTGTGCTTTGTTTACATTGCCTTTTATCGCATGTTCGTGCATGTGAGCGTTCCCCACTGGCTCGCTCATGGCTGCGCTCTACACGGCGCTCCGATCCTCCGGCTTCTCCCTCACGTAAACACTGTTAGCTGGGAGCCGTCGCCACTATTTTGAGTCGTAGGGAGGCAGCAGATATGCTCTGAATTCCATGTGAGAACCTTTCAGTGTGAAGACAAAGTATTGAAAGTGTGCTCTTGTCATGATCAATTAAGTTTTCTCCAAAGCACCAGTGCATTGGGAACTATGATTCTGCCAACTAGACTTTATGAATAGTCTGTCATACATTTTTACATGGTTATAGATATATTACAGCACGTTTTACCTTGGCATTTACCTGAGGACACACAGGCACAGTCAATTCAGTGGTTAAGGATGGACAAGGCATCATTTCTAATGTCAGGAGTACCCTTAAGCCTGTTGATGGATGTCCAGTTTGCCATTTTAGAAGCTCACTAATATACTGCAGGTATAAGAAGATGGATTAAGCCGGTGTTTTTAAATACTAACGTAGGCCCCAGCTACATGAGCAGAAGTTTTACTAACAGTAACACAGCCCTGCATCACCTCTCCTCACATCTAAGACATCTGTCTTATTTTGTCTGCGCCTTTGTTTTACATGCATACACTTATATATGATACAATTACACAGCATTTTCTGTAATTGACCATGTGATCCACCTCCTTTCCATTTGTACATACAGATACCAATATAGTTTTTTCCTGTGACCTCGTCCTCCGATGGAATTATGAAGAATCAAATCTTAGCTTTTGCCTGATATGCTATGCTTGTCTTCTACCAGGTATGCAGTGATCGCCTTCGGGTGTGCCAGCTGTCCTAAGATCACGTGCGGCAGGGAGGGCTGCGGTACAGAGTTCTGTTACCACTGCAAGCAGCTGTGGCATCCCAACCAGACCTGTGATGCGGCACGACAGCAGAGAGCCCAGAGCCTCCGCCTGAGAACGGTTCGCTCATCCTCCCTCAGCTACAGCCAAGAGAGCGGAGCTGCAGGTCGGTTGCTCTTTTCTTTTTCAGTGTCACAGAACATCACCACAAGTGTAATGATGTTGCATATTTCTTCCTCTAAATGGAAGATTTGAAATTCTAAATGTGCCAGCTATTTATTCCTTTTACTTAATGGGCATTAGTTTCGTTTCAGTGACGAGGATGTGTTTTTTCTCGCCATGATGAAGTTTGAAAGTCGTTCGCTGACTGATGAGTTCTAGTTTGTTTGTTGCTAGAAGTGTAACTCGTCACAGAGCTCTCTTGTGCACAATTAAGTGAGATTCCCTTTCCATCCTTCCGCCTGTCAGCTGACGACATTAAGCCATGTCCACGCTGTGCTGCTTACATCATCAAGATGAACGACGGCAGCTGTAACCACATGACCTGCGCTGTCTGCGGCTGCGAGTTCTGTTGGCTCTGCATGAAGGAGATCTCAGACCTGCACTACCTGAGGTCAGTTTGTTGGCATTCATGTGCACAGATCATGACCCGGCTAATAAAAACGTACCTGCCTTCAAACGCTGGTTTGATAGGTTGACAGACTATTGTTGCTTGAGTAGTGTTTGAGATTAAGAACCTATAGAGCAGGTTTGATTGTTCTACCTCTCTAAATGAAAATGATGTATTTTTGGTCCAGTGTTCCTGTGTAAGAATGAAGCTGAAGACCTATTCTAGTATATATGTATCTATTCATACGTACATTGTATGAATAAAAGATGTTTCCCCTTTTACCTCTCAGTCCGTCAGGCTGTACCTTCTGGGGGAAGAAGCCATGGAGCAGGAAGAAGAAGATTCTCTGGCAACTGGGAACACTTGTGGGCGCCCCTGTTGGCATTGCACTCATCGCGGGCATAGCCATCCCTGCCATGATCATTGGCATCCCTGTGTATGTGGGGAGGAAGGTGAGAATCCGGAGACTCGTTCATGTGCACTAGTCAGGAATTTCATTAAGTTTTCCTGCTTGTGGTTTTCCAACGTGGTCATTGTTGCACAACTAAGCATTTCACAAGTAAACACTGCATCAGTGAGTCACTAACGTATTTTTCTAAATATCTCACACGCCATCATGTATTTTAAGTTATCATTGGCAGTAACTTTCCCTGTGTGTTTTTGTCTCCGTGTATGTACAGTTGTGTCGAATCACTCTCAATAAGAACTTGATATTACAATAGAAAGAAAGTATTCATACTCCCCAGAATTCCCCTCTGACGACTGCCAAGAAGCCAGAGCCAGCAAACTTTTCTTCCCTGAGAAAACCAGACCCCATTCAGCTGTGATCACATGTGAAACATCTGAGCATGAATCACCTACATTCCACATGCACTGGATGCATGGAGCTGTTCAGTCTTGTTTTCATAGCTGTAGCTTGGGGAATCACTTCAGCAAGGCCACGGCCATTTACTGGTGGCGTGGTCACGTCTCATTTCAGGTGTATTTTGTCACTGCTGACTGATTTATACAGCAGAAATGTTCTGATAATAGTTCAAGGAAGTAAGTTTGAATGTATTATTACAGTTTTGGTGGGTTTGGAACAGCAAATAACTCCAAATCAATTGTAAATCCAGCATTATATTGAAGTTTAAAACCATTCCTGCAGTCCTTTTTGTGCTTTCATTTGTAGCTCTGTTCCAATGTTGCACATTTCAGTTTTATTTAATGTGCCAGTTTTTACAGACTTGACCAATTAGTAGGTCCTGTGTCAGGGCTGCTATTTTCCCTAAAGCCCTCATTACAGCTTTTATTAGAAAAAATGTGTATTGATCTGAACACATTTTAAAATGTTTTACTGCTGACAGGTTTGCCTACATCTCACCTTGGCAACTCATTTATTTTCTTGTTCCGTTCTCTACATCTGTAGTCTGAAGAATGAGCTTCCCACTCTGGCTTCGCAGGAACCATCTTGACGTGCTTCTAGGCTCCCCTTTAACTAATAACATGTAAAGAGGAGAAATTGTAGGTTAGCCGTTAGTGGGCTGTTTTAGTTTGTAGGCTCCAACTCCGTCCAACGCTCAACAAATTTAACGTGCAAGAAGGTGCACTTCATTCACCAACTCGCTACCATAACATACGATCCTTCTACTCAACCCAACAACGTTAAATGGGTCCTAACACTCTAATGGTGTAGCATTCGTCTTATGTGGTGTCTGAAAAGCCACAGCACGAGTTTCACGTCTCAGCTGGTTTGTGGTTGGCTGGACTTTGTGGGTCTCACTGCTCCTTTTCTCTCCGTCAGATCCATAACCGCTACGAAGGCAAAGATATCTCCAACCACAAGAGGAACCTGGTGATCGCTGGTGGAGTGACCCTTTCTGTCATTGTGTCTCCAGTGGTGGCTGCAGTCACTGTCGGTCAGTCTGTTCCCAAACACCCCCCTCCCTCCCTCCCTCTCTCTTTTGTCTCGTGGTCAAATAGGCAGAATGACCCAGAAGTTAACAGCTGGTTGAATTCTAGAAATGCTAAGAAAAGGTGCTTCAATGCTTCCTTTCTAACTCTTTTAGCACAGGAAACAAATGAAAGGAGATTATAATGCCATCCCATAATCCCTTGCAGCAACAACATTTAAAGAGATGCACCATTCAGCTGTAGATAACATCTGCCATTGCTGTTTAATATTACACTGTGGATCAATTAAAAACATCCTTCTTTGGAGAGGTGTGTTTCCATTTTGGACAGGAATCCCTTCTTGATTTTGGCACTCTACTCGTTTTCTATAAAGTTGGGTTTAATAAAAAAACATCCACTGTTTGCCTAGTGAAAGAGCTTTTGGATTCTCTGAGCACAGATTGTTGTCTTTTCCTAATTTCTGGGAATTCACATTTTTCCTTCCATCGAGAGCGAGGAAACATGGAAAAGACACAGGATGTTATTTTCTTTGAAAGTATTACCACAGCCTGTGTCTCTGCATCTCCTGCATGCCTGAGGACCATTATTGACATATCTTTGTTTGACTTTTTGAGCTCCGGGAATTTCTTCTGTTTAATCTTAGAGTTCATATTGAGTTTGTTTTCAAAGCTAATTGGATTTTCATGAGCTTTTGCATAAAATATTTTTTTTTTCTGCAAAAGTAGTTTTTTTAGTGCCTTGGGTCTAATACGTTGCTGGTTCCTCTCCCCAGGCATCGGCGTCCCCATCATGCTGGCGTACGTCTACGGCGTGGTTCCCATCTCGCTGTGCCGTAGCGGAGGTTGTGGCGTCTCAGCTGGGAATGGCAAAGGCGTTCGCATAGAATTTGACGACGAGAACGACATGAATGTTGGCAGCGGGGCAGCTGCCACTGGTAAGCTTCAGTGCCCTCGCCGTAACCTCTGCCACCCACACTGCCACCCAAAGGCGCCTTTATGCGTTTATACCCAAGTCAGCAGACAAAGGAATTTGCTGCACTGGTAGATCGTGTCCACGTGAAATCTGCAGGTTCAGATGTGAAGTGTTCTTAGGTGTCTTTGAAAGACACGCTGGCTTTTGTTCCTGATTGAGATTGACATTATTTGTTATATTTGAAATGTTATTTTGTGGTTGTACCTCCTGTGTAGATACAACATCAGTGGCAGACACCAGGAACAACCCCAGTATAGGTGAAGGCAGCGTTGGGGGGATGACGGGGAGCCTGAGTGCCAGCGGCAGCCACATGGACCGTCTGGGGGCCATCAGGGACAACCTGAGTGAGACGGCGTCCACCATGGCTCTGGCCGGAGCCAGCATCACCGGCAGCCTCTCTGGTAGCGCCATGGTCAATTACTTAAACAGGTACAGAAACAGCAACACGTGTCATGAGATATAAACGTTGCTTTTCCTGTATCCCCCCCGACTTTTGATTTCATGGTGCTTTTCCTATCTCCCCCCTCCCTCTCACATGTGGTCAGACTGGAGGTGCAGGCTGATGTGCAGAAGGAGCGCTGCAGTCTGAGCGGCGAGTCTGGCACCGTCAGCCTGGGCACAATTAGCGACAACGCTAGCACCAAAGCAATGGCTGGATCCATTCTTAACGCCTACATGCCCCTTGACAGGTGAGCATCCTTTACTTCATATCTGGACGATGGCTGTTCATCGGCAGCATTTGTGTGGAGCTGGTGTCCTCCCAGAAATCTGTAATATGAATACAGATTGCAGTGAATTAACCAGGGATAATTCATGTAATTCATGTAAATAGTGATAATATTAGTGGACGGACTGAAGCGATGGGCTGTTGAAACACTCTTACTTGGCAAAAGAAAAGCATTAAATGAATTGTATTTCAAATAGCTTCAAGATAAAATATTCAATGAGCACCTGGGTTCTCTTTATTAATGAGAAATCATTTAGTATTAAGAGATGATATAACAAGCCCAATACAATGATGTGCTTCCTGCCTAATGATGCCACTCAGGAGTTGCAGACTCTGCACAACAGAGATTCATGCTACACGCAAAACACATGCTGGTGCACCTTTTTTTTTGTCTCATGCTTCCCTTTTCATCCCATGTTCCAGAGATGGGAACAGCATGGAGGTCCAGGTCGACATTGAATCCAAACCTGGCAAACTCCGGCACCACAGCGGCAGCAGCAGCGTCGATGACGGCAACCACGTCGGCCGCTGCAGCTGGACATGCCCCTCCAACGGCTGCACATCCTCAGAAGGCAAAGGAGCCTCCGCCAAATGGGCCAAAGAGGCCTCCTGCTCCTCCTCCTCCAGCTCGGGGGGCAAAAAGAGCAAAGGCAAGCTGCGAAAGAAGGGCGGCGGCGGCGGCACCAAAATCAACGAGACGCGGGAGGACATGGACGCTCAGCTCCTGGAGCAGCGTAGCACCAACTCCTCAGAGTTCGACTCCCCGTCGCTGAGCGGTAGCCTGCCGTCCGTGGCCGACTCCCACTCGAGCCACTTCTCAGAGTTCAGCTGCTCCGATCTGGAGAGCATGAAGACGTCCTGTAGCCACGGCTCCGGTGGAGGCGACTACCACACCCGCTTCGCCACCGTCAGCCCCTTACCCGAGGTGGAGAACGACCGCCTAGAGACCTGCCCCGCTTCTTCGTCCTCCTCACAGGGACACGCAGCAGCGGTCGCCCCCCACTCCCCCACCTCCACCGCCTCCTCCCTCGGCCACAGCGCAGAGCTGCCCCCCCTCTGCTTCATCACAGAGGAGAATGTCAACCTGGTGTGCCCTGCTGAGCTGGACTCTCACAGCAACACCAGAGAGCTGCTAAAAGAAACCAACAACAACAACCACCAACCACAACAGCCGACCCAAACCCAGCAGCAGGCCAAGAACCCCTGCATACAGACGGACATCTGAAATCTCAATACCTTAAGTGCTGCACAGATGCTATTTTTTTCGTTAACATCTTTTTCCTCCACGAAACTAACGAATGCAGCTTTCAGTTTAACCTGAAGTTTCTGTTATTCCCTTGTAAAGGGAATGTCTTATATTGGGATTTCTGTCCTTCATGAAAAGCAACCCTGAGTAAAAGAGAGATGTGTGTGTCCACTGACTGTCAGAGGGCTTGTTGGGATTATTAATAGGCAGCCATGTGAGAAATGTTAAGGTTGTGAATGCTGGTGTTTCTCCGTGTGCGACCCGGAGACTGCTGACACTTTTTTTTTTTGACAGTTCACTCACTCACCACTTGTAACAGAGACGGCCCGTCGATTTGGTCGCTGTTCTATTGATCTCTGTCGGTTAAAATAAAACCACTGTGGCGGTTTGGCTAGTGTTTGACTTTGGCTTTACAACGCGGATGCAACACCATGCAGGAATCTTAAAAGTTACAGCTTTCCAGAAGTGAACTCAAACAGGGACCAGGCAATATGATTCACTATTTCCTCTTTTTATTTCCCCTCCGAACGTATTAGTAACAGAGGAGTATTATTGTCTGTATTTATTCTTGGACGTTTTTTAGTCTTTTCCCTAGATGTCTGTCTGAAATGAACCCTCTAAGATATAATTAGAAGGCCTGGGCTCAACGTCCTGCATCATTTTGGCAGTAAAATCAACACGTAACACAGGTGAGATGATGAATGGACACTTAGCATTTTAACAGCTCTTTTACAGCTTACTGTTTACAGAGTTTAAACCTGTAACGGATGTTGCCAAAAAACCCTCTCTGTGTGTGTTTTTAATGCCAAGACGATGCAGGAAACCTAGGCCTTGTTTGGTTCTGTGGAAAGCTTGTGACGCGTCGAGGGTTTGATTTGAGAAGGGTCTCTGGAAGGCCACGGTTTTCAAATAATGCTGAAAGTCAGTATATTAAAATTAACCAATGGGTTGGTTCAATTCTGTGAAATTGTATAAAGAAAATGTTATGTCCTGTTCAAAGGTGATTTATTCAGGCTGATGGCCTCGCCTCACTGAGTAAGAGAGAGCTTTGATATCTTTCTTTGTTAACTCATGGTGCCTTCAAGAAGCCGTTTGTGTTTTCTGAGTTTGTCTCTCTCTCTCTTTCTCTCTCTCTCTCTCTCTCTCTCCACTGTGTCTTTAAGACTCCAAACAACGACTCATCGTAGGTTGCAGAACGTCACTCTGTGTAGGAGGGATGCTCATCCACACACAGGACGTACTGTGGTAGACATGGTAAATGAAGACTTCTCAATTGCCTACCAAAGACAGCACTCAGGCGCTTGTTAAATCTTATACCTGTAGACACAGTACATTACATTGTTTTTACACCACGGGGATGAACGAAGACGAGACCCACGATTATACAGACTGCTTTTTTTTGTTTTTTGTACATGCTTCACAAATGCTACGCAAATAACAGGCCGCAGAATGGCCCGAGGCACCTGCACTGTTACCTGTATTCTGATTACATTGATGTTCTGCAATGCACAGAGGTCTTTAGGGGTGAATAGGTCGGTTCTGGGTTACCTCCCCTATTGATTTGCCCCACGTTTTCCTGTATGTGACGCCAACCGGTGCTGCTGAGCAGACTTGAAGTCAACTTGTGTTGTCCACACTTTCATTTCAGTGTTTGCTCGAGCCTGTCTTTACTGCTCGATGGTCGGCTCAGGAGAACCTCCACCAGGAAGGTAAACCTTGAATGATCTTTTGACACCAGGTCTGTTGCTGGAATGAACGCTGAGTTTGGTTTGGCGGATAAGGGCCACACGCTGCAGTCACTCACACATTAAAGCAAAAATGTTGTTTCGTTCTTCCTCCTCGGTTCGGTTTTTCATTCTCCACCAAATCTCCAGATTCTTGATCCTGATTTGAACACTAGTGCCAGATATAATTTGTAATTTGTGCAGAATGGCATAATGTATTTGTATATTTGTTTGGTAATTTGCTTTACTATATGCGTGTAAATGCATATCAGAAAAATAAAAAAAAAAATCTATATGAAATGATGTTGTTCCACCCTCCATTTTTCAGGCTAAAGGCAAGTGCTGTAAATAATTAAGGTGTTCTATTTTTCTTTTCATTTAGCTTTTTCCTTTTTTTTGGACTGAAAACAAAAGGAGAAAATATTTGTTTTCAAATTTATTGAACTGCCTTCTGTGAATACTGTACACATTAGTTTTACATCTCTACTGAAATACAACGTTAAAACCACAGCGGAGAGAAACTGGAACATGTGAAATTATTGCCTCTTGCCCCCCCCCCCCCCCCCAACTTATCCCCCTGAACTAAATTTGGTACATTCATGTAGGATTAATAAAACATTTGAAAACACAGAATGGTTTGGATTCAGGCAGTGTTCAATGTTGGATGAGATGACTACAATGTTTAATAATTAAATACTTAAATTAACAAATAAATTACACATTTAAATGACGTGCATGTAGCTTAGTTATTTTATGTATGATTTTTTTTATGCATGAATCCAAACCATTTGACATTCTGATAAAAGCTGAGTGACATAAATATACTCTCTTTAGGAGAATCTGCACCCTCGCCAAAATCCGTCGACCCCCGAGCCTGAAATCCAAGGCACACATCTGGTAAAGATGCTGCTTCTCTCCGGCGTGAGCACATCTGCGTGGCTGAACCGCTGTGAAGATGTCAGGATACATTTGGTCAAACGTGGAAAAGACACAAACACCAGCCACTGATGTGATGTGACACGAGAACCCAGATCTGCTGATTGCAAAGCTAAACAAGAGAGAGCATCCGAGTCAAGGTTACACATTGTATATTCTCCTATATGATAGTCACTTCAACCTGTTATCATACTGCACAGAACAGCAATACGATACCATGCAGGTCTATTCCTCCCTCAGAGATCATAGAGAACACATGGTCATAATAAAACTATCTACCTTATGGTTTTGACCCACGGCGATGCACAGGTCCCCACTTGTTCCTTGGCATAATATTCAGCATGCACTGAATTTCTGATCTTGGCTGGTGTCTGACATGAGCTCATATATCAAAAGACTGACAGGGGTACAAGGAGCTCAGTTCTGGGAACGTGAGCTTGTCCTGAGGAAACTCACTTGTAGTATTAACATTAACATAGTAACATAACGTTGTGTCCCGGACCCTATTAATCAATACACTAAAGTGGAAGGTCTGTAGTTTCCCACCGTCTGCCTGTTGTACAATGCAAATGGGTAGTGGTGGTACAAAAGTAAATCTGCATAGCAAAATGTTCTGGAGAGAAAAATAGATTCCTTCTACCGTCACTCAAACACACGGCGGTCAGATAATTAACAGCACAGACCAGCAGAGTGAACGTGACTCAGTTCCACTGTTTTGCTCTGGGACACATCCTGCAGCTTCCTGCCTTTGTGTACTCAGTTCTTGTGCAGCGTTTTGCATAGATCCAAGAGTTGTCGTGGTGCAGCAGCTCATGCAGCAGGGAGCAGGGGCAGGCGGGGTCAGATGTATTTGTTGGCCAGGTTCTGGACGTCGTTCTTGGTGAACTCCGAGCTCTGCGCGGCGGTCAGGTGCTCAAACAGCTGAGTCATGTGGCGACGCTCGTCCTTCTCCAGCAGCATCAACGCGACCTACAAAAACACAATCGTTTATCACCAAAACGTCCGCGGCCGGGGACTGAGCCGACAGATTAATTACATCATGATTTATTAGATGTGGCGGTTAACAAATTTCAAGATAGTTTTCCTGAAATATCCTCTCTGGCTGTATGTGATTACAAAACCTTCGATGAATGGATGATAGATACTTTATTGATATCTTACCGAGAACCTGTCGGCGGTGTGCAGATGGTTGAGGTGTTGGTAGACCAAATTGGGGTCTCTCTCTAGGAGATGGGAGTCCAGCGCCTGCATGATGAAGCTGATGGCGTTTCCGTCCAGCTGGGTGCTCATGAACTGGGGAAGCTTGTCCGGGGTAGTGGAGGCCAGCAGGTCAGCGCAGGCCGCCGTGTTTCCGCTGCTGCGGGCTGCGTTCAGAGCCTGGCCGAACTCGTAGGCATTGGTCGGCTGGAGATTGATGGTGATGCCCTCTCCTTTGCAACTGCTCTCCGAGTTGGAAACGCTTGTCGTTTCCTCGTCGCCCTCCACCTGAGAAAGAAGATGAACATGTCTCTTTGACAGGGTTTTTGCAGCGTTGAGTAGATACGGTGTTAAGGTTCACAGGTTTTCTATTACTTGAAGTCATATTTCTGGCCACCGGACGAGCAAACGGGATAATAATAATCACTTTTGCTTGCTAGATGTGTGATTTCCTTCACAAGTCACTTCACTTAAGAGTGTCTGCCGTTTAACGCTGCCATACAAACTGGCTTGCCTGGGCTTGTTTAGTGGAAACAGCTGCCCACACTTTCCATGAGCTGGCTGTTGAGCACCGTCCTTTCATTCACTAACACGACGGTTGTGAATGTGTTCACTGAAAGATGTTGATTTTGAATGGCTGTCATGTACAGGAAAAGCTTTTCAGTACTTCTTTGAGGTGAACGCAGAGAGGAGGCTGTCACATGCGGTTCACGTGGCCTGCAGATATGACTATCACCACGGAGCCAAGGAGCCTCCCTTTTCCTCATTTGAGCTTGCTCCCAAACACGTAGATGCTAATCCGGTTTATTGACTCAGAATGCCAAGAGTGGATGAGGTATCGTATCTACCTCTGTGATGGGGACAGTCTTTCTGGGTTTGGCTGGTGAAGGATTGGCCAGACTCTGTCGGAGCAGCACTGTGACCTCCTCCAGCTCCTTCTCAGCCTCCTGCACGTTGGGATCTTGCTGCAGTACCTCCTGCAGGTCGGAGCTGCACGCCAGGTAGTCCTGGTTGAGGGACACACAAGATACAGCTTTATGAAATGCAAGCACTGTGAATTAAATGAAAAGCCCCTTTCACACACAATCTGAGTTCAAAGATTGTCGTCAGTAATGGCAAGCTCTCGTCACCTTGAGGCCTTTATTGGCCAGGGCTCGTCTGTAGAAGGCCTTCTTATTGGTCGGCTCCACTTTCAGTGCTGCATCACAGTCCTGCTTGGCCTCGCTAAACCTCTCCAGCTTCAAGTAACACAGGGCTCTGCAAACACACACACACACACACGTCACTTGTGACTTTTATTTTTGTCACCAGCAGCAAATTTGATGTGTGACTAAAATGCATCATGAGTTTGTGACTCATCGGCTTTGAATCAGAGTGGATTTTAAAGGCTGAGGGAGGCATGAGAGAGATGAGAGATAACATTTTCTCTCATGGCGTTGCTTTCTTCGTGAACGTCTTTTCCGTATTTTCCCTCTCAGCAGCTGTGTGGCAATAAGCGAGTGTGTGTTTGCTGTGGTGTGCCTGTCCATACAAGCTCTTTTCCGCAGCAGAGCATAAAAAACATGCACAAACATGAACGCACAATAGGACATTCTTTATGACAGCATCACAGGTTCCTCTGCAACAAGCTATTTTGAAAAAGAAAGGAGGGAGAGGGGGGGTCAGTTGGAGATAGAACATGGAGTCAGGCCTGCTGCTGTGTGCACTCAATGCTTGCTGTATGTCTCTCCAGCTGAGGATAATAGGATAGTGGCTATAAATGGAGATGTGCTAAACAGTGGTGAAGCAGGCGGCTCGGCCGCCTCCTACCAACAATACTTTTTAATTCACCACCAGTGACAGACTGACGACTGCTTGGGATTAGCCAGAGAGCCTGGCAGATGACAGCTGGGGGATAATTAATCAGTCTGTTTTAAGTTATCCAAACAAACACATTGATTTTCCTGCTTGTTTAATAAGGAAAGGAGAGTTAAAGCGCATTATAAAACACTGAGGAAGAGAAAGTGAAAATGGGCCTCTAACCTGTTGGTGTAGATTGCACACTCGTCTGGCTTTAACTTAAGGCATTCAGTGTACTTTCCCAGGGCATCCTGGTATTGGCCTTTCTTCACAAACTCATTTCCTTCTTGCTTCAGTGCCGTAAAACGAACTTCTGCTTTCCTTTCTGGAAGAAAAAGTAAAGAGGTGATTACTTATTACTGCTTACTCGCATGAAGAACAATTCATTTCTCCTTTCTGTCGAAGTAATGCCTCCACGTTGACACTTCCAATACTTCCCTTCATTTCTAAGAAAACACAACACAAGGAAATATGCCGCTCGTCTATAGCTATAAACCCTCAGGGTTTAAACCCTCAAAATGAATGCTGCGCTAGCTAGAAGTGAGGCGTCCGCCATCAGGCTCGGCATTCATTTTAAGGGTTTAAACCCTCAAGCTTTACAGCTAAAGAGGCCTGGCGTATGTGTTTGTGATGGGTAGTTTCAACCCTTAAAATGAATGCTGTGCTTGCTAGACGTGAGGCATAAGAGTCAGCAATCAGGCACGGTGTCGACTAAGGGCTAATCAATCTGTTGCAAAGTGTCTTCTGGGATGAGAATGTGTGCCAGCAGGTCTATTCTTTCATTAGAGTTTAAAAATAACAGCCGTAGCACAGCCCAGGGAACGGGAAAACTGCATGGTCAGTGGGCAGAGGTGACACATCCACTTATATAAAAAAAATCAGGCATTTAACATTCTCCTCTTGCACAGCGACCGGAAACAGGAACAAGCTGAGTTTCGGTGGTCTAGATGAATTACGTTGAGTAAAAATACCACAGTTGGAAAGAAGAGTTCTGAGAATAAGGTACGGTTTTCAATGCAGACAAAATGGTCCCTTTTCATGTTTGACTGGAAAATGATTGTTGATCAAATTCTACTGTTATAGTGGAGGTGGAGCAACATGTTTAAGTATTTAACGCACTGTGCATCCTATTTTAGAAGATCGTGATATGTTTTATTTTGAAAGTTTGAAAATTGTCATTTGTAATGTCACAGATTTTAGTTGAGTTTGTTTCATTACTTTAAAGGGATGGTTTGTATTCTTTGAAGTGGGGTTGTAGGAGGAACTTCTCTTATCTCTTGCAAACTTATCTCTATTTCTCTATATTACTCCTGTCTGTTACTCAAGGCAATACACTGACTATGGATCAGAACCTTATACAACACATCCATTAGAGGCTTCTCATGCTGGCACCTCCAATATTAGGTAGAGATATGAGCTTCAGAAAGCACAGTGCTGTTTTATGTCACACTATTAATCCAGAGGTCACATTGAGATCAAGGATTTCCACAGAAGCCTGTAAGCACATGACTTGATGAGACTTTATAGCACAAAGGATGTTTCCGACCGTATTCACACCACAGTCTCGGGCTTCCTCTGAACAGACCTGCATCTTTGGCTGCCTTCTCTGCTTGGGCCCGGAGCGCCTCTTCGCTTGGCGGCTCCTCTCTGCGGTGCTGCTGGGCCGACAGAGGCACCAGGGGAATGTCTGGAAGTTTCTCCCTCCAGTCTGGGCCGTCCTGCTCAATCAGCAGCCGGGTGATCCTGGACGAGGACGCAGATCAGTCAATGCATTGGATGTCAAACATGGATGAAAGATATTAAAAAGTCTCACAGAAAGTAAGTCCTCAACATCTAAGCTGTTCAGTGTTTTTTTTTTTTTTTTAAAGCATCTTATTGGTGAATGGATGTTTATTGGTAACTCTGACCTCCACAAAGCAGCCAGGTGAGTTTCTCTCATTGCATAACAGAGAGGACATGCCCTCTGAGAGCCAGAATTAGCTCCGAGCCGGAGCTGCTTGTGAACACCAGCTAAATCTGTTAGCCACCAATTAGACTTTCTGTGTTTGTTCATTTATAATATGTTTTCATTTAAGCTTCTGATTATGTCACAATGGACGTCTAGCTTATTAAAAAAATATATATTATTCAAGGCAGATTTAATGATTTAATTCCCTTATCTAAGACACCTAATGATATTATGAGGCATCCAGAATTAAAATGGAGAGCAAGGTCACGTTCATCATAGGTCTCTTTATAAGTAGAGGGTAGTCACTGAGTCCGATGTGGCTTTGTGAGGCCGATGACACCATCGCATGTGAATATTAATTGCTAACTCACTCGGCCCGTTCCCCGTGTTTCGGTACATCTCCGTGCTCTCTGCAGCCTCTCGGCGGAAGTGAGAGGTGAAAGCTAATACCTGTTGACGCTGTCATGTGCTGCCCGCACGCTGGTGTCTATCTGCAGGACAGTCTTGTAATCCACGTAGGCCTTACGGTAGCGCTCCATGGTCTCATAAGCCATGGCCCGGCGCAGGAGGGGCTTGAGGGAGAACGACTGCAGCTCCAGGGCTCTGGTTGGTATAAATAGATGTGATGAGACAGGAGCAAAGGATCAAGTCTGCTGGCTCTGCTAGAGATGTGACTGTCTGAGAGCCCTGGCCATTAGATCGGTGTTACAGATTTCAATGTGGATGTGTTCTTGTGCTGTGAAAGTATTCATACGCATGTATGCATTAGTATGTACTGTCTGTGTGAACCCAACCCAATTTCTAGTTTGCCTTAGAAGCTGGATCTCAAGCGTGTAATGTGAGAATCCCTCATGTTGTTGCTGCTTATGCAACTTCTGAGAAGTTTTTTAAAGAGATTAATGGCACCTCTTACAACACCCCCTCATGCAAATCCCCCCATAAGATAACAGGGATCTGCTACTGATATCTACTGAATGATGATAAATGAAGGGAAACCAGGCTGGAGTTTAAAGGATACCCAGTGTAAATTTGGAAATGTGGGTTTGACGCCCACAGCTAGCGTCACGTCTCACTCCAGTCATCCACACAGTATTATACGATCTGTCAGTTAAGTGCCTCACCTTGTGCAGTCCTCTATGCACTCTTTACTGTTGCCGTCTTTAAGATAGCAAGCTGATCTGTTAGCGTACAGAATACAGAGATCCTCCGGACTATCGACCCCTGCAGAACAAAAAGGAAACGCAGCTCAGAAAAAGCAGTGTGTACCTCGAATGTGTGAGGTTACTGGCTGTTTAATGCATTGACCAGACACAGAAACACTATAGAAACATGGGTTTACTGCTCAACAAGGACATGGCATTCAATTAAGGGTTACGTGTCTGCTGTATTGCCATTATCTCGCCACACTCCACCCTTTAGTGCTCCACATTTTTTTGTGTGTTGCAATAATGGAATCCTGTTACGACTAACTGAGCAACCTGCATCAGCATGACTTCGTAATTATTCTTAAAGCCGCATTCACACATTAATAATGTGTTCAGTTGCTTGTTAATCGTCTTGTTTGTCTTGACTTGCATCTTTCAACCAAACTTGAAATGCAAGTCTGAACCAAAGTTCCTTAAACTCTTTGTTGGGACATAAAAAACGTAAAATATGTCCTGCTATTTTACCGCAGTAGCACTATGAGTTCCAGGGACTACGAGGTGAATAATATGAAGGTGACAACCCAGGGAAAGCTCATCAGATGACGTTTAGGACGCTTCCTCCTCAAACTGGCTCCCACAGACCACTGCGTTTGGTATTCCCTGCCTCCATTTTTACAATCAATATCACTGAGAGGCGAATGAGGCTTGTGCTATATATTAGAGAGAGAGCAACATTCCTCTGCAACACTGAATACAGTCAGCTTAGCTTCGCATGCCACCTCATCAGATGAAATTAGATTATGAATGATGACACAGTGAAGCAGAGAGGCTGATGTCTCAGCAACTGCTCACACTTAGTGAGGTTACTGTGACAGTGGAGCATGTACAGTATGTTAGAGGTACACACTCCTGCAGACCCAAACACCACTTTAATATTATTTAGTTTAGTTTTTAGTGTCCCTACCACACCACGCTGTTGTTTCATTGGTTTAAAGGGGTTCAAAGAATGCATCTCTGCTATCAGCTCAGCTCTATCTGCACTACATGTAACCCTCCATACATCAGACGATGGACTGTGGACGATGTCCAGTCAGACAGTGGGGCAGCGAGTACTTCATAGCCGTCCACAGACAGACGGAGAGAGTATGTTTGATGGTGGACGAGCCTGAATTGCAGCAGTTCCCCCCCCGACATCAATCGTTCACTTTCTCCCTCTCGGTGAGAATTATTGCTGCGGTCCTGCAGATTCAATTTCACAGTGAGTGGTTAGCGGTCATGTGACCTGGACAGACCTGAGCTGAGAGGCTTAGCACCGGTCTCAGGCTAAAACAAAAACACTGTCCGTATGCGCTGCAGGAACGGCCACATTTTGACCCATCGTTATTGGGACAAAATTGCTTATCACGTAAAACAGACAGCCGAACATTTTGACTCCTCAATATAGAAATCTCTGTTAATGTTGCTAGACTGTATGCGCACCAGTGTGGTCTGCTCTATGGATGGATCATTTCTGAGGTTTAAGTATAATTTCTCTCATGGTAAATATTTTGGTGTTTTATTTTTGTCACATCCTACACTGTGATGAAGCAACAAAACTAAATAGGAGCACTAACATCATAACTGCAAGGTCATGACCTTTGATTTACAAATGATTAGCCAGTTATTGGGAAACAGTTTTAAGAGCATTGATGATTTAACACCATAAACTTATCCAAATATGGGTGAGATGAAACATCAATGAGCTACACTATGGGTCAGTTGTTTACAAAACACTGCTATCAGTGTAAATGCTACTGAAATGGTGGCACATAGTAAACTTCCCACCAGTATCACGTATCAAACTACCGACCACCTCAGACTATGATAACAATACCAGCATAAATCACAAGAGCTACCCCCCCCTACCTGAATCCGTATAGCCTTGGATGGCTTGTGAGTATTTCTCCAGTGCATCGGCAAACTGTCCATTTTTAAACAGCAGGTTCCCTTCATTCTTTAGCCTGGCCAGAGGTGGGGGTAGAGCTCCACATGGGGCATCAAGGTTGACAGTTTCCCCTGCATTTCCTCCGGCCGGGGATCCTGTACCGCTGTTCCTCTGATCAGCCGGGACTGAAGCTGTCGATCCTCTCTTGCTCGTTCCATTGGCTACCTTTTCCTTGGACTCCTGTGTGACTTTGTACTTGTCAGAGCTGCCTCCTTTGCCTCTCCAGTGTCCATGGTGGGAGCTGTTGAACTCACTGTGAGGACCCCCGTCACCTCTGCCGTGGGGCTTTTTTTGAGCGTTACCCATGTCTCCCCTTTCGGCAGGAGCAGCTGAGCTCTCCCCTCCCACAGGCTGGCTGGGTTCAACCGGATGAGCTAGAAGGGAGAGGGAGGGGAGGGAGCGGGAGAGACATAGAAAGAAGGGGGAGACACACCCACAGGAAGCAGTCAGCGGTTACATCACAGTGGGGGAGGGTTGGACACACATGACACAGAGCCACTTCAAAGAGGGAGTTCCAGGAAGCAGCCACTCTCAACAGTGAATTATGAAAGCGCTGTGTGGGGGTAGGGCAGACAACATGCATGCATACAGTATGTCACGTTACCCAGAGGGCCGAGGGGTTTTTCCTATTTCTATAGCACAGGCAGCGAGGACGGTTTGTGATGAAAATGAGAGCTCTCTGTTTTGTTTAATCAGAGGATTAGAGGGCAAATCCTTTTTCAGGCAGCTACACTGGAAACTAAGAACCAAGTCAAACATGAATATACAGATATACCACAGTTTAGTGTAAAAATACAAGACTTCACTAATATATTATATATATTTTATATAAATGATACAAAATGTATAATTTCAATGCCGGGTTTTAAAATCTTTAAAGTAGGGCAACCAATATTGGACTTTTTCAAGCCATTTGAGAGTTTATTAGCCGACACTTGTTTTCCCCATGAATACATAAAGTAACAATATTTTTGAATAAGCATCCTTTAAATCTGGTTATTAATGAATTATGAACAAGACATGTTCTGAACATTTGGAAAATAAACAGTCAGTTCTCTTTGGTTTGAAAAACTAGCTAATTATGATACCGGTTGTAAACTCTGAAATACATATGTTTTGCATTGCTGTACAACAATGCTATGTTACTCATTGGTTGACAGCCTACGTTTCAACACCAGTATTTCTGCGAACACCTAAAATATAAAATAATTTACGTCAGGATCTACTAAACCAATTCTAACCACCAGAGAGCTATTGAGCTGCATGATGTGTATGGTTGTGTATGGTTGATGAACTGATGAATAAGGGCTTGGTTATCAATACACTGCCTTAATACAACAATAATTAATCGCTAAACATCTAAAGAATCATACACAACTCATAGCGGATGCTGCTTTAAAAAGCACAATCCATGTTGTGTTAAACCCATGCCTTCGTTTAAATTGATCAAAGATAGATTTCTTGATGATTCAGGGGATTTTAAACAGTTGTGTGTGTGTAAATCAAGAGTATAGATCAAGAATATGGAGGTCCAAACAATCTTACCAGTCTGTTGTGCTTTTGTCTCATTGTTTTTGTCATCATCTTCCTCTTCTTCTTCTTCTTGGATGAGTATTTTTCTGCCTTTGCTTTGCCGTTCCGGTTGACATTTCTTCACATTCTTCTCAGTTTCAGACAGAAGTTGCTAAACCAAAAAATAATACACACATTAGAATTTGTCAACAGCACCTGCTGATACAACCACCCATATATAGTGAATGAGATATAGTGAATAGCTCGTTTGGCGTGTTTGTGAAAGAAACATCTTCTCACCATTGACCTACAATACACTAACATTCCTAATAAATAGTGAATGCACAAAAGTCCTTAAAGGTGACGACCAACTCAAACACATCTTGATCTCATCAACTATCAGAGAACAACTGAAAAAGCCACACCATTCTTGATTCACAGGAATAACAGATTGCGTGTGATTTTATTAATACCATGCAGCAGCTGCAATCTATTCTTAAGTGGCTGATCTCACACAAATACAGTGACACCTAGTGGACAAAATGGCTACTGGCATGTCATGATTGGGTGCTTCTATGACTTACAGTGGCTGCAGCATTCTGCGGCTCCTCTCGAAGCACCACCCTGAGGTCTTCAGCAGCCAACTGGAAGTTGTCCATGTGATAGTAAACAGTGGCACGCCGTAGCAGGGCTGATGATGACAGATACATCACATACGTTACAGATGTTACACACATTGAAGCGACTGCTCTTCTGAAACATCTGGAAAACATACAATTGGCATCGCATAAAAATAACTGCCTGCATTATGATCATATTTCTATCCACGTGCATTTTTGTAACTCCATTTAGGTGCTAATGTACAAAACACATGATAGCACCTTTCATATTGTCTGGTTCCAGTTCGAGCACCCTTTGACAGTCTCTCATGGCATTGTGCCAGTGCTTGAGTTTGATCTCTGCCTGGGCTCTGTTGTTGTGTGCAGCCACTGTTGTTATAATGGAAATGCTCCTGTAATGGAAAGCCCAAAAGAAAAAAAAAACCTTTCGTTTTAATGAGGTTAATGCACAAAGACTTAGAGGTACAGCGAATGGTAATGGAATCACACTTAAATGAATGACACAAGCCTAATTAAATGCCAGGAAACACAATATAACCCCCTTAGGACATGTAATATGCTTTCAATAATAAAGTTGTTTTAAGAGCCTGACCTGGAATAGTATGCAACTGCCTCCTCATAATCATTTGCTCTGAAAGCATCATTGCCTTTGTCTTTTTCACGGTTTGCCAGAAGGAGCTTCTCCTGTTGTGTCAGCACTGGATGTATTGTAGAAACCACACATTTCAGACACACGCACACCTTACACGAACACGAATAGCAGCTGCTCTGTAGAAAATACATTACATGAAGCATCCAGTTTAGCCTTGATTTTGGGCTGTCCTGTATTTGACAATGACAAAAGTGATCCAATGACAGGTGGATCACTTTTGTCCACATTTCCATCGATTCCTTCACATTCTTTTTCAACGTCAAACCTGGAAACAGAGCAAAAAATATATTTGGGCAAAGGTATTCTGCAAAATGAGGCCGTAGAACAGCATAACCCGATTAACCGTGGATCATTGTAAAGAAAGAAGCTTAGCTAAGGCATTTTTACTGAGTAAAAGGCGTGGAAGCTTTCTTGTACAGTGCCTGCAGCTGCTGTAACAGTGGCTTCTTTCTTCTGAATATAAAAGACAAATGCAGAGACAAAATGACTCACTTGTCCCATTCTCGATAATCACGTGGGAGAGGATGTTTTGAAGAATTCCTCTTTTCTTTTGGAGCTGAAGTCTGCGAAGGAACAATACTTAATTTTTCATTATTGTACACATAAAATGAACGTGTTAAGTACGTGTTTGGGAGATCATTCTTACCCGACTGCGAGGAATGGAGCAATTTGAACCTCTTATAGGTGGCATATCTGTATTCACTAGATCATTGTACATAGACTGCCTTTTTAGTGATGCCTCTGTATTATTGGTTTCTTCTTGCCATGTCTGTAAAGAACAAATTGTTTAAAACATATATATAAATCTGGAAAATAACAAACAAAAACAAAAGACACTACAATGTGCAGCATGCCTCGATCTCATCAACAATTTGGCTCCACTCTTCACTGGAAAAGCTGGCTGCTGTGGCCACGGGGGTTTCCTTCCTGAGAGCTCGGCTCCTTGGGTCCAGTTTCTCCAGGTGACTTTCACAGAACTTTATCAGATGAGGATAAATGCCCTCGTCGCCAGACCTTCACACAAAACAACACATTAATTTCTAAAAAGCCCCTAATTCCTAGCGATGTGTTCAGACTGCATTGAGTTATGTGCTCAATTATCCCACTTTGCCTATGTGTAGGCCTATATATTTTCCAGAATGAGAAGTTCTATGTTATGGAATAGAATATTAGATGAACACACAGAATTCCACACCTCAAGCACAGCTGTTTACCTAAGTATTCTCAAGATCATCTCCAGGTATTTGACATCATTGCATTTTTCGATGTAGCCATAGTCCAGGTGCTCCACGGGGACCTTCCCTCCCTGGTCGACGGTGGTGGACTGGTTTTGCAGAGAGAAAGCCTCATTCATACCTGGGAAGAGTGTCAGTGTACTCAACAACGTTGTTCTATGGCTCACTCAGGTAAGCTAATTAACCTAGCATGATGCTAGTTAATTTAGATGAGCTGTAGCTCTAATTAACGTTATTTGTTTTCATTGAGGAAACGTACGTGTTACTTTTAGCGGATAACAATAATGTTAATTTAGCGTGCTGCTATTAAAATGAAAGGGAATAGCTTTACCTGCTGCTGAGTTTTTTTGCCCCGTGTGACTAAAACTCGCCTGTTACTATGGTAACCAGTCACGGAAGTAAGCGGCACGCCAAAGCGGAAACAGGTGACACGGTCCTCACAGTGGGCTCCAAGTTTGAAAACGTGGCCGGTAAGTACGCCGATGTTTGCAGAGGAACATGTAACAAACAGCAACGACGGGTACGAGCCGAGGCCCAGAACCGAGTCGGAGGAAACGCCGTTACCGACACAGTCCGCCGCCTCTGCAGCAACGTTAGCCCGGTGTTGTGTAGCGGTAAGTATTTTAATTCTAATGCGGTTTACGACATTGAGTTAGCGGTATATGTCTGGTACAAGGAGGCTAACATAATATCCGTGTGTCGGTTTTGATAACATGTCGGCTAATGTTAACGTTTATCAACGTGGACGGAATCACACAGACTCAAGAGTTAATTGTTAAAACTCGGTAATTGACACAGGTGTTTTCATAGCATGCTAATTGCTGAGGGAATACACTGCGTTTGGATTGTATGTATGTGTTTTTTAAAGCTTAGTCTTGAATGCAGCTAACTGTAATACAGTCTGCCTCCATTTTAACCTTGTTTTTTTTTTTTTTAAACATACATTTGCGCATTCTTTGTGAAGGGTCACGTTAATGTTTTGACTTCACACACCGTGCTGAAATACCAACCGCCATTTATTTTCGTACGCTAATGTTTGTAAGGCTAAAAAGGTGAATGTAGATCTTGTTGACCCTCCTCCGGGTCCCCGGGGTCCACTCTCGGCGTATAGCCGGTCGGTGGTTCGTTTTGGCGGCTATCGTTCCCTTTAAAGCGGCATCGCAGAGAGAGCACGCGAGTGGGGGCTTTAATCGACAGCGTCTCTCATAGCAACGCTGATGGAAACAGCTGAGAATGTTTGGTTTTTAACCAGCTGACTTCTCTTTGACAATTTGCCTTTTAACAAACGGCCACTGAACAGGATAAACTCTGAAAACGACGTCCATAAGCCATCTTTTTAATCACTTGGGTCTTCTCTTATCAACTCCAACATGGCAACTTTTGACAGAGCTACTTTACCTAGCTTTAATGGACTAGTCCAGGGGTGCCCAAACGTTGCCATGCCAGGGACCCCCATTTAAAAACTCCACTGTTAAATAGTTTTTAAAATTTTGTTAATGGAAAATATCTAACACACAGCTTCTTATAAGTAATAATCAACAACCCTTTTTTTCTGTTATAAACATCCCAGTCATTTCTGTCTTAATATTCAACAGTGATATTCACAGTAAACGTATATTTTCTGCAGTGTGTGTGTTACACAATTTAATAACAGATGTCTTTCATATTGCACCAACAGAAAATGCCAAGCATAAAGGCGAGGAGGACAGGAAGTGGTCAGGGTTTGCCAGACATTCATGAGAAGGCGTATTAAGGCAGTGATAACATCTAAAAAAAAAAACCCATTAAAATGTTGTTGCCCCCGGGGAACCCCCACTTTGAAACGGTGAACTAGTGGGTTACCAGACAGTTCATACGGCTCAGCTGTCCTTGAGGACGTTCACTAACTGTTTTTTGTTGTCTGCAGGTCCGTTGATACCGTCCCCACTTGGTGAATCTGGTGTATTGGACAAAAAGTGCACGTGGGGGGAGGAAAATGCAGTGCACTCCTGAATCAAACATCTACCTGGAGAGCTGCAAAGCCCAGCGTTGTTATGATGATTGCTCTGACAGTGGATACTCTGGTTTATTCCATAGCCCACAGAGCATCTGTGGAGTGGATTCCTGTCGGCCCTCGTCTCCAGTAGAGTTCAGTGAAACGCCCAAAGAGAACCTCCGGCTTTCCGTCACACCTAAGGTGACAGACCCTGGGGAAGTGCAGCGGCCGTCGGCGGTCAACTGGTGTGAAACTCCTAAAGTATACAAAAGAGATGCCTTGTTACGACACAGACTACTCATGTGCAAACCCGCCACAGACGTCAAAACCGAAAAGACGAGATCGCCATGCAGCAGAAGGACTGACATCAGAGTCCGGTCTGAGCCCAATGCATCGTTTGACTCTCTGGACTCTGTGATTGGGGCTTTCGCATCAAGCACTTTGGATCAGGACCTGCCGCAATCTGGTCGGAAACGCCGTCTCTTCTTCTCGCAGGTGAGGACCTCGACTCTGGAAGATGGTAAACTCAATGCTGGTAACCTTTCCAGTTTTGAGAGAAGAGCTTCACTCTCAGATGCAGATTTCAGTGAGAGCATTTCTGCCTCTGACCGAAGTGATTTTGCGATTCCATTCTTTATGAAATCCCTACCTGCTCCATCTAAGGAAATCCCTCCATCACCAGTCAGCGGCGTGACAAATGACCTATATGATGACTCAAGTGTCTTGTGTACACCGTCATCCTCGCATACACCCAAATATACCAGGTACGTGCTTTTGTTTTGTTCCCAGATGAATAAAGGAAATTTCCCTACATCAATCAGAAAACATGCTTCTATTAATCCCCTTTAATCTTGACACAGGTCTGTGTGTGAAGACAGTGGTTTTAGTTCCTTGGCCCTTGATAAATCCCAAGATTCCTCGGTGGACCATGACGGCTCCTTCCTGGAGCTGCTGCTCTCTGCCTCCAGAGGAACCTCTGAAACTCCAAATCTGGCGGAGACAAAGCGGCGCTCACGTTTGCAGCGTCAGAACAGGCTTTCTACACTTAAAGAAGGGGGCTCACAGTCTGAGGAAGACCCAACGGATGGAAAGCGCAAACTTCTTAATCAGCGCCACAGCCTTTCTAAAGAAGATGAGGTTTTTGTTGACAGTGCCACCCCTCATAATGTACTTTCCGCTAAATGTAGCGATAGTTTCGCCTCTGCAAAACAAGCAGATGCCACCCCACGAACGGCAACTACAACCAGGCCAGAAAACGTGACGTCTTTTAGCACAACTCCCATCCATCAGGAGGTAACTCCTCTCTGGACGACCCCAGTCAATCTCTCTCTGACTCCGGCTTTGCAGCTGGTTCACGCCATGTGCCAACGGAGAACGCAAATGTTTGTTGGCCAAAGTCCAAACCTGAAGGAGCAGCTGAAGTCCACAGCAGCACTGGCCGAGACCCCGGTGATGTTTCGGACCACCATGCCGTTGGCAGGGCTGATTGGCAGGAAGATGGGCCTGAGGAAGGTGGACATACTCACAGAGCTGAAGAAGAGGAACCTCAGACACATCCTGGCCATCATCTTCGGCTACCTGACATCTGAGAGCATCTACATGTAAGGAGTTCATGGTTTCACCCGATGTCATTACTCGCATACATAAATACAATCTTATGGCTTGCTTTTTGTATTTTAGAAAACTATCTCAAAGCATGAGGCGTAACAGGATACAGCTGGTATTAAAGGCGCAATGATGACTGAAGATATTTGTTTGTGTTGGGCAGGTGTGGTCAGGTGTGCAGGAGATGGAATGAAATCATCATACAAGACAAGCGAGCTAGTTTCAAGAGAGGAGCCCACCTGAGTGAAGTGGAGGCTGAACTCGAGGTAAGACATTTGCCATATGAACTACAAACGGGTCTCCTATCAATACATGGGTGCTACATAAAGCACTGTGATTCACACTCTTCCTCAAGCAGGTATTTTATATCTGCCTGGAAAAAGGGACAAAAACATCTGCAGTGACATTGATGTCCAGCTACAACGGCAGTTTTCTATCTGATGAAATTCAGCATGAAGTACCATTTGAATGATCGTTTCGCTGTCGTCCAGCTCGTCTAACAGTAACTAGTAGTTGAGATGAGCGTCTAAACTGTGTGTTGTTGTCGTCTTGCAGCTCGGTGGCCCTGTTTATGTCCCTGATGCAGAGACTAGACTCACTCTGCTCAAGAGGTCTGCCCTGAAGACGGTTCAGGCTCAGTCCAAAACGTCCAGCTTCTGCACCCCGCAGTCAGGAAATAGCACTTTAACCCCATCACAGCACGCCTTGGCTTCAGGCAGCAGCAGCAAACGGGATAAATTTCTCGAAGTGAGTTTAAAAATGACAGTTAAATAGATATGTAATGTTTGTATTGATTTCTGTTCAGTCGGGGATCTTACTGAAGGAACTGCTGAGGTAAAACATTATATCCCTTTCATTCTTTTCTTCCAGGTTGCCAAAACCCTCTTCAGCGACGAGTGGCTGAAGCCTTGCCCTCGATGTCAGCATCCTGCAAGGTGTCACTCAGTGAAATGTGAGGGCGTGTGCAGCAGGGCTGACTGTGGTTTCCAGTTTTGCACAGCCTGCCTGTGTGCCTTCCACGGCTCTAGAGAGTGTGGCAGTCAGTCCGTCGGCCGCCGCAACAAGGACATACTTCTTCCAGGAAGCACTAAAAGCAAGCGAAACGTTAGGAGACTATGAGCCCAAAGTGAACCGTATTGATTGTTATGCCAAGGTCCCTTTTTTGGTGAAGATGAGGCTCGGCAACTAGGAAACTGATTTGTACACGAGAGCACCTTCTGTACCGATCAATGTGTCTTTGTGCCTATTTTGTACTGTATTTACTGTGTTTTCACCCTTTTTCCAACACAGTTCTTACTTGCTCTTATGTATGTTTTTAATTATGAATGTGACAGTTTTAACAGCACAACAATGATCGGGTTTTGCTGTTGATGTATTTTTCCATACGCATTGATCATCTGTACAGAATGTTTTTTGGAATTCCTCAGATATTTAACTTTTACCAATGTTTTTTCATAGCAGTTTTAAAATAAATTGTTTTTTTATGTCGCATTTGTGAATTGGTTCTCTCTGCACGTGAGTCTCATGATCTGTGAATGAACTTTTTTGACGGTATTTGGCGCCATCTAGTGGTGTGACCTTACCTTTTCTTAACTGCAGTAACTGACATTCTCTAAACTCTCTTTTCCTACAAGTTAGTGGTAACACATTAATATACTTTGAATACTTAAGAGTAATATTTTGGTTTTCCAACTCTAGATGAAACACAACCTGCTGTTTGTCTCTGTTCTCCTCTAGTTAAACTTTTACCTCCCCCTCCTGTGTTTTGAAAATGAGTCTGCTTCCATAGCAACCTGCAGTGTGTCTGACTCCACCGAGGGCTGAATGTTAAAATGTGACTGCTTGGCTCGTTTTCTGGACAGACAGATTGAAAACACTGTCCAGCATACACAATGTGTGGTGTAGTCCCAACAGGTAAAAGCAGGCGTTTTAACAAATGTACTTTTCTATTTTTGGAGCTGGTGTTGCCTTGGAAACTAAAGTTTTACTTTGTACTTTTTTCTCAGAGTTTCTTGATCTTACTGTGGACAATTTTGTGAGTATCAGTTTTTCTTATTGTCAATCTGCAACAGCAGTTTGGGCTGAGCAGCGATTTCTATTGCTCCTCGGAGTAATAATGGTTTACTCTTTATGTCCGTGCAGGAGAACTCTCTGGCATCTGATGATTTATTGGTCCACTTCCTCAATGATTTCCTAAGACTCCCGGTATAGTAGTCCTGATGTTTAGACGTCAGACATTTTTTTGACAGCCTTCTTACACCCTTTACATATTTCCCAGTCTTTCCCAGAGGATTTGCTGTACAACCAGGAGACCAGGCAGTTTGAGGTGGTGGATGGGGCAGCAGAGTTTCTCTCCAGGAGAATCAGATCAGTCTTACACTGCAGCAAATCACAACTCCTTACTGGTGACCTCACAGCTCTGGCCAGAACCCCTCCTGTAAACAACCATTACACGATCTGTGTAAGTAGTGAATGATTAATAATACAAGTGGAAATCAATAGTTGATATGTTTGGTGGTGAAGATGAACAGAAAGTCCCTGATGTAGATTTAAGAGTGTTGACTTGAGGAATCCCTCTTCCCTGACCTTTGCAGTGCCTGGACAGAGAGCAAGGAATTCAGTGGATCTTGAAAGAAAGATTGCCCTTTTTCCTGAAAAGCGATTGCTACAATGAATACAGGTACACATGTTGTTTTTGGACCTACTACATAAACATATATATATATAGAACATAATTAATAAACTTAGTGTTTAGTTTTACACATTCACTGTTAAATTTTTAGTCAGTGTCTAAGAGCTCATGCAGTTTATTTTGTGTGTGTGTGTGTGTGTGTGTGTGTGTGTGTGTGTGTGTGTGTGTGTGTGTGTGTGTGTGTGTGTGTGTGTGTGTGTGTGTGTGTGTGTGTGTGTGTGTGTGTGTGTGTGTGTGTGTGTGTGTGTGTGTGTGTGAGAGTGTGTGTGTGTGTTAACACAATGCAGTACACTGGTTATTGTGTAGCTTTTTGTAACTCCATACTGCCCTACTTAGTGCGTGTTGCAAGCAGCCTAAGGGCCACATCCCTGTACGGATCAGGTGACCGAGTGACGCTAACTGGCAACCTACACATAGAAGCTGTGATAGAGAAATAACGATAGTCTAATTCCATTTATCATAAAAGGAATAGAAAGAACAACAAAACATATGCTTGTGTATTCTGTGATTGCTAGAGTATAACTTCTTTTTTTGGGTCTTTCCTAGACTAGCCAACTTGTTGTCTCAGAGGAGGAAAGACAGTTCAGGTGGAATCACCAGGTCAGCCCCACAGCTGCGTTTTCCCTCCCAAACCGACAAGGAACATAACGGAGCACCGAAGATCCTAACATGCACACATTCTCAAGACATTCCTACAAAACAAGGTATATATATAAAATATATAAATATATGTGAGGTAGCGTTTACACATTTGTTTACTGTATATATGTGCAAACTGAATCTAGTTGTGAAAATAAAGATTCTTATGTTGATGATTCTTATGTTTAGGGTCACTGAGGATGAACAACGTTCCACGTCTACCCTCTGGCCAGAAGGAACACATCAACACAAAAGGCAGTGAGTCATCCAGAAGTTTCTCTAGCTGTTCTGACTCACAGGACCCTCGTAGCATTTCCTCTTTGTCCTCCTCCTCTAACCTTAAATGTGAGAAAGCCCTGGAACTCCAGAGCTCACAAACCGAGGTGAGCCTCCACTTCACAGAGCCATCAGCGGGCAACCCAGAGGAGCAGCAAGAGTCCAGAAGCCAGAACTCTGACTCTGGACTCCAGCTGGAGTACCTGACACAGTATGTGACGGATGGCCAGACAAGTTGTACCAGCGGGGACGGGTGGTGTGAATGTAAAGCTTGCCAGCGTTTGGCTGACGGGGGAACAGAACGGTTGGGGGGGAAGAACGAGAAAGTTCAAGAAGCCGAGAGGCGGAGTGGAGACAAAGAAAAGACAGAGTGGTTGAAGGAGAATAGAGAAGTGGGGAGCAGAGGCACAACCCAGGAAAATATCTTTGATATTAGTTGCCATGGCACCTGTTTCCATGGCAATAGACTAGACTTGGAAGAGTTGAAGGAGTTTTTGCGAGGAACCCAAGGAGAGAAGCTGCTTAATCTCTGGATGGACATAGAGAGACTGAAAGCTACACAGAACCGAGAGCGGAAGAACAGGTAAACATTACCACCTGATTGAACTCACTTCCTGTTCTTCTGCTGAACTAGAATGGCCTTTTTACTGCTGAATGGTCATTAACGAACTCATACCTCTTTGGATGACAGCTGCAGCTATAAAAAGAAGTGTAATGCTGGTGTTTTGCCTCAGGTATTTGGTCCTAATAAGGAGCCGGTACCTGCTGAGCAGCAGCCAGACCCGTCTCAATGTGGAGCTGCTCTCCAGACTGGGACTGACTACCTCCCCCTGCTGGACAGAGGAGAAACTGCGCTCAGTTCAGCCGTTCCTAACAGAGTCTCTGCTCGACTACTGGTGAGGTTCACACACACACACACACACACACACACACACACACACACACACACACACACACACACACACACAGTAATGTTAATCAAAGATGCTGTATTTGTTTATTTATAGATTTACTTGCTACTTTATTTTTGTGATGAACACATAAACTCTAAGATGATGCTGCTTGTTCTGTTAATAATGTGAGTTAGATTCTGCATACTGCATCTCTCCCTCTCCCCACAGGGTTCCTCGGCTCTGGACGTCCCAGTGTGTCCAGGGAGACTGTGATGACTCCGCTCATCCAGAGTGGTGTGGTAGCCCTCTACCAGACAGACAGCCCCACCATGGCCCTGTGACCCCGCCTCCCCTCTGCCCCGACACCTGCCTGCCACAGTCCCTCCATCCTGGCCAAGGACAGGTATGAGGATTAGGATGTAAAACCACTTGGTGCGAATACATTTTAAAGTAGGTAAGGGAATCCTTTTGAAGCAAAACCAATGGAGGTCTGACTATCTGCGGTGTCCAACTCTTCAGTGACAGCAGGTGGCCATGCAATTAATCGTCCTTTCTTCTGAGGCATGTTCATTGCTACAGTTGTGGAGCCAAAATGAAGTGTGGATTTATTTATTTTGTGTTCGTCGATCCACGGAAAATCACAATTATTACACTATAAGTCATTTATTGAATAAAAAAAACATTTATTTCCACTTTTCCTATGATATTTTGTCATTTTAAATAGAGTATCTTTGGATTTTGGAAAGATGGTTATACAACACAAACTTGGGCACTGGGGACTTTTATGGGAATACTTAACAATTTTTGCACATTGTAGTGACTCAACGGTTCAAGTTGTTTTAAAAATCTTTCTTTGTATTTTATTAAAAGTTTCCTCTTCTGTGTATGGGTTTCATCAGTTATATTCCAGCAGAAGTCAGTTACTGGGCAGCAGTAGAATGGAAAAGATGCTGCAGGCTCTTTGTGTGGACTCGTGTGCCGGCTTATACTTTACAAACTTCTGTGAACAATCTGGAAACCAGGTACAATGGCAGCTGCTGGTTTGCACTTTAATTCTGCGAAGGCCATCGTAATAAATCATGATTGCACATTGAGATGTAATTGTTCGTATAATATGGTGCAGTAAGATCTTACACACACTTTCTTGTATTTCATGTGATGGACAGTTCATGATGAGGTTCCTTTTTTTGTCTCAGTTGTGGGTGAATGCTGTAAACTTTTGGACAGACCTGCAGCAATACTACGAGCTCTTCTATCAGGATGGACTAGACCCCTATAGAGTACAGAGAGAGGCTCAGGTTAGCACACACACACACACACACACACTGCAATTTGCAAGCATAAGCAAATCAATAACATACAATTCTAGATAAGAATTCTAGATTTTTTGGCTACCAAGCCAGAATAAAATATTTTTTGTTATTCTATTAAGAAATAAAATGAGAGTATGTTTCTTTTTGCAGTATCAGTTTGAGACTGAGTGGATTTGATAAGATGTCTCTAGTTAAAGTTGAGTGCACGCTGGCCGAGCAGATAGTTTCTGGTATCTTGGTGGCCTGTAGGGGATTTCCCATCAACAAAACACTCCCCTTAGGATTACTTCATATTCATTATGCCAAAAAAATAGCAACACACTATTAACTTGTTCATGATTTCATGATAGTTTTTTTAAGTTTCTTTGAGGAAATGTTGTTGCCAAGGCCAACTGTGCAACATCAAACTAATATCAAGAAATCCCCCAAAAAAGGGTGCATTTGTGTTTTCTGTGGAAAAATGTTATAGGTAATTCAAAAGTCAAATTAAGACGCTTCATAGGGAGAGATGCAAGAGATAAATAAGCTTCTTTTAGAAAGGACGCCAGGAAAAATCATGAACCACAATAAATTAAAATGCTGAGTCAACCCATAATAAAAATACAAAGTCATGAAAAGGCAATGAAACAGAGATTGAGTTAACATTTTCTGTCATCCTGCCTGTTGCACACAAGAACTCACACCTGCTCTTGTCTGAATGCCACTTTCATAAAACGAGTGTGAATCAGACCAGGGAGGGAAGCCGAGCAGTCCGTCCAGAATCCCTCACAACAGAATCTATTTTCCTTCAGTTAACCTTTAGTTCTCCAAAGGAATGACATCTAGGTGGTCTTTCCAGAGCGCCGTGGCCAAGAGGTTTGAAATGAGTGACGTTTATGTGGTGTGATGTCCGCGGTGATGAGAGATAGTGAATATTGTATACGAGCGCACCGAACAATGGTGGTGATGGAAACGATGGAGAAATGTTTCTGAAGTGATGACATTTTTATGATCTCTTCTCTTCTTCTCAGCTCCTTTACTCCACCTACCTCTTCAGCTCTGCCAGGAGGAGCGTCGGCGTGGATGAGGAGGTCAGGAGGGAGGTGTACGACCGACTGATGCCTGCTTTTGAGGAGCTGTTTGACAAGGTTGTGGAACAGACGCTGAACATCCTGCTGGAGCCGTGGACACTGCTGGTCAGCAGGGACACAGAGTCCTTCCAGAAGGTGCTTTCGGTTTATCAGGAGGAACAGGGTTTGTGTGGGTTAGCTGGCTGAGGCGTCTACTGATTACAGAAATTGACTCTCAAGCAGATAAACAGCGGTTGACCTGCTGAAGTGATGTGCAGTACAGATATCTGACACCACCGAGTAACCCTGACGACATGAGAATTTCATGTCACTATTATCCTGCAGAAATAAGTGTGAATCATTACCCCAATTAGTATAAACATGAGTTTAAATCTCTTACAAATGGCTTAAACATTCTGGAAACATTTTACATTTTAAAAAACTACTATTTTCATTGCATCACAGATAAGATGCATGTCTTTTTTTTTATAGTGAGCATCCTTTTTAGTGCAAAACAAATAAATTAATAGGATGATCATAAATCATAAGGTCTCCCTGTATAAATAAAGTAATAAGTAATAAAAAATAATACTTTTTATGTTTTTCACTAACCACTAACAATGATACAACTATCAAAATAGTGAACTCGACAGTTTTTCAAGTCACTCGTGATGATATTTACGATTACACCATGATAAACTTGAGTGTTTTCTATTGTGATCCATGGTAGAATCATATATGATCCGTCTCCTAGTACCACTGTGGAAAGAGGATTTCCCCAAAATATTGATTGTTTGTGCATCTTGGAATATTGTAACGATCAATTTGAAGGTTTCCTAAGAGTGTTTCTGTGCATTATTGGATTTTGGGGCTGACACTTACTATGGTCTTCAGCATTGATCTACCAAATATTTACTGCATATTTGGTCTATAAGACATAAATAAAACTGAATACTTACAATATCATGGAGCCAGGGTGACGTCATTAAATGTCTTGATTAATATCCCAAATATTCAATGTAATATAATGAAAGAAACCAAGAAAAGCAGCCAATTCTCAGGGGCCATAAAATATCTGGAAACTCTGCCTGGAAAATTACTCAAATAATTTATTGATTTTCAAAAATAACTGCTAATTCAATTTCTTTTGATTGACAAGTTGATGAATCAACTAATGGTTGCAGCTTTGATTTTTACATTTGTATGTTTTTTTAACGTGTGTGTGTCAAGGTGTGTGTGCAGGAGGAGGTGCGTTGCATCGATAGTCAGGAGTACAGGGAACTCCAGAGTCTGTACGAGGAGTCGGAGCGCCAACTGAAACAGGTCAGCCAACATCCACAAGTTACAGATTAATGAAATGTTGGTCGTCAGTTAAAAGCCAATAAACACACACCTGTGAGCATAAAACAGCTAATGTCAGCAGTGTGAAAATCCATTCTATCCAGTATTTATGCATTGCTTGGTAACAATGTTGGACGTCTGGTCATATTCTAAATGACTTGGCCTGAACGCTGCATTTACAATGGTGACATACTGCTTAAGTAACTTTAGTACTTCAATGGGGCATTATTAGGTGATGTGGAAATATCACAGTTGAGCGTTTTATACCACGTCGTATTTTGCTGCTGTGTCTCCTCTACAGGTGGAGTGGTGCGGCCCCTCTCCTATAACACCTTCATCTCCCTTGTCACGGGGCCCGCAGGCGCCGGACTCTTGGTCCAGAGTGCCTCCAAATTACCAAGGCTACCGTCTCGGTTCCTTACTTCGCCACCAGCACGAGATCGGGCATTTTATGTCCTTCCTACAGACTCAGGATGCCAGGTGAGCAGTTAAACCAGAGTTAGCACATGTAACTGTAGTCCCTAGTCAGGCAACAACGTGCAGGTTAATTGATGACTTTAAATTGCCCGTAGGTTTTAGGTTTTTAAGGTTCCAACATATAATCACAGAAAGTAGACCCCTCGATAAGCCATGGATGAACTTTGGTTCATTGTGAACCAGAGACGGTGTCTCCTGTTTAGACTTATGCCCCCCCAAATTGACCTAAATATGTATATTTATAACATTACACTGTGCCTGACTTACAAATGTGCACCATATTCACATTAGAATGAAATGAAGTAAGTCTACAATGCACTGAAGCTTTTGTTCTGAACATATGTATGTATGTTTCCACTCAGTGTCCATCTGACATGCTGGCTGGATCTGGAGCAGTACAGGAGGACTCCTCAGAAGGACGAGACCGTCAGACGGGAGAGATCGTCTCATATCGCAACCAAATACCTCAACAGGAAGTACTTCTTTGGCTCTGACAGCCCGGCCACAACAGAGCAACAGAATGATGTAAGTCAGTCAGTCACATGGTTTGGAAAACAATGTGTTTGATTTTATTGGGAAACTAATTTTGGTACAGTCACATCTTCATTGATATTGAATTATAGTCAACTTCCTGGGAAAGCATTAGAGACAGCAGCGGAAACACGGTGGCCATGACAAGACAATCCCAAAATGGGATGTGAGCTCCAGCTGTGGCTCAACATCCAGATTTGATAAACAGAGGCTGCTGCTGCTGCGGCTCTCTCACAAAGTCTCCCTTCTTGGGCATCCTGCAGATTTCAACGCTGACAGCTCTGACAGCAGGGTGTTGGTGGGAAACGGGGAGCGGGAGGACGTGGTTAGACTTAAAACAAGAAGGAGAAGAGTGTGGTTTGGATCCAGAGAGACAAGAAAGGCCAGCTCCAGTAACAAAGACAGTAGGATGAAATCTCTCCTGACATTTATAGTGTGAGATTTGGTTTCTGGATTCTAGGATTACAGGAGGAGGGCATGCTGCGTAGAGCTAGGATGAGTAGACACTGAGCATTGAGTGGGATTTTCTGGAAATGGTTGCTATTTATTTATTGTACGGTGACAGAAAAGTGTTATTTTATGTTCTATAGGATTTGGGGCTGATGCACCATCACAGCCCTGTCACGTTGAAACTCATGTAACTACGCCTTCATCGACTCACTGCATGTTCTTACTGTGTGGATTATTTATTTAACATCATTTATTATATTAAGCAATAATTTTTTCCTACAAGTGAACCAATAAGCCGGTTTGGTCAGTTGCATTACTACCACAAGTCAGAAGAATGTATCTATTACTTTAATACTATTTAAATGTGTAATAATGTAGCCTAACTACCACCACTAACACCAAATATTTTAAATGTTTTTGGGATACTTTTTTTTTTATTTGAGTAGAAAGTTAACATTTTATTCATTACTTTTAGCTAACTATTTTAACTGTTTATTCATTATTTTAGCTAACTGGTTGAACAGTATCATTACTTTCAGCTTACTGTTGATTCATTATTTTAAGCTAACTGAACTGTTTATCCATTATTTTTAGCTTATTTTTCGCTAACAGTTTGAACTGTTTATCATTACTTTTTGCTAACTGTTGATTCATTACTGTTAACTACCTACTTCAACATTCACCTATTGGTCTGAACATTTTTAGCTAACAGTTCAGATTTATCTGCTAGCTTGCTAACTAATCCAGGGTCCAGGTTTTTCTTTCTATGTATTTCAAATTGGCTACTCTACAATTATCCCACAACCCCCTGGTAAGCTAGCTCTAGTTGTTAGTATTAAAGTCATGGCTGTTGAAGAACTCTGATTGAAATTATCTTGAAGCACACTGGGTCAAGATAGACGTGAATTGAAACCTCCTTGTTGACATGACTTGATCTCTGGTGCATGACCTTTGACATTTGTCACCCTCATCTCATAAATAGCATCAAAAATAATGATAATAACGTTTGAGTGAAGATGCCAGTTCTAGTGCTTCTAACTCTGTAGGACTGGGTCTGTCTGCCGCGCTCGCCTCTGAGCGTTGGTTCATGTCTGCGTGAGTGATGCGGAGAGAGCGACAGCTTTACTGCTTTGGCCCTTCACTCTTTCAATCACTCAGTCATCCAGTCACAGATTGGCCTCCTTTCATCTACTGACTCCCACTCCAATGGCATGACTGTTTCTCATTTCTGAAGCCTGTGTGCGAGTGTGCATGTGTGCAATGCACGGCTGTGTGCGTGCATAATGAGATGAGAAAAAAATATAAAGAGATATAAATAGGGAGACGTGGCCAGATCGATGAATAGAGACAGAAAGCAGACAGGGGAGATGAAGGGAACAGAGGGATTGTGGGAATGATAAAGAGCACAGCAGGAGTCAGGAAGGAGAGGACTTTTCAGTTGGGTTTCCCAATGTGGGCAGCTTTTTTTTTTTCTGAGTCTGTTCTCCTCATATGTTTTTCATGTTGAGACATCTTTAGCATTCATATCAAACACATTATCACAACCATCTGCCTCAACTGTCTTTGACTGGGTGTTTCTTTTGCTTTTACTGTGTGTACAGATATTGCGTCTGGCAGGTGGACTGGAGCATCTGAAAGAGGAGTTTCTCTCAGACCCAGTCGTTGTTGAGATCCAGGAAATCATCAGGAGTCACATTGAGAAAAAATGGCTGCCTCTGTTCCTGTCCACAGCGGAGTTCACTGAGCGACTGAAACACAAACCAAAGGTGGACGTCTTGACTTGGAACACAAAGAAATAGTTTGACATTTTTGCCAGGAGTTCAATGAGAATATTAATACCACTCCCATGTCTGTCTATTCACTATACGGCCACAGTTAGCATTCAAGTAGCTTAGCTTAGCATAAAGACGGGAAAAGGGAGAGCAACTAGGCTCCGTCCAAAGATAACAAAATTAATCTACTGGCAGCTCTATTGCTCACTAATTAACATGTTGTAATCTGTACAAAAACCAGAGTTTGGACGTCACAAGTTGCGGTTTTACCGGGGTAGGGGGACGGTTTCTTGGCTCTGAGCAGTTGCCAGTTAGTTACTGAATCCAGCTACTGAATCCAGCCAAGAAATAGTTCCAGTACTTTTACTTCATTGTATGGAGTGCACAGATACGATATTACATTTCTGACTAGTGTTTTATCGATGATTAATGGCCTCATGATTGCTTTAAACATGCTGTCATTCACATGCTGTCATTCACATGCTGATCTAAAAAACTATTTAGATCTGTCTGTTCCTAATAAAGGCATTAGATTACTGTTGTATTTCCATGGCCTTATGAGTGGACAGAGATAAGAGTGCATTAGTGGCTCTATGTGAGAAAACGCTAAATGCTGTCATTCTTAGGTTGCCTCCTCAGGTGGTCAAGAATGAACCACAGATTCCACTGCTCCGCCTCATTATGTTATCAAGTTTACCATGTTTGGTGACATGGATCCTCTCATCAAGTAATCGGAGGTAGACACAGTTTAGCGTTACATGCTGTAGGAGAAGAGTGGAAGGGTGGAAAAGACAGTTGGTGGGAGTCCGATGACATCAGAGAGGTAAAGATCTCTCTAGTTGGAGGAATACAGACAGGGGAAATGAAAGGTTAAAGGGAGAAGAAGAGAGAGGGCTTTAGTTACTGGCGGTGACAAAGAGCGCGCAGGGCAGGTAGGTTTGAGGTGTCGGTTGATTCTAGTTTACTCAGTTTCTGACTTTTGACCTGTGTGTGTGTGTGTGTGTGTTTGTGTGTGCGGTAGCCCCGAGCAGCAGGAAGACTCTCACAACAAGTCTACCGTCGACGCAGAACGAGGAGAGAAGCCCGGAAGGTAAGTGGAAATCCTCTGGGGGAAGCTGGATATTTTAAATGGAGAGAAATAAGGCATTTCCTGGCCTGAAACCATGTGATTTAGTTCATGACTTGGCTTCAAACACTGGCTTTGTCAAACACCATTTTGGCCTTGTGGTTGGTTTTCCCAAATTGGATCCAGGATAAATAAGATTAAAGCATCAGCATTACTTACCTTCCTTTAATAGCGTTTGGAGGGTTTTCCATGCAGCTCTGATCTCGTCCTCTCATTTCAGCTCAACGCAGATATAAAACATGGACATTTCAAGCAGGATGATTACAGGAAGGAGTTTTCCATACATGATTGTGACTATTGTTTTATGACTGTCTCATTATTGGCAAAGAGCAGGTTTTTCCCCCCAAATAATGTATATTATATAACTTTTCTGTGAGGTGAATAAAGGTGACGGATCATCTTTACGTTCAGGAGCACATGTACAGTATCTTATACCAGAGTGCACATTTCTAAGGTTTTCTTTTGTTTACACATGAGTAAAGGATTCTATGTATTTTATCTCTGCCTCCTAACATCCCTCTGCTTTGTGTCCCTGCAGGCTGATGGCTTGTGGATGAGTTCCTCCAAAGAGATCCTGCTGTTTCGACAAATCCTACTCAATCCTGCTATATGTATACAGTTCCAGTACTTTGTCTCTCTGAAGGGAGACTTCCTAGAAAAGGATGTGCTCTTCTGGCTGGAGGTGCAGCGATACAAGGTAAAAACAAGCAAATATACCTGGAGGTGGTGGGTCACATGGTGTGCCTGCAATGCCACCTGGTCTGAGATTTTATTGTATGCTATTCCATGTTCTCTCATCTTTCCTGTATCTCTCCACACTTACTATGAAAGGAAGTTGGGACAATATCTCACGAATACTTTAAGTCCCCCCGCATTTAAATTGTGTTTATCATTATTTAACTTGGATGGTTGTGGTGAGTTTTCACATTCATCTGCTGCTCTCTGCTCACCTTAAAAAAGTGCTTTGGGACTTAATAGACACAAGTATCAAACCACATGTTAAAAAGCATCAGAATACAGGAAATGACATGAAAAAATATCAACAATAATCAACTTTTTCCAACTGAAGCTCACTTATCTCAATGCATAAAAAAATGGAATATCAAGTGAAGCTCTGATACTTAATATTTCTCTTCTGTCCCCTCTCTTCCTGTATGCAGGACCTCTGCCACTCCCATAGTGATGAGGCCACCATCCAGCAAAAGATCTCCACCATCATTGACTGTTTTATCAACTCCTCCATACCCCCGGCTCTGCAGACAGACGTCCCTCCAGAACAGGCCCAGCACATTCTGGAGAAGCGCCATGAGCTGGGTCCTTACATCTTCAGAGAGGCACAGGTAGTGTGTGTGTCTAAGAGTATGTATTGTATTTCCTCCCAGTATATAGGCTGCATGTGTATTATTTTTCTCTGTATGTAGATGTCAGTGTTCAGTGTATTGCTGAAGTTTTGGCCAGAGTTTCAAGAGCTGAGCAGCAGCGTTCAAGCGGAGCAACTTCTTCCTCTACTGCAGGAGAAACGAGTCCAACACAGAGCGATAGCACGGAGCCGGAGGAGAGCTCAGGTGAAATAAAAAAATAATGTAAAAAATAATGTAAAAAATAATGCAATAATGTTGAGAAAAGGAAGAATGAATTCAGTCTGACCTCTCTTGTTCAGGAAGAGCTGGAGAGACTAGAGTCCAGTTTTACAGAGAAGGAGATGGATGACAAAGACTACATAGAAGCAGAACAAGAGGGGAGCCATAGGAGAAAACAGTCGGTAAGGAGCAGCCTGATTAGGGAAACCTAATGAATTAAGTTGTTTGTTTAAAATGTCATATGCCATGAACTGTATAGTCATAAAGTCATAGTAAACTACACAATTAAGATGTTAGGGGGAAAAATCACATCATAGTATGTTTAAAAGTATACAGTCATTAAAGAAGTGTCTCACAAAAATCATCGTATGCTACCACCAAGTAGTTTTAACATCATTACAATGTGATGTATATATTATAAGTAAAGCACTTTGGCCAGGTTGAGCAAGGATGTTGTGCACCAGTTTTGGAATCATTAGCCTAATTGAACTATTTTCCATGTTCCCTCCGTTGTCGTGGTCCTACTCCAAGTCCAAGGCGGCTCTGCAGAGAGAAGAGGGGCTGCTGAGGAGACGGAGTCAGCTGGAGGCCTCGTTCTCCACAGCCTCAGGTACACAAACATCTCCCTAGGCTCAGTTAATTCCCATATCCAGCCCGTTTGACTGATCTCTGCAACCATTGGAGAAGAATGCCAAAACACTGAGATTACATTTAGCCATTCCCACAGTAAAATCCAAGCTAAAGTTCCAAAGCTCCGATATTACCTGGCACTCAGGATTGTGATTAAGTTTGTAAAGAATATTTTACTGTCGTGTCAATTTTCACCTATTCAAATCTGTGCTAACAGTGTCCTGATATCTGGCCTTCACATCAAAACAAAATACGCATTTATTAGAAAACTAGAGCCGAAAGACTTTTAAATTTCTGGGTCTAGTTTCTCTGAAAATATCATAGAATAGTGTATCCAAAGAACAATATTACATTATGACATAAAAATGTAGTATTCCATATGATTCTAAAAGTCGACAAACCCATATTTTTACTACAAAATAGTCTTAAAAAAGGAAAACATGTGCTACAATAGTGCATGTGAAAATGTAACTGTGAACTGCTGTATGTTAATGTCAGAACAGAACGAACAGTACATTCATTCATTCAGTATGACTTTGTTTAAAGGGAATACGATGTAAATTTAGTGTCATCATTTTCTTTTCTCCCCAGAATAAGAACACTGGTTTTCTTTCTGGACCAGAACTGATGACGTCTTCTTTATGACGTCCTCTTCTTCTACTGTATGAATGGACTTGCATTACAGGGTGTCCTGTCAGCTGCATTTTCAATAAATTACTATTTTCAACATGAATTGCTACTACTTCTATCACTAATCAACATACTATACTAAGACTGGTCTTGAAAACGTTAATCCTACCTCAGAGCTTCAGCACAGGGATATGTTCTCTCAGTTATAACAACCCTCTTCCTCCCAGATGTGCCCCTTTATGGCTGCATATCTACAAGTATCTACAAATAAAACACCTGCGTGAACATGCAACATAAATAACTAGCAAAAATCCGACAACATGAATACACTTTTATAGCATTTTTGGGTTATGTTTATAGTGTTAGTTGTGCATTTGGCCCAAAAAACAAATAAAAAGACAACACCATACGTTGAAACAAAATGAAGAAAGTCATCAGAATTCTGAGTTGCATTCATTTCCAGAGGTGTCGAAAGTACAGACATTCTATACTCGAAGTAAAAGTGAAAATGTACAGGCTCTGAAATGTACTCAAAGTATAAAGTATCCCTATGAAACACATTTCTACTGGCTGTTTTTTTAATCTGGCATATTCCTATATGTCTCACACAGTATCTACACTTTATAGCAAACACAACCCTTTACTGTTGCACAGAGCCGGTTCTGCAGACTCCTCCTCCGTCAGCAGACAGTGAACGCGTCCGCCAGGAGTCCTCGCGGACAGTAAACAGTGTAACAGATATGACAGTGAACGAGGAACGAAATAACACGACGTCAACACACAAACACAGCGCTAGCTTTGGCCCGCAGACACAACTGGCTTGTTCGACTGCGGGCTGTGTGAAATGAAACTGACTTCAAGCAGCAAAGCTTTGACACAGAGGAGGTTGTGTTACCGGAGCACGGTGAGTGGAAACCCGGAGCAGCTACTGATATCTTCATGATGACGTAAGAACTTGAACCTGGATACATTTACATGATTTAAAACTCACCTGGGAAAAAAATATCCTACAGTATCTAGAACATGAAATCGTGTTACAAAACGAGTATTACAACTACAATTTATAGATTTTCTTACATATACACGATAGCGTGACACTTAATTATTTTTAATGTTTTTATTAAAATGATTCTCTATTAATATATTATCCATTTACATACATTGAAGGCATTAGACAGAGCTCAGTGTTACAATAGAAAAGGCAACAGTAACATCTTTACATCATGAGGGTTTGGCATCCACGTACGGTTACAAAGAACAGTGTTATTGTCAAACAAGTGTTACATTGTCTATAAAAAAACACATTTTGGTTGATAGCTGGTATCTCTCTCATCCATCAACAAGTATATAATATTGCACATAACATTGGTGTGAGACGTCGTCACTGCTTGGAGAATGTAAACACTAAACCTGTTCTGCAGAAACATCACACACTGTTTTGACAGAAATGTAGTAAATTAGTTGTGTACTGTGAATTTGTATCTGGAACACTGATTTAAAGTTGACACGACTCTTATTTGTTTTAGTGTTAACCAAAGTATGCGCTCAGTGAAATGTTTTTATGATTAAAGCTAATTCTAACCCCTCAGTTTGTGCATTTCAGGGGGAAAAAAATGCTATTTCTAAGGATTCTCTACATCCATAAGGCATAAATGACCAGGTGGACTTTCTTTATTAAAATAAATAACCTCAACAGGTATCTTTAGCATAAATGTGAAGTTATCTTTTCAGAGCCAAAGCAGAGTGTATTTTTAAGGCTCAACAAATGTTCTTCTCTTAGTTTCATAAATCTACAGATGTGTGTTGGCCGTGCATTAGTGGAATCCGATGTGTAAGGCTTTATTCTTTACCATGGTGAACTTGCTGACAAACACCTTGGCGAAGGCTGGATCCACCAGGTAGCGGTAAGACTTGGTGATCGAGGGCGGAGCCTCTGCAAGCGTCACTGCGGGCTGCAGCTGGAGAGAGGCAGTGGATGGGGAAAGAAACTGGGAGGCTCGCATCACGTAATCCACCAACCGGCGATACTGCTGCTCTGACAGACGCTCACGGACGCCGTCACCCTGAGGGAGGACAGACGGCTGTCATTTATAAAACAGATCCACACTAGATGTTTGCGTACAAACAAATTAAATGTAGGAACGCCAAAAAATATGCAGATTTATAAAAAAACATGCCTAAACATGCCAGTGTTCTTTTATGATTTCCAAAGGATCCGCTTCATATCCCGCCCTCAACACAAAGCACCTCATAATGCTGGTGCATAGAAATGAGCCAGCTGATCAGTGGTTCTTTAAAGTAAAATCACTACTACCGACCTAGAAAAATATTTTTCTGACGCAGAAATAGTTGTTTTTTTACGAAATGAACATTTTATGTCACGATTATCCTGCCAAAACAATTGTGATTCACAAAGGATCCAGTTAATCATCAAAATATGCTTAACACTCTTAAAATGGCACCAATATTTTGCTATTGAGTCACAGATGAGAACATCCTTTTTAGTGACAATGAAATCATCGTAAATACGATGATAATAAGTCTCCTCTAAGGTCTCCTGCATAAATAAAGGAGAAATAAAATGTGGTATCCTGTGTTGTTTCAAGTCAGGCTCTATTTTTCACTTCCCTACCATGACAACAAGCTAGACATCTTTTTCCATTTATGGAATGGAAGTGATGCACAATCTCTTTATTGTGAGGGATTTGAGGGTAAATCTGCTGCAGGTGGTGTCCAGTCATCATGGACACATGATGGGAGTGTGTTGCCATGACAACCACAAACTCTTGCGGCTACTTTTTAATCCTCAACCAGACAGAAAGAAGTGAAAAGAACTGAACTAGTTGTATGTGTCAGCAACTAATCAATTGAGGTCAAAGGTTACTGCCCGCTGCTGCTGAGCAAGCGCAATACTAAAGTAACACGGTTATAGGACACACTTACATTTTAAAGTTTTACATAAATTGTGCACAAATATTGCAATTTTGCACACAGATAAGTAAAGTGTAAAAGTATCTGGAAGCAAAGGCAGCCAGCTCAGTGAAGATGCATTGCTCTAAAAGCAATTAGACCTCAGATATAAATGCTGTTTGGCCTTCAGAATAAAAATAGAGATTAAATAAATAATTTAAAATGATTTAAATGTAATGATTTGTATTGGTAAGATACAAAAATAGAATACTCAAACTAATATAGCATCTCTCCTTTTTCGAACAGTAGCTGTGGTCCGACGTGTATTGACAACCAGCCTGTGTGAATGAAGGAAACACTGTTTTCCAACATGACATGATTGTTCTGAGCTTCAGTCTCACCTCCGTGTCGCTGGCTACCGTCTGCTGCTGTAAGGTCAGGGTGAGCTGGTCCTGCTGTCCTGGCTCCTGCTGACACTCCACCTGCAGGGGGCAACAGGGTTAACGTTCACGTCACAGCAACACAGCAACAAGAAAGATTCCTCTGACTATCACAGGAGCTGTTTTTCAGGGGAGTGTACCTTGTTCCCCGGGTCCTATGTTCCCTGCTTTGTAAGTGACTGGGGAACATGACCCCGAAATAGGCCTAGTCTGTAGCTTAGTGCAAAAGAAACATGCAATGGTAGGCCTGCAGGCCATGCTGAGAGCCTACTGTGATGATTGATAGGTCAGATACAAGATTCAACAATTTACAGCCTAATCTCTACTCATTATATTTGGATATGCGCGTCACGTGGCCTGTAATCTACCGTAACAAAATGCTGAATTGAATCAGCGAAGGCTTATGTCTTTCAATTCGGCAATTATGGTGGAAAAAAACATTAGGACCCGGGGAAGATAGGACCCAGGGAAGATAGGACTCGGGGAACATTGGACCCGGGAACAAAGGACCAGGGAACATAAGACCCGGGAACATAGGACCAGGAGAACATAGGACCCGGGAACATAAGACCCGGGGAACATAGGACCAGGAGACCATAGGACCCGGGAACATAAGACCCGGGAACATAGGATGCGGGGAACATAGGACCTGGGAACATAAGACCCGAGGAACATAGGATGCGGGGAACATAGGACAAGGGGAACATAGGATGCGGGGAACATAGGACCTGGGAACATAAGACCCGAGGAACATAGGATGCGGGGAACATAGGACAAGGGGAACATAGGATGCGGGGAACATAGGACCTGGGAACATAAGACCCGAGGAACATAGGATGCGGGGAACATAGGACAAGGGGAACATAGGATGCGGGGAATATAGGACGCAGGGAACATAGGACGCAGGGAACATAGGATGCGGGGAACATAGGATGCAGGGAACATAGGACCTAGGAACATACAAGCCGGGGAACATAGGAACAGGGGAGCATAGAGATGACCCCTTTTTCAGTCTGGGGTGATTTCTGTTGTCGTGTGGAAACGGTGCGTTTTCTACCGACTGCTGTCAGTTACCTCTGTGATGGGGAAGGCCTGCTGCTGGGTGTCCTCACTGAGGCTGACCACAAACAGCACCTCGGAGGTGAGGAGCAGACAGCCGGCATGCTCCTGACCTGACCCGCTCACGATGGTGACCTCCAGGGCCATGTGGAGCTCCGGCCGCCCCAGAGACTGGAGCATCTTCCTGTGGTGGAAGCAAGCAAGGAGGGATGGAAATAAAAACAAGTTAGGACACACTGTTCACGGGGAGGGACGTGTGGAAAACTCTACACACATAAACGTCTGTAATTTTGTGCTTAATCAAGTATAGGCAGCATTACTTTGTGCATGGATTACGTGCGTATACAAACACATAATGGCAGGCCTCTTTACTCCACATATACACTTTCCCTATCGACGCGGGACCACACAAGGTGCCCAACTAACCTTCAACACACACAAACACACGACTCCACGTGTTCCTATACATCCTGTAATTTACATTTCTACATGTTCCCGGTGTGGTTCCTATTACACACACGTTTCGATAGGGAAATATGTGTGCAGCGGGACCTGAAGTCTTCAGTCATGTTCCTCTGACAGCGTGTTTACTTTGGAAGGCAGGTGTTCAAATTGAGCAGCAGATGTTGAAGCAGCCACAGTAGGGACAGTTTGGTTCTGTTCAGTGTTACTCGGCTGACCCCTCAAGTGTCTGGGCTACCTGTAGTCGTCGGAATAATTGATGGATGCCTGACCGAAACCAGTTTGACTGCAACGCTGCACGGATGAAACCACAGGGGAGCATTATCTCAGCGTTCATGTGCTTTTTATCTTCTTTTTTCCCCCTCTTTCTTTTTCTTCATCTTCCTCTTACATTAGCACGACATACCGCTAACCTCTCGGGTGATGACAACTAAAGTGGAATGTCCTAAGATATATTGTATCTAAAATTTGGCCTTTTTCCTCATGGCAGTTGACAGTCAACACAGACTGCTATTAGAAGTAAATGTTTGATAGCTATGGAAACCAAACTAAATTGAGGAAAAGTCATTATAAAATGCCATAAATGCCTTTTCTCCGGCTCCTGATAACCTTCTGGAGACACAGGGCTCTTATAAATTTTATGATAATATTAAGTGCTGCTGAGTTGAAACACTCAGATCTGATGCAGTGCTGTCGATACCACTGCCATTTATTCCTTTGTTTCTTTACAACGCAAGACCCAACGGTAACCTTCTGCTTGGCACAACGTGCAACTTTCGAGTCCCTCCCAAAATCCAAGCCGTTCCAGCACACAAAGGAAGGTGTTCCTCCATCTGATGGCACTGGGAAACATCTCTGGATAGACTCATAGTTAAACAACAAGACCAATTTCTAGCTGGCGGCTTTGGCAGAGTGCTTATAAAAACCTTTTAACGTGGCTCGATGAGAACGAGGGAGGGCAGGCTGGCTACCATGTGTGGGATCAAGGTCAAACATTTTTTCCAGAGTCGTTTTTCCCCCCACTTTTTTTTGGAAAGTTGGTAATGAACCGTCCAAGTTTTTTTTTAAAAACAAGACAAGCAAAAATGATGAGAGGTAAGGGGGGAAGAAAAAGAACAGCAGATCCTGGAGCGACTCCAAGGAAAGCAAAGGCGAGAACACATGTCCCACTTCTAACGAATGGCTGGACGGAGTAATGAAGGAGCCTGCAGAAAGAATGAGCGGCTGGGAATGACAGAGGTCATACCAGACATATTTCAGGTGGCTGTTTGGGGCCTGAGCCGACTTCTCCTCTGTCGGCAGGTACAGTTGTTTAGGAAGCTGCCACAGTCCTGCTCCGTGGAGGATCCCTGTCAGACAAACACAAAGACAGTCAGCGTCACTAGAACCATCAGGGAAATGTTTATGCATTTAAATGCATTCACAACATGCATTCACACCGACGAGGCCGACTGGAGCCACTTAAAATCTCACTTCAGTTCGATGAATTGGACATTTGACGGACAAAGACAGTTTCTGCATGCGTGTGTTCACTGTGTGGATGGATCCAAACACATGATTGGCATGGCTCTGTGTGCACACGTCCCAGTGAGTGAGTTCATAACCCCGTGTGCCAGCGTTCGTTTGTTCTGCTGTGCCAGGGTCATTGTTCCTCCATCCCTCCAGAGCTGTCAGCAGAGCGGCGGTGGGCCAGTGAAGTCATCAAGCAGTTAAAACGGAGCCATAAAGAACACAGTGAGATCCATTAATGATGTCACCGCTGTGGTAATCTGCAATGCTGCAACTCAACGATTCAAGGATCATTTATTGTCGTTATGCAGCGCAGGGATGCACATGGAAATGCAGTTTAAGGCCGTTTGGTACACAAGAGAAGCGAGAGGAAAAAAGAAAGCAAAACAAAAACGGTAGTTCATTGATATAATGACCGGCATGAAGACATCAGGGAAACACCGTCCATCATCTCTGACTGTTTGTGCATCACTGATATAAAAATGGAGTCCTGCTCTCTGTCCTGTGGTCCGTCCCTTAAGTGCAGCTGGATCCTGGACGCCACAATGGAACCAGATCTCTCTGAAGATCCGGGCCCAGCAGAACCCCGTTGCTGGGTCAGCCTGAAGTCTTATTTCATCAGTTTTATTTCCCTGTGACTGACGGCAGACATCCAGGAGCATGCTGGGTAGTGGAGGAGACTCCTCCCTCTCTTCCTGGGGCGGTCCACTTGCTTTTACTGACATCTGGTCCATGTTGATGAATGTATTCTGTCATAGGTCAGAGGTGCTCCAGTAATAAACACGTGTGTGTGTGTGTGTGTGTGTGTAGGTATCGGTGTGTTTCATCTGACAGCATTATAACCCACAGTTCTGCATATTTGCAGCTCATAGATTTGTGGATGTGTTTGCTGGTCGGTGTCTCTCGACGCATGTCTTCCTGTGGACCCACGTGGATCCGCATGTAAGGCTGGGTTTTTGAGCGTGTGTTTGTGTTCTGCTGAGCTCAGAGTGTCAGGTAGATCACATCCAGACCCCGGGGAGTACTTACTCTTACACAGAGCTGTTTGCCTCATTGGTAGTTTATGTGCTGTAGCCAAGAGCTGTTAGCGCCAACTCAACCCACACACCGACCCACTCCTCATACCCCACCTGTACCTTCTACCACCAATAAAACACACAGCTCACACCTGCCTGATGTTTGTGCATGAATGATTAGACATATATGTGTGTGTGTGTGTGTGTGTGTGTGTGTTTGTGCCAGAGGTCTTTCAGCAGTTCTCTTTCAGGTCCAGCACTACTGAAGGTATGACCTAATAAACACTTCTGGCTGGAGCTGAAAGGCCTGAAGGGGAGAAATCGTCCATCCACTGATGGATTTATGATTTTCAAGACACGCAAACTCTAATTCATGTGTGTTTATTCGAATACGGTTGCCTCGGGCTCCTTGGAAAATAAGACTGACTGTTGAAATTAATTTGAGAAATTGCCTCATGGCCAAATCTCTCTTTACTCTTCAGTTAACTGCTATGTGACGGTGAAGATTTGCTTGTACTTTAAGGCCAGTTTGCATCTCGACAAGACAATTTGCAAATGCAATTAAAATGTCTTTAGTTTGGGGTGCTAGGATGGCTCAGTGGGAGAGTTGGTGCCCCACGTACTGAGGCTCAGTCACTCTGTCTCTTAATAAAGGCAAAAAAGGCCCCAAAAAAATACAATTATTTAGGTTAAGTTAATAAAATCCTTACAATAATAAATTCCATGTCTGTGCTTGATGTTTTCTTGTGTTTTCTTGTGTGTAAATCACAGCAAATTGAATGGGTCCTCCGTAATACCAAACATAATCAGGCTTAAATGTCCTGAAAAGTTTAAAAACACACCTTCTTGCAGAAGAAAAATATGAATTCACTATGTAACACACAGTCAGAACTCACCGTATCCAGTCTGGGACACCAGTTCAGCCGCTCCTCCGATGGGCTTGGTGAAAACCCCCACAATGCCTTTCCCCACTCCAGAGATGACCCCTTTGGCCTTGCTGCCAGCCGAGCTCTGCAGCTCCCAGTTCCTTTGGAAGTTCTGCATGGGCTGGTCCACGATGCCCGCTATTGCTCCTATAGGGGGGAAAAAAGCAGGCGTTCTCTCTGATATGATTCTTTGGACAAAATGTGAGACTTACAATTACAAAATACGAGACGCACAAAGAATTCAAGACATCTTCTCAAGTCTCATTTAAGCAAGACATAAGTCAAGTGTCAGAATTGAGACTCAGACAGGAATTCAGACGAGCTTTTGCCCAACAGAAAATATCTGTGTATTATATCACAGACAGTGCTTATCAGGAGTTGTAATCCACTGTAACCCAGAGATGCGTGCAGCTGTTTGGTTTTAGGGACAATATGCTCTTTGTGTCTTACTCAGATATACATCTATAGTTTTACTGCCGTCCGGGTGTTTATCGAACCCCTGCTATGCCGTCTCCACTGCTGCTTCTCAGGCTCTCTGGAACTGTACACACCACAGAGTGTTGGACGTTTTTCCAATACTTGGTAACTTTTGTGTGAGTGAGAAGACATTTGTATTGATGGCCATTGTTTCTGTAACTGGTGCCATTTCTCATCTAAAACTACTTATTTTGTGTTATTTCCAAATGACTGATAGTGGAAAAAGGAACATTCTGATATTTAACAAACAAGAATGACCAAAATATTAGGGAAAGTGCTGCTATTTTCCTGATTAGCAATGATGCGAAACCCTGATATATAATGATTACACAAGATGCATGTGAGTTTGTGTGAATCCCCCACATACCGAGCAAGCTGATGCCGAGCCGGGACAGCCCCTGCCTCAGTCCGTCCCCGAGGCTCTCCGGCAGCTGGCGTCTCCACTCCTCCTGCCTGGTGTAGTGCTCTTCATCCAGAGACAGGCGGTCCATGTTCCTGGCCAGACTCGTCGCCAAGTTGGTGATGGACGTGAGCGTGCCTAAACACAAAAGTCCAGTCAGCCATCTCCGTCAATAATCCAAACAGTTCAAAACAAATATGCTGGTTATGGATGCTTGATGACACCCTAGAAACAGTGTTTGTCAGATGGTGTACTGTATGAGCTGTATCAGTCCACAAGCACAAATGTGTATTAACATTTTCAGTGCTGTAAAACAGAGATCTTCAACAGGGAGTTACTGCAGAGGCTCCCTACAATTATTTCATCCCAAACTTTTTTCTTCCAAAAAAAACTGAAACATGTCCAAAAATACACATTTGCATGCATACAACCTATAATAAGCACATATAAATCCTCCTATTTGTTAAATGTTATTTTGTGAAATTGTGATGTCCAAATAATTAAAATATGAATCTGTCAACAATTATTATTTAAATGACTTAGCCCTGTATAAATACATGGAACTATAGGCTGCACTACATATTATTATTGGCCCGGTTTAATAAGCAACACTTTAATATGATATGCAATAGGGGACTATCAGCCAGGGGGGTCCTTGGCCTGAAGAACACTGCTGTAAAACAGAGAAAAACATGACGAACAGCTACCTTTGGAGATGTGTTTGACGAAGGAGGTGGTCCCTCTGGACACCCCGCTGACGAAGGCTCCGGGCCCGCGTGTCAGACCCTCGTACGGCAGCCGGAAGAAGTCGGACACACCGTTACCGATGCTCCGCACCAGGCTGGCGGGGCTGCCCAGGATCTCCAAAGATCCCACCACCCAACCTGAGACAGGGCGACAACCACAGCACAGCTGTCAAATAAGATTAATCATCTTAATGATCAGCTCCCGCCCTGCGTGACCCTGAACAGGATAAGTGGTTACAGATGATGGATGGAAATCATCGTGATTAAATAATGTACTTTTTTTTACAGAATATTTTAGCATAAAGTTGCTTTCTGGCTTCAAGAAAAACTTGGACTGGAGGCAAATATTAAAATAAATAAACGTGGATTGTATTATTTTTGGAGGTAGCCACAATGGTGTTATGAGACATAATTTACAGAATTACATACTGTGTAACACCACCGTAATGTTTAGATTGCTAAAGTGGGGATTTTATTCAGCAGAAATACATCTGGAACACCTGCTCTTTGGAGGAACACAAGACCCCCGAGTAAACACTCACTATCGCCCAAAGTAGTTTAGATTGGCTCTCCTAATCTAAACCTTTTATTGAATAATTTACAATATGATTGTACGTCATGATTATTTTCCCAGCATTGTGTTAATTCTTTTCACACACATTCATGCACACAGACGTACACACTCCCACATGAAATCATGCATGCGCCACATGGATTTACGGCCTCCTACTATCTCACCTCATCTCTCTCATCCGAGCGCAGAGTCCCCTTCAGAGGGCACGGCTCATTGATATTTATGCGCTGACAATTCAATCTCAAGAATCAAATAGCCATTTTTCAAGGCGCCGACCCCGCTCTGCTCTTATTCTCCGTCAATTCGCCCTTGAGCGATGGACTCTAATGGTAGGAAATCGACTCCAGCGGGGCCGAGTGGTCATTTCTGCTTCACATGGTCTCCCAGTTGTGGTTTTGGTAAAGCAGAAAGTCCTGACAGGAGCCGATGTTTACAGGCCTGAGTCCTGCTTTTAAACGCACATAATAAACTGTGCACTCCTTACAGTATCTAAAGTCTTTTGCATGTGTACGTGTGTGGATTTTACGCCTGTGGGTGTATCGTAATACCATACATCCTGATACTAATCAGTCCCAGAATGCAATGCTTCCCGCCGGTGCCCCCTCACTCCATCGCTGTCTCGGGAAGAGGAGAGCGAGGTGACGTGATGTGTTGAAATACGAGCAGAAATGAGGGCTCTAACGAGAGACAGCAGCAAGGAAGTGTTGGTCCAGAACGGTGATTTCTGATGTGGAAATGACCGACTTAAATCAGAACATGTGTGGAGGCTTTGACTAGACATGAGGACATCGCAGGAGAGAGGTACGCAGCCTTTATAGGGCCTGATAAGTCGGACTCTGCCCTCCACAGATTATCCGTAACGTACCGCCAGTCATCAGTCAAAGCGTAGGATGTATGAGAGAATCTAAGTCTTTTTCGGGACTCCAGAGATTCTGATTTTGCTTCCTGGAGCTCTGCAGTTTTGCTGTGAGCCCTTGGGTGCAATCAGTTCAAACCTCAACTCAAGACATGGTGGGAAGTCTCACCTATATTCCTGTCCACGTTTGCCTAAACTGTGTGGATTTGAGTGTGAGCCGATCTGAGACAGACTGTAAATCTGTGTCCCTGCAGTGTGAAGAATAATCCGCCTAGTGACCATACAAGCTGGCTCGAAGGACTGTTCCCTCCCTCCATCCACCTCAACCTACCGGCTCTGAAGAGGGCTCCGGCAGCGTAGTGCATGGCCAGAGCGTGGACCAGCTGTCTGGCCGTGGTGAACAGCGGCCCTCGCTCAAACAGGGAGAAGGAGAGCGGCGTGTGGTCTGAGGCGATGTACAACTTCAGGGAGGCGTGGATGCTGACCAACAGGTTGACCGGCTGGATGATCAACCTCTGCAGCTGCACCGGGCGGACCAACGCCTGCACCGACTGAAGCACCTGGAAGTGATTTACTAGCGTTAGTAGATATATTTTTAAGAACCCTTTATTCATTTTTCCTGACATACGACCTCAAATAAACAACACATATTATATATTATAAACATATGAGATACACAGACAAGTTTCAAGGTAATAATAGCTGAATTATTACACACAGTATCTGATCCAAATAAGTATTATTTAAGACAGTATGAAGGTGACAACATGAAGGTTTTATACGCGTATCAAACACGTCACCTCTCTTTATTAATTAAATACAGCTGCTAAATGAGCAGACCTCCCTCGTTGGCAAGCTCAAAATAATGAGGTCGGATGCCTCACCTGGATGTCTGGCCTGAGCTAAATGCACCTCTGTAGTAATAATGTAGTGAAAATGCAGTGATGGAACCAGGAAAAAATGCAGCCTCATCAGTGCCTAAATAAAAACATTACGTCATGAGTGCTGCACCTGTTCAGGGAGGACGGGAGCTGTTCCAGACTCTCTACCGCCCCGGGTCTCTGTGGCCGAGGCCATGGCACTGTCAGGGATGTAGGTGTGGAACAGGGTCTTAATGTAGTAAACAAAGGTGTCTTCGAGGTAGACTCTGGCAGGCTGGAGCTGGAAGGTGATCTGAGGATAGAACACAAAACCAAAACTGTTGATTAGGAGGGAATTTAGTGCTTTTTTTGACATGAGTTGTACTCACGGTTCTCTTGCAAAAGAGATCTGAACTCTAATTAAATAAAGGTTGTAATCAACCAGAGGTGTCAAACAGACAGATACTTGTTTTCAAAAAGAGTCTGGTTAAAGTAGAAGTACGGATTCTACTTCTTTACTCAAGCAAAAGTGAAAAAGTACAGGCTCTGAAAGGTACTCAAAGTATAAATGATCAGTTTGAGGACATTTCTATTGGCTGCTTTTTTTGCAAGGCTAATGTAATCTCACGTCATATTAATAAAAAAAAATAGAAAGACAAAGTTGAAAAATAAATACTCAAGTACAGATACCCCAAAATTCTATTTAAGTTAATTATTTGTTCTTTAATTTCCACCTCTGTGAAATAGAAAGACAGAAGAATGACTGAAACCTCCTCTGCGGTGCATCTGTCCCCAGCCAGCGTCATCCTCAGCTGCAGGAAACATGAGCGTTTGAACTCCTCCAGGGCCTCGGGAGTCTCCGTGGGGTTGGCGTCGCTGCTCCACGAGCCCGCCGTCTCAGCGCCCCCTCTCTGGTCCTGGCACAGCAGCACGGGGAAGTGGAAACTGGCCCGGTTGTACAGCTGGTTGTCGACCTGCAGGCTGGAGCAGTAGACCTCGATCAGAGAGGCGTCGCGCGTCAGAGCGGAGATGGGAGCCGCCGCCGCGCCACGTCGGGGTCGACTGCTAGCTCCGGGGGCAGGGAGGCGGGCGGGGCCGGGGCCAGGGTGAGGAGCAGCTTGGTCAACGTGAGTCTGAGCAGCTCCACCGATCCAGAGGGATTAGTGATGTCATCGCTCAACACCACACTGGCTTCATTGAGGAGGACTCTGACGGACAGCTTAGAAGACCTGCAAATAAAACAGGAGTTAGTTTTCATTGATGCATGTCGAGTGGTCATTTAGACGGCCATGTTGCCCTTTATTACTGTCGAGAAGAAAACATCTCCATCTCAGACATTAGTAGGTGTGTTGTGACTCAGACTCATTCAACGCTGATTCATGTTCTGTTCCATGCATTTCCTACCGCCGGCACAAAGATCATTGTCTGACGTTATTTGTTTACATTTACCCAATACGTGATTATATTAATTTCCTGTCCTGCCAAAATGAAAAAGCGGCTATGTGTTGATGTAATGGAATAAAGCTGTAATACCATGTTCTACTGTATTAATTTCCCTCGTGACAACACAATACGCTTTTATTGCCCTCCTGTGGTGCAAAATGATGCCTGTTTCTTCATGTCTGGAGTGGAGGAGCGACTGCTGCATGAAAACATGGCTGTTAGTGATAATCATAAAGCAATCCGAAGTAGAACACAATAAAAGGCACATGGGTAAGATACCTTGAGGTTAGGAAGAACAACATACGCGGGGAGATTTTTATGGCTCAAATATGTAGGCAGCATAAAACAACAACAATAAAAGCACTGCCTGTGCACACGTACCTGCTGTGCTGGCTGATGAGAGCGTCCACGCTGCCCTCTGGTGCTAGAGACAGAACCAGGGTGCCTTTCTCATACATCACATCCATGTAGAGGCAGCCAAAACCTGGCAGGAACACCACCTGGCAACACAAAACAGATCCGTGGTGAGATCTATACACGTAGATATACTCTCACCCCAAATACACTTTGAGGAGGTAACTCTAGCCGTCCACAGATCCACAGCTCAGCGCTCTTTACACCGTTCTTTAACCTCCAACACTCCAGGTTGAGAACGATCAGCACCCCTCATGTGACGAAGAGGAAGCAGACCCCCCGCCGAACGCCTCGCTGAGCAGTCATAACAAGTCCAAACCTTTGACCTCTCACCCCTACCACACAGGTCAGAGGCAGACCTCACAGTAACCAGAGATACGCCGCCTCCACCTTCACCCCAACCTGCTGCCGGCTAGACACAACACCAAACATTACACGCACTGCTCCTTTAACATCTGGCTCACCCCCACGCTGCAACACTGACCAAACTGAAAACAGTGGCCGGCTCGCCACTTCACCTCCGCCATGGAACCTGGGATGTTGTGGTTGGCATGCGCTTTAACCACTCGGCTACCACGGCGCTCCCATAACATGACATTTTAACACTAAGATAAAGCATATTGCATATTGTCATATGTCTTTTTCCTAATATAAAGCGACGTTTTGGGCTGTCGTCATGTTTCTTTCTGTTATAAGTCAGTTAATACGACTATAAGCCTGTGATGGGGCTATTCAGCATGACAACCTGCAGCTCCACCGTCTGCAGTACCTGTAGGGAGATTAGTGTCACTCTTTAATGTGATCTGCAGAACACTTTTGTGTATAAACTTATCTAAAATAATGTATATTCCTTCAGTAACTCATTACAGTCAAAGGTATATATATTCTTGAGAGGCGTGAAATCCCCTCACACCTGAGACCACATCCTGAAACCAGACCATACCTGAGTGCCGGGGCAGTTGATATCTATGGGGTCGGTCCAGTCGGTTGAGCCGTGGTCTGAGGTGGTTTTCAGCAGCAGTGCGGGCAGCGTTTCTTTCTGCCTGCAGTCTGGGAAACTGGAAAAGTGGTGGTAGAGCTCGTGGTGCAGCGAGCAATTAGTAGGCAGAAGACGGCAGAAAATCTCAGTCCTTGGAGTTTCTATTTGAAAATGGGAGGAAAATGTACACAAAATAGTATTAGAATAGTATACTAGTAGTAGTATGGGAGACGGGAAGGACCTTCCCTACCTTTGACAGTTTCCTTTAGCAGCAGTGGGATGGGACACTTGTTGTGGATCAGCAGCCGAGGACAGGGGTCTTCATTCAGGATGATGTATGTCACCCCGAGGTGCTCCTGATATGTCAGTACTATGCCTCTGCAAAAAGACAAATCAAAACAAGGCTGTAAATTAAGTGCCCACAGACAGCTCGCATCCCAGCCCCTTCTAACCACACACAGATAAGAGCTCACACACCCACCGACGTGTCAAACGTCCCGTTACCACTGTGTCCGTCTGCAAACCTCCAGGATGCATCCACGGGCAGAGCCTTAACCCAAGCCAGGCCGTGTGTTTCTATTTATGTGTGCGTGATTGGCTCCACACATGTTACATTATATCACAGTCAATGAGAGCCAAGTAGTTCTGTTAATTGAAAGATGAAGTAGCTTTTTTAATCGGGCTGAAACAGGCTGTGAGGAATTAAAGTGTGAAAGATAGTAACTAAGACAAATAAAATGAAGACATAAGAAGGACTTAAAGGGATCGATTGCACAAGGCGAGCAGAGAGACTGACAGTGGAAACGTTGAGGGCATTTCTGCTTTTGCTTCATCGGCAGTATTTAACAAGCTGTGACCAGCAACAGGCTTGATGTCTGGTGCCAGCCGGGGTTCGGTGCCCTGCTCTAAATGGACTGTCACAGCCAGCACCTCGCCAACGCTCCGCTTCACCCACCTGCTGCTCGGCCCACCCGCGGAGTCCGGTTCCCCGGGAACAGACAAACTTTGCCTGGGGAAGTCTGGTCGAATGGGAGCTGGGAGGCTCCACGCCGCAGCTCCGACTCCGCCATCGTGCCTTGGCAATAGGCTGAAGAGCATGTGCTTGAGCGGCAGAGGGAACTCCACCGCCGCCTGGACGCCGGTTTGGAGGAGGTCCCAGCATGGCACGGAGCAGGGTTTGGCCGGGGTCGACTCTTCAGAGGGAGCCAGGCTGAACGGGGCCGTCTCTGCTATCTCACAGGCCTTCAGAAGAAAAAAAGGGAAGGAATGGAAAAGAAAAGGGTATGAAGAGAGGGAGAGAAAGAAAGAAAGAAAAGCAGTGGGAAAGTAAAAGGGCGATGAAGAAAAACAAAAGCATAAATGACGGCAGAGAGGAGACAAACATGGTTTTATGGGAGCGATGAAAGCGAGTTCGAATGAAGAAGTGGACAGAAAGTTGCATCAAAAGAGGATATGAGATAGGACATGAAGGAGAGGGAGAGAGCAAAGAAGATGCTAGTGATTACAACAAAAGACACATAGTAAAACCACATTGTTATTGTACTCTCTTCTCTCTCCCACTGAGCTTAGTGCTAAATTGGTAGCAGAGAAGCCCTGCTGCGCCGGTTTAGCAGCCAGTGAGCAGCGAGTAGTTGAGGACTACAGGGATTAGGCACTAAGCATGATGAATAGAGCAACTAGAAAGGCATTCCTCGCCTTGTTTGTGGTCTGTGTTATTGTTAAGCCCTTCGGCCGCTATTTCGTTTTTTTTTTTAAAGCGCTCTGAAAAAAAAAAAAAGGGGTTTTCAGTCAATTAGTGGCAACTGGCAAGCTCTGCCATCCTTCTTTAAGAGGATCTGAAGGCTCGTTAAATGACATCACTGCATTGTTGCACTCTTTGGGGACAAGCAGCAGATGAAAGCGCGAGGAGGAAAAACCTGCATCCAATTCTGGGTGTTTGTCTAATGTCCCAATGAAGTGCCATTGCCACATGATGAAAACAGTGGAGGAGGAGGAGGAGGTGGGGGGGGCATGATCTGATGGAAAACGGGTTGCTGTGTCCGAGCAATGTGCATATGTGTGGTAGCCCTGGGGTGGATGCGTGTGAGTAATGTGCATAGGGAATATACTGTATGTGTGAAGTTGCAGAGACTTCAGCGGGACAGGAAAGACACGATGCAGGGGCCGAACACATACATGGAAACACGCGGGCCTTCTGGTTATGAGGTAGCAGTGAGGAAATTAAGCTGCGGGCCCAGAATTTACACTATTTCACTGTGTTGGAGGGAGCTGGTGAAGCCGGCGGGGACTTGGAGACTGGGCAGGTGTTGTGATGTATGAAATATTATTAGCCTCGCGTAGTCTGAAATGTCTCATATGTTCTAGCGCCACGCCAGCACAAGCAGTTGGAACTGTTTGAGCGAAGGTGGTGAAAAGCACATACGTAAATATTCTGTGTTTGTGCATTTTTTTTTTACGACGAACAAAAATAACCCAGAGTTGACGCGACTGACATGATTTCATCCGGGAAGCACTGGCGAACTCTTGGGAAGCGTCCGCTGAGTCACACTGAGGTTTTACCTATCGCACGCTTGTGTGGCTGTTAGATTGAAAACAGAGCGGGATTCGGAGAAAAACCCGTCACTTCGGTGCACGGCGAGAGCAGGGGGGGCGTTCAAGACGACTAACCTGGTCGTCGGTTCCCAGCGGATGCTCAGCCAGCAGAGGCCTGCACCGGATCATGAACGGAGTGTTGTTGACGAGTATCGTTCTGTCCTCTATCTGCAGGATCTGGATGCCGTGTCTCACCACAGACGACACGCAGAACTGACACAGCTGCAGAGGGAACAACGGACACAGTGTCGTCAGCCATAAATCATACAGGCAAACTTGTATTATTAGAGGGAATCTGGATATCGGCCTCCTGTGGTGAGATCTGGAGCTGATTTGATTTTGATTGTTATTCACTCAGATAACGTCTGCTTTGACACTTTTGGTAATTTAATGGACTGTTTCCTCACCTTCTGTCGTCCAGGGAAGGCACCGAGGGTGATGTTGGCCTCCACATATCCCTCCTCATCCAGGGTGACCACCTCGGAGCCCGACCCCTCCTTCCATCGAGGAGATGTCAGGTCGTGGACCAGCTTGAGTGCTGTGGACTTGTGGACGGTGTTAGTGTGGGCCCAGTAGATCCCGATCTGGAAGGCTTCCTGGACGGTGGGGGACGAGAGAGAAAGAAACATGGAGAGGGCGAGGAGGAAATCACATCTTTGCCAGTCTTGTCAAACAAACTCTCCTATTAAAACTGACTGTGTTTGATTGCATTCTGGAAAAAGGCCTCATGCTGGGGTCAGCTGTGGCTACATTAGCAACAGCTCAGCACAGCAGTGTCCGTGTTCCCTGCATGGCATTTCATACAGTCCAGGATCTGAGGAGTGTATAACTCCCATCACACTCTGGCTTTGTGAGAGAACGTAATTAAAGCGTCCCACAGATGCTGGAATGACACACTGATTGTTGGACTGGCTCTGCAGCCTGCAGCACCATGAAACATGCCGATCAAACAGCAGCCTTCGCCCATAAACCTGTCAGCTCTGAAGGCATCTCAGCGGAGACCGACTCTTCCCTTCACTTGTCGTGCCATGATAAACAGCAGGGCTCTATGGAAACAATGCTTTATTTGATCTATTTCACAGGCTTTTCAACATTTACAACTTTTTATATTGTTCCTTTCAGCTGAACCTCATCAGCACTTGTTCTTTGATAAGATCAGCGCTGGGCGAGTGGTGGAACGATCATGTGTACGGGGGTGTTATGCACAGGGGCAAAATCATCTGCAGACCTCTGCTTCTGATCTCAGAAGCCAGCGGGGAGACGTGCCTACAGTAAACGGTGACAGAGCTTGGCTGCAGATAAAGACTCAGGCGGGGAAGATCGTTGTAATGCAGCTTTGGTGAATGGTGTTGTGCTTATTAGTCATGATGAGGGAAGAGCTGGTTTCACACAAAAAAAGGCCGACTTCCAGGGCTTGGTCTGAGGACAGAATGGATCTGCTGTGTAATAGGAACATCAGTGAAGATCACGCGATGACTACAATTAGGAAAGTATACAGAATCAATACTTTTCATAATACTTAACTATTAATCTAATGAGAAATATTCATGCAATATTACTCATTTGATGTGGAAAAAGCTGAATGTAAATGTAAAAAATGAGCAAAACTAGAATAAACGCCTTGTGGTTGTATGTTTCCTGGTGCTGTTCACGTCCATGTCTGGCCGACGTCTATGTGAAATTGTCATAATAAGCAATATATTCTGAGTTATATCCAAAAACATTTTTGGTGTCACAGTTCATTCTTGAGTCAAGGGGAACAAATTCCCTCGGGGCGTTCCTGAGATATCACAGGAGTTGGATGGTCATGGGGTGACAGCGGCCTAGACTTCCAAAATCCAATCAGTTCCTCCTTCAGCGTAGGTGGACGTTTGTGCCAAGTTTAAAAATGTTTTTTGATCCGCGGACGTTCCTGAGATACCGCATCCACAACAATGGCGGATGGACGACAACATAATGCCCCGGGACACGGCTGTCTGCGGCACGAAGGCATAAAAAAATGTAAGTGGTGTAAGAAAATCAAGAACAGACTTTTTACACATGAAGTTCAGTTGACTTGTCATGAGGAGCACTACTCAGCCTGGGAAACAGTTGCATATTGTCTTCTGTGGCCATGGAGGGACATCATTATCTTGATTTGGGCTTGAAGGCTACAAGTTATTAACAGAAAGCCTTCAAATGAAGGGGTTTGGAAGGGGAAGTCGAAGGAAAGTCTTTTGCAGCCTCGATTTTTCATTTTTCATTTATTATAATCGCTCTTACAGGATACATACACTGTCTTTGACACCCTACCTTGAAGTTGGGGGGCACAATGACCTTGCCCGCTGGTATCTGCAGGACGATGGTCTCGCCCTCAAAAAGCCAGAGGTCCCATTGAGAGTGGTTGGCCAGCAGGGCCCAAGGCAACAGCTCCACCAGCAGAGTGTTAAGACCGGCCTTCCAGCTGGATAATTTAACCTGCATGGGACTGTCCCACTGGGCAAGAGGCTCCAGCACCGACCTGTGGGGAAAGAACACACTGTTATAAAAAAAACCACCAGAGCACAGTGGAATTAGATTCCACTTGAATAACACTGATTCAATCAAACAGGCAGAAAGAGTGGGCGATTTGAGTGATGCTCAACTCTATCCAGAGGGCCAAACCGTACACACAAGCATGCAGACACGCTGAACACATTTCTACTTGTATTGTTTCTCATTTAGACAACGACAGTAAGGCTACTGGCGTACGGGTTCTAATGACACACACATATAAACACACAGCTACCTGTAATGCACCGCTGACAAACAGCCATTATCGTGTGCTTGGTAATAAAACTCATTTACGCTCAATTACGAAAGTGTAAGGATATAATTGGCCCCGACTACTCGTGGAATCCAACCATGTAACGTGTTTTTACACACTCTGCCAAATATAGAACAGCACTGAAAAGTGTCGTATATAAACAAACGATTGTTATACTATGCAGACCATGAACACACCGACTGCCAGTCAGGCTAAACAAATACATAGAAAAAGAAAGAAAGTCTGCAGTCTTGTTACGCAATAGAAAACAGATAGAGAGACCAGATGACAGGGGCATCTGGGAACACACATGGGCAGACAGACAGACAGACACAACCATTTCCCCACCAATCCACTGACAACAGCAGTCGTTTCACGGTAATCGTGGTCTTGTGAACCCTAAACAGAACAGAGCCAAACAAACAGTTCTCTCAGACTCGACTCTGAAGTTCAGAGCCATTAGAGGCGACCCAGTCTTCCCTCTCCCTCAGGGCCGCCTCCTCTCTACTCAAACTACCAACCTGCACTCTCAAACTTGTCAAAGTCCCCGCTGTGAAATGGGACTTTAAAAAAAAAAAAGCACAGACGATAGCTTTTCTTCACCACTCACTGTTTGTGTGCTCCAACGGGGACGTTGACCTCGAGGCTGAGGGCAACAAAGTGCAGGGCTAATAAATCACATTACAGCGCTCGCAAAAAAAAAAAAAGTAATTGAAAGAAATGCGCTCAGCGGCTTCTGTCAAGACCTGCCAACTCCGGAGCTGAGGGGTTTTAGATGTGTGAATTTTGAGACGCACACTGCTCCGAAACCCACAGACACAGCCTGCAGCTCGAGCTTGTACCCCAAACCCCAACCACTACAAGATGTTTGTTTAATGACTGCGGAGGTGCCTCTCTTCTATTCAAAAATCCAACGCAGAAAGAAAAATAACTTTTACCACGTTCAACTTCCCGTGCCCCTTCAAATCCCAACATTTACGCACTGCTTCCAGCGAGTTCAGTTGGTTTGGTTTTCCCGGCTGCGCCAGGGAGACTCGACCCCTCTTTCTAAACAGCAAACTGCATCACCATTATCAACATTAAGGAATAATAAACAAATTAAACTGTGGCTTTGGCTTGCTGTCCAGATTCTGAGTGTGTTTACAGATAGCAATCAGTGCTATTAATCCTCTAATGGAATTTTTTTTCTCCTCTTTTTGCTCATACTATTTTCCCTCCAATGTAAAGTAGCAGATTTCTTGGTTTCAGACGAACTACCATTGATAGGAAATGAGTCCGACTCTTTTTTTTTCTGGCAGGGGAAAGAGAGGCCTGACAGAGAGAAACCAGACAAACCTCCAGATAGAAGCCCCTCACTGTGTGTGTGTGTGTGTGTGTGTGTGTGTGACGTTTAAAGGTGAGCGATGTGTATGGTGGTGTGGGTTTGCAACACTGGCTGGGCAACAGTCTGTGTGCGTGTTTGAGTATGTATAGAGTGCAGAGAGAGAGACCCGGGGCAACCGCAGGGACACATATGGACCACATGTCCAGTAGATCCCCTGGGACTCCTTTTAACTCGGAGGCTGTGGGAGAGCAACGCGGCTACGTCTTTTTTCTCCCCCCGCTGCTATCAACATGTGATTGCTTTGTGACAAAAGATGATTCCCAGAGTGACACATGTGGATAGATCCACATGTGCGCTGCCCCGATTGTGTATTTACCCTCATGCGAGGGCCACATATACACACACATCTATACAGGGTGCACACTGTACGCTCTACAAAGCTGTGCCAACTTTTAACTGGATGCAAGGCCCTGTGACTAGTGTGAGAAAGTGGGACCGTGAAAGAGTGACAGCCTTAAGCTCCCGGCCTGTGGGGACGACTTCTAATGCATGGCTCTGCACTGTCTTTGCAGTTAACGGTTTTATTATGTGAACAAAGAGTCAGCAATAAAGAAAAGCCTCCCTCATTAAAGGGTTCGCTTGCACAACTCTGTGCTTTGAGGAGGAAAGCTGCATCGAAGCCGACTATTAGAGAACTCACTCTGGTGGGTCTCAATGAAATTTGCGTTATGAAATCTAACAGCGAAGGTTCAACGCTTGATGCAGATGCTTTAATAAAGATGTTGACTAATTACAAAGGATCATCAGGTCCTGATTTGATTGTGAATCTGGCTCATAACTTGCATTACTGTATGTCATTATGATTACCACCTTATTAACCCACCCAGGTGCTTATGAGTGCACTTTTTTGAATGTAATTTTCTTATAAAAAGACGATCAACATTAATCGACAACTTAATGTAGTACCTGTCAGTATTGTTGGTGGTGTAGGGCCATGGTGGCCCAGTGGAGGACTTCGGACCATAGAAGTCAGCCAGGATGTGGTCCAGGTTGTCCTCGTTTCCGTTCTTGTTCACGATCTGCTTGATGAGGCTGGTGGAGATCGGGACGGCGCAGTGGGAAGCGTCTTCATCCTCCCTGAAAGACGGAGCACACGTCGATATAGATTCCCCTTTTAACGAGACAAACGTGAGCGTGACGCATGTGCAGCACGTCTCCGTGGGAACTGTTACTGATTTCTGCTCATGTACATTTTCAGTGATTCTCAGAGATGAGCTATATCTTTACCCGACAATCTGCAGGTCCTCCTGCCAAGCAGGCACAGTACCAGCCGATTTCACTTATCTTTGATTACGTCCTCCTCGGATGGTGTGATAAGTGATTGCTTGAAATGAAAACCTACATACTGGTGGGGTCATAAAGGCACATGGTTGGGAACCACTGCTGGATATTTTGTCAGCAAAATCTGGTTTTGGAAGCATGTTTACTTATCCTACGCCAGAAACAATTCAAACGTGTGTGTTTTTTTTTTTTATTCCACTATTGAACAAGACATCTCTTGACAGCGGCAGACTATTCCTATTGTTCTGTTGAGAATAATTAAAGTGACCTCCATCTACACTCTGCTTTTGCCCCGAAACTAGACGAGGTTTGATTCTGCCTTTTTGTTTTTTTATTTTTCCTTCCTTGACATGCAGTCTTGTCTTACAAACACTAATTCACAAAGATCATAGAACAAGCTTAACAGCAGTAAATAATCCTATTGGATACCTCAACCCCAGACACTGGTCGATTATGGATTTGTAACAAAAAGAGACCAAGACAAAAAAAAAAAAAACTGTAATAGCTTCTTCTCTTTCTCTGGGCTGCATCCAGTTCCACTTGGCTGAAGCAAAGCGGCCCCCTTACCCCGGAGCAGAAGTTTATTAATAGTGCTCATTGTGCTATAAAAAGGAACACAGGGGCTATTGCTTATGGATCTGGGGTAAGACAGAGGATGTTGACAAGGTGTTGACAGGAAGCTTTTCATCCAAAGCGGTCTCTGAGGGGGGAGGGGGTGGGAGAACTGGAAGAGGCTTCTGATTGTAACCCTCAGCTTTCTAATGTGGTGGCCAATACGAGGAGAGCAGGACATAACAGTTCTGGTTAAGACTTGTCTGTGTCTCTTGTGTCGCCGACCGCAGCTCCGCTCTCTACCTCGTCCATTAGAGCCCACAACTATGTGTAATTACAGGAAGGAAAGACGAGCTGTTGACCAGCGAACACTGGAGATTGGATCCATCCTGGAGGGTTTTGGGGGGGTGTGTCTACGTGCATGTGTTACATGTGTGTGTGTGTGTGAGCGAAGGTACGTTTACAATCGTGGCTTGTAGTGTGTGTTTTTTGAGGATGGAGAGGGATGGATTGAGTCGGGAGGGGAGGAGGGGATTGTAAACACAAGTTGTGGTTGCAAACCAGAAAGACAAGACACGTAGTTGTTTCTGAGCTTGCTTATTTGCGTGCACCAAAAAAAAAAAAAAAAGGGATTTATCTACAGCAACAAGGGGCCGAATATATTCCCAGTCACTGTATGGCCGCTGTGGTTCCTTGATGGCAGCTGGAATCAAAACAAACTTTGTGACCAGATATCTAAACACACAACGGTTACAGCATTAAAAAAAAAAAAAAAAAAAAAAAAAAAAAATCTCTCAAGGGGAGTCAATTACACTCAACGTTTGCTCCGTTTACTCAGATCGCCACTCGTCGCTACCAAACGGGGTGATGTGCCTTTCATGGATTTGCATAAAACAACACAGATTACAGATATATAGATAGAACATACAGTAGGAGCAACAACAACAACACAGCATGTACATGTGGTAGTTATTTCCCCCCCGGGGCCACACATACAGAAACATAAGCACTCGTGTCACCGACAGACACTTTGGACTAAAGCGCCTCTCATTGATATGTTGTGACATGTGAGTTACCATGGCGACGCTCTAACATGGGCACATTTTTTCACACGACTGATTCGGCTCCGCGAAGCCCCCCCCCCCCCGACATGACAAACTGCATAAAGAGCTGTCTCTTACAAGAGCACACGGACAATATGAGAACGTGTGAACACGCACTGACAAACTGGGGCCGAGCGACGGGCGTAGTGGTGATGTATGTGACAGACTCTGCCCATGATGAAGTGGTGGCTGTCACACTTACACTGGCACGCGCACAACTAAGACAACGATGGACACAGACCACACATACATGGGAGGACACATGTGCGCGTACACTCCTCGTCAACCCACAGAAACACACACACAATCCAAACACATATAGCAATAAGGGGCTGAGAAACCTGCTCTCTGTTAGGGCCTGTATCTAGATGAGGTGTAATTATGGTCCAACCTGACATGTTGGAATTGGAGCAGTGTCTCAGCTTCTGCCAAGCTGGCTTCCTGTTCCCTCAAAATGTGCCTGGATTCCCCTGGATCGTGTCTCTGTGTTGGCTCACAGAAATCAGAATGTGGTGTGAAAGAATCTTAAGTAAGTGTCTCTCCATCTTTGTTATATTGAGGCATAAAAGAAAAAAAAAAAGAAAAGAAAAACCCCATTATAGAAGACCAGAGTCAGACTGTAGCAGCATGAGCTGGTTGCTGATGACATAATATAACACTGGACTCAAAGAACTGAAAAGCCCTGTGAATTTTCCTGCTGATTGGCAACCGCCTTGGTCACGAGGAACGGAACAAGGACTGTCACATCGACGTTTTTGAACTTGGTCTTGCAGGTGAGATCGTTTTTTTTCTACACCTTGGATATGTTGTCTTTACCGGTGTAAGTTTATTGTAAATGTTGGGCAATACTATCTACATGATGGTGTCTTTGTTACCTGGCCTGGAAAGTGAGGTGGTGGGTGAGGTCGGCCTCAGTGTTTAAAAGGGGCTCCTGGTGGCCCTCGCCATGCACCAGTTGGCTCTCCCTCAGTCCTAGACTCCTCTTCTCTATGTGGACGGTTACTGGATCTGGCAAGTGGCTCCTCATGACAAACAGTGGACTGAAAACCACCTGAAAAAGGGGATAGATGTCATCAGTGAGGCTACACACACAACAGACTGTACAGAATCACACTGGAAAGGATAGTTAGGTGATGTTCAGTAACTCAGCTGCCACGAATCCTTATGAAGTTTCTCATTTCCGTCAGAAGTACGGATCAACCAAGTAAAAGAGCAGGCTGCTCTGTGATCATTGGATGTCAAATCACATCAATGAAGTGAAAAGCAAATGTAAGTTTTGCCTTCACACAGTGTTGTGGGTATGTAATGCTTTGGTGTTCCTGAGCAGAGGACTGCCCATTACTCACAAACCCCAACAGTATGAGAAACGTCCCATTGGACCGAAAGTTCATTCGTTCAACAGCCCGAAAACAAAGGTCCATTGTTCTGAAAATACACCCCCTTGCACGGCGGGTCATGACAGTTCCATAGTAGAAAAAACAAACATTGCCACTGGGAAGGTCCGATGACATCATTCTGCATAATAATTAGCCATGTGCTTCTGCTGGTTGCAGGGAGCGCTTGTAGTTTTGGAGCAGTGGGCGTTTGTTTTTTGGGCTTTCGGTCAAAGGGGGTCATATTTCGGACAATTGAGGATTCAGAATCCTGGGCTGCCTGAAGAATGGCATGGTGTTCTGTAATAATCAATAACTTCTATAAATGCTTTCACTACCTGACTAGAGAAACCTAAAGATATAGTAACAGCAGAGCATCAGAAAAAGAAAAGAAAAACCAACATGGAAATGTGCACGTATGTAGGGATACTCACCACTCTCTGCTGCATGTGAGAGCCAGGTTCAATAGTGATGAGAGTGCACCAAACATACAGCAAAGAACCACTGGAGCAAGGCACCTGAAAAGAGCCAATCTGTTATTGACAAGTCCATCTCTGACTGTACCTGGACTGGGATAAAAGGAAAGTTATTGATCGAGGATACTCAAGGGCAATTGGATGTTTTTGTTTGTGGTTACAGTGATAAAATATGAATATTTGACGACTTTAACGCCTTTGCTGCCTTTTATTCACTGACAGAATGTTTATTGCTTCCATCAGTAACGCATTATCATGTTTTGTCCTAAAAAACGTCGTTTCTTGGCTTCCTCCAGTAGTTAAAAGTTAAGTCTCCCTAAAGCCCTGCAACACAATATCATGGCCGAGGCGACTGACAACTGCTAGTGCCAGATAAATAGGCCATTACAGGCAGTTAAATCTTAGCAAGATTTAAACACTGAGAATGTGCCCACCGAAGGCGGAGCGCTCTTAATGTGTCACTGGTGTTTGTCCCATTCACTCCCCGCTCCTCATTAAAGTCTTGGGATGCCAAGGCACATTACAAGTGGCCTAGTTTATGACAGAATGGGGACTTCGTGTGCTGGTGGGGACAGCAGAGCAGAGCGGAGCAAAGACACAGAGCTGACATTCACTTTTAATAGAGCGGGCCGTGCAGTACGGCTTTGTTGGGATGAGGTGGGGAAACTTTGGAGAACAGATACCGAATAGGCCTGATCCACCACAAAACAAGGTCAGGATGACCTCCCGTAGGTTGTCAAAGTGAAAGGAAGATGTTGAAAATGAGAGTTAGGGAGGAGGAAGGTGGGATGCGAGGAAGAGGAGTTACATCAGATGGATTACTGATACAGTTAATCAGGAGACGGATGAGAGAAGAGAGGGGGGAACAGGTGGACGAGCTGAATGCCAGAGGATGAAGATAATAAAGGAGAGGAGTTAACGCCGGAAAGATAGATGAGCGAGCCAGCGTGTGAAATATCTGGAGACCGACAGCGATAGAGACATCTAAGGACCGAGCTACTAGTCCATGCTCTCATTCTTAGCCAACCCTCCATATGTGTAATGAACGGCTGATCTGAGGAGGGGAGATAACAGCGGAGGTTGGAGTGGAGTCAGGGATGTTCAGACCCACACACAGAAGCTGGAGCCGTGGAAACTAGCTAGCTGTTAACAGCATGGGGCTCATGAAGGAAGGAAACAAAAAGAGAGGGACAATCAAAGACAGGGAAGGAGAAAAAGAAACACAGAACAAGACGGAGAACAGCAGGGACGGAGTGATTGTCTGGATCTAATCCAGCAGTGAGAAAGTGCCTTCAAAGCCTTCCCCGTGCCCACATATCAGCTAGCGTTTCCTGTCTATGGTTAGCGTTGTTATGAGAGAGCACAAACTGTATTTTCAGCCTCTCAACATGGTTGGGTTATGGGTTGGAGGGCCTTTGTAAGCTAATCTGAGGGGAAGATCTCAATCTGTTCCTAACTGTGAGTAGCAGCGAGGCGCTGTGCACCGTGGCCACCCAGGAGGAGAGGATCCGGCCACAGTCGGTGGTCCAGTCACCAGCTCCAAACCTGAGTGCGGCTGGTTGTGTGCTTGTGATGTGGGCGTTTGTGTCTCTGTATGTTTTTGATATCCATCCATATCAAACATGTCTTTTTTTAAACAGATAACGTATTTAATAACAGTAAAGAACATTCTGACAGACCTTTAGGAAACCGCTTCCTTGTGTCTACATCACGTAGTGTTTGTGTTTGTGTACCTGTACAACAGAGCTGCCGTTGCCCTTCTCCCTCCTCTCCAGCTGGACGTCCTGGGACCAGTCCTCATCTCCCCTGGCCCTCACGCACAGCTCCGTCATCTCAGCGTCCTCCAGCACGTAGGACGGCAACTTGGCCCCGGCCTCCAGGCAGTCGCAGTGTTCTCTGACCACCGTCTGACTGTCGGGCCCCACGTAGTGCTGCACCACCCGCAGCTCGATGTCCTGAGTCAGGTAGCTGCACATCACCTGCCGCCCGCAGATTATTACCTGGGGAGAATCGACACAATTAATATACAGTAATTCATGTTGTCTGCAACAGGAGGAGGTTCTATACAGAGACGTCCTGCTGCCTGTGATCTTATAATGTCCTTAAAGGAAGATGTTTTCAACACTCCTTTTCAGCTCTAGATCTATGTTTTTGTTGACTGTTATAAGATTCCACTTCACAAGCCCATTAATTACCTTAAATGGCAAAAAAACTAGGAATAGCGTGTGTGAGAACGAGGTTACGTTGGGGAGAAATGGGGATGCATAATATATATTTCAGCAATGGTGGGGAAAGTCATCATCCATCAAATCTTCACCTCTGAAAGGTCAACGATGCTGTGAAATGCAACCCGACTTTGAGCTTTATGCGTTTTATCCAGCCGGGAAGCAAAAAGACAAACAGCACCCATTAGTCGGAGTAATGTAAGCCATTCATGCAACTTTTTGGTCTGTGGTCTTTGGAATTATGTATTTTCACAGCCTTATAATTCAACAGCTGTACGACAACTTTCTTGACTATTGTGTTGATTAACACAATATGTGTAATTCACTGCAAAATTCAAATGTGAGCAAACCATGATTTACCTCTCCGTTTGATTACTGTACATACTGTACAGAAACAAGGTCTCAGGGTGGTCCACCGGAAGGTTCCGGACTTGGCCTCCCTACGTCTGTATTTATGGACACAAATGCACCGAGCCAAGCCACAGCCACCAGGGAGCTCTCATCCGGGACTGACACATCTAATTGTGCTCAGAATGGATCGCTTCCACCACTCTGGGAGCGTGTTTGTGTCCGTATGTGTGTGTGCTACGGGTGTGCACAGGTTGTGGCACTGACAATGACCTCGGAAGGTTAATATCTTGGCACCAAATGAGGGAAATCTCTCCATCGATCATCACGTTAGATCCATTCCCCCACACACACACACACACACACAGGGATTTTTTTTTTTTAACAGCAGACAACATGAGGTGCCAATATAAATGGTTAAGAGGCTGTCACAACAAAAGGGCTTAGCTCGACATAGAAGAACAGTACAGCAGTATGTGACACTTAATCCCCCACTTTCCCTTAAAAGAAAAACAAGAGGAGCGATGCTCACGCAGGCGGGGGCCAATCTCCTCTGTAGTGGCAGCCACTGTCCCACTCTGAGGATTTGTGCTGTGAATTGGATGTGACCAACACTCATACCCTATCATTGGATGCAATGGGAACAAGATGTAAACAGAGTCTGGGACAGACGGGGGGGGGGGGAATGCCAGGGGTCGAGTCTGTTTTGTCTGGAGGACGAGAGGGAGACTTGCGCGACACTTGACACTGTTTGCATAACAAAGTTTCACCGCTATAATCCGACGGCATCTTGGCATCTTCAGGAATACGACCGCTCGGCCTCGTATTTGTGGGAAAACACGACTCACCACTGTTCCTGCTGTAAAAAAGGGGAACGTGGCTGGTTTATGATTTCCTGTGATCTTCTCTGCGGATTGACGGTGCACATTGTGTTTTCGGGTGGCTTCAAGTTCATAAGCCATTGTTTTAGTGCTATAAAACCGATTATGAAAACTGACAAAAAACAGAATACAGTCCCAGCATTCTTGGTTTTTGTTGAAAACTGGACCCCGTTTATTGCTGTGGTGTAAGTTCACCACAAATATACTCAATTAAAGAGCATTGCCAGCATTGTGAGTCTTTTTTCCGTGGATTTATTTTGTAAATGAAATCCTGGTCGAGAAACCCTCATCGCTGTCTCTCCTTTCATTGCCTAAACTAACTATGGTCAGATAAATCATTATTCTGCTTAACCTTGATGCTTTTATATGCAATCTAAGAACTTTTTGTATACAAGATTATTGTTACCAGGAAATACACAACATGAAGTTTATGACACTGGATCAAACTCCATCTAGTGATGAAGCCAGGAAATACAAAATCTAGATTTTTTTCCTCAAAGTTCATATTGAAGATGTTTTCCCATCACAATGAAAACATGACTCAAACAGACTCTACCTGTTTCTGGACGCCGTTGAGCTGCACCACCTTGATGATGAGTGAAGCTGTGCGTCCTTTGTACTGAATGGTCCTCAGCAGAGTCCCTACGTTGTCCACGCTGAAGGCCTCTGACCAGCGCCAGTTCCCCCATCCCTCGATGCAGATGTGCAACAGCTGCAGGACACACACACACACACACAGACAGAGACACCAGACATCAGAGGTTAGTCTTCTTGCCCCTTATTTATCCCCGAGCAAAAGGCAAGTAAACAGCAAGATTCTTTGTTTGGAAGATTTGGGTCGGGCAAAAAAAGGGAGACAACAAAGTTCCTGTTTACTGGTGCTGAACAGACCTGCTGCTGCTGCTGCTGGAAGTAGAAATGGAAGGCCGCACACACAATAAACAGGCTGGTGGAAAACAGCTGATGTGGAAGCTCATTACGGCTGCATGTGTGTGTGTGTGTGTGTGTGTGTGTGGTTGGAAGTGGAAGGCTCTGTTCTCCACACGTCTAAATAAGAGGCAAACAGCTTGGCTCTCAATCTTTTCAGCTTCGTATCCATCACTTCGATGTGGAGCACATCCATGTGTGTGGCTGGGTGTAAACACACGGACCCAGGAGGACAGCAATAAACACACACTGTCCTAACGTTTGACATCCAAACAACTTTACAATGGTGACATTTTTCTGGTCATTTTCCACACAGTTCCTTGTATTTTGGGCCACAACAGCAGGGCTAACAACGTCTGTATCTGCAGACCGGTGATGCTTTCTTCATCACGCAATAGTGAAAAAATGACGTGTTTTACCCATTTTTAATCAATACAGTTTGTCCCATATTTCCAAAATGCCTTGAACGCAGCAGCATTCATGCAGCTTTTCCCATTCAATCCAAATCCACACACAACATGCAGGACAAGGGCAAAGCGGACTGGAATGTCCGTCCATGCATTCAGCACATCTGTGCTACAGTGGTCATACAGGACAAGGAAACTCATTTGTCAAAACAATGTGGATGTTGTCACGAGAGTATGGCCACAATACAGGAGCAGAACCATGAATACGTGGGGAGATCTAAGGCCTTCTCATCTCCCGAGGCAGCGTGGCTGACCTTCCATTTAACTGAACTCTCTGTGTGTCGGCCCTGCCGGCAACCGCGACTTCAAACTGGCAACGGTCAGAGAGGGAGGACGTGAGAAAGACAAAGAATGCATGTGAACGAGAGGGTCTAGAAGGACAGGGGAGACGGGGGGGGGGGGGGGGGGGGGGGGGGGGAGATCAACCCCAGAGGAGTTGCAACGAGAGTGAAACACTGAAAAGCGTTTTTGAAGATTTACACTTTGACTCGTCGCCTCATCGTGCCGAACAGTTAGCCAATCTGACTCAAGAAAAACAAATTACGCCCGAGGTCAAAGGGCGTGGGGGACCCTGGTCAGGACCTATGTTTCTCTCCGCTGCAGTCTTTCCTCACCGTTTGAAGGCAGATTTCTTTACAAAAACATTCTTAATCAAAGCCTGAGTTCCCTTTCTTCCAGATCATCCCTTCTCCCTGTCGGCTGAGTGGAAATGACATAATTTCTCAGATCTTCAGCTCAGTGGACGCGCTCACGGGGGAAAGTGGCAGGGTGGTGTAAACAGCCGGGTGGCAGAGGTTAAGGTTAAGCCTAAGGGTGGAGAACGACTCCATGACTCCCTAAACCAGCACTGTGATCAAGACCAGTAAAGATGGTGGTTTGAGGAAAATAACTGTAATGTTGCTGCAGAAACCTTAATAATTAGCATTCAACTTCAAAAATCCTTCTTCGCTTGCTAATCTCAGCTCCTGTCTTCATGAGTTTGAGTGGAAACGCATCGGTGCTAATTATGGTGGAACCGTTGGCGTGGTGAAGCCGCTCCGCCGTGCCTCAGCACCATCTGTGAGGACCAATTTGTTATTTCAACACTTCTCCCTCCTTTAACCGCCCCCCCCTCCCTCCGCTCGCTGTGGCTCAACTTGACCTTTAAGGGAGAAGTCATAATAATGTCTCTGTTCAGGCTTCAAACAGCCAACGCCGCTCTTGTTTGAATTCATCACCGCTCTGACCCGAGTGGTGGAAGGAAAATAAAAACAGCGGTGACACAAATGAACTGGACACGTAGGATAACAAGAATGAATAATAAGGAGCTGTTTGCGTCTTTGTGATGGATTAAGGCCCCGGCCTTACACTAACAATGTTCAACTGACCGGACAAGTTGGACAATAGCAATGGCTTTGTAGGAAGATGAGGCTTGCCCATATGTCACATGCAGACATTCACTTTACTCAACATATGATTCATGATAAGCGTGTTTCACATGTCCGTACTGTCGGTTCTTTCTCTGCAAAGATTAATCTGTTTATCTCCACGAGTTGACGGTTAGTTGCTGCTCTGTGCGTCGTGCCAAGTGTTCCGGGAGCGAGCCAAATGCCCCCCCCCCCCAACATTTCGGGAATCGTGGAGAGTGTTTTCCTCGGAGGAAACTCATTGTTGTCTGGACTTACTTTCAAACTTTAGTTTTCAACCCAAGAAGTCTCCATCACACCACATATATACCTGCATTATTTTGAATCGCTACCATCACCACCTTGTGGTTGCACGCCTCCGCCAACCAATCTCGTTACATCCTCGGAAAAAAATCCATCACTTTGTTTTTGTCATAATTCGCATTAAATCCTGACACGTGAGGTCACAGTGACCTTTGACAACCAAATCAGTTCATCTTTGAGTCCGAGGTTCAAGGAGTTCACGAGATACCACAAAAAAGGGCCGGCCTCGACCTTTACCCCCCAAAAACGTATTCACAAGAGCACGGACCAGACAGACAGACGTACGGACAACCTGCAAACAAAGTGATTCACCACTTTCTGTAGAACTGTTTTCATTGTGTCAAACTCCACTGACTGTGGCTCAGGTGGTAGAACGGGTTGGCCAATGTTCGGAGGCTTGGCGGTCCGATCCCCGCCCTTATCACTCTGTCATGGTCATGGTGTCCTTGGGCAAGACCACCACCGATATGTGTGTGAATGAATGGAACCTGGAACCCTGTCAGAGCGCTTTGAGTCTCTTGGGGGGGAAAAGGTACCATAAAAATCCAATCCATTATTATTATTATTAACAGACAGTGAAAAGTGACTTGTAGCAACAGCTTGTAGCAATACAGTAAGACTTCAGTTTTTCTAACTGCAAGATGATGATACGCTCCAATAGCCTAACGTGAGAGTAAAGCCCAAAGCTGCCAGCATGCCAAGGTGACAAACAACTGGAATGTAATAAATGATGCACAAAAATGTGAATATGGATATCATTAAAAAGGCCACCAGAGACTTTGATAAACATGTGGATTATAATGCCATATGCAATCACTCTGTGATTCTGTTACTCTGTTAGTATCCTGAGAAAAACAACATTTTGAGCAAAACCAGCCTTCACCTTGTAATCTCAGATGCTAAATAAGTTTTTATCTCACTTCCAAATAAATCTCCTAAAAAAACTCCCACACTCACCCTAAGACACTGGCGTGGACTTCTTTGTCCAAAACCAACGAAGAACCCATCTGTCATATTATGATATTACCCAAGTTTGGTATTGAGTGTGAAAGAAATGTGAAATCTCAATCTCTCCTCATTTCCCTTAAATCCCAGAGGAGAGATTGTGATTATGGCTGGCCGATGGCGGACGTGTAACTTCCAGCACATTGCTGGGCTCCGGCCTCGGTACCGGAATGATCTGCATGGGGATTGTTAAACTGAGTAATTGCATGGAACCACACAGAGCATTTTCATTCTGTGACTGCATTCTCTGTTATCTGTTGCTGCTGCTAGCGAGCGGGATTTGACCAGGGTCATAGCATACTGTTGCTTCTCCAACTTTGCTACTTTGGCCACAAGCTCTGATGTTAACAAAATAAAAGCACTCATCCAAATTCTTTGGATGTCGCTTGACCAATGGCATTGACGTATCAATCGAACGTTTTACGCAAACATATTTTCCACTCGGTAATATAATCAACCTGCAATTATTCATCCCAATTCTTTAGAAATGGACTAACTACGAGTTACCAATATGGGTTTGGGTTTGACGGCATATCCCAGCCGCACCGTATCATCATGAAGTGACATGTTTGTCCAAAAGATGATGATGATGATGATGGTGATTCAGAGTTGAATCCCCTGATTGATTTGCCAATGGGATTGTCTATTCCGGCTCAAACTGAATCAACCCCATTCTTCTTTGTTCTAATGTCAACACTAAGACCACAGTAAGCCACATCATCTCATATATTATTACATCCCTTTTGTTGGTCAATCGTGTTTGCTGCTTTTTTCTGGGAATATTGCCCCCCTCTCTCTCGGCCCAGTTTTTTTTTTTATTAATTAATTTATTTTTTACCTACAATGGCCCTAATACGTCATCGTAAACAAAGCTTTGATGAAAGCTGAATATTTGGTTAACTGTCTTTGCCACAACCCAAGCTGCTTAAATAAATTAGATCCAGCAGGTATTATTGATGGGGGCGTAATGAGGCTTTGACATCTGTTTTCAAACGAAGCAGTCTGCTAAAATTCAGACTAACCTAAATGTAACAAGGAACACCTGTCTGCTAAGCCAAAATATCAGAGGGTCAGAATGATTTGAAATCCACCCAGATCATATTGTGGACCATGTCTGGTGTTATCACAAGATCAGTACCACATTAACTCTTTGAAACCCATCGGACACATTTCCCCCGTTTCTATGGAAACTAAACGCAGAACCCAAACATGGGATCTGACACATTCAGAAATGGTTTCAACTTCTGAGAATCACCCGCCTAAACTGTAAGTTATATTCAGTGAGTCAATCAACCGGCCAACCACATTCCATCATGGGTGCGATGTCATGTCTACTGCCTGGTCCGTTGCTTAATCCCGTCCCGAGAGAAAATTAGCAACAAAGTTTCCTGTAAGAGGGTAAGATATCAGCCAGTCATACCCGAAAGCAATGACTATTAACTTCCTGGGGAACGCAGAGCCATGACCTCATTCACACGGCAAAGTGTCTGCTTTGATAATGTGGGTGTCAAGCCCAGATAAAAAGAGAAACACGTATCGGTGAATGGACTATTTTTCACACACACTAGATGCCCTCCAACCCCGTCCTCCTACAGACAGAAAGAATCACTCCTGCCACTTTAACCACTATTTGTCTATTGTCCTCCAGCAGGAATGTGCTTGGGTGCACACAACACGAGTGTCTGTCCACAGTGGAGATGTAATCAGCGTTCCTGGATGCTGCGAAGAAGGGCTGACAAAGCCGCAGTGGTCGTCGGTCGTCTAGCCATTACTCCCATTCCTTCATTCTGCCTCACTCAGACTATAATAGGAAATTGGAGACTCTGAGACATGGAGAAGAGGCATAAACAACACCAGTAGCGTTGCACACAACTTTCCATAACAGGCCCGACGAGGCTGCGGCGGTTCTGAGAGGGTTGATTACCGATCACTTCCATCCAAACAAGCTTCACATCCAAATAAAACTTTCCGAAGCTTTTCTGAAATTTGATATTGATGCAATTTCAAATTCATATACCAGGAGTATTAAAATAGTCAGACACGTCTCCGTACCACCTGTCGTATAGACGGAGATGAGTATAAAGGTTTGTGGAACAGAGGCCTCTTTTGTCTTCTGAAATCACTCTGGGACCAGCCACCTAACAAATGAGAAACAGGTTTATACCTCCAGAAAAAAACACAAAGAACATGGATTATATTGTCCTTTAGAAAGGATTAGTATGGGAAAGAAAAAAGAGGGTGGTAGACAAAGTTGAACTGCATTGAGTTAAAAAAAAAAGAGCGTAAATGAGTTAAAGAGAGAACAGAGAGACACAACAGCATCCTTGCCAGGGCAGTGAGGGCTAACCCATGTAACATGAGGGAGTTATGGTGGCTTTAACAGCTGTCTGCAATGCTTCTCTCCTCCTTGGCTCCCTCTCGCTCACAAGAGATGCAAGGCAGTGCGACATCAAAGCCCAGATTTGCAAGTCTAAGAAGCGGTTTGAGAGCTGGAAGAAGGTACAGAGAGAAGGCATTGTGTGGGTCCGTGGTTGACAGAGGAGACGTTAAGAGGTTTACGCTTGACTAACATTGCTCCATAGTTCTCCCTTTGGTTTTTACCAAGGCATCTTAGACATCCAGGGTCTCCCGGGTTCCAGGAGACGCAGACGCAGCAAGTGTTTGCACCATGTGAAGGGGAGCTGACAAAAGGAGTACTGTCTGAGAGGAGAGAGGTTTGTAAACCACATGCTGGGGGGGATGAAGGAGTCAGTAGTCAAGGACCCGTGGAAGGACAGAGACCTTGTCTCAGTCGAGGAGCACAGAAAACAAAGGCTTGCCCTGGGCTTCTGTAGAAATGCAACAGAGGGAAACTATTGGAACATGCTGCACACACAGAGAACATGTACAGTACAGACAGAGGCGTTTACGCTGCGCTCACACTATCCACGGAAAACATCCATCATTGCTTCTAACTTATTCCTGCCCATGACACTGTAGCTCATCCACACTTGACAAAGTGCAAACAGTGCAAAGTAAATTAAAGATATTAATCTAAATGTTGCTGTTTGCAGAAGGATTACATCTGAATATTTGTGGTAAAAGAATGCATCAAAAAAGCAGTTTGGTTAGTGCTCCTTGGGATATGACACTTTTTCTGAAATGAGGAAAAGGCTTTGATAAGTTTTACGCAGTTTAAAACATTTGTTAGAAAAAGAATCATGTAATAAGGTACTTTGATGAAGTTATAAAATGACTACATTATTCACTATGTTTAACGAGGTAACTTGTTATCTCTAAGCTATTGCATTTCAAAAGTAACCTTACCAACACTGTGTACAAACGAGTGAACAAAAGATGACATGTTCTGGATCACAAGCCGACTAGAGGAGACCACAGTCCCCCCGTACCCCGACCACAACCAGAATGCATCTGAACTACCAGCAAGCGTAGGCTGATTGCCTCTAACTCAGACAACATGAATACAATCGATGTCTCCGCTGGGTTGACATTGCAGTGCATAGTGCAATGCAACACTTCGCTACAGAGAGCTGCAATGAAACCGCAGGCTCTCCTGCTGAAGAACAAATGCAGCGTGGGTTAGCCCTACGCAGCTACCCCTAACCACAGAGTGGTACATCGTGTAATGAAACTGAGGCCCAAGAAAATGTAGGAAACCTATCACCACAACATGCCCATACAGTAAAAAAAAAAGCTCCTCTTGCTTCCAACTCGGGGGCCTGCCTGCGTTGATGTCACTGGATCTGCCTAGCTGACAGCCAACACACATGAATGGCACAAAAACGACATCTTGAAACAGCTCTTTCCAAAAACATGTTGGACATAACACTTTAAATTTGATATGTTTGAATGTGTGATGTACAGTGTATTGTAGGAGGCCTTTCTGGGTCCTTGTGTGTCATGTGACCTGTTGTTCTTACACCAGAATCACCACGCAGCCCAGTGCTGCTCCTGTGGTCATGCAACACCAAGGTGCTGTCTGTGGTGCTGAAGCCAGGGCAGCACCAACGGGACCAATTAGCTCACTGACTTCTGACTTCTCCTGCACCACCATGTCATTTGATTCACAAGAGAATCACATGGTGAGCTGGTTAAAGGTAGAGTACAACCGGGGGTCGAGCGAGCTACAGAGTGAATGAAGTGAGTGAGGCTAAAGTGTTCTTTTCTGATTGTTTGACGGTGGTTACGTTCTAAAGAACAAAAATGAAGAATCCAAAAAGCATGACAAATACAGTTTAGTGTTCTTCACTTTCCCCCCCTTTGGCAGGTGATCATGGTGCAAGGTGTAATCCCTGATAATAGACACCTCGCCAGGCATTATCCCTGACTTCAGCTACACACAGTAATGAGGAGCTTGTAAAAACAAAAGGCATATGCCACAGTGACATTCTTTAACTGACATCATAGTACAACAGGGGTCGGTGAACTTGGACGAATTGAAGAAGTCTGTTGTCCCAACGTGGCCCACGGTCATTAAAACATACCAACACTTTTGTCATGTGGAGACCAACCAGGAACAGTTCTGCCAACCGAAAAAGGGCTGCAACGCATGGTTTAAGACCCTTTGTTGTAGTTTCAAGGCCAGGGACTTGATGGAGAAGATGAAAACATCATTTTTTAAACTGCTAACACATTGACGTGTTTAAAAAGATTTACATAGGAAAACAAATATGGGATTTTAGCCGCTTGGTTCTCATCAACATGATAATTAGATTAATCTCCTCATGTCGGAGGGAGAGCTTCCTCTGGGACAAACTGCACAGGGGATGGAATTGCGCAAATATATATATACACATAGAGTCATGACAGACCAATGGCTCATCAGATATACAATACCGAATCAAAATAAAATCTCACAGCATGTCAGTACGAGTGTGAAAACAAAGACTTCTAAATGGGCTGAGTTGGGAGGGAAGAGTGGGAATGAACTGAATGAAGATAAAAAAAAAAAGAAAAAGCGGATGGCTAAGGTGGAGACTTACTGTCCTCACTATATTTCTCATGGAAATCTTGGCTGTGGAAGCTGTGGTAGAAAGCTGGGGGATGTAGTACATTGTTTTACAATGGTTGGATGAGGACCAAATGGTGGGTTGCAGAGAGACGAAAATGGGTCCCCAGAATATTCAGGAGCCATTGATTTCAAACATTTACTGGCAACGTTAGACTGTTGAAGTTTTTTTCTTTGTCTTTGCAATATAAGGCAAATGTGAGGTTCATAACATCTCGAAACCTTTCCTATAAATCACTAATCAAGCCTGCTCCCAACGAGCACTGCTGGGAGAAACTCTCCAGTGACGAAGACCAAAAATAAATATTAGAGACAAAAGCTTAAGCCCTTTTTTTTAGTACTTGGAGCCTTTTGGCTAAAATCTGCAGTGAGCTGATATCGGTGTGAGGCCAGAGGTCCAGTTGCAGATGGACAAGTTGAACGGAGGTGAAGGCACTCAAAACCTCAACGCTGAGGAATGTGGCCTGTGCCCTGGGAAGCAAATGTCATCATGCTGGGAACATGAAATCACATATGACCTTTGACCTCCAGGCGTTCAGAGGGAGCCATATCTGTTGAGTTGCTTTGAAAGACACGCAACAGTGAAGGTGAAAGAAATTAATCATAAAAACAAATGATGATCAGACCGTGGTAGTAAATAAATTGGCTGATGGAATAAATAAGAAAGTAGTTATGGTGGATAAATCACGTTGTTCTTAATGGGCAAAAGAGCTCCACTCAAACACACGTCAAGAATAACGTTTGAAAACATCTCAAAGGTTAAGGATATATTCTACTATTAAAAAAAGGTTGGGTCCTGAATCATAAATTGCTTGTTCATCTAGAAAACAAAAATCTTTTTTTTCTGCAGCCATTGAGGTTACAGGTTCAAAAGAATTCCCTGTGTGTGAGCTGAGTGATTCGGGAGAGTTAGGGGCTGATGCTCATTTTCTTTTACACTGTACATACATTATGATTTATGATGGCTTAAAGAAATGCGATATGATTCTGTGTACAGATGGAAATTCTAATATTTGTTGAATTTTGATGCATTTTGTTTTTCTGTCTTGAAATATGGAATATTGAATTCATATTGAATCTGCTTTCTTCACCATTATATAGCAAATGTTTTTTTCAGCAGCTTTAGAATTTTGCTTTTGACAAAGAAGGTCTGATGATCAAATTGTTTTTCGTCATAATTGGACCTTTTATGTATTCTAAAAATCTATATCCAGGATATGGCTTGGATACATTCATGTATGCATTGTGTCAGTGAGAAGATAAGGGATAGGAGAGGGTGATTCTTGGATGCTGGTTTTACTAATCCATCAGCCAGAGCTGAACATGTTACTCTCAGTGTGATGTAGGGTTCCTTTTACCTCTTTCCCCCCCGTTTCATTTCTACTGTATTATTTCAGCTGTGCTGATTAAGAAGGTCAAGCCCCCCTCACTCACCATGGACATTCACCATGTAACCTGGACCAGGAATGTACATCGTTCATAGCGGAGTAAAGCTGTGGTTATCCTCCCGGGAAGACAAGAGCAACGTACTGTTGGGCCTGCATTTATATAGCACCTAAGACTACTCAAAACGCTGTACACTCCATGTCAACATTCACATGTTCACACACAAACACACATTCATACACTGATGCCACCTGCCCATCAGGATCTAATCTAATGCACATCCACACACCGATGGCGGCGTCTTCGGGAGCAACGTAAGGTTTAGTGTCTTGCCCGAACCACTTTTGATCCACTGTCATAAAACTACACCTTGAACTTTGACCCGCATGCTCAAAAATCAGCTGCAGGGGAATATGGGTCAGAATAGCCAGTAAAGAACACTGGCTTGCCTCCTGTAAAACGCATGCGAATGAGTATGACATCCTAGTATTTTTGGAATACTGCATTTGACATAACTAACTATTTTTCTGGCATATTTTTTCACAAAACTTCGACTTTGTAATAGATATGAGTTGTTTCAGAAGACATCTGGTCAAGGTCAAGAGTGTGACAGTACAGAATAAATGACTGTACTACATATGAGCGTGAGCTTAGACACAAAGCATTATCAAAATGGAAATGAGTCACCAAGCAATCTTTAAACGTTGCCTGATGACACAGCGCTCACATTCAATACATGTCAGTTTAAAAACTCAGCCTTCCTCCTGTACCGAACCCCGCTGTAATGGATAAACAACAGGAAAGTGTAGGTTTGATCAAACCGGACAGCGGGCCCTTTCATCGGCGTTAAGCTGATATCTCCCAAAGGGTTGGCCGAATCTCCAATCTCGGATGGAACGGCCCACCAAACCACTTCGACAGAGGGCAGTGTTTCCTTAAACAATGAGTCAGGATGCTGAAATATGAAATCCCGCTCGAACAAAAGAACCAACACATTTAGAATTTTGAATAATGAGCCGCGGGACGCTGCTGTAGGTTGAAATCAAGAATCTGGAGCGGATTGACACGGCAAAAGTGGCCATGGCAAGTGAGCAACAGGAAACACACACAATCCATCAAACCCGGACATGCCAACACACAAACCCACGTGAACAAGCACACGCCGTAAAAGTTCCTTACCACACACACACACACACCCACACACACACACACACACACACACACACACACACGCTCATACCTCTCTGTCATGCCTGCTTCCAACAACACGGCCAATCTAACCACAAACTAATAGCCCTGCGCTGCTATCTCCAGCACATTACCCCTGGGAACGACACACAGGAACACACCGACGCACAAACACACATGGCTCAGTACCACACACGTGCAAACGCCAACACACATCCACAAAGAGAGCTCCTCAGTAGAAGCCTGCCCCTGGAGGAAATTGCAATTCATTCTAATTGTGAATATTTCTTGTAGGAACTTAAAAATGTCCTTCCCAAATCTAGGGGGCTTTTTTTTTTACGCCCCTCTCCCTGCTAACCACACTAACCACAGGGATTTCCATCAGCAAGGCTGCATCCTGTACCAAGCAGCCAGATATTCCAACCATCCACACCACACCACACCACACGCCAGAGCCCTGCAACACAGCAGGGTGGGGACAGTGAGTGTGTTTGTGTGCAATATAGACGTACTAAATTAAAGAGAAGTAGTCATCCTGCCGATTCATAATCGATGCATCGGTCCACCTCTCGAGCTATTGTTATCTCTTATATTTTATGTAAAAGAAAGAATATTATTAAAAAAAAACATAAAATTGGGTAAATTGCGAGTGTTTATAAACTTCTTCACCTTGGCTGGCAAACGCGGGGACGTGAAGGCATGCTGAGCCTGAAAGAGAGAAATTGGCCTGAGAGGCCTGACAGACTCCAGGCTTTAAGAAATATTTTATCACTGTGTGTGTGTGTGTATTTGATCAAGTGTTGGACCACAGCGGGCTCTATGGACGTGACTGTCTCAATCGACCCTTTTAATCCATCTCCTGGTTATGAACGACAGCGGGAGCAGGGCAGGCGTGGAGAGTGGAAGGCAGACGGGGAAACAGAGGAGCACTGAGAGGGTGTGTGACCCGAGCCGAGGTTCACGTTGCACTGCGAAAACACTCTGCTCCGGCGTTCTTCGCAGAGAAGTGACAGATATTCGGAGGTATGTCAACATCGTGGGAAGCGTACGCCGGTCAGACCGCTGAGCATCACAGACACGACGCTCCCCTTGTTCACATACAGACACACAAAGGCACACACGGGAGATTGCGGGGTTTTTAACTATGCCTCCCCTCTTTTAGTTCAAGCTGAAACAACAGCTGTTCCGTTAGGAAGTTCTGTCCTCTCTCTCCTGACTCTGTTGACTCTATGGACTGGCAATAACAGAAGATAGGATTAAAGGATTTTAAGGTATGATAATAAAGCACAGTTGGCAAATCTACTCATCTGTATTGCCTTGATAAGTTGCGAGTGCATTTCTAACAGAGCAATGGGAAAGGTGGGAGGGACAGGGAGATAGTGAGCAGACACATTTTTGGCTGCGTTGCCACTGTAGACTTCTCTCAGCCAATCTGTGAGTGTTAAGAGCATGGCTCATCCTTTGCCCTTGCTTCCTTTTTTCCATGTCCTCCCGTTTTTCCCGAGGAGGCCTGTACATTATCCCCTTTGACAACTCCTTGCTACCCTCCTTTTGAATTTCTCATTTTTCCCCGTCCATTCCGCCTTCTTTTTTTCAAAAATGATATCATGTCCAGTGGGTTCCCGGGGGAGCCGGAGAAAGAAAAGGGGGACAGATTACTTTACAACAGCAGATTAGTAGCCTTGGCTCGTATGTGTGTGTGTGTGTGTGTGTATGTGTGTGTGTGTGCACGTGCATGGGGGACAGGTCAGCTGGGACGCACACATCATACCAGAGCCATGAGGACAGGCTGATGGTCTGCCTTCTTGATAGGCCCCAGGACTCCTGGACCAGACAAGCTTGGCCATGAGCAGCAGGGACGGGGGATGTGTACTTCAGTATGTGTGTGTTGGATTAAATGGGATAAAAAGGACGAGGTTGAGAGTTAGAAATAGATGGACCCTGGACAGACTGATGGTGGTTTAGAGAGGGTGAAACGATGGGAGGGGGAGCAATGATCGCATGTCAATAGAGCGGACAGAATCAACCCACACTACCGACAGAGCAATGTAAAAAGGTACATAAACAGAATAGTATGAATCCTAAAAGAAAAGGGCCTGTAATTGGGAAATACTAGATCAGACAAGACCAGATGCGGAGCAGTGATTCAGGGGTAGTCATGATCCCAAATGACGGGACGGAACTTACTGCCAGTGGCATAACTAGCCAGATAAGGTCTAATGAGATCAGCCAGTGTGGTCATAAATACCATGACACGAGGACACAGTGGGAAGCCGTGTGCTGCTATTGGAGAGTGCTACAAGCAAGAACACAAATGTCCAAATGACACCCCGAAACAGTGTGGAGGCCGGAGACTTTCCAGGTCTACTGATCTCATCGAGCTGATGGGAGCCGAAGCACCAGAACTAAAGAGAACCGGACCAAGCCGACGTCAATGGAATATTGTACAGCCACGTTCTCTAAACTTGTGGTTTGGGGTGTGTGGCCTGACATGGGGTTTGGCCTGTATCCGGTGGGTCCCTATGGTGTGTGGCAAGGAGAGACGCAGCATTAGCATCTCCCCTGTATGAGTGAGCTAATTGCTCTGTGGGTCCCAAGCTGAAAAGTGTTCACTCATGTACTTGGAAGGGGTTACAGCATTACAATGTTTGGATGCACTGTTAGCTGCTATTTAAATGTGTTTATTCAAAGTTTAATGAAAGAGACATTTCGAAATTATGAAAATTTACTTTATCCCAAGAGATGAGACTGACATGAGGGTGTTTGATGGGAGCAGACAAAAGGTTTTAACTCCACAGTTTGGGTATTAGTGTAAATATACCTGGAAGTGCAGGACCTGAGGTTGGTAATATATGTGACAAAGGTCAGGGGTTAAGGACAAGATCTTAGGGCCGAAGTGGAGAGGAGGCTCACGAAAAGAAAGAGGAAGGATGGGAGAGTCGGGAATGAAGGCTTGTGTTGATCAGAGTTGTTTTAGACACCCCAAAGCATCATGGGACTTAAGTAAAACAGCACAACCACTTAAGACTCACGTCTAGAAACTGATTTGTAAGAGCTACAAAAACACACATGCAGGGCCATTAAAGCAATACAACCCTTTCTCTTATCACTGCCATTATTATTATAACCCCACAATCTAATTAGTAGTTGCCGAGGCGGACACATTGGCAGGCATTTTATCGAGCTCAATAAGTTAGCCGAGTGTTTTTGGCAAAGTTGCACTTATTTCTTGTTTATCTAGTTTCACAAATCGTGTTCATCTCGAGAACACATATTTCATATACCACAAACACATGATGGAATAATACATGACAGAACCATCTCGGAATCACATTCTTCATCTATGATGACACTTGGCCCCTTTCGGACAATCTTTCTTCCAAAACCTGAAAACACGGAGGTCATTTCGACTCGCTGTTTAAAAAAAAAAAGGAGATGTGGTATGCCGCGCCGATACGCCAGATTGCCACTTTGCGAGTGTTTGTGTGCGTGCGTGTGTGTAGGCAAGAGTGAGGTAAGAGCACAGATTAACCATGGTTGATGATTAATACAACTTGACTTACTGACTTACTGCGAGCAATTATGGCCATGTCTTTTCTCAAGCTTGACTTTCTCACACTCGCCGCGGAACACACAGGGGTCCTGAAACATGTGCGCACCAAATACACACACACACACACACACACACACACATATGCCACAGATCGCCAGCCCACCCTCCGCTCAACCTCAAAACCACAAAGGGTTAAATATAATCAATCTTCTTTAACAATGCTGTCAGGGCACTGTCTGGGAGCGCTGACAGAAACACACAGATAGTGGCTGCACGCTGACGACGGTGTGTGTAAACCTCGGTGAGCCTGTGGACAGAGGATGTGTGTGTGTGTGTGTGTGTATGTGCACATGGAGTACATACATAGCATGGTCCAGAATGTGTAAGTTTATGTATCTGTGTATTGTGTTTATGTGTGTAATGGTTGTGCCAAAACTATGGACTCAGAAGTAAGGTGCTAACTAGGACCATAGAGAGTTCTTCAGCTTGTCCTTTTCGAGGATCATACCTAGAACCCAATACTGGCAAGGATTACTAGAACCATCTGTGAAAAGTTCCACCTACAACCGCCTATAAAAGATTCTATAGAGAACCCCTCTATGATGTAATGGTTCCACCCAGAACCTTGCTACCTCCTACAGGTGCAAGAACCAACCCAAGGGGTTCTACTCAGAACCATTTCATATTCCGAGGGATTCATGAAGAACCCACCCAGGGAGTCCTACCGAGAACCCCTTTCATATTCAAAGGGTTTCATTTAGAACCCACCCTGGGTGTTCTACTGAGAGCCCCTTTCATATTCAAAGGGTTTCATTTAGAACTCATCCAGGGGGTCCTACCAAGAACCCCTTTCATATTGAAAGGGTTTCATTTAGAACCCACCCAGGGGGTCCTACCGAGAACCCCTTTCATATTGAAAGGGTTTCATTTAGAACTCATCCAGGGGGTCCTACCGAGAACCCCTTTCATATTCAAAGGGTTTCATTTAGAACTCATCCCGGGGATCCTACCGAGAACCCTTTTACATTCCAAGAGTTTCATCTAGAACCCACCTAGGCTGATATGATACTTTGGGGGGCGTGTGAGCTCGGAGCATCTTTCGGATCTTATCGGAACACAATTAAACAATCCTTGAAGAACTCTTTGGTTTCTTTGGATGAAAGGGTTCTAAATGGAACACTTAGTCTTCAGAAGAACCCTTGAAAAACCCTGTCTTCAAAATAGGATTCTTCAACATCAGCTGTTCAGGAAAAGAGCGTTTGGAACACATTTTCAGAAAAGAGTGTTAACATGGTATAGTGTAGCTCTGTGTGTGTGTGTGTGTGTGTGTGTGTGTGTGTGTGTGTGTGCGCGCGCTACCTGAGGTGACTTGTGGGATCTCCAGCTGTACTGGTGGCTGTGGAGGCTGGCCAGCAGCACATTCTCGTCCGTGTCCACCTGGCCGAAGCGCAGCGTCTCGTGGGTGTCGTTACAGATCACATAGTGGCTGTAGACCAGCTCCTCAGCCTCAGGGTTCCCACTCTGAGAGAGAAAACAGGAGGGTGATTGTTGAGATGGGAGGGAGACATGAGAAAGAGAACGCGTGTGAATAAAAGAGTCACTTCCAGGTGTGTATGTTTATAGTCGGAGTATAATGCACAGTGTGTGCATAAATACATTTACAGGTGTCTATGTACGTATGATCAATCTTAAAGATGCAGATCTTTGGTAGTGGAGCTGTCAGTCAGTAGAGAGAAGGAGATGAGTAATGTCACCCATGGGAGCAGCACAACCTCAACAGGGGAGTGAATCATATCCCAGTCTGACAGCTATCCAGGCTGAAGCAGCTTTAGACTGGGCTTTAGGGCCAATTCTACCCCTGGTCCCACATAAAACCTCCAGGAGGCCTCTCGCTTTACCAAAACTTCCCTTTCTTTCCCACATACTTCTTTTTAGCAGCTCGATCTTGGCCGTGAGATAAACAGAGTTAGGAGACGTCAACTCGTTTTAAATGGCGACTCCGTCCATGTGTGCATTTTCTCAATGCTCGGGAACAAAGCAGGCCACTAAATAGGCATTCCTGCTAGCGTCGGTCATCGATATATTGTGGTTTGTGAGGAGAAAACAATATGGTGGAGTCTGGCTCACCTACAGCAACGGGTCAGCGAGAAAGCCTCACAGAAAACTCGAGTCATGCGAGTTGTACGGGGATGCTGTCCACTCATACGTCACCTCGCATGCAAGAGCGAAGAGCTCACTGGCCTGCTATTGAAAACACGGGTTTAACAGCGAGAGGGGAGTATGTCAAATCTCCTATAACAGGAATTCACATACACAATCTGAAAACAGCACATAGTTTGCATGTGAGTCGGATCGTGAGTGCGTGGGTGCAAGTGCATGTGTAAGTTTTGCTTGAGCTCCTTCCAAAGGCTCTCAGGCCCTGATGGGATCTCTCCTGCACACCCCTCCCCGACTCTTGACGCACATGACTGTGGTTCAGACAGCTTCTCAATAACTACTCAACTATCCTAACAAAGAGGGACCTCAGCCTGCTGTATACTTTTTAAATGGCAGGGGTTTGATGGCTGATGGTTAAAAGAGGCTGGCAGTAAAAGCTCAGAGTTTGACTGCCAAGCACGTTCAGGGTCCCGGGGTTGTTGATGCTATTGAAAACGGATGGGAAAGTTTACACCATTAAAAAAGAACACTTGATGATAGATGGGGGAGAGGGAGTGGGGTGGAGAGAGCAAAAAAAAAAATATAGACGGGACAGCTGCGACAGTGGGTTCAAATCCATTTCCAGTTTTATAGTGGAACACTATCTGTGCTCCCTTTCGAATCTGACACTGCGATTTACAAACTTCCTGCTGCCATCCTTTAGATGCCATCGCTAAGCCCGCTCTTTGATGGGATCGTCTTTCCGCTCCGGTTCACGAGGCAACCCGATACACGCGTCAGAAAAGCTTCCTGCAGTAATCATAATCACTCTGCCGTCCATCTGGAACTTTAAGTGGACAAATATTAAGACAAAGATATTTAAACGGTCAACACATCTTCCTCGTTAAAGAGCACGGGATGACAGCTTCTTCTTCAGACGCGGTCCTGCAGGGAATCAAAGGATCCATTTCGATAATCCACCCGTATACTATGACTCACGTTTTCACAGAGTCTAGCCCAGATCTGCATGGCAGAGTGGCACTTATAAAAATGGCAAGGTACAGTAAAATGTCTGGAAAACAGATTGTAAATAATGACACCAACGCAAAAGAAATACCCATGAAAGAAGACACCGTGGAGCAGATAGTGAAACCTGTAAAAGGGACAAAATGAAACACTAATCAGATCTACAATCACCTATACGTTTTGCTATAGATGACCCTTGCCCACACATCTGCTACAAACAGGAACCTGATCTCTCTATCACTTTCTTTCCGGTTGCGAAGGAACATGGGAGGAAAGGAGAGGGAAAAAAATACAACAGGAGGAAAAATTCCTGTTGTCTCAATTGCACATGTAACAGCCTGTGAATGTTCTGTGAGAAAGCAGAGTGTGTAAATACTACTGGGCTTTTGTGTGGCTTTCCACCAAAGCCACTTCCCTGGGGTGAGGGGCTGGGGGGGAGCAAAGATTGAAAGTGGGGCTAGGGACTGAGAATTGAAAATGGAGGCATGGGGCCTGAGGTTAGGGTGGTGGGAGGCTGAGGTTGGGGCCATATGGGGCTATCGAGCCAGGGGAAAAGGCAAAAGTCATGTGATTCTAGAATTTTTTTCTTCATATTTTTTTTAACCAAGATACCCTTCAAACATGTATAACTGTAGTTAAAGTCTAGTCTTCTCTAAGTTTTACACACAACAGTTTAATTCAAGTTCAATTTAAATACTTAATGGTGAACAGCCCGTTCTTATATTGTGCTTTTCGACCTCAACGGACAAATGGCTTTACAATTGGCCATGCATCCACCCATTCACACACCGATGGTGTTGGCTTGTCCATTGGGAACAACGTCCAGCGTCTTGCTCAAGGAAACGTGGACAGGAGAACCCATGGGTGGAACCTCCAACCCCGTTATTAGTAGACGATCCGCTTGACCTCCTGAGGCTCAATCTTGAGCTCATCTATGCCTCTTCAGATCTTTTATAACGAGAACTTAATGTCTAAAAACAGATTCTGTATCCGCATGCAGAATGGTATTGGAAGGGTTCCAGTTTCCATTTGTAGCGTGAGTAGCACCAACCAATCACATTCCAGCAGGCTTTGGTTGAATGCAGGTAAACCGTCCATGTGGAGAGCAAAAGAGGCGGAAGGCATTGGCAGAAATGCCATCTGGGAACCCACCAGAGCTTTGCTTTTAAACTGGCTGCTTGTGAAACAATCCGGTCGTAGATGTAGTCTCTTAACTCCAGTCTTGCAGCTCGAGTTGTTCATTGGACTGTAAACAATGAGCAGCGCACGGAAAAGAAAGTCTTGGCCCAGATGTCCGCTGGCTACACCAGAACCCCACAAATACAGCCCCTTTCCCCTAGAGACGTATCCATCGTCAGACCGATAGCTGACGGGTGCCGAGATTGAGTTTTTACCTTACTCTTCTTTCACTTTGACATATAACAGCATAATTCAAGCTTGAATGGACTGCACTTATGTGGAGCTTTTCTACCTCAACTGTCAAAACGCTTTAGAACTCACCTCTCATTCACCCATTCACACACCGATGGCAGTGGCTAGCCCCAAGCAAGTTGGGGTTCAGCGTCTTGCTCAAGGACATGTGGATAGAAGAACCCAGGCGTCAAAACCTCCAACTCTTTTATTAGTGAAAGGTCTGCTCGAACTTGAGCAACCGCCAACCTGAATTTGGAGCTGATCTGCCTGTCTTCAGAACTGTTAGCGAGGACTTGATTGAAGGTTAGAGCTAAAGGAAAGCACCGCAGTAGAGGTAAGGAAGAGGAAGTGGGCCCGTTGGCTTGGGAACATGCTATCATAATAGCTGTAATACACATTTATGTCAATATTAATAAAAAGCCATTAGACATGTGTACTTATGACTGCCGGAAAGACCTTGGTGATGCTATCATGGGTATCAAGACATGGCTACAAATGTATATCATAACCCATTATGGTGACATGAGACTAAATTACAACCATATTACCAAGCAGGGTCTTTTATTTCTATTTATTGCGATCCATCTGGAAGCGCTCCAGCTGTTCTGGTTGTGGTGGTCTGGTTTGACCATGTCTGGGTTGTGAGGTTTCAATTGTGTGGTGGATGAAGAAATCTTCTCCACGGTTCAATGCTGACCCTACAGGCCACATCACAACAGGCCTGGCTGCCAGCCTTGACACCAGGAAACATGAAAATCACAGAAGCAATTACACACGTTGGGATACATCCTTCTGTTGCGGAAGGACAGGGCCTGTTAACATTTCCAACTGCTTCTGATTACGTTTTCAATTAGGATCAAGTCGTTCTATGCATGGACAATGTGTGCATGAGAGTGTGTGGAATGTAAGCCTCTATCAGATCAAAGATGAAGTTTAGCTTAACCGGGCGGTCCTTTACATCCAGCCTCACCACCAGACCGATTGTGCTTAATCGCACCCATACAAGGTTTTCTCACCACGTACGGGATTCTGTTTCAGCGAAAAACCCCAAAACAGGAAACAATATTCTATGATCTAAGCATTCACAACTTTCTCTGAGGTGCACCAAATATTTAAGAGGAGAACCTTTTATATTTGACCTCTCTCTACCCTTTACTCAAGAACTACTCAACCCACATGCGGCACATTCGCCTTATAATTATGGTGTGTGTGTTTTTTTCCCCCTTGTGTTCAGGAAAGTGGAAAAGGCTGGAGGTAGTTAAAAGGTTCTGTACAAGTTACAAGGCTGCTGCTGTTTAGACCAATCAAGACAATACAGCAGGCTTAATCATTTGATGAATCAATCTCATCCATAAACCAGGGTTTGCGTTTGACCGTAGGTGTTTGTGCGTGAGCAGTGTTCCTCTATTCTCGGTCTCAAAATCCTGGGCAAAGATGCCTTTGAAAAAAGCCAAACATATCACCCAATCAGTATCAGCAAAGCCTTGGCAAAAAGCATCCAACCAACTTATATCCTAACTAATCATGCCTGGCATGTTGTGTAAAGCCCACCATGGATACCAACATGCCCAAAACACGCCAGTAAAGCTGCAATGTGACCGGTCATTATAACACCACCAATGCTCCAAAGTCTTATTTATGGCTAAATTAACCAGCAGAAATTGGGAACATTCACTAGCGTGCCCTACATGATGCAATGGTGAAGCCAAGCGTCAATTATGCCCCGATTACCCAACGCAGTCGGTGAGAGCTTTTGATGAGTGGACGATGATCCCACTGAGTGAAAACAAAGGTATTAAACTGCCAGCCAGAACAATCATTTTATAGTAGATTTCCTACACAGGTTGTTTCATTTTTTATTTTCCACAGGTAAAAGAGCTCTGCCGTCCCTAGAAAAACACCAGTTATTATTTCTCTCACCTGGCAGTGAGAGTCTTTATGCATGTAAAACCATGAGAGTACGTCTCGTCTCCAGAGGCCAGTATATGAGTCAGCAGAGTCACAGCTGAGCTGAGCTGAGCCATGATAGGGCATACAAAGCAAGAGAAGCCAGGGTGCATGTGCGTGTGTGTGTGTGTGTATGATAGACAAATGGGTGGAGGACCGGTGCCAGATGAAGTCTTGGCAGGTGTCACCACTCAAGTTTTACCGTGTTTTCATGGGCATCACTTCACACGCAAATATCCTGGCTACCAGAGGCAGTGCTGAGAGCTGAGAACTGGGAGATGACGAGGACTAGAGGACTAGAAGCTCCAGAATAGACACGCTGTAGCCTCTTAGTCAGAGTTTATAGCAAAGTGAACGGCAACATTTTATCACCACTGGCACACAACCCAAACCATTCTCATGAAATCCCCTTTGTTGTGAGTTTGTTTGGCTGACAGTCCATCTGGAACAAAGACCGCCTTTCGGCTTTTTCTCTAAAGAAAAATACATTTTCAACATATTTTATGTTATGGATTTGCTGGCTCTTGAATCCAAATATAACAGTGGTGTTCACATGCTAGTGATAATCTGCTGCTACCTTAAATGTATAATGAACAGCTATCTGCCAATACCTTGCTAACTAAGGGACCATACACTGATTACTGGTCACTTCAAAAGCACATCCCCACATAGTAGGGTTTATTACTCAAGATCAGTACTTTTTGAAGTTTGCTCATGGAAAACAAAGGCACATTCCTACACATACTCCCTATTATTTTATGGAGGTATTTCTCATGGCAAACTCTAATATAAAAAAAAAAAATCTTCACTTGCTTTATTGGATGTTTTTATGGCAATATGGATCTTTCAGATCAATGCAAGGAGCGCCTTTGTTTATATATTGCTTTTCTGCTCCCGGTCTTAACTGGGTCTCAACAAGTATGAACTTGGTCTTGACTTCCTTATAGACTTGCTCATAACTCGGTCTTGATACCCTCTGGTCTTGGTCATGGTGTCACTTTAGGTGGTCTAAACTACAACTACGCAGCAGTGAGAAGTTTGTTTAACTGATGAGAGAGAATTAAAAGATCAAGGTCACCTGTTAACTCCACATAAATGCATTTACTTGTTCTCATTTAAAAATATTGAACATTTGCATGAACATTTTTAAAAAGTGAGCCCCCGAAGGAGAGTCTGGGAAACAGTGGTGTATGATTTCCTTTGGAGTGTGGTTAAATCCAAAGATAACTCGTTGTTACCTGTTGCCAGCTGTGCAGGGCGGTGTCCACAGTGTGGATAGCATACTGGCTGATATTGAGGAACACCGGCTCCACAAACACATTCACGTCCAATGTGGTACTCTGGGGGCAGCAGGTAGCTGCAGCTTGGCCCTGAAACCCATACAAAACGAAACAATCACAATCCCCAACCAATGCATAAAATGAATAAAAAAAAGAAATCTAGGCATAAATAGCCGAGCTCTACCTGTATTACACATGGCTGGAGGAGCTGAAGGTGTGTGAGGTTTCGATATTCCAGCAGCTTGCAGTCGAGCTGGGTGGAAAAGCTGATCTCCTGACAGTCACGCGGCCCGTTGCTCCACTGGCGTAGGAAGACTCGTGGCTCCCGGGCACCACTCACCATGTACTCCTGCTCCTGAGGTAACTTCCTGTCCGGCAGGAAGGGACGAAGCTGTCGACTTGGAACTGTTGGAGACGCAGAATCCATTATTAAGAGATGGACTGATCAAATCATGGCATAACTATCGAAAGAGACACAACTTTTTTAACCCCCTGCTGCTTATAAAAGAAATGCATGTGTTATAATAGGTTATAATAAGGTTATAATAATAGATTAATATGACTAATTGTTTTTTAGAAGGCAGACATTCATTGCCACAGTATTATGTTGAATGAAAGTGAACAATACTGCAAACATGATCCAACCAAACAACATGAGGTTATGGGGATATTTGAATGATCCTTTGGTATATTTTGGACTTATTGTAATCTTTTCATATTGGTGAGATGCTGGGTATCCTACCTGTGCCCAGCTGTTCTAGATGGTGGCAGAGGTGGAGGTCCAGCTGTGCGAGTTGAAGGGACACACCCAGCGAGGGGACAAACCAGGGCGCGAAGCAGGAGTCCACGCGGGTGCAGGCCGCCAACGCAATGGGAGATACCAACTGATCGCAGGGCAGCTGGGATCCACTCTCGCTGTCCGAACTGGAGGGGAAGAGGAGATACAGCAGACAGCCAGATATGAAGACGCAAAAAGAAAAATCGAAAAGGGCAAATAAAAAATAAATAAAGAAACCTATGAAGTGAAAGCAGGTTGTAAATAGGAAATGATCTCACATGAAATTAATAACGGGGTAAAAATGAATAATAAACAACTAGTAAACGGTCACTGATTTTCTATCAAACTTTGTTTTTCTACATTAAAAGCATTGGCACGGCTGTGGAATTGTGGCCACAAAAATCCTGCCCACAAATTAAAATAGTCTGATTCTTATTTGCAGCTGAATGCTTTTGTCTCTTGCCCAGTCAGCTACAAATTGTGTGACATCTTTCTCAGAAATTATACCATTAGATAAACGCCTTCATTATTCAGACAAAAAGGCAATGAAAAGAGACACCAATATGGCGAGGGCCTCCTCGCTGTCCGAGGCTGTGCGTTTAGGTACATTATTACTGTCGCAGTTTCCAGGAGAACCTCTCCGTGGACATTAATTGCATGTCATGGTTGATGATGTGAAATGGAAGGTAATTGAAGTGAATGACCATTTGCTCTGTAATTTGCTGCTACCATGATCCACCATAAAAAACTCCAGCAGGAAACGCTCAGGACCTGAAAAAATGCTGGTGCTGCAGAGTGCTCCTTAAAAAGATAAGCATCATATGTTGACAATTTTCATTACTTCCAGTTGGCAGGGCAGCCAAGTTTTTCCTGGTGGAAACTAAAGTACGGCAGATGAAACGAGCGAGTAAGGAAAGGGGAATCAATTTTGATCAGAAAAGACAAATAATTTAAACATAAAGGAAATGTAGTGTTTGGGCTATGATTGTAATGAAACGCAGATAGTATTTTGCTTTACACTGTATCTGGTACTGTTAAGACCTTTTTTCTCTGTTTCTTCTCTTACATGTTTTCTTATTCCTCCCTTTCTGCTCCTCTGGAGCTCTCTAAGCCACACAGAATGTGGGCTTGGCAATTCTCTTCCACTAAAAGTTCCCTAAATCCCGGGAGGAAGTTAAAAAAAATTAAAAAAAAAAAAAAAAAGGGGGGGAGAGAGAGTAAATTAAGATGAGGAAGGAGTGAGAAAAGACATGAAGTAATGAAAAAGCAGTGAAGCACAGAAGATGTAACAGGTGAGACATGAGAGAGCTGCAGAGAGGAAGCAGTGGCAGCGAGGAGAAGGGAGTAAAAACATGCTCTTTGAGGTGTTACAGCGCTTGGCAGGCAGACACCAACCTATCCAACCCATCCCAAACTGAGCCCAGCCCAATCCAGACCAGGCCTAGGAACGCATGAGCCAACCCAACGGGGCTTTACTCCTCTTGCTTCCCGTGAGCTTCCATTCGATTAGATACACTCAAGGTAAGCAGGAAGGAATCCGGATGGGCCCTGACAGGCACTTGGTGTGCTGGGAAATCTCATTAGGCCGATCTGAACGCCTTCCAAGCCCGCTCCCTGCTCCTGCACACCAGATGTGGGGCGAGGGACACATTGCTGGCTCTTTGTGCTCGGCGGCCTGGGTGCGTGCTCTCTCTCCCTCTCTCTCTCTTTCTCTCTCTCTGCTTCCCTTCACACTGGACGGCACACGTCATGTAGCTCCACACACACATATCCGTGTGCAGACTCGGGCGTACAGTACAGGCTTCATGACAACATACGCGGATGCCTGCGAGCGCAGAGAACCAGTAGAAGACAAAACGCCCACCTCTGCTCATCTCCTCCCTCCGTGGTATTATTGAGTACTATCCTCCACAGGTCCGAGGCCACCAGCTCCTTCTGCTGGTCGGTGAGGCTGAGGCTGGGCAGCTGCAGCTGGCAGGCGCTGCTCTCAGAGAGGCTGAACTCCCGGTATGGAACAAAGGCCTGCTGGAGCTCGTCCCAGTACTCGAGGCTGCATGGTACCTGAAAGGAAAGATACAGTGAACAACTTACACATGTAACCCCAATGATGGATCTAATTTAGGTTTAATGTTTCCCATACATCTTTCTTACGTACACAGTGTCCATCAGATTCAAATGCCCTGAAAGGCTATATTAATAAGTAATAATAAATGTTTGTTGTTGTGTTTTCATTAGCTTAGAATGTATATATATAGAATATATCTAGAAAAGGGATTTCTTCACTGACTTGGCCACAATGCTTCTGCAGTAGCCCAGAACGTACAAACCAAACACTACAGGGAAGAAGTTTCAGTTGGTTGCAATCTGCAACCTCACCACTAGATGACTCCAAATCCTGCACACTGCAGCTTTAAAAATCAGTGTTTTCCCCAATGCCGTTTGGCAGATAAGGGATGTCCCGGAGGGGCTGCGAGATCCAGACCTCCGATGACTAAAATCCTTCATCAGGTTACAAACTACCAAGATCTAAAAAGTGTATTGTAAAAAATATGGCTTAACGCTGGATCAAAAAGTTAATTTATGACAGCTTCTGGCAAACAACACACAGCAAAGTGGATATGACGCCATTGACAGGGGACCAAGTGAAATGGATCGTTACAGAGATTAGAAATTACGACGCTGCCCAGTGACAATAACAATAATTTCTTTGTCCCTTCCTGTTTTCCATACGGCCAACTGCTGACAACCGTTGAACACAGACCGAAAATAATCAGAGATATTTCTCTCCTGGAGAGAAGGAAAACTGGAGGGATGGCTTTCTTTATGCTGAGACCCAAACACACCAAAGAGATTGTTTTGCATCCCCTTGGGTTACATTATGGGGTTGGGCTCCGCCACAAATTCAACAAATGTTCTACGGAAACACAAACTCAGATTGTTGCTGCTAAATAAATCGGACTCAGCCTGTTTGATGTTGCTGTAGAAAGGATCCTGTTTTCTGCCAATGGCTCAGGTATTTCTTCCTCAAGGTGGTGGCCTCCCTCCAACAGATGACAGCATTTTACCGATTGTTTTTATATCCACCACTTAAGGCTCCTTTGCAGATTGACACCAGTTGTTCATCACTTGAACTTGAGGCTCCAGACCAAATAAATAGACCATTGTAAGCTCCTCAGCATAGCCCTGATTAGTCATTGGCAGTAGGTTTTCAGTAAGGCTTTGTTATTGCACAACAGGTACTGCTTCAGTGCTGTGGATCCCCCAGTCACACATAAAGTATTAAGCAACTGTTCTGCTAATCATTAAGCATCGATAGTTTACTGACCCTTTCAAGACACGGGGAATCCCCGCCATGAAGAAAAGTGATTTTTCTTTTTATGGTGTCTGTATTACAACCTTGAATTTGACTCAGTTTAGACAAACTAATCTTTAATTTCTCATCTAGTCGGGGGGGGGGGGAAACTACCACGGACCACCAACGCAGCATCTACATCTCCATCTCCATAGCAACAGTGCATGACCGCAGCATAACTAAACACCAGGCACACTGCATGCTACAAAGACAGCCATTAGCATTGAAGTCCTGGAGCCGTTTCTCACACTGAATAACAATCAGCTCATGTGAGTGTTCACACATTACGTGAGGACCAGTAGGGCTCCATTCATCCCTCTCATATTGTGCCAAAATTAGCATAAATGTGTCTGGTGCTCCTGTGTGAACGAAACCAGGTTCTCAGGTTTCCACGACTCTGATGGATCGGTGGTGGCAGGGAGCTTTCAGTAGCGCACCTGAAGGATGCCAGGCGGTAAGACACGAGTGTGTGTGTGTGTGTGTCTGAGTGCATCTCCTCTCTGCACATGTGTCTGTGACAATCCAATTGTTCACTGGGGTTTCGGCGCTCCCTGGGCAGTTGGTGCGTGGGTATGTGAGAAGCTCCGTGTTCAATAGTCCGGCTGCCGTACTATTAGGGAGGAATGCATGAGGTAACCATAGCTTACATCATGTGTGAAATGCCACACAGCTTTTCCTGGAATCAACCTCTCCTAATTGCACCTGACAAGAGCGGTGCACCCGCAACCCCGACGTCGAGCCACCGGAGCGGAAACTCACCGAATCTCCGCAGAGAATTCCCAGAGCCGCGTTGCTATAAAACACGGAGGGTGTTTTTTTTCTGTGTGTGTGTGTTTTTTTCACCTGTGATATTCTATACACATGACGGCATACGGAGATGAATTTGCGAGGCACATATATGGTACAGTAGAATACATTTGCTTGGTTGCGTCATTCCTGGCGGGAACGGTGGAGATGAAATCGATAACCGGCTCACAAAAATGTTGCTGGAAAAAGAAAAAACCTGAAGTCCATTTTTAGCTGAGTTGAGTTGGACGTCTGACAGCGGCTTTTTCGGGAGGAGAAGGCACCTGTGTATATGTCAAACGGATTGTGTATATGTGTCTATGTATAATTGCACATATGAAAGACAATATGCGTGTATACATATGTGTATACACAGGTGTGCGCACGGACGTGAGTGCATGATACAGTCTGGGCAGCGTCAGCTTCCGCTGCCTGATTGTGTGTGTACCTTATCTGATAAACAACATGTAACCCCGAATAGCTGACATTCCCTTGGCTGCAAGGGTGCAATCTGTGTTTCCCTCCAGCGGACGACAGAGTCCGCCTGGCAGCTAGACTAGAGGACACAAATCAGCAGAAGGGTTATCTGAAATGGAATCTGGATTTCTGAGTCAAGGTTCCACTTTAGAAGGGGTTCAATTGCCTGGAAAGCCACGTTAAGGACTTTTAAAATACTTCCAATATTCAAAAGTATTTACAAATATATTCAAATCCAGGACTGTTGGCAGCATTGTACACAGATCTGATTTCCATCCCTGTCACCCACCCTCGTTTCTGCCAAACCACAAAATACTTTTCTGCACAGAGTTACTCCTGATTGACCAATCACAGCCTCTCAAAAAGGTTAACTAAAGGCAAGCAAAACTAAAACAAACACACAACAGAGAGAAACCATTCCAATTTCCATGATGGACCCAGGTGTGATCGCCGCTCAAGTATGAATGTGTCCGTGCAACTGAAGACTCCCCGAGCTCCCATCCACATCCTGGTCTGCCATTATTCTTATTAACAATATCAACACCGTCATTAGGTCTTCTGTTATTTCACTGATGCCTATATGTCTAAAAATCCCTCTGCTAGCTACCTCTTATCAGCCAGCAGACAAATTGAATTGACATCGTCTTCAGCAAATGTTTACTCAGGAGAAGTAATGAAAATTGTTCAGAAAATGACTCCCGCCGTGCTGTCTCAGGTGGGCTAATATAGGTTAACATTAATCAGTGTGGAAAAATCCACATGCTGAGATCTTCACGCTCAACTATTTTCTTTTTTAAATTTTCCTCCATAATGCCAAACTTAGAAAAAAAAGAGCTGAAGTTTTGGTGCATGAGGTGTAAAAAGTCCAGATCAAATTAACCACATGCACAGCCATTTATTTTTATTGTGCATTAGCTGTGACTAATGCAGGTCTGCTTGAGCGCTGTCCCATTAAAACAACAGTTATCTTGGCTAAAACACACTCTGGTTCGCTCCGGAGTGAAATACCCACCGACTCCCGACAAAAAGGCTTGATTGGAAAAATGTTGGGAAAAGAACCAATAAAAAAAAAAAGGGGACGTGCCGAGGATGTGAAGCTGATGGCGGACCTGTGTTTCTCATAATAACAACAATGATAGAAACAACAGCTGCAGAAGCGGTTATGACAGAAGGTTGCTGGTTCATCTCAGGCCACAGAGCTTTTATGATATCGGTCGCGGGCCAGCGGGGCCATGATGGCAGCTCAGAGCCCTGCTGAGACATGAAAGGCTGTCCCACAGTGCCATGCACGAAAGCAACAGCAGGGGAGCAGATGGTGCGATGTTTGTCAGAGCGATTTTGGGCGACTGCCCGAAGCGGCGAGGAGATGATCACATTCATACATTTGTACGTTCAGAAAAGCTCATATTGGTAAAAGGCGTATTGTTTGACGATATGCCGAGGCTGAACCCTGAGAAGTTCTCTCCACTTGAACAAACTGTGTCTCCTCATCCTGCTGCTCCCCTTCAGGCTGAATCATAGCTCCTGTGTTTCTCAGGAATCAGAACCCCACAGAGAGGCAGGAGGAGGGGAGGACGAGCTAGGGATGGAAAAAGAGCTGTAAGGACACCTGCTTATGATTCAGAGAACTGGACCACACGACGGTGAGAAGGTGAGAATGACTCACCTCCCCCTCCTTTTATACCTTCCTCACTTGGGCCCTCTACAGGCGGGAACCTGCGGATGCTCCGTCAGGGATCTGTCCTTCTCAAGCCCCCCCCCCCCCTCCCCAATCACTCTGACATCGTTCCCCTTCTACTGTATGTAAAAACAGCAAAGGCAGCAATTTGACTTTGAGTAATGGAAGAAGGTTTGAATTCCCCCTCCGAGATACTGGAACCAGTTGGGAAACCACAACTATTTAAATGCAGGAAATCTTGATTTTATAAAATGTTAATATGATCTGCTCTGGGGACAAGCGAGCAGCATGGCTCAGAGCAACGAACACCCCCCCTTCCAACCCCACCTTCATTTATTCAGTGGGGTGGAGGAAAGGGAAGGAGAAGGGAGTGTGTGACAAAAGGAGGGAAGAGGAGGAAGGGATGGAGAAAAATGTGGAGAAGAGACACTTTTATTTTGCTCACCACATAAGATGCATCTCTCCATCCACCTGCTTGTAAACAGCCTTAAAACTGTCAGGATGACCTAGAGGTGTGACAAGACAGCTCAACGCTAGAATCACTCTCTCTTTCCTCCGGCTTTCTTTTTCTTTCCCTATGCCTCTCACTTTCCATTTCTCAAAATCTATCAGCCTCCATCTCCGTGTGGCCACATGGTAATTTTAGAGGCCTGAGAAATATGACTGCCTTCTCTCTCTCTCGCTCCCTCTCTCTTTCTCTCTCAATGGGAAGTAAATGAAATTCCTCTGGAACTGAAACTGAGCCATAACTGTTTTGGGGATTTTTATGGCTGCATTTCCTTTCTGTGTTGCTGGAATTTTTTTTCTAGTTTTCTTGGGAGAAATGAGAAAAAAATAATAAAAAGAAAGGAAAGATCCTTATTGACTAACAGAGGCTGAAATCAATTAAATGTAGGATCCCGATGACATTGGCTGAAGTCCTGTTTGAATAACCCTCACGAACCTAACCCCTGGCATCACACACGGCCCACTTAATGCTATGTGAGTGTTTGGATAAACGTTGGAGGTGAGGAGGACTGTGTAACATATCAGTTCACTGATCCAGTGTCTTATAATTACTTTACAATCACTCCTTTAAAAAAAAGCTCCATGATACACAATACTGTTTTTAGCAGTGTTGACAAAAGGCTTTCAACAATGGATTCAAACCAGCTTTTTGCAAATTCACATTGTGTTTTTGATTCATGTTACCAACGATACATTCGTTAACATGCTCTCTGCTAGAATCAGGGGAGTCACTCCTGTTCCAGTGATTCTCTTACAAATAGACACTAAGTCTGAACAACTTTTCATTTTTTCTTCTACACCGTCAATGACAATGGCTCCCATCTATGTAGCATGTTTTCTCTACAGAGCATCTCTATCGCTACACCTCATCCCAACATGAAGCGGTCTCAGGAATAGTCGGCTGCTCGGAGCCTCTTTTCATCACCTGATTCCTTTTAACTGAATTGTCAGAGGAGACAGGACCATGCCAGAGGACAAAAAGCAGAAGATGTGGAAACCACATGTTCATCAACCACTGGTCCCACATATCCTGCTGTGTAATACTACACACTCACGCAGATACGTCCGCAGTCACAGGAAACAAAGACAACAACAAATATCCCCACCCCTGATATGTAAAACGCCACTGTACACATGTGTGACAGATACGTGTTAATCATGCTACTTCGTCGAGTTAGAGAGTGTATTTTCATGTCGCAGAAGACATCCTCCACCTATCTCCATCCTTCCTGGGCCCTCCTCTGTCCAATCTCTCTCTTTCCACCCCTCCCTCCTGTCAATCTACTCCCATTCACCACCCTCTCCCTCTCCCAACTCCGTCTATCACCGCCTCGTCCTCCAACCCTCCCTCCTTCACACACGTCAGCTCCCTCCGTTCTCTACTGTAACTCAATATGTGGCCAATCAGCAAGAGGCTTTGGAGTTTTGCTCATTACAGACTTTACAGCTGTGGGGCCTCGCTGGGAAGCCAGACATCTGCAGCACCTTCCGATACCGTCTCCCTCTCCTGGGCCGACGTAAACAGACGGAGGAAAACATCTGCACTGTAGGTGAAATGATTGTGGGAGTCCAGGAAAAGAATCTGAGAGATAAAGGGAGGATGAGAAACTTCTGCTGCAGATGGAGGAAGCAGAAACGTAAAGGAAGAGGGGAGGTAACTCAACGCCAGCGCTTGGAAATAAATGTAATTAAAAAGCCCCCGAATGCACCGGGAATGTAATAAAACTAGTCGTTAATTTCCAGAATAACTAGATCTCAGAATGGGATCACACCAGCTGCAACACCGAATCAGGGCAGGGGGATGAAGTGGGAAATTACACCCCGCCTTCATTTTTTATCTCAATTACCCACCTGTGAAGTCCTGTAACGTTCTGTGATGGCACCTAGTACGGTTGTGACGCCATCACGGTGACACAATCTGTCCACAGACGTATAAACACCTGTTGAAGCACTCAAAGCCTCCTGTGTGGTGATTCCAGCTACAGCCTGTGTCTCCAGGAGCACATTTAGCCGTGATGACTCACACACAGACTCACAAGGAGAAAACAACACCGCCGTTGCTACTGCGTGTGGTAATAACAAGAGCTTACAGCATTCGTCTGTGATAAATACTCTATATGAGGAGCAAAATCAGACAAGAAAAACTTAAAGGTACAATATGTAAGAAATCTTAAGCAACTGGCCGTAAAATCATCCTAATATGTCATAGAGACTCAGGAATAATGATCATATAACATACTGAACTCACCAACAACAACAGTACAGCCAAAATATTTGCATTTAAAAAAACTTTTGCGGACCGCAAATCATGTTTATGTTTTGAAAACTATGTTTTGGCACGTGGCGCCACCCACTGGCGTCTACAAATCATTGCAGTTGGTAGAGTCTCAGCTGCCGAGCAACCACGGGTTGCCAGTTTCGACTGAGCTACAATGGCGGAGGCCTCGAAACCCAAAAGAGCTCGTTATGATTCACAAAAACACCAAGATAAAAACCGAGGCAAAGCGAGGGTCTATATAGGGGATGCATTTGAACGGTGGAGACAGTTGAAAGCTGAGAGGAATTTGAAATCGGATGCAGAATTGGCTACTCTTCTCCTAGACAGGTAAGTTGAGCTTGGCTAACTAAGTTAGCATCATAGCTTGACGGGGATGGACATTTGGAATACTTTGAATTCATTTCGATCATAGAAACAAACGTTAGCGGCACAGCTAACGCTAGCAGCATTAGCACTGTCCTGTTACGGGCATCCGACATCCGGCCGGACATCGGCTGGACGCTAGGAGCATTGATGGAGGATACGCCAACAGCTCTGGCAACCTCAAGTCTGGAGGGGAGGGGGTGAAGGGGGAGGCAGATACGACTCGCCGCGGTGTTTTGAATTTGAGTGTCGTACCGTTTTGGCCACATTCTTAGATATGGTGCCTTTAAATGTAAGGAATGTCTTAATATAAATGTATTCAAAACTCTCCGTTTTGGTGCCTGCCTCTTTAAACTCACAGAAAAGCCCGGTCAGCTCTAATCGGTCAGTGTTTCTGGTCTACCGTTGACTGTAAAGTTGTGACATCACCACCTGTGGTTTGTGAATATAGGCTGTGTGCATTTCTCTGTGGATTGAGTGTTTAGACACATGTATACAGCACCTAGCCCCCCTCTATAATCAGACAAGTCATACAAACTATAACTGTTATAGCATTCAGGAAGTTATTCTTACAGGTCATTGCAATAATGTAATATAAGAGGCATATCTGTGAATTTATTATTATTATTTATTATATATCATCATGTTTTATTACGTTGTCATTTCACTATCAGTTGCTCGAGGGATGGCCCTCAGCAGCTGCTTCTCAGTGACCTGCGAAGACCTTTCGCATCATAAAATTCATAACAGCGGAACTTAAATAATATCTGACTGAACATAACTATTACATAAACGTTATCTGAGCAGGACAAACGCATTAGTCCAGGAAAATGAATGGGGTCATCTTCCATTCCTAATTGCACGGCCGATAGTTAAAACCTGAGTGGCTGTAGCGTTAACATTGTTAGCGAACTTGAACTAAAATAGCATATTTCTGCTCCAGGAAAAAGCAGCGATTCGGGAGGAGGATGCGAAAGAACGCAATGTGGGACCCAGCTCGCCTTCGAGGATGAAAAAGTGGAGAGTGAAGTGGGGGACAGAAAGGCCGAGGATGAATGATAGGAGGAAAAGTGGGATGTCCTGTCCCCCACAGAGGCCCTGTAGACTCAGTAGCTGCTCCAGCCTGCCAAATTATAACCTCATCTGGGGTTCGAGACACCTGGCTATTCACACCAGAGCATGCAAGATGACTTCCACAGCTGTCTGACCATGTATTACATGTTTGGAGAGACAGCAGGGGTCTCTGTCATTCAATAACACATAGGGTATGGAAGTTCTCATGACTCATGTCCTGGGAATTAGAAATGGCCCCCAGCCCGACTCCAAGACAGTTTATTTCTCTTTCATTGCAGGTGATCTTTACCAGGGAGCAGGGAGAGAGATGAGTGGGTTCTCTTCTCGGTTTAGGCCTGTCTCACCTTCTCCACACAGTAGTAGCACGACGTTTCCATATTTATTCACAATATGCAGTGTGTTTATGTTGGGAAGGGTTTCAGAATAATGGCGGAGATAGAGGTGTTTGAAGAGAAGAAAAGAGTACATGGCAGTAGAGCTGCTCCTTGTTTTTATTATTTCATCTAATGATAATTTCTAAGATTAGTCAACTAATCAAACGAATCATTTATTGATTATTCTAAAAAAATGTAAGAATGAATTTACACTAAATACATATCTAAACTTAGGCCTGTTCAATTAATCGATTTTAAAGTTCTGCACTTTATTCATTCATATTTGTTTGATGGACACACCTTAAGATACATGTGAAAGTGAGGTTTTTCTCTTCAACCCAAAGTGATTTTTTGTTTGTTAACAAGAGGTCTACAAGAAGATAACATGAAGCAAAGCCAAATGGCAAAAGTTCATTAATTGTTCTTTATATTAATCCCTTGGAGGATTTTTTGTTTAATAAGAGCAAGGTTTGCACTCAAATCCCAATGGGGAAATTATTTGCAAAATGTTAAATAAAAAAACAGCTTATATGAAATAATTTCGTGTAATCGTAATCGAAAATTGGATTTTGAGGGAAGAAAATCTGGATTTTATTTTTGGGCAAAATTGAACAGCCTTATCTAAACTGAATTATAATATTTCAATCCTCTTCTCTTAACATCAACAAATGTATTGTATTGTATGTATGTATTGAAAACTAAAAAACTGGATCTCCAGCTCAAAAGGATTGCCATAGCAACCCTTTCCCTGACTTGGATACTCAGTATTTTCCTAGAAGCAAAACATGTAGTGGACTCATAGGTTGCTGTCTCACACACAACACAACATTCAAACTTCACCTTCGGCTCAACGAGCGAGAGGGAGGGGGGGAAAGAGAGAGCGCAGTGGTAGCTAGAGAGTGAATGAAGGGAGGCAAAGTCATGAATCAGGCCTGCCTGCTCTCTGTTTGAGGCCTGTGAGTTCTGTGAGACTGTGGCGACCTGGGAATAAAAACAGGCTGAACACCCTGAATGAAACGATGCCACCCCATACCTGGAAGTCTGTGTTGACTACAATGTGACCGTTCTTTCTTGTGTCTGTGTCAGTGTGTACCTGCAGGGCGTCCCCCAGGTCGGCGGTGCTGATCTCAGGGTCCTCTGTGGTGTTGAACGGGACCGGAGTGATCCTGACGAAGGTCAGGACGCGGGGTTCGGGTACCTCCACAGCATCACCCCCGGGCTCTCCTCCGTCTCGCTGTAGAACACCACCTCGTGGGCTCCTGGCAGTCTTTGGGAAGCTGCCAGAATAGAAGAATAAAGAACAATATCAGAAAAAGACCGAGAAGATCCAAAAACAAGGCGTATGCTGTGTTTCACAGAAAGACATAAAAAAAAGAGGCAGAACATATGGTGAGGGGCTGAGACAATAAGAACATTTGTCGAGGAGGAGTTGAAAGGAAACGAGGAAAAGAGGAGTAAAAGATTATCGCTGACCGACAGATAAAAAATGATGTGACTGGAAATCAGAGGAGAAAGTGGATGGAATCCATGTATTTTGTAGATGTTCAGATCAAGTAGATTACTAATTTACTAGTTTTTTTAAAAGATACTTCTAGTATCGTAAAACAACTACACAAGATCCCGGAGCAAAAAAGCATGTTTAAAGGCTTAACTGGTCTCCTTGAACATTCACAGATGCTTGAAGAAAAAAAATGAAAATTTGGATGCCTTTTAATGTGGGATGCACGTCAGTGTATCATTCTTTTCACATGAGGAAATTCACCGAATGTGGCACAAAAAGAAAAGAAAAAACAAACCAACTTACATCTCCGGCGGCGTCATGTTATTTCTACTATGGAATCCGAATCCTCCCCAAAGAAATATCTCCTAAAAGAACGCTCTGGATGTTTCCACGCTTTCAGAATGTTTATATGCGTAAGAAGCCGTCTATAAACAACGTGGCTGAGTAAACATTTTTGCTATTGGGTAAACAGCCATTGATTGAACCATGCCAAGCACCTGCAAAAAGCTGGATAACACTGGATCTAAACTTCGGAGTGGTGTTTGACTTAAGTCGTGGCTGCTGTTTGGGATTCAAGTCCTTTGGAAAAATGTTTATTTGAAAAAAACAGTGAGGCAGAGAACCGCTGCTTTGTTTGGCCCCCGGAGGTACAAACACTGAGAGTCGCTTTCCAGAAAACACATTTCAAGGGGCAGCGGAATCTGTCTGGGGCTAATTCTTCCCTTCATGTGAAGCGGTGAGCTGCCTACTTGGGAGACGACGGTGTTGCTGTTCTTTTGCGAAAAGGCTGAATGAGAGACAAAAACACACACTTTCATGAGGTTTCAGTGAGGGGACAAAGACTCCCCTCCACCATCCACCCTTCTCCATCTTTCATCTCCTCCTCCTCCTCCTCCGTTCATTCATCCCATCCATCCCTGTGTCGGGCCTCCGGGGGCCACTCGCTGGTCCCTGCACTCCGGGGCCCGGTTTTCTCCGGCTGTTGACAACATGTTGCAGACAGATTGTGCTCTCTGTTCTAGTTCACTACTGTACGTTCTCCCGCTTCAGCCAGCATATTAAACGCATCAAAGACCAGTGGAACAGTGCAACAAACAAAGGCTCAACCACAGCTGACAGAGTGGACGGCTGGTCTCCAGCCAGAGACAAGTTTGAACCTCTGTGTATAATGTTCCTGTGTGTGCGTGTGTGTGTGTCCACGTAGAGGACAGCACACAGAGCACAAAGCGGGGGAATAAACAGCATGTTAGTCAGAGTGGAACCAGGCAGACATGTCCGATGAAACTTCTCTCCACAGAGAGCTTTGATCTGACTTTGATTTAAGGCGATGTGTATCTTAAGTGACATCTCACTTTGATGCAACAGTTCCTTTTTTTAGGTTACTGACAGTGTTGTGCATGAGCACGCTAAACGAGTGTGTTCATTGAACGTGCTCGTGTTTCCCGGTGAAATTAATTTATCTGTTTGCAAAAAAATAAGTGTAAAAGTGTTTCAGGGCAGCGTAGATGAAACCAAGAGAGCTCCCTTCTGAATGCTCATTAAATACCAGAATGGAATAATGCATATGCAAATATAGTTCTGAAACTTAATAAAATACTTGTATAAAGTATTTCAAATGGATAAACTGAATGTAAACAGGAATTAAGTAAATGTATATGCATAATAAGAACTAATAATAGAATTATAATATAGCATAATAAAAAAGTGTCTTGTGGTGCAGGACTGGATATTAAAAAATTTAAGTCTGAAGAAATAAATGTGGACTAGCTCTTTCTTTGCTCAAAATTCAACACTGTGAACTATGAAGAGAACGAGTTCATTTGAATCTGTGTGAACAGAACTCTTGCTCTTGCCGTTCCATCAAGTTTGTAAACCTTGTCAAGAATAAGCAGGAAAATGTGTGTCTGGGTAATATTAGTTTACTCGGAGTCTTGGATGATGCTTTTTGTCTGCTATGAACGCCAACAGCTATCCGTCTTTGGAGTCTGGGCCTCTGCAGAGCTTCTACTGAGAAATGAAATGTTCCACGCAGCGATCGTGTCACTTGAAATCAGATTTAGATGTATAGTAGGCAATGCTTTATATAGATTTAAAGCCTGGTTCCACTATCAGCCCCTCTGTACGAGATCAGCATAAACATTCACCTGAGTCCTGGATGTATTGGAAATGCCCAGTACGCAGGTCATCAGAGCTGTGCTCTGTCCGCGGAGAGGGAGATCCGGGAGAAGGAGGTGGCTGGGTGTGGCAGGCCTTCCCCTTGGAGCAGCTATCAGCCGAATCTGACCCTTTATGGAGGTTCAGGTACGCCTGCAGGTGCTCCTCCACCAGCTTTAGGCAGCTCAGATGCTCCTGACCCCAGAAGACCTGCCGAGACAGAAGCAGCGAGGTGGTTGGGAGGGAACGGCAGAGCAAAGAGAACAGGATGGGGGAATGAGACAGTGACACGGCAGCTGATGCACAAATACATACGTTGACAATTATTTAACATTCTTTCTCCGAAACAGGAAGAGAGGCAATCAGGGTTACCCTCGTCATCACCCCTTCACATCCTTTTTCGAACACTGGCCAAAACAACCTCACATCCTCCTCACTTACCCGCGGCATTCCCCTTGCCGTGCTCCATCAAAGCCAGTCTGCCTGGGGTTTGGACCGAAGACCAGGAATCTCTGAGTCAAAAACTCTTCACACACGGAGCTGCCTGCCTGCCTTGCCTGCTACTCTCGAGCTTACAAGGGCGGGTTATGACTAAACTCTAAAAAACAGGAAAATTTGGGGATTTTTTTTCCCCCAGGTTTTTTTGGAAAGAGAGCACGAGAAGAAGGAATCGGAAAGGAATTCCGGTGGTTTTTGGAGAGAACTTGATTAAGACACCACAAACGCCAATATTTACAGTGGGGAAACGTATGATTACTTATTAAGTGTGGAGTTACGAGTCATGTTTCTGTTAATGGGCACGCAATAAAAGCATTAAGGGAGCCGTTGGAAATGGAAGGGGGGCTGGGGGTTCCCCCCTTGAAGGAGTAATGTGGAATAATACATTCGGAATAATGTGATGAGTTAGTCACATTTGAAAAGGGACTTTTCAGTGCGGACGTTATGTAACTTCTCACGGGGAAAAAGACACACATAAGATAGAACCTCCCCTCTAAAAATAGCTCTATAATATTCCACTGCTTAACCGGCCGAGGTGACTCAAATATACAGTGGAATTACAGCATGCAGTTTGTCGGCCGAGGTGACGTTTAAATGGGCAGCCGCTTCGCCTTGGGAGGCTGTTCTTCAACTGGAAGAGCCTGGCTCAAGCCCTCCGCTTTCCTCGCGTAGGATTCTAACCAGGTGTGGGGGCGCTGATCTCAACCTGACCCCTAGGAACTGTAGCTGATCTGCCTGATAAATTGTGTGACTGCTGAATTGATGTCACGGTTGTACAGACCTGCAGGAGGCCTCCCTTCAGGTCCAGCAGCAGTTTAGGGGAGCCGGGCTCAGGTCCGGGGCTGCCACTGTGCCGACACCACCGGGCCTCCAGGGAGGTGCTGCAGGAGAACGGCCCCAGCAGATGACGGCTTCGGTCCTTCAGCCCTGTCCTCACCAACAAGTCTCGCAGCTCCATCTGCATCGATGCGGCCTGGACCGCATCTAGGAAGACAGGAGGAGTAGCTGTGAGTGGCATGTAGAGGTCAGGGTGGACAGGAGGATAATGTTTTGGACCAATAGGAGGATAGACGTCTTGTCAATGATCCCCTATGTAGGCTTTGTGGATAAAGTAGGAGCAGCCTTTTATTGATTACACATTGGAGAAAAAAAATGGAAAAGGAGTTCAAATAGATGGAAAAATGTTTCCAATAAATACTCATTCCAATGTGAAATATTGATATCTCTAATTACATATAAAAACTAACAAAGCTCATTGATTCAATTGCAACCAAGCCAGATGAAACTGAAACGAATCAATAATTCAACCTCAAAATTCGGCCGCACGAATGTTTGCCTCTGTGTTTTTACTCCGTTCCACTACGACGGTCTGCCTGTGTGACATCACAGTAGCAAAAACATACATTATAATTCCATCAACCGCATCCCTGGCCTCCCAACTGTAGCACTCAAGTGAGGCTATAAACATAAACACTTGCCTCAGAAAGAGGAGAGCGTGATTCTGCCTCTTTAACAATGACATGCACTGCCTTTGCCTTCGTGTTTCTCAAATCGATGGGACTGATGATAATGAACGCGTTTGCTTATTTTAAGTGGACTGGCATTTAATTGAGGAAGGCTTTAATTTGACTTGGTATAAGTTGCCAGTGATGAGAAGTTTCCAATATTTTTGGTCTGAGGCTAAAAAACGCACAACATCAGCTAATACAGAGAGCAGATGTGTCTCATTGAACAGAGGTTTTCTGGGGTCACGGCTTCACCGACTTGAACCTGTATGGAATGAGTTTAAAGTGGGCGCTCCTGTGATTTAATGAACTAAAAGGTTTAGCAGACATGATAGTGAGAACACCCTGAATGGAGCCAAACAGCCACTCTTCTTGAAAGAACCAAAAAGAAGCGAAAGCCCCAAAGTTAATAAGGACATTCTCCATCCTTTCCATAAAAACAGAGATGTGTCACTGTGGTCGCAGGCAGTCCTGAACTCTTTTGGTCCCATAAACCAGCGGAATGGAACCCCTTCTACTAGTTGTTGACATGGGAGGGCTGATCTGGTCAGTGAAAAAGCTGCAGCTAAGCAGCAGCAGCAGCAGCAGCCCATTTGGAAACCTCAACCCCAGATGACTAATAATGCCCTGAGAAGTGGCTCTTTAAAAATTCCTTTCAACTCGAGCGATTCTCACACCAGTCTGGCTGTGTGTCTGGGAAAGTTAGAGAACATAGCGACACACCTGTTTCAGTCCAAAACTTTAGGTTTTATTGAACTATTTGACCTTTTAAATGTCAACGGTAGTGCAGGATGAAGAGGGAGACTTTGATAGGTTGGGTTTGATGCTCACATGGAAAACAAGTACAGCAACCAGCAACTCAACCAGTGGTAAAACAGAAAACCAAGAGGTTAGATCATATGACAGTAAACTATTGTTCTACATATATGTTCAAAAAACTACCGTGTCTTATACCAATTAAATTTGTACTTTCATTCAAAATCTTAACTTGAAAGTTCGGAGGTCATGCCAAATACATCAATGTAAGAGCATAGACCCATAGTTTGCTTGGGGTTCACTTGGGGTAAAGGCAGTGATAGAAAAGCGAGGGGAGTGGGGGAAGAGGTGATAAATGAGGAGACAAATAGATATAAACATGGAGAGAGAGAGAGAGAGAGAGAGAGAGAGACATACAGAACTAGAGGGGGTGTGAGAGAAAGAGAGCGATTTTACGAAGACTTGACACACAAGCGTCATCACGTCTTGGTAAACTGACAAAGGAACATCTTATTCAACATAAGAGCACAAAAACACAACAGGGGGGGTTCCAATGAAAGAGGGCTTCTCTTGTATAAATCATTCAGGGGGGAAATATTATACTGGGATGACTCATCCCCGCTCAGGAAAGACGTTGTTGATACAAGTTGGCAGTTTACCTGCTAATATCTGCTGGTGTCGCGGCGCAGCGAGAGCTGTTAGAGATTACTTACTGAACTGTGGACACCGGGTTTATTTTCATGGCTAGGATTTATTAGACAGCATTAGGGAACTCCCAAACTGGCTTGTTAAATGGAGGATCTTTCAGTCACACACGTATAAAAGGAGACACACATGTACGTAGACACATACAGAAAAGAAAAAAAAAAACTTTCATACTGTATACACATGTAAATGGTGGTGGAAATGCACCCACATACACATATGCAACACACACACACACACACACACACACACACACACACACACACACACACACACACACAATGTGTATGAAAGCATTCTCTCCTGTCTCACCATACGTCATTTACAGAACAGTTGACCGCAGCTTCCTGGTGCTAAAGCCAGCAGCAGCAGCAGCAGCCAGCATTCTTGCTAATCACCCTAATTAAGTGGTTTTAATGAGGGGGGAATCCCTTTCTTTCTTCATCCCTCCATCCAGGCTGAGGAACAGTCATGCTCTCTCCATCCCTACCCTGTATGACCAAAGGTCAGCAGACAGCACCAAGACATTACACCGCTGAGGTGGACTGCCATTAGATGGGAGGAGTGGTGGGAATGTTGAGAAGAGAAAAAAGGGGGCTGGGAGGGAGAGTATCGGAGGATGAAGCAGGTGGAACTGTGCCTGTTGGCCTAAATAGAGGACGAGGGGGAAAGGAAAGGCAAAACATGAAATGGACACAGATAGATGAGATTGCTTCATGATGAAGAAAGTAAAGGAGCAGCATAGTTTAACTGATAAACACTGGAGAGACAGCTAAGATCGTCCCACCCACCCATCCAGTCTAAAATCCAGTGCTGGTCCTTATGTCTCTCCAAACTGGGACGTGCTGACCGCCATCTACTGTACAAATACACTGACTATACATAAGTACCTCATACAAGCCTCAACCATCCCTACAGCTCTGCGCCGTACCAGACAAACACAGAGCGACGTGTGCACACATGCCTGAGAAACACAAAGCCTTTTTTCTCTTTACAGAAAGCAGACAGGATGGCACGGCAGAGGGATGAACAGGAACATTGTGTTATGCCACTGTTCACTAAGACATGCAGAGTCACTTATACAAACAAGCATGCACACAGACACCGGAGACAGCTGTTGTTTCAGGGTTTTTTTTGAGGTGGCTCCACTTTACGTGTTGGGTTTTTTTAGAAAAGTGGCTCGAATGGTGCTGAATGAAATAGATCCTGACATATGGAAATGGCAATAACACACACACACACACACACACACACACACACACACAGGCAGACACAGAGCAGCACTTTAAAGCACTTCAATGTTTTCCTTAGGCATCTCTGACATCCGCGAGCCCTCATTACCGATCTATAGACATCATTCACGGAGCCACACACACTCCACGGTGGAAGCCTGTACTCATAACCACGATGTGAGTGATGCATCGCCAGCCAGAGGTTGATGTACATCGTCACCTCGGTAAGGAGCACCTTCTCCAAACACTCAAGCGCGTCCCATCGCCGACAGATTCTACGTTTGAATGCAGCGTCAAAGTCAATGTGTGAGCTAAAATAATGAACAAATACATTCTGAATTACGGATTTAAATCAGAATTCAAACCGATCGGTGCACATAAACCTATACCTCCATACGCTCCATGCTCTCACTTGCCAGTGAACCAGTGCATACGAGCATATCCTCGGCACACTAATCTTCAACCTTGACACTCGGGGAACAAAGTGGGTGGTGGGGAACGGGGTGGATGGAAATCTTCCTAAAGTGAAATGCATTTCTGGCAACGCTCGGGTAAGATTAGATAGGATCGGAGACGTTGATTTACCGTGTCGGTTTCTCCCTGGCAGCCGTTATCTGACCACTGCCTGGCTGATTTATACCCCGGGATGCACTGGTATCAATTAGACGAAACCTAAAGGAGTCATTACCTAACTAGCTGAGGCCCCCGAAGACTGTCTGGGATGGTAAGAGTAATAGAAATAATATACTGTCACTCACCACAGAAATACACTATCCCTCACCGCGAGACCACTATAGGACACTAGAGGAAACTGGTTTTCTCGCGGGGGACACCGTCGGCCAAAATGGCACAACGCGAGGAGCCGTGCGTCATCCAAGCACAAGTAACCGAGGAGCGTTGATGAGTTACATATGGGTTCAATGACAGTTTCAGCACATGAGCAAACACAGCAGATGATGTGGAGTAAAAGTGTTTTTCCTTTCTCACCATTCTACGTCCATTCATAGGAAGACAAGCGGAGGTAACGCTGCAATCCATCGTATTCCTACAACAGGGAATTTTCACAGTATGCCGTTCCATAACCCAACTTAAGCCTGATGGGTCGTGACAAATTATCGGGTTTTAGATCGAGTTAAGGCCATCTCATTTCATACAGCTTCGGGCTCGGTGTGGTTTTGGTTATTTTCAAATGTAATTTAATAAGAAATCGCTCTCTTTCTCTCTCCGGCTGCTCCAATGGCCTGTGTCTGTGTGTACATGTGTCTGTGTGATATGTTGCAAGTAGGACATCCAGTGCCCAGCGGGAGAAGCTAAACAAACAGCAAAACTTGACTAATGTATTACATTAGCCTGGCAAACTAACGCTCAGTACTGGATCAAATAAAGCACAACCTTGCTAAAGGGAGGCTTCTTAAAGTCTCTACCGAATGCAGGACAAGCTTCTTTATTACGGAACGCCATGAACTAAAATGACCCGATTGTGATCGCAAGTGGATTTGTTGTGGATTATGAGAGTTTAGGATGCCAGCCATGGTCATCTGGTCAGTAGTGGGAGAGCAGGATATGGATTATAGACTGTATAGTGGATGTAGTCACCATGTCATGTGCTGTGTTCCAGAGAACTCGGAGGGCGGGATTTTCCCAGTTCACAATGTCCAATTTCTGACCTCCAAACGTTCCAGGTGCATGATGCCAAAAATAAAAATCATGTCTGACTGTGCAGGCTCCACATTTTTCTGACACAACGTTTTACTCGATAACTTTCGGGCAGAGAAGAGAGACGGTTCAACGTAACCAACTTCTTATAACATGGCAACATATTTTGACACCAATTAACATACAGAACAGGTTTTAGTGTATGTATTAATTTAATCAAATGCATGCATCACACAACTGCTTCCTCGTGAAGTCATGGTGGATGGATAGGCCAAAAAAAAAAAAAAAAAAACTCCAACTTTGAGTGGCGTTCATTGTATCTGTGGTGAGAGGTTTTGGAGTTTGAGTTGTCTGGAATGCAGAAGCTCAACCGTACAATGAACAAGACATCTTTCGGCAAGGGTCTTCCAAAGTTACAATTAACTTTCATGAATTGAAAACACACCGTGAAAGGGCTAAAGACGAAACCAAAGACGGACAACAGTGTGTCCTGTCAATCACAAGCTAGCCCCGTCCTAAAGCATATCCTAATACATCGTCTATTTGACCCTAAATGGGGTCATAATTTACTGAATGAACATCATGCTGTATTGAAACTAGAGATTGAGACCATAAACTCAAATCAGACTACTTTTTACCACAGTAAGGTTAATATTATGGCCATTCTCAGGTCAGTTCTTTGTGAAAAAGTAGAAATACCAACATATAATGGTCGGTCAGTTTAGGTTCAGGTCCAATATGGCACTAAAAGCCGGGCTCAGTAGGACCAGGTCTTGCTGGGTACATGGTGGGTTCAGAGCTTGGTTTAATGCCCCGTATTGTCCTCTAGCATCTGTTGTATCATAAACATGATAGAAATGAGAGAAAAGGGTATATTTTCACACAAATTCCTTCAACCTAATCCATACAGATTTCACAAGGAAATACATTTAAAACCAGATATAAATGAACAAGGTTTCTACCTGTTAAAGGAAGTGTGGTCCCAATGGTTGCTCATGAGGGATGTTGGGTCTCTGCAGATTACAGAGCACCGTCTAACCTGGCTCACTATGAAAAGTGTGTCGAGATCATTTTGACAGTATATGAATAAATTCAGTCTGATCTGATGGATCAACCAGGCTCTATTTTCAGCCACTAATGTTCCACAAAATACGTCTCTGATAATCAACTACGACAACCTCACACTTCACCTCTCCAGCCAACTAACTGCAATACAGCTTCATCTGGTCTCGGCAGCCATGTGTGTTCCCAAATACCTTGCTGGACAGTTTCTGTCCCCCATGTCTTCTCTGTGATCTATTTGTATTATTAATGCATTGCAAACAATTTACGAGTCGGGTTAACTTGCCAAATCGCAGCGGGGTGTATTTCCAAATATAAATCTCCGCATGTTTGGCTTTTGCTTCTTCCTGACTATTGAAACAGAAATAATAAGACAGATGGAAGAGAGTGACTTTCTTTCAGCAGAGTAAACAAACTGACGTGATCGTTATTCAGACATTGGCCAGGGAAACAGAATAAAAACTTATAAATAAATAATGGGTAGCTTTTACTTTGTTCCACAAACAGAAGTTCTCCTTTACAAGTGTGCTGGAGTAAATCACCATGAAGAAGTAGGGGGTCTGCAGAGGCAAAGGGCCGAGGAGAAAGCTTTGTGTGTGTGTGTGTGTGTGTGTATGTTGTTGTATGCATGTGAAAAAGCGTGCACTAGAAACATAGTCTGTCGATACATGTGTGTGTTCTTAGGAAATCGGGGGCACTCTATGGGCAGTCTGATGGAGAGCTGAGAGATTATGGAGGGTCTTGTTTCACGGACCTTAAGACATATGTTCTCTCTCTCAGCCCCCCCCCCCACCCCTGCCCCCTCCTGTCTTTCATTGAACTATAAATGCCCCCCTACCTTGGGGAGTGGTGAGCCGTGGACGGAGGGAGGAATGCGGGGCTTCCACTTGCTTTTCATTAACACAGGATCTGGTAACACACCTCACTGTCAACCTAATCCCCTCTCTCTCCATCTTGTCCCCTGGCAGAGGGGGGCTGCCATGACCAGGCACAGAGCCCCAGATGTTCCATGGATGGGGGGTGGATGACAGGGTCTTCACCTCTATTGCAGCTATGGATGTAGGCTGATGAAGACAGGGCGGGGTGGGGTGAGTGTAATGACATATACTGAAGACCCCGGTTACTGCTCACACATAGTAGTCGCCGTTTTCCTCCTGTTGCTTCCATTATATATACTTTCGTCAAACTTTTTCAGACAAACCTTTTCCCCTCATCTCCTCCTACATCAAATCAATCACTTATTTCCTTTCTGTTTAACCTGGATTTTTCTCTTTTTCTCATCATGTTTTGATGCCCCCCCCCCCGACTCCTTCCCTCCTCTCACATTTCTCCATTTGTTTCTATTTCCATCTTCATTCCGGACTCTTCCTCCCGTTTCTCCTTGCGCACTGGCATCAGGATGTGGTCCATCAATCTCAGCCTGCCGCTGAGGACCAGCAGAGAAACAACAGCAGCAGCAGCAGCAGCAACAGTAGTGGTGCATACTGTAGAGGTAGTCATACTACATTCTCCTGCCTTACATCTCTCATGTACAGCCTCTCCCAGGGGGGTCATTCCCGCTGACTTATTGTGGCAGCTCAAACGCTCAACCTAACGGAATGGGAATCCTAACCTTTATCTTCCTTTAAAATTCCAAGGTATCCGTTTTCCGTGGCGTACACAGCGGACTGGAGGGGCCAGAGTGCTGAATGATGGAGGCGGTGCAGCTGAGGCTAAAAGTCAGCAGATACATCTATTGTCACCAGTGATCAGTCTGCGTAATTGGAGACAGTTTGTCTCCTTTTTCGATGGCAACAAATCTGGAAACACTATGGGAAGAAGCCCTCGGGGAAAATAGCTGTACGTGTTGTGACAAAGATCTATAAGAGTGCTAAAGTTAGCAAAAAAAGAAGGAACAAATGGGTGAGACAAACATGTTATTCAGCCGTGTACGGTCTGACATCTGGATTAATATACCTTAAAAGACCCTCTCTGCGGGCATTTGGTGCCATGTGACCTCGGTAGTCCACCGCTGGCAACGTGCGTGGATATGATACCATGTGACGTTCCAACATGCTCCCAGAGATGAGGCAAAAATATGAAATATCAGGGTCTATAATGAGATCTACATACAGGATCTTAAACCTGTCAGGTATTTCACAGACCACTAAAATATGATATATGAGGAGGCGAATGAAACTTTAGCTTCACATGATGACAGCATTAGTTTTACGGCAGTTATTATAACGTCTTGTTCGGAACAGATATACATGATGTTATGTTTTTTTGGGCCGTAATAACTAACAGTATTTCAAGCCAAGTGGAGCCAATCGGAGGAAGAATGATCCAGTGGATGTCAATAAACACCGGTGGGCCTGAACCCAACATTTTTATTTGCTTCTAGTAAAACTGTCTTGCGAGAAGCGGAGGCGGTGCTTCAAGGTGCTGGTAACTGGGGTAAACAATATGACTGTAAACTAATCCAGGAGTTCTGCAGAGCAGTGGTTACGCTAGATTTTCTTTTTGTGGTTCATTTTGATGGACAGGGTTGGAAAAATTTGTCAAAAATGTATCACATCCTTTGATTTTTTTTTCGTTTTGAAATGATAATAAGACACAAGTGTATTTAAAGGCGAAGGATGTCATTCTAATCCAAAACAGTTGTTGTTACATTCAGCGATACGTGTGCTGAAATCTCTTGTTCATACACAGCCTGGCACCCAATGCCATTTATTTCTACATTCAAAGCCTCTGTTTCTCTGACTGTGAATGCAGCTGCGAGCCTGTTCCCACAAACAGCTTGGGACTGCAGGGAACATGTTGTTTACGAGGTTAAATGCCAACAAGTATGGATAATAGCTGGATATTTCGTTAGATTAGAACATGTTGGGAATTTTGGAAATGAAATGTTTTGAACTTTGAGATTCTCTGTTTAATTTACAGTGTGTATGTGCTTTTGTGTTTTTACTATACTTGTTTTCAAGCTAGGGCATGGAGAGAAAGCATGAAAAGAGACAAGACACCTACTGTGTCACTTTCTCAGATGGCTTCTCCTGTCCGGTATCATTTTGTTATGAAGGCTAAACCCACACTCTGCTGCCACACTGAAGACCGGACACACCAGACCCTGAATGTGGGCTTTTCTGACCCTGCAAGCACTCACTTTACTCGCTTTGGGAGGAAATCCAGCAGCATGCGTCTCCTCCTGCAGCAGTGGTGCAGCTGCACCGGTCTGGCTCTGTGGCCTCTAATGGTTACAGATGTGCTGCAAGGCCTCCTGTCCCTAAACACAACGACCGGCCTTCAAATGTTTCTGTCACTGCTACAAAAAAAAAAATCAAGTCAGTGAAGAAAAATATTTGATTAACACGACATCTGGTGCAAAGCAAGAGACATCACTACACTCTTAGGAATAAGGGTTCCAAACGGGTTCTTCCTGAAGGGTTCTCTATGAAACTAAGTAGTCTATTAAGAGCACATTTCTTCCAAAATAACTTCCTTTTGGAAGAAAAGAGTTCTTTAAGGATTGTTGAAAGCATTAGTGTTAAAAGGGAACATCCACAATCCTTCCCACACCCCCCAAACTGGGAACCAGGATGATTGTCCTTTAGGGTTCTAGACGAAACCCTCGGAATATAAAAGGGTTATCCGTAGACCTCCAGGGAGGGGTTCTAGATGAAACCCTTGGAATATAAAAGGGTTCTCCGTAGACCTCCAGGGAGGGGTTCTAGATGAAACCCTTGGAATATAAAAGGGTTCTCCGTAGACCTCCAGGGAGGGGTTCTAGATGACATCCTTGGAATATAAATTATTCTAGGTAGACCTCCAGGGTGGGGTTCTAGATGAAACCCTTGGAATATCAAGGGTTCTCGGTAGACCTCCCCTAGGTGGGTTCTACATGAAACCATTGGAATATAAAAGGGTTATCTGTAGACCTCCACGGATGGGTTCTAGATGACACCCTCGGAATATTAAGGGTTCTCTGTAAACCTCCACAGATGGGTTCTAGATGACATTCTTGGAATATAAATTATTCCAAGTAAACCTCCACGGAGGGGTTCTAGATGAAACCCTTGGAATATTAAGGGTTCTCAGTAGACCTCCCCTAAGTGGGTATCACATAAAAGGGTTCTCCATAGACCTCCACGGATGGGTTCTAGATGACACCCTTGGAATATTAAGGGTCCTTGGTAGACCTCCCTAGGTGGGTTCTACATGAAACTATTGGAATATAAAATGGTTCTCAGTAGAACCCCCTGAGTGGGTTCTTATTAGTACTCTTAGCAGGTGAAATGGTTCTAGACGGAACCTCCATCAAGTGTTCTGGATGCAACCATTCACAGATGGTTCTATTTATAACCATTTATGTTGAGTTCCCTTATATGGAAAAGGCGAAGAACCCTCTAGTTCTAGTTAGCACCTCTATTCTCAGAGTGTCCACATGGTGGGGGCATCTGAAAGCACAGTGAGTGGGCGGGGATTCACTTTCATATTAGTGCGATTGTTTCTAAACTCCATTTCTTTTTCCATTGCACATGCAGTTTCAACTGTGTTTATGGAAGTCAACACATCAAAGATGGATGAAAGCTGCAAAGCTGGTGAAAATCAGAGCAGGCAGCAGTGCTGGGTATTGTGTCACTGTGCAGTTATGCAGATTTGAGTAAACAAAGTGCAAATTGTTTGAGGTTTTAATTAACATTTTCGACAATCATTTTATCTGAAGTAACCCAATATAACAACATCTGTCAAACAGATGCAGGCGCTTAGGGAGCCGGCTCCGGCTCTGTCCTCGTCCCCTTGCAACCCCAGTCAGCGGAGGATGTGTTGCTCAGTGGTATTGAGGTACAAACCATCCTCTCACAGAATTATGAGTGTTCCTTGTTATTTCCTTCATGTGGCATGTCAGCCCCTCACTCTCTTTTATCTTTCAGTTTCCATCTGCTGTCCAATTTGAAAGAAGTGCCAACATAATAGCAACAAAAAAAAAAAAAAAGAAAAAGAAAAGGGAAACACAAACCAAAAGAATTCCGGCTCATCTGTTACAGGCGCATCGGCTCACACCCAACAACACGGAGGAATTGGAAGCCTTTTCATTTACATTAGCATTAGGAGTTCTGATTGTTCGAATGGAAACAGTGCGATGCCTCCTGGATAGTAGTTCGGTGTCGATGATGAAGGCAGGGTTCGGTCCTAACACCAAAACAAACATCTCGCTCCACTCTCACACTCACGCACACATAACACGAGAGTATCATCCTCTTTCATTAAAACACACACACATACTCTTGCAATCAAATACACACAACAGGTCTCACAACAGCTTTAGATCCAAGAGTAACACAAACATCTCACTTTACAGTTTACTGACGAACCTTGTTTTTGGCAGATACGGGCTTTGCTAGTGTGTGAAAAAAAAAAACACACAGCAACATTACAAATAATACTGAAAGCAATGGCGGTATTTGGTTCTCATTGTGAGTAAATGACAGCGTGTCAAACCGTCCAAAATGGCAGAGACATCACATAATGTTCAACAAACAAGGGCGGAAAGTGGAAAGTTTGACTAAGGCGGTGATGTACTCACCAATATATATTCAGAAGGGATTTCTTTCTCTTTATTCAACCTGCTGTTTAATTGAACACATGTTACAGATCTTCAGCTTCATCCTGAATACATTTTAATGGGAATGAATAGCAAATACCAGTGTGGCGTACGGTGTACAGCCCTTTAGAGTCTGTCCACACCAATATTTGTTTCGTTACACGATGACACAGAACAATTTGTTCTCCGCTGCATTTTTGTGTTGGATATTTTGGAGCTCTGTGTAACTGTACTTGATTTTTAAAGGGCCTGGATCGGTTCCTGTTGGCACACACGGTGAGCTTGGGTACTGGGCAAATGACACACCACCACCAAAAAAAAAAAAACATGTATATTTAGTGTAGTGCATTACTTAGTCTTGTGGTTTCTTTTAAAAGATGATGAAATCCGCGAAATGGGGTGAAGTCATTGCAGTTGTTTCCAATGCAGCTCCACCTGTTTCAAGTATTTCCTTGAAACAAGTGGCAATGTTTTGCAATACAGCAGAATAAGATGGATCACATCACTAGTTCGATTCTTTTTTTCCCATTAAGAAAAAAAAAGTAATAATAAATTAAGTCACTTAAGTTCCAGGCCCTCGTTACTTTGAAGTGAAACAACATGGGTCATATGCTGAGCTTAGTAGGGGGTTGGAGAAAAGAAGAAAAGAATGTTCCAACAGTAAATTTAACTTCTCGTGTGCCAACACAAGCTCATCTCATACAAAAGAAGTATTCCATCACTCACCTTCCATCCTCGGCCCTGACTTCACGTTCAGACTCCCTGTCATGGCCGACACTGTCGCAGTCACACTGGGCCTCTTTGGATGGGCCTCTGTCTCCATGACTACGACAATCTGGGCAGTGTGGAGAGCCACCTTGTGGAAGGACAGCGCCAGGGCCCTGAGGCCGCTGGCTTTACCCAGGGCAGAGGGCTGAGGGGGAGCGTCTGAGCGGGAAGGAAAGGCCCTGGCCTGCGTCTTCGCCGGGGAGGAATGAGGGGTGCAGGAGGCGGACGGCGGTCTGCTGGAGGCGTCCCACGTGTGGTTTGGTAGGACTTTCTTCAGGTACGCTTTGGCCTGCTCCAGCTTGGCAAGCGTGGGGTTGATTTTCAGAGGGCGTGACAGCTCCACGTTGAGCTCGGCTGTGGAGACAGATGGAAAGGCAGAACATAAGACAAAGAGATAAGTAAAGAACAATTTGACTGCGCTGTCAGAAAAAATGCACTCTCTATGGACGTATTATCTCATCTAAATTGGGGAGTATCTCTTGTGCACGTCCCGACTTACATATATCAAGTGCTAAATGATTTGGGAAGGCAATAAAACATGAGTGTGGAGACAAGTACATTGAGTAGTACATGTGTGTGTGTTCAGTTTGTTTTTGTGAATGGGAAATCTGTATATATTTATCTGATTAAAATACTTTAGATGAGTTGAAGAGTGCTAAAGCAGGTCCTTATGAACTACTGGTATGTTAAACCCAAGACCTTGCCATTTGGAAATTCCCCATAAACTGGACACAAAACATTTGAGAGTATTCTGTTGCTTTCCAACCCATGGACAACTGCATGGTACCATGTCACATGAATCTCCTTTCTTCTCTCCTAATCCCGACTAGCGGCTGCCTCGCTGTAACATCCGAAAGTGACACTGCGGAAAAGCACAAAGTCTTTTTTTTTCATGCCAGCCCACGTAAATCCAAGACTTCTCGGATCTACCTCTCCCTTCCTCTCGCGCTCTGCTGCACTGCAGCCTTCAAACACTTGACTGGAATTTACAGAGACACATGAATTAACTCAATGCCGTTTTACACCACTTCCATTATCCCATTTTTCCACTTGGTCATGATGATGGGGAGAGGGAAGCAGCCCGAAAACAAGCGCAGCTGGTTTTCATGGTCTCATCAAGGCACCAGTGTTTAGAAGGGTTTTTAAGGGTTTTAGGCCTCCCGTCTGTCTCCTTCCCAGGTAGGAGCGCTGGATGACACGAGCAGGGGTGCTGCCAAGAGACACACACATACATACACACACACACACACACACACACACACAGAAACTCTGCCCTCAGGATTTTTGCTCGTTTAATCCAGTGGAAGTGGAGCACATGGTTAAATGGAAGGACGGCTGGGGAGAGGAATTGGAGGAAAGATATGTGGAATTTGCTGTGCAATGTAGCTTATCATTTCCACTTGACTTATCACCAGGAAGCGTTCCAGCGATGGAATAAATAGCCCGTGTGCAGCTGCTCATCCAGGTTCCTTTGCTCTCCTCACTTTCATTCGCTCCCTCTGTTTCACGGAGCCCATCCTCAGCTTCTTTCTCAGTCCTCTCTATCTTTTACTCTTCCCCCCCGAACTAATCAACCCCTCCCCCCCCTCTGTAATCACATAAAGCTGTCTCCGATTGCCCAGTCAGGGCCAGCGCCGGGGCCTTGCCTGGCTCTCTGCACAGGGGAGACCTGGTCCTCATTATCGATTGTCCTCCATCCCGAGGTCCCTCACTTCCCTCAGCCCTGAAAAACGCATCCGAAGCCCGGATAGTAAGGGATTTATTACCTGTTTGTTCAGGAACTCACCTGGCCTGATTGATGATTACCACTTGCCATAACCTACACGTATCTGTTACTTGATGTGGGACATTAATCATGGGTAAGGATACTGATGAACAGTATGCCTGTGGTGGCCTGAAATCATCTTTACCGAATGACAGCAGGGTGTAGAGGAACAGTATCTGTTCAGCCGTCCACCCGGCTTTGTTTGAAGACAAATCTTTTGCAGAATTCTAATAAAATCACATCACGTTGAGTACATCTGTGTCATTTCCCTACGTTCGGTTGTGTGCAAGACAGCCTCTACAGCGGTGTTCCGTGTGGGTTTACTATCCAGGCAAAGACGGCATGAAACGAGGAAATTAAAACCTCACCCCAGAAAAAAGAAAAGAAAAACTATTTACAAGCAGCAACAGACTCGTTGCGTTTTACAGAGTAAGCTGCAATATCCTATATTTATGGATCAAGATGCATCGCAGCACTCTGATAGAGAGTTCTCTCAACACCGCTGCACCTCTTTAACACTGAAGGACGCAAACGGAAATCTTATGTAACGTCCTTTCAAATGTGCCCGCTATGCTTCAGGAGGTCAAGGAAACGCTGCGGAGATTTCTTTTTTAATTAAAAGGCGGAAATATCAATTATTGAAAGTGTGGTGGCACTTTCATCGCCAAGGAGGGAGAGTCAAAAAAGGGCTTTTTTTTTTTTAGCAGTGGAATTCTCACACATATGAGCTGTTTTTATTGGGAACACCTTGGCTTCGGCCATAAGACTACTGGCTGTTTAAAGCTAGAGGCTGAAGGCCTGTGCCAGGAGCAGACATCAAGCCAAGAGGTTGAGAGTTGGTGTTGGTGTTCACATACCTTTAAAGAACAGGACTTAATGTGAACAGGCTGGGGGGAATCATAGACCGGCCCTTCTCAGGTGTCAGCCTCTATTAGCGCTGGAGAAAGTGGGAGATCAAGGTCTGACATAGGCACACACACACACACACACACACACACACGTATACATCTCTGCAAAGTGGCGGGGCAGATCAAATATGCTTATTACCCAGGTTACTGTGCCTTATTTTGGCGAGGTCATGCATGACGCCGTCCCCGCTTTGAACCTGGTGTTGGGTATATGCGTGTGTGCCGTCGCCACGAACACTGTTTTCATTCCCGCCCCACCTTTGATTTCTCGTGCTGACTTTTACGCTTGACTCTTGACAGCAGAGAGCCTGCGTCTGACACAGGTGGCAATGTGTCCAATTACACTGGAAGAGTATGTGTTTGTAAAAAAAAAAAAAGAAAGCCTCGCACCAAGTAAGACCTGTGACACGTGCTTCAGATACCATCTGACTCGAATTAGAGCGGTTCTGGACGGTTCGGCGGGGCACAGGCTTGTATACAGTATCTGACAACGTTTCTACGAAACCCGTAGCTTGACGGGAACCAGGGACGCAGGAGAGTAATGGTTCCAATTTGTTCTAGCTAATCTATCACCTGTTGCTTCTCTTGTCTCCAAGTGGTAGCAGTTACATCTCTGGACTCGCTCACTGACCCTCTCAAAGACGGGAACGGAGGAGGGAAGATGAGAGAGAAGGAGTGTGTACGTGTGTTCGCTGGTCAATCACTGCACCAAAGATGCTCCAGAACAAAGACGATGCATTACAGGCTCCACCAGTGGTTTGAAATGGTATCCACTTCATGTCTCCGGGTCATGCCGTGGATGCCGTGTGGCTGGATGAAAGCTAATCTATCTCCACAGACTCTGCGTTCACATGCAGAATCAGGATTTGTTCTGGTTTCTATTTGTAGTCCCGAGTAGTATTCACCAATCACGTCCAGGCAGGCTTCGGTTGGATGCAGGTAAACAGTCCATGTTGAGAGCAGAAGAGGCGGAACGCATTGGCCGAAACGCAATGTGGGAACCCACCGGGCGATCGCCTGACGATGATTTAGCTGTTTCCTGGTTTAGATGAGCTTGTAAGATGTCTGCTTGTGAAACAATCTGGTCGTACACGTCGTCTCTTAACTCCAACTCGAGTCTCGCTTCTAAAGTTGATAATCGGACCGTAAACAACGAGCAAGGCACGGAAAAGGTAGCCTTTGCCGGGATATCTGCTGGCCACACCAGAACCCCGGAGGCTTATTGTTTCAAGACCAAGTCCAAGATTGGATGACAGCCGTTTTATTTGCATAATGTACAATGTATTTTCTTGTTTTTATTCGGACTAGGGCGTTTGCAAATGTTAGTTGCCAGATCTCACGAGTGTTTTGTTTACAGACAGAGGTCTCGAATAAGTTAATCTGTTCCAATTTTATTGTGAGAATGTTTGGACGTGCTCATAGAACAATGGGCGCAATATTTACTTTGGTGTCTATGAATCAGTAATAACCTGTGTTCATAGAAGTTAATAGACTCGGGACCCACACTGGTGGAAACCACAGAAACAGTGGGCCATCTCCTTTCTGAGCCGTAAAACACAAAACAGTCCTTTTGTCACGTATGCTGGTGAAGCCGAACGCCGCTGGTTTACAAATGTGTCTTCCTGTATTCGTCTGCATTAGTGGTGTTTGCGTGCGTACGTACGTGTGATGAGCGGCTGCTGATTGAGGGTCAGTGCTGAAACACCACCCAGTCCACAGCACACACATTACAAGTGTTTCCCACTCGGCATCCTTGGAGAAGCGGCCTTTGATTGGTCCCGCAGAATAAATGCTGCCGAAATTGCGAGCATATTGCTGTAAACAGACGGCGAGACGTGGCCTCGCGGCAGTCTGCTCTCTGTTTGCGCCTCGTTGACATAAATCAAATGTGAAGCGTCGAATCAAAGCAGAGCCCGCCAGACGTGATGCATACACAAACACACACACACACACACACACGTACGGCGATAGATACTTGTGAAGACTTGAACGTGCAAATAAACCGTACGTTATTGATAAATAAAACGCTGGTTTCCTTCCTAACCCTGTCTTCGTCGATCCTCTCCGCATTCTTCCACGCTCCCATTTAGTTTCAATTCAAATTAGGTGAATCCAAATTAAACTCTGAGAAGAGGCATCAAAACCGATAAAGACTTTTTCCTGAACTGATGCTTCAGTTCGGACTGAGAAACCTTTCAGACTCTAAAACAAAGGGAATAACTGTGTCCCACAAAAGTCAGCATCCCTTCACTGACTCTCCTGCTCTGTGTAACTTCTTCCTTTGCTCCCCCATCCCTGAAGAGGATAATTATCTCCACCAGAGTCATCTAACCAAACAACAAAGTGTGTGTGTGTGTGTGTGTGTGTGTGCGTGCAGGGGCGAAGGGGGGAACCAGTAGCATGTGTGGTCAATTCTCGATATTTCCAGCACAGCCTGACCCGGGGCAACCTCACACTGAGCCTGGATCCTGTCTCAGTCATTGGGGAGGGTGTTGTTTATATGTGTGTGTGCATGTAGGGAGAGTGAATGTGAGTGATTATGATCGAAGCTTTCCCTTCTGAGGACGAGGACGGCTCTGCTCTCTACCAGTTCAAGGGGAAACACCTGACTGTAATTGCAGGACGTGGACATCTGCGCTTCGGCTAAACACTCAAAATCAGACGCAACCGCGTACCGGAGCTATGTGAACCCCCGTTCAGTGAAAAGTGAAAAAAAATCACATTTAGTCGTGAAATCAACGCTAAACCGAACGCAATTTGGAATAGATAAATAAACCACGTGAATCTAATTATTTTACTGTTTATTTAACCTTTGGAATCAATATCTTGTGCTGTTCTTCTTTCTCTGACTCACGACACCAACCTGACTCTCCTCGAGCCATCACACAGGATTCATATTTACCGTCAAGGCTCAGAGAACTGACTGAAAACGTGATGTAATCCACGGCTCATGGAAAGGTCACGCACGCTGTAATTTGACTGCTGGCGCCATCTGGAACGAGCAGAGGGGTAGACGGACATTGGTGGTGTGCGGCTGCATTGTGTGTTTGTACAGAGAGCTGCATTGTGTTGTGTGATTCCAAGTGGACGGAGAAGCTGAGGGCTTTTCCGCTGACAGCAGGAAGGGATGGGTGTGGGAGATGGAGGAGGGGGGGGGCTTCCCCAAACCATCATCAATAACACCTACAGTTCAGCCTGGAGCTCCTTTTTGTATACATGCACAGTTTCATGATTGCATGCATGTGGGAGAAGGACAGCCTATATGTCAACGTACGTCTGCGGTTGTATGCGTACGCATCTGCAGCATCTGGCCTACGGGGTTCAAGGAGCCGAACCCTGGAGGATGTCCTGCGCCTACACACACTCTCCGTGAAACCCTCATAGGGATCGCGAGTTTGCACACACACTCACACACACTGGGAAGCTCACTCACACTTTCATTCATTGCTGTAGTATTTGCGGGGGATGTCAGTCACACCCCGAGGTCAACAACCTTAGCTTAAAGCTGCTCATATGGATATCATATCTTGTCTAAAAATAGACGGCCGAACCCCGTGGAAGACGAATCCGCAGGAGGCCGACGCTACACAGGAAGCTGTAGTGGGCTGTTCAAAGTGAATATGAGCGATATCAGCGGCCTACTGTAGAAAACACCGTCGCTTTGTTTGCTCATCGTGTGCACACACAGCGGTGTGTGTTGCCTCTGGGATGTGTTCCTTTGATCATGTGTGTGTGTGTGTGAGCTCTCTCTTCCTCACTGCTTTCACAGCGGTGGACACCCCCCCCCCCCCCCCCCCCCCCGAAGTGGGACGAAATGCGAAACGGATGCCTTAAAATAGTAAACGATCATGTTAGCGTGAGTATACGGGAGTTGCATGTGCTGAACAATGTGTTTGAGTGTGCGTGATCCCCACCCGGTCCATTGAGGAAATCTTTGATCTGGAGGGAGAGCAGAGGGGGAGGGATGCCCGTTTTATTGTCTACCTCTGCTGCTACCGTCTGCAGCCAAAACACATTGTAGTCCAGAGACTCTGGCAGAGTCTTTCCTGGGTCTGGATGAAGATTGAAGACATAAAAAAAAGAGAAAAGAGGGGAGAAAAGGGGCATGGAGAAAATAAAAAATAGTGTCAACATATTTAACATCAACATTTTTACTACTAAAGTTACATTCCCTGTACTTTAAGGTGTATATCTTAACCAGAATATCCAAATCCCACCCTTTAGACTAACCAGATCACTTCAGTACCTCTTCCCCACCCTGATCTCTCTTACCCAGGCACTTGTAGTCAGAGGCCACTCCTTTTAAGGCCACGTCAAACACGGAAAGCTCCATCCTCTGCTTGCGGTGGTGGCAGCTGAGCAGAGCGGAAGGTTGCATCACCTGGACATACAGGAGGGGTTCCAGCACCTGGTCCCCAGCCCCCCTTCTCCCCGGCTGCCTCACTATGGTCACACCCAACGCTTGGCGGGCTGAGGAGCGGCTGGGAGTTGGCAGGCCAGCCAGGGATAGCAGGCTGCCTTTCAGGAGCGGAGAGGCCGTCTGGGAGTTGTTGCTGTTGAGGATGTCCTCAGCGGTTAGTCCAGCAAGGGAATCCTGAGCAGCCGGGAGGTGGTCTGGAGCGGCGGAGGCTGGGGGACAGTCAGGCGGGGTCTCGGGCTGGTTGAGGGCACTCTTTCCCACCTAAAGTCAGATGGATCATTATCAATTCACTGCAATTATTTGAGGCATTGATTCGATTCCATGCTGTAAACACGACTAAAGTTTCACGCCAGCAAGATCCCGTCGATCTTATCCGCTAACGTTTGGTGGCTGTTCACAATGACATGGGCGTGGATGTGAGCGAATACACATTCTTATTACCAAGAAGGAGCACTAAACGCCTGTGACAACTATGCGTTTGTGGGACCGTGTTGAGCTGGGGCCCAGAAGTCACTTAAATATCAGCCTAGATCACATTACCCACTGAGTGAGTGTAAAGAGCAGCTTTTTTAATATACATCATACACAAACATGGAACGTCCTCGGCCAGCTCCATGGGCAGAGACGGACGGAATGGGTGAGATTCATGACTAAATGTCCTGTACAAATCCGTGTAACTGTATAAAACACGTCATTACGTTGGACTCAAATTCACTTAGAATGTCCACCGGATGAAATGACTCTCATAAGCCACATGAAGTTGATTTAAAACTGCGTAATATTATTCCTTTGTACTGTATCACGACATTCCTCATACCTTATCCCCGGGGTCCTTCTTCTCGGGGGTGCTGGGGCCGTCCGACGATGAGGGGAGGGCCTTTGGAACACTGGAGCAAGCGTAGGTCATGACGGAAAGCCTACTCGCTGTGAGGAAGACGTCGAAAGGGATGAAGCTGAGGTTCTTGGTGATGGTGGACTTGTGGGAGGGCCTGGCGATGCAGTGGTGGCTGGCCCCGCTCTGCTGCTCTATTTGGACGATGCGGATGCGAGCGCTGTCACTGCCGAAGCCGCTGTCCTGCCCCGTCCCGCTGTGGCGCGACGAAGAGTCGACGCCCGCCGCCGGGACTCGGCTGCCGCGCTTCTGCTCGCATCGATGCACCTGTACACAGAGATAGAGGAAGGTGAGACTGTGATCACGCCGATGTTGTTTGCTGGGGCTTCACTCTGCTTTTCTTTAGCCTACCTTCGGTTTTCCTGCTGTATGGAAAAAATGGAAGCAAAAGGAAAAATGCGTAACTTACTCCGAATGTATTAAAAAAAAAAAGTGCATTATCGTAAACCAAACCAAGATGCTGCGTTACAATCGAAGAGATGGATCACAGCATCAAATAAAAATGGATGAGAGCATTTTTTTTTTGTTTCTTGTTTGGATCCTGACTTTACAAGAGGACACAAACCAAATAACTCGCTTGATTAAAACCATGGACAAATTTACCAAAGAAAGGGATGATCGTATAGCCACAGAAACATTAAAGTCATGCTCTGGGACTTTTTCCGCGGTCTTAAAATCATTTTGCACTTCTCTCAATATTGGAAATGTCTTTTAAAAAGGGCCTCAACCCGGCAAATCGAATCGCTTCGTGCAGTGACTGCGGTATTGTGTCTAAGGGGCCGAGATTTTATGCTTGGCTCCGACTAACGGATGTCGGGAGAGTTCCAGCCGTTGCGGCAATAAAAACCTTTCAGTGACAGAAGATATAAATCAATGCGAGTAGGTTGCTGGGTTTAAAAGCGACAATGAAAACAACCATCTTTATTCTGCTACCAAAGCATGCCATCTGCAAGCCTATAAAGAAGCCGCCGCTCTCTCCCAGTGGACAGGAACGAGACAAACATATAAAACTAAACACTACCTATCGTATAATAAATTACTGGACATATTTATATCCAGCTGACACGTGTGGGTTAAAAAAAAAAAGAGATGAAATAAACAGAAGCGTTTACAAAAATGGACATGGAATATATTTTTGTAGATGCTGAGAAAAACACATTGCGAACCTTCTCTCACTCAGACAACACATATAGAACAAGATGCAGCAAAGGCAAACATGGTAGTCCCAGTTCGTTCCACCTATTAAACTCCCCTCTTATGGCTGCAGGTTTGTCAGGTGCAGCTTGAAGAGACTCGGGCCCATTAATCATCATCATTTCCAATGAGGTTCCCGTTATTGAGGCCTCTCCCCCATGTTCCCTACTCGTGTTATTGGGTCCAACGTCAGGTTCAATTAGCTACCGCTGTCTTTCGAAACACGACTGTGATAAATTGGAAATAGAGGAGACATACGGAAAAGAGGGCTTTCAAAGACGAAAGGTATGTTCCATCCTATCCCTCCCTCGTCTGCTCCAACCTGCACATGGTTGCTATTACAGCATGTACTCACAGCTGCCCCCCACCCCCTCGACATCGCTCCAATCCCACCCACTCCATGAGAATTTTAAATGTATATTATTGCTGTGGCCGAGATAGTGTTTCAAGACCTCCAGGCAAATACTAAACCCACTGGCAGCACATTAGACAGAATACTTGACTTATTAGATATTTCCTATTCTAAACAGTGTCATCAAAGGCTAAGAACAAGAGCCATATAAAACGCCGCGGCATGCCTGCCCGCCTGCCCGCTCTGTTCTGTTTCGTCCAGGCTCATGTGTGGGGCTTCTATAGGATCGGCCATGCCAGATCCCTCTCCTTTCCCTGGCCTAATGAGGACAGGATGTGTGCACTTCTTTCTCTGCAGAAAATGTAAGATTTTCCAAGCAATGGGGAGGGGAGCGAAGGCAGAAAAGGGCATGGACTCGTCTCCATGTGTGTTGTGTTAAGCAGAGGAAACTTGTCTCGAAGGTAAGAGCGAGGTATTTGAAAAGGTATTCGGCGAAGGCGATGTGTCCACTCCGAGGAGCGCCCCGACGTTGGAAGGGACAAATAAGCTGCACAGCAGCTGGGAACGAGCGAGCGCCAGGAGAAACTGCCAGATACTCTTTTACGCTTCTCCGTCTCTCTTCCCAAGCTCGGGCTGTGTGCACATGCATTTACAATTACAGCAAATACCCCGTCTTCTCTTTAACCACCACTACTAAGAGAGTGCCCCCTAAGCAAATTCTTGGTCTATATTTAGATGTGCTTACAAGTGGAATAACGGATAATGGGGAACACAATTGGTGGCGTAGGGGAAAAGAAACAATGAGAAAACATGCCGCGGCGCAACAGTCGTTCATATAGTCTGAATCAATGCATGCAATCAGTGCATTGGCAAACATGGACACATAAACATACATCAAGTCAGTCGCTTTTCCCAGGGTTTGATCTCAGCTATACTTTCAAAGCACAGAACTGGGTTCCTTCCTGAGTTTAGGGCCTCAGTTATATTATCCCCATTGTGCTAACTTGCTGAAAAAGAGAGCAGGTATACACAGAAAACATAAACCTACAGCTCTGTAGTCTATATGCTTTAACCTCTCGCCAATTTATCCACTGACAGAGGGCAATAAATTCAGAATACAAACATGCAGTGGAGCTGCAAACCTGGTCCCAACTGAAATCCCCTTTTCCAACCATTACTTTCTATTATATTATATAATGGCTGCACTGAAGCACCGTTTCCAGATCCCAATGCAATCTTTCTCTGAACTTAGTTGATCATGATCATGCGACTACACACACACACACACACACACACACCCTCATCAGCCAATCATGAGGTCATCCCCTCAAGAGTCGCTAGGCAGAACATTCTGGAAAATGGAGGATAATCCCCAAAGTGTGAAACCATGAGTCTCCCAAGTGCCAATCACGTCGGCGTGCATCTGTACGACTTCTGACCCCTATTTCTGTCAGTGTAACTCAGAACAGCTTGGCTGGAGGGAGGCTAATATGCGGAAGCAAATGTCACATCATCCAAATGCCACCCGTTTACAGTGTTGGCTGGCTAGTCGAATATGACAACATCACTTTTACATCTGAATACCACATATGCGCCTGATTGCTTCCAGATGAAGGAAAAGTGGGCTTGCCATTCAGGTTCAGAGATCAGGAAACATGAAAATGTGGATGTTTTAAGATGGTCGAGGAGCTCATGGTAGTTGACAGGAAAGAATATAACAAATAAAGTCGAGGTAACAAAGGTGACTATTATTCCTTTCAAAAGGGTCCGTTTAACAGCCACATTATGCTCACTGGCGTTTGGATTAAAGCTTCATGGGGGTCCACGTTTACATCAGGGATATAAAAAGCACACAAACAGAGGAAAAAAAGGAAATACGTTTGCATCCTTTATATTCTAGGGGTGCTACAATGCGGTTTGAGAAAGTACAAAATGTTAGTAAAAACACATGGCAGGAAGACAGAACGATTCTGAGAACAAGGCAGCGATACTACATCGTCAAATGTCTGCTGGTGACATAATCAGAATCCTGGTGAATGGAAAGGTTGAGTGACATCACTAGGAAGTGACAACAGTGCTAATTGTGGGAGAAGGTCAAGGCAGCGGTATAAAAAGAACGCTAGTGTTGAGTGAAGTAGGTCAGCAACTTGACATCATTAGAGAAAAGCATGTGGGGACAGAGTTGTCGCAGAGAGCCAGAAACAGATTACAGGCACATTTCTTAACTATTTCATGCTTTCTGCCAAAAAATCTGAGAAAAAAAGTGACTTCACGTGTATTGTGTTTTCTATTTCTGGCCGTCAACACCTCAGCTTTCCCAATCATGGCGATATATATATGCTGGTTTATCGACGTTAACAGATATGAGAGTAGCTGTGGAGAGAAAACAAGCCGCAATTAGCAGCGTGTTTTCGACCCTAAATGGAACCAGTGGCGGGCGGTTCCAGTAGTCATAGTAGTCAGGTGAGGTCAGCTGGGGAACGGAGCTGCTTTTCATGCGTTGTGAAAATTGTGCTTCTCGCAGTTTTCCCATGTTCTCATTTAACTACAGTAGAATTCCTATTGAAAAGCATGGAAGTCATATTACTAAATCTTCCGGACAGAACTATTCAGTTGAGCTACTTGCTCGACATGGAAATTAACTTCTGTATCTTGACTGCATCAGAGTTTACAGGTCCGGCCCCCTTGCTGTGCTACCCGCTATTGTTCACCACGGCCATAAAGCCGATAGCAGGCCTCTGTGCTTTTGTGCTGATGGAAGAAAACCTCAATGCAGCAATACCTCATCTTGATCAAAAATAATAACAATAATACTTAACCAAATGCCATAAAGACCGCAATTCATTCTCTCATTTTCTGGAGGAAAACAGAGGGGGGAAGGCATTTATAATATGAAGTCAGCGCTCTTTGTACGCTGGAACAGCGGCCACAAAGCAAAAAAAAAAAAAAAGAAAAGGGCATCAAAGGCAGTCATTTAATACATTCAACTTTGTTTCAATAACAAAGGCAACCTGCTATGCACTTCAACTGAACCACAACAAAGAAGCAATGGAAGGTCGTGACCCCGGAGCTTGCAAGTGGATGCCGAGTGCTTCAGAGTGACTGTCAACTGTATTTTAAACACCGTGTACTCCAAAAGCTCAGGGCGCCGAGTGGGGCCGTTTTAACAAGCTCCCTCCACCCAGCCATGCTGGTGGGTGGGTTTACTCCTCCAGGGGTTTAACAGCATGAGAGACAATATCCTTTCCGCTCTCTCTTCCCACAATCCAGGCCCCCAGGCATCTCTCCTCCGTCCCCCGATCTATGCTTTGGACAGAATTCGAGGAATAACAAAGTGAGAATATTTTGCTTGCCATGTCAGACACTCTCCTGTTCCCCTGATGCTGTGTGACATACAGTACAGAGGTGGGGAGGGGGAAAGCAAACATCCGTGTGACAGTAATAATTTATGCATGTTGACATTCCTAAAGCTCTGGGTCAGTTGGAACAGTTTCCATCCGGAAAGACCTCGTGGAGGAGAAGCGAGGAGAGGCGAGGCCTCAGTATGACATGGCTGGTGTAAACAGAGGAACGCCTGTGAAACACCTCGCTAGCAAGGAAGAAAAAAAAACACAAAGGGAAGGGGAACGGAGGAGAAAACGTGAACGCCGAGATGTTTTCAGTTGCTTTATGGCTTGTAAAAGCCTGAGCTCAAAAACAAAGATGCAAGCTGATAAAAGGGCTGGAGAATGAAAAGAAAAATTGCGAAAAGGCCGAGTTAATGCGGTCCATCTGGGGGACTGCAGCGCGCTGCTCAACAAAAAAAAAAACCTGGCTCCGGGAGATGTGGCGACCCAAGCCTCTGTTTCAGAATTGATTGAACTACAAAAAAAACGATCTGCACATTTGTTTGCTTACAAACAGTTTTGCCACAAATACGAGGCGGACTGCCATTGCTTGGAGCCGGATCCAGAGCTCTGACGTTCCGCAGGCTGCAGTGTTGTACTCAACACGTCGAGTTTAAGAGCGTGGCCTTCCCGAATACGGATCCAGGCCCTCGGAGGAGCTCGCCAAACCCGCCATGCCCCTCTCGTAAGCTTCGGCAATCAAGAATGATTTAAAAAGTCTGACAGATTTCACCCTTAAAGCTCAACAGGAGACATATTGCTTCAGTGGCCCTCAGCAGATCCACCGATCTAGACCCAAAACCCGATTCGTATCCACCTATAAAAACCCAATTCTTGGGTTCGGGGTGACTGTGAGGACACGCAGGCATTACCCCATATCGCTACAACAACGCGGGCTGTGTGTATAAGTCGTTTATTAGTCAGTGAATAAAGTGTTCAAACAATGCCAGAAGACCATTTCTAGATTAACGCCACAAGTGTGTTAGTGAAAATAAACAAAGGGGGGAAAGGCTCGAGCGTCATGATGTAAGTGTTCAGATATGATACACAGACGTTCTCTGCTCATCCGACATAATCTCTTGGCTGGAATCGGATGCTGCTACATGGACCTCATCAGCAAACGTCCAACATTAATGATAAACAAGATATCAGCCGTATGGTAAACAGAAATGGGGACGGCGGAGTTATCGCGGGGCTAATGCTCGACGGGGAACTTGGCAGAAAGAACGGGGCCCGAAAAAATGGATGAATGGCCTTTTCTACGTGTAAAAACATCTATATTAGAACTCCTTGTCTTACATCCCTGGACAGCTGCAACGAGACTCCTAACAATTTATTTGGTAACTGATTAAAATAAGATGAAGGCCAGATGTGGAGAAAGGTGAGATTAGAAGACACGCTACAACTAAAGTGAAAGTGAGGCACCCTGGGGTCTCTCTTAATCGCCGTGATCCTGGCCTCCATAGCAGCGGCGGCGTCATCATCAGACTTTCCTCCCTTTGTCCACTCTTTCTTTCTTTCTTTTCATGGGAACGGAGTAGAGAACAACTGGCTCTCATTAGATGTCACCGTCCCTATTTAGTTTTAAGATTTGTGTGGGGGTAATTTTCTAATCTAATATCCAGGCCCCCAGTATTTACACATGCCAGGAGTCCCTGAGTGAGGTGGGCTTCATGGCGACGGTGGCCTCTGGAAGTTGTGGGTGTAAAGAGTGGAAAGGGTGTGGGTGAGCTACTGTGAGAAATCCTAAAGTGAGTTCGAGAACGTTTAAACTTCAGAATGTCATTTGTTTTTGCAATAAGACTTAAAAACATTTACACCACAGCAGGCATGCACTACAAAAAATAGATCTCTTGACATAACAAGTGACCCGTCCCATCCATTGTACCCAGAATTTGAAATGCTTAGAATTTGAAGTCGATAAAAGCCCACAGGCCCACACAGGTACCCCACCCCTTGCTGAATTTGCACATTTGATGGTGAAACAAACCAAGATGGTGATGGCCAAAAACCAAGATGATGACGACCAAAAACCAAGATGGTGATGGCCAAAAACCAAGATGCTGACGGCCAAAAACCAAGATAGAAATGGCTAAAATCCAAGATGGTGATGGCGAAAACACCAAGATGCTGACGGCCAAAAACCAAGATAGAGATGGCTAAAATCCAAGATGGTGATGGTCCAAAAACCAAGATGCTGACGGCCAAAAACCAAGATAGAGATGGCTAAAATCCAAGATGCTGACGGCCAAAAACCAAGATAGAGATGGCTAAAATCCAAGATGGTGATGGCCAAAACACCAAGATGTTGACGGCCAAAAACCAAGATGCTGACGGCCAAAAAACCAAGATGGTGACATCCAAAAACCAAGATGGTGACGGCCAAAAACCAAAATGCTGACGGCCAAAAATCAAGATGCTGACGGCCAAAAACCAAGATGCTGACGGCCAAAAACCAAGATGGTGACGACCAAAAACTAAAGACGGACAAAAAAAAGGTTGCTGATGGCAAAAATGCCAAAGTCGGGGGTTACCACAGTGGATCATCTATTTCCATCTAGTTGGAAACCAAGGCTGACTGATTACATTTTTTGGTGGGAGGTAACTCACACAGATAGGGGGAGAACATCAAAACTCCCCACAGAAAGACGGGATCGAACCTGGGACCTTCTTGTTGCCACTCATTTTTGAGAATTGAGACAGCATCACAAAACATAGTGTTAAGATACTAAAGTGTATCTCGATTTTCTTCACTCCTTATCATGTTTGTGGCAAAAACAATAATTAGTTGTAAAAGCACTGATTCAATGCAATTCTTCTGTCATGGCGTCACTGTTGACATTGCGGGGATAAAGTGAAGTGTGGCAATGCACCACGCATTGAAAAAACACCCCTAGTGCCGCGGAGAGCAGCGCTGGCGGCGTAATCATCAGGTTTCAGCCTGGCCCCCCTCGAGATCACTCATCCGAGCTTTCAACTTAACGTCATTAGCTCTGGCATTATGTTTTCAACAGACAAACTACAGAGGAGACTTCAAACTGCATTGTCTTCAGCGTGGGCCTCGGTGGTTCACGAAAGCAGACGTCTGAGGGACTTCAAAAAGCAGCGGAGATGCCTTTCATTAGGTCATAAAGTGTTCTTCTGAAGCGCCTCCCCGCGCTGCCTGCAGCCACGTCTGTATTCTCTGCTTTAGTAACGAGGTCACGGGGAAACAGCAACGGGAGGGAGACGACGTCGGGGCCTGAGGTGAGATGAGGCTGCCGGGGAGCGGGACGGGTGAGAGGAGTGGGGTTTTACCCCCAGGTGGTCTGCTGAGGACTGGGAGCGATGCTGCTGTGGTCAGCCCCCCACCCACACACACACAGACACACACTGTTGCAAAAGGATACACTTGCAAGGACACACCAGCCTGTAGAAATGAGCACATGTGCACACACACACACAAAAATGCGTGTAAGATTGCGTACGAATCCAAAGAGGAGCGTGAAGACAGGAACAATCCTGGCTCGCCGTCTATTTACAGAGCTGAAATTAGAAGAGGAGGATTGAAGTAATCTTCCTTTAATTTCTCTCTGGATGTGCTCCCAGGGCTGAGGGAGACAAAGGCACTGATGTGCTGCATGTTAGGTTCTCAAAGGAGGATGACGCAAGACCCCCTTGTCCCCTCATCTGGGCTAGCGGGGAGGGCCTCGATAAGGGGGACGTAGAGGACACTTTGGTATGAATAAAAGTGCAAATACAGAAGAAACAGTTATTCTGACAAGAAAAAAACATGATTCGGAATCCATGGGCTGCATTGCCCGGGGTCAAGAGGACATTACTGTAAGTCCAGGTGTTTAGAACCTGATCACGAGGCTGCACTGGTGGGATTCAGAAGCAGAGTTTAACATGGAAGGAACACCTGTAATGCATTAAACTGCAAAACTAAGTCATCACCACACACGTGAGGGCGTTTTTTTTCTTTCTTTCTTCCCTCCAATTCTGGCTGGAGCACCGGCAAAATAGTCCAACTCAAATGAACACATTATCAAGAATGGATTTTTAGCCCCGTGGACCGTTCCAAGTGTTGGAATATGCGAGGTGCATGTGATGATTCATCTCTGTCATGCACATCTGAAGTACGGGAGCCGCTCCAAACAGACAAACTGAAACAGGTGAGGAATAAAAATCAAGCCCACCTCTTGATTATCCGAAACATCTGAGCTATGTTTGAGAGTCGGGTCTCGAGTGGCTAAGGGGCACCTATCCCTGCATATCTAGCATTGCCTGGATTTCATTTGGGTTCATAAGCCTCTATCGGGTGTCGGGGCCCCAGTCACACACGCCTCGAGTACAAAGACATCGTTCATTTCACACATTTATTCATAGATAGCACTTGAGGTATACATGGAATAATGTTTGCTTAAGAAACAGATACAAGTATGGGAAATGTTCCCCCTGAGGAATGTCCAATATGGCTACACTTTTGGAAAGAGATGGAACAAAAACAGTATATTTCTGACCTAAAAGAACCTCAGAAACTGGTATATATTTGGGATATTAGTTTTCAAAGAAGCATCAAATAAGCAGACATGAATGAATGAATGACTATCAGCAATAGACAAATAGGAAAATAGGATTACCTTTTTCAATATCATATAGAAACAAACTATTGTCTGGAAGATAATGAAAGACACAAACATTGTTGTAGATTGGACATTTGTTATACTTATTTACCCCTTTGTGACCTGGATAATGTAGCATAGACACACAGCGTGGGGGAAAAAAGAAAAGGTCCCTGCACCCATGGAAAATCTTCCAAAAGCCTGGGATGATGTGTGAATTTTTAGGGTTTAATTTTAGGGTAAATATTTAGTTTCATGGGAGCAGTCCAGAAGGAACTCAGTAATACTTCAGTCAGCTGCAGGCCTCGCAGACACTCGGAGATGTTTTAGTCAAACGCAAACGTTTGCATCCACACACGCAAACCCACATGTATGCTTTAGCACAAGCACACACACACACACAGGCACACACTAACACACACACACACACACACACACACTTTGACTACATCATCCGAGTTACAGAAAGAGAACCCAATACTCTCCATCACCTGTTATTCTAGGTGGAATCTTGCTTATACAGGTGTAGAGGGGAAAAAAGAATTTCCTCTTTTCACCTCTTCAGACCAAAAAAAAAAGATCTGGTCTTTTTCACTTTGGTGTGTGTATATATATGTGTGTGTCTGCACTAGCTGGCCTGGTGTGCCCTGCTTTTACTAGTCCCCTGGGTGTGACCCGGTTTCCCTCGTAAGGCAGAGAGAGAGAGAGAGAGAGAGAGAGAGAGAGAGAGAGAGAGAGAGAGAGAGAGAGAGAGAGAGAGAGAGAGAGAGAGAGAGAGAGAGAGAGAGAGAGAGAGAGAGAGAGAGAGAGGGCACTCCTGACTCCTCCTCACCTGAGTGGACACCCGATCCCGGGGTTCACGGTGGGGGCCCCGCTGCCTCCCCTCAAAGGCGCCGTTTGTTTCCCCGCTCCTAATAGAATTCCGACCTTTTTCGTGATTTTATCTGGAGTTTTCACGCCAATTTCGCCAAAACCGATTGAGGAGGGAGCAAATTCAGCTGCTACTGATCTCAAATAGATTGAGTTTCCAAGGGGGGCCAATTTAAGAAATGTGCCACGGTTCTGCTTTGAGAGGAAGGCTGGTTGGGGTGTGGGGGCCGAACAGGCAAGGTGAGTTGTTATGACTGGCTGTCAATTAGCAGTTGATTCACACAGGAGGGTCAGCGAGACACGGACAAAAAAAAAAACGGGCGGGAGAGAGAGAGAGGAAAAAAAAAGAAGATACGTTTTCATAACAAAAGAAGGGCAGCGAGAGGAACACTGGCTAGGAAAATATGTATATTTAAGATAAGCTGAGACAACGACGCTTACTTAACAGATGTAAGGCAGCCAAAATGGAAAAGGAGATGGCCGTGCAGGGAGCCTTATTTATTATTACTCTCAGCAGCAACAGGGCGAAGGAAAATAGTGCTAAGCAGGATGGGAAGAGGTCAGGGTGAAAGGGATCTGGCCCTCAGGGAGGGTTAATAGCCAGGCTGGCTGGTTAAGAACTGACCTCTAGCGAATGTCAGCTCCCACATTTACAGACAAACGCTCTGGACAGAGCCAGGAATCAAAGCAAACACTTGATTCAGACTCTCCTTTTCTCACTGTGTCATGTCCCATCCCCGCGGACTTCTCCCTTACTCCTCGTTCCCTCTGGCATTCTCCGTCATTTGGCCATCGGCTCTCAAGCTGTCTCCACTCTCTCGCCGTTCCTTTTCCATGCGTCGGATTTTCACCCGCGTCTGATGTCTCCCCTGTTTCTGTTGGCGCGCGGAGCCCAGAAACGGCTCCTCAGACACCTCACTGTCCTGGAAGGATGGGAGGTCGAGAGGGAAACCTTTCGGTTCTCAAAGCTCAACAGCTACGAGACAATATGAAACACTCATCACAAAGAGGAGCGGTCTTGGAAACGCTCGACTTTAAACATACACAGACAAGGATCCAGCCCCGGGTCGCTCACTGAGCCAAGCTTGTCAACAACACCACGGCTTAGATAAGCCGTCTCATGTGCTTTTGACGTTCGGCTCAAACTCCTACAAAAACCACAGCTACATCGTTAGACAGCAGGGCAGAACGGGTCACCGGGCCTCCATGCTCCCACAATGCAACACCTGGTAGCATTTGGAGGGAGGACTTCATCGTACATGCAAGTTAAGAAAAAGTGTCTTTGCTGACTGTTGAACTTCTATGGTAACACTATAATAATCATCAATACAAACATAGTTTACTAGTTAGTAATGCTATTCTATTTTAACACGTTTATTGTTTCACTCATTCGTTATATTATATTAAGTATTTGTTAATGTAAATATCCATAAACATTATTTGGATAGCTTTTATAAAGTTAGAAATTATGATTAAAACGTGTTATGTGGTTAATACATTTTATTTTATTTATAAGCATGATTTAGATAGTTTGTCAAAGATTCTGGTCCATCTCTCTGTTGTGTTTATAGATGTTAGCAGAAGTGTTATCACATGTGCAACAATAAATTGCTCATGAATAGCTAAATAACACAAATGTAATTGTCTTGTATCAGCTAATCAACTATGTATTTTATATTACACATTTTAATAATGAAATAAATTATGACACTACTTTTGGTCACCTGAACACTTTTAAGTGTTTGGTGGTATTTAGCTCCACCCTCTTGTGTCACTTCTGGTTCCAAAAAACCAAGATGGCGATGGCCAAAATGCTGAACTCAAGGATTCAACCCTACAGTCCACAAACCATGAGTGATGTCACATTGACTCGGTCCACCTCTCATCCAACGTCCGTGCTATTAATAAGGTTTAATTACCAATTCATCATTAGTTAATGCTTATTACAAAGCATCTCCACATATTTAAAACAATAAGTCAAATAAAACCATCACTAACTCATTCAAGTGGATTTGAGAGTGGTTGTGTGGATAATGTGCACAAAAAAAGACATGCTTCAGTAAAGCGGTGCCTCCTCCCCACTAATAACCTAAAACTGCTGTCCAAACCCACTGACAAACCAAACCAGCTACCGACCAGCGTGCTTGCGCCCGCCGTAAATTCACTTCTCACAGTGGTTGGTCTTGGCTGGCGATCCAGCTGCTGTCTATAGAGCTGCATTAGTCCAGCTCTGCGGGAGAGTGCAGCCTGCCTGCACCCTGAATGCAGCCATGTAATAGTACAGTAATATCATAATCTACAGACTGTCAAATTCCATCTGTCTCCAGAGGAGGAGGAACCCTCTCCGCTGTCAGCCCGCTGTAGCTGCTTGACTAGCCAGCTCTCGGAGGACCGACACTTTTCCAACCAGGAGCTGTGCCAGTCCCAGCAGGGGGAAAAGAGAAGGATGAGGAGACAAAGAGCATGGAAAAGTGATAAAAAGGGGGTTAAAAGAAGAACCGGATAATGGTCAAAAGATGCAGGAGCCTGAGAAGGAAAGATAATGTAGAGACAGAGACGTGTATTGCGTCACCATGCCAACTGATGTGGTAAGTGATACAAAAGGAAGGAAAGGAAAAGAGAGAAAGAGGGGAAGAGGAAAGCGAGAGATAAGGCAGGTAATTGGGTGATTGAGAGGTTCCCCCCATGTGTGTTTACTAAAAACCGTAATTCAGAGGTTCCTGTGAGGCCTGATACCTTGTCCTGGACGTGGGCGCTGCCTTAGTGTGTGTGCATGAGTGTTGGAGGAAGTCTAAAGCCCTGTTTCCCATGCGTGTAATCATCCCAGGATGAGGTGGAGGATGAAGCCGAGCGGGACTTCCCCTGCACCAGAGGGTATTTTCCTCTCACACTGTGGTACAAGCACATGGCTGACCCGGGCTGCCTCTGCTTGTGTGTGTGAGAGTGAGAGGGACGGACCAACATGGGACCAGGAAAGAAATTAAAAAAAGAAGCTCTATTCTGGCTCCTAACCAGTTTGGTGAGACTTCACCAAAATACTTTGGCAGCTTGTGGCGACGGCACGACCGCCAGACAGTGATGCCACTCTGAAATCTGCTTAAAGGAGTGGGTGGCATTGAGATGGCAAAAAGGAGTGTGTGTGTGAAGGAAGATGTGAGACTGGAAATGAGAGACAGAGATGAAGTTCTGCACATGTTTCATGCAAAGTCATTCATTTGGTGCAGCATGCAAACACACATACAAACAGGTCAGCTGTTTAGCACCGAAACAGCTTTACAGTTCCAGCTTCCAAATAAAAGGCTGCAGGCGGGTTACCACGCAGCGAACGTGGGGACCATGTGTACATATGCGTGTGTGTGTGCAAGGGTATACGCTTGTGTGTTGCCGTGGTGACGGTGCCAACGACAGAGCGGTGAGATAAGTCCCAGAAGCCGCTCTGTCATCTATTCATAGCTCCATAACTGTGGGACCTCCTGCTGCTGAAAGCTGCCTGATCTCAATCCAGCGTCACTTTATCATCATTAACATCAGAAAAAAAAAAAAAGAATAAATACAGAGATGAAGTCAAACTGTGACGGATTGTAGCTAACGCCACCGATAAACATCCTAATAATGCACGGACTTAAAGGGCAACAAATCTGCTTAGGGGGAGCTTAGCAATCATTTTGCATTTGCTCCGCATTTCAATCATGGTTGAAGTGGTAACTGGCTACAAAACAAAGCGACGCAGATTACAGATTACGAGGAAAATAACAATCTTGATCAGCGTCCATGTACGCATGCATGGGAGGGTCATCGTGAGCGATCATGTGCGAGTACAGATCGTCTCCCAAAGCTCAGAGACTAGAAATGAGCTGAAATGACACACACACACACTCACATATTGCCCACGCGCCTGGCTCGCCTCACCGCTGCCAGGGAACCCAAAAGCCCCTACAAAACAAATTCATTAACCCGGACAATAAAACACAGCTGTGAGGGGCGATGGGAACTGCTTGAAATCAGTGCCCGGGTTTGTGGAGAATCTGTTCGAGGCAAACAAGCGTGTTCTCAAAAGACTACGAAAAGAAGAACAAGAAGAAAAAAAAAAGATAATTAAAAAAATAAGAGAGGAAAGGAGAGAGAGAGTGTGTGCAGTGTCTAATTTAAACTCTTGCTGGGGACAGCGGTGTCTGCTTTATGCTTTATTGAAGCACAACGACAAAACCAGTTCCCCAGCACCAGATGCTTGAGATCCACGACCCGTTTTAATGAATCCTTTGAACAGGTTGTATAAAGGAAGTACAAACAAAACTGTCAAATATTATAAATAGCGGTTTGGAAAAAAAAAGAAAGAAAAAGGAACAGATACATGCACCAATTCCAGATTCTGATTTTCTGCATTTTATGATTATTATTTGTAAGCTGTTAGCAGGGGGTGGACAGGCATCTGTTTTATTCTATCCACTTTCTCTATTCTAACCACATCAAAAGCCTCTACCTGCTCCAAACTCATACTCCAAACAATGTCAGAGCACGTATTACTGATATTATTTGATGGCGGTGTGTCTAATGTGCTAGCAGGGGGTGGACAGGCTGCTGGCAGAACAGACTGCGAGTGAGGAGAAGCAGCCCTCAAGGAGCTCTGAGCGTGGAGCGGTATGGTGCTGTACGTGAATGCGCCACTAGAGGGCTCTGCAGCTTGTAGAATGAGCCTCTGCAGACCCACGTCTTTGTCACACACTGACCTCCCCTTCTGCAGATCGTGGGCCAAGCAGCCGGACAGACGTGGCCGCCAAAAGGTCTTACGACACAGATAGATGGAGGTACAAATACTTTTAGGGAGAAGTGTCCAAAAGGCCAGACGCCATTTATTCAGAGGAACCTCCGCGCTCTGCAGCTGCACAGAGGTGAAGAAACACACTGACTGACCTCAGTGTTAATGAAACCGTGACGCTCCACGATGACACCCAATGCACCTGAAATAAATACAGTACTATAAGGGTAAAAAAGTGAAACACTGAGAGTTCCCATCAACTGTGACCAAACACTGGGTATCAAATTAAAAGCAGAGGGATTTTCCCAAGCATATATACTTAATTTCTCAATAGTGGATGGATGATCGTTATATTACATCACTCGGGACCTATGGGTCATTTTAATTCCACCGAATCCAGCTGAAAGCAGCAATAACAAAGCCAAGAGACGTGAATTCGGAACAAATTACTTCTACTATTCCCATCTCTGGATGAACTGGGAAACACGACTGGGGTGAAGGACGCCTTCCACAGTGCCCTTGAGCAATACCTTTAATTCCACAGGTGCTCAGTTTACGTTACATTCAGAAATAAAGGTAAAAAAAGCCACACATTTAAGCAACATTAACCACATTTTGTAAATGTTAACCTGTTGCTAATGGACCTCCCAGAATAGCTGAACTTTCTCCTCCTGCCTTGAACCTGCATGAACCCTCTGCAGCCGTTAGCTGCCCCTCAACAGAATCAAGCCATGAATCATTACGAGTCAGGGGTGAGGGCTCCGAGATCACCCAAATCAAAACCAGATGCACAGCAGGCACCTTCTCAGGTCCAACTACACAAAGCACTCAACATGTGAGGACATAAAGAAGTGAGAGGTTTCTGTTGTGTTGCGCTAACAAATCTGGATCGCTGTTCGGGCTGAGCGATTTTGAAAACAAACACTAATTGCGATTATTTTGACTGATACTGCAGTTGTGATATTAGAGGGGCTGATAATGTTTAAACCATTATTCTCATATTTATACATGAACATGATTAGGGTGTGATTTTTGTGGCTTTTTTCCCCAAACAATGATGTCTTCTTCAGCCTGTAGAACATGATGTGTAAGCCAGGACATTTGACAATAATCCATTTTAAATGGTATTTTGACATTTTGTCACCTTTACCAAATATTGTGCCTCCTGTTAATTTAAATTATGGACATATAGGACCTATATTACAGAAGGACATGGAGCGATTTCATTGTGCAGCCTACTTGACGTGTATTTCATTTTCTGATGTCGCTTTCAGGTGACAGTCCACTCTATAAATGTACTCTATATAAAATATTCTGCTTGTATTGTCTGTATTAGTTATTAAAACATTGTCATCTGTAGCGAGTAAGGTTTTTTTCCCCCTGGAATCCGACTACATCACTTCACAGAAGCCTTCGCGGCGCCTGACTCATCCGAGGCTGTTGCTGGACGTCAGTCCACACATCCTCCCGTAAAATATCCAAAGAGGAGATAACAGTAAAATCACTCTGTCAACTCACTTCATTTCACCCCCACCTCCTCTCCTCTCCTCTCCCCTGTCCCCTTCCCCCCCACACTCTATGACTCCCATCCTCACCACAGCTGGTAAATATTTTTATATTGTGTTCCATTAGAAAGTCTTACTAAGCGGTCAGACGGGGCAAATGGCGCCTGGGAGCTCCCTGTTCTGTAAACAAAAGAGAGGACCCTGAAAGCTGCAGCCGAGTACAAGCACAGTAAACTAAGGTCACATAAGAGAACCGCCTTGCTCCGAGTGAGTAAATATTTAAATGTGTTAGATCCACCCAACATAGATAGGGGCGATACTTCGGGGCGATGTGTCAGGGAATGAGGTGATCTTTGAGGGAAACTTTAAAGCCATGTGACCTTTCATGACATTTATATTATATGATGAGCTCCTTGTTGATGACGATACGCACCTCGGCACTCTTCTCCGGAGCGTCCGTCCCCACCACGTTCTCTCTGAGGAGCTGCTGGAGCAGCTGCACTTGGGCGACACTGAGGTAGAAATCCAGACTGCTGGTCACATTCACCTCCAGAGAGTGGCCACACACCACCACCTCCTAGAGAGAGGGAATACAACAGAGGGGAGGTGGGTGGAGAGAGCAGGAAAGACATTCAAGAACACATCGGGATTGTTTGTGACCTAATGTACTGCCTCTCTGTCTTTTTTTATACGTTTTATACTCTTGGACTGTTTGCTTTCGATCTCCCCTCTCGCTCGCTATCTTCCTCCCTCGAGCTCAGTCGTTCCCTCCTTCCTCTCTTCTGTCTGTCCTCTCCAGGGTCCCACCCACAGCCAGCAGTTCAGACCTCCGCCTGGAGGCTCCGTCTAACAGGATGTCACTCAGTAACACTCGGGGTTGAACCGCATACACACATGGGCCAGACCTACAGCAACTCCACACAATGGTATTTGGCATCTACAGTGTAAACACCATCTAAACTGCACCACTGTGATGACGTAGCGACATATTATTCAATATACACATTTTTTATCAAGTATAATTCACAAAATATGTAATTTATTTAATTGTTTAATTGTTTTGGCTCCATTTAAAGAAGTTTTCCCCCACAAACACCCTTTGATTTTTGTTTTCCAGCCCAGAAAAGTCGGTATGGTGGCACCGTTGGGGCTCTAAATATTTTGGGTAGCTGTTTTTCTTCGAGGCCTCAGCAGTCGACTCAGTGGTTGGATTGAAGAGGTTCAAACTGTGATCTGTCAGTCCATATTTGGTTCAGCTGATATTCTAATAGGTGTTTCCAAGAAACACACCTGTTAATATCCCAGCTGGTTATCGGCTGCGTCATTGTGCACTCGACACTGAAGCAGCAGCCTCCTCCTCTTTAAATCAGCACATATTTTGATGCTAAGACTTTTTTATTTTATTTCTTCTATTCTTATTCATGTTGTCAAGAGAGATCTTTGTCTCTCTTCTGTACTTTCAACTGTATTTCTGGTTGAACCACACTCCAGCGTTCTGTCCCATTCTTTCTACAGCCTTAACCTGCATATTAGTCGTAATATCTTAAGGCTACAATAATAGTTACAGAATATTTTGCAGGGGTGGATGAAAATTTAGATTGTAGATGTGGAATATATACTGGAGATTAAAATCTCCTTTAAAATCACTTTATTATGCACATTGTTGTAATGTATCTACAATACTTAGTTCAAAGTCCTGTTTGTGTTGTTACTGGCCCTCTGAGTCTCCATAGCTCAGAGTAATACAACTCACATTGTGTGTGTGTGTGTGTGTGTGTGGTGTGTGTGTGTGTGTGCATGTCAGTGCAAACTATGGATTAGCTGTTACGCATTGTCAGGGGGCACGTTAGCGTGGATGGACGAGGCATCAAAGAGGCAGGAAGTCTCAGAGAGCCGTGCCAGAAAACATCAGCTGTATAAGCAGAAAGGTTTGAACTCTGTGGGTCAAAAGCCTCCATTACATGGCGGACGGGGCGGACGGATTCCTAATGAGAAAGTTACTGTATGTTAAAGAGGAAAAAACTTAAATACTTCTGACATCCCACATCATCAATGTGTTCATATGGACAATGGATTGGGAGAGGAATGCATACAATCAGGGTTATAACAGGTCATGGTCAAAGGGCGGTTCATGTCAGCTCGACAAAGATGGAGAAAAATACGCAACTTCTGACTAATCCTTGTTTAACGGCAAAAACATTGTTTTTCAGGGTCAATTATGAGATTTTGGGCTTTCGCTTCCATAATGTGGAAAGAAAACCTCCAAAACACACATTCAGGTGTTTATTTTACTACTTTGTCTATTTGTAGATTTCTCTTCATCTCACCAAAAGGGCTAACGCCTCTTATTTAAACACACACATTTATATTCACCTGTAGTCTCTTTCAAATGCATTGAATTAAACAATGCACATCTTTAAAGTATTTTCTAAATGTCTTTATTTTTTGGACTCAGAACCAGAAATCTCCAGTTCAGGAACACTTACATAAGGTAAAAAATAAAATTACATCAAGTACATTAATTACATTAAATTACATTAAGACAGAAAAATAATTGTCTTAATGTAAGTCATCAACTGGGGAAATTCCATAGCTCTCTATATTAGTAACATTTTATCCCAGTTACCTCTAGTGTCTCCCCTTATAGGGGTTGTTGAAGTGGTTTAAAGGCTTTAAGTTTTAGATGAAAACTGTGAGATCAGACAATGCTGTGGTAGCGACCTGTCAATCACAAGGCAGCCACACCCAAAAACAGACCCAGCTTTATCATCTATTTGACTCTAAATGGACCATAATTTACCAAATGAACATCCTGCTGGACTGAAGAAGACTTGAAACATATTCATGCCCTTCAAATCCACAAAACCTCATTGACAAAAATAGCACTGATAAGTTTCACTTTCAGATTCCCGTTGGAGATCTTGTAAATATAGTGATAAAGACACGTTCTGCTGCTGCCCCCATCTTTAATCTGCACTCCTAACTCCTACAACCCAACATCAAAATCTCCAAACTATCCCTTTAAACAAATCCCTACATCCCCAGGACCTGCTTTCATTGATAATCAGATGTAAGAAATGGTTTAATTAGCTTGTCACAGTACAGATAAAGCCACTCTGAACATGAGAAAGCTGTGATGCTGGATTGATGCTGTGTTGAGTGGATACTGACCTCTGTCTGTCCGCATTCAGGGGAGAGATTCCTGCTGAAGATGATGGCCGGGGCGGCAGTCAGCCGGACAGAAAAGTCAGTCAGGATGGGTGTGAGGATGGCCCGCCGCTCCTGGTGCCTCCTGATACTGAACAAAGAATCATAAGGGATCAGATCATTAGCAGATGACTCTTTGCTGTTAATATTCTATTTATAATAGAGACAAATGATGGGATTCATTTGGACACTGCGTATCTTATGGACATTTTGATTTAATACATATTATTCCTGAATGGCTGTTTCCTGTAAAAATGTATGGTCCTGATGTTGGAGTGTTTCCAACAGCAACACATAAGGGAACACTTATTCACCAGCATTCCCCAACCTATATTTACTAATAATTTGTTATGGTTACCATTTGTTAAATGTTTGTAAGGCTGTCTGCCCATCTGCCGAGGACATGACAAGGCAACACAACACAGTCAAAACCACAAAATGTTCAGAACTGACTTTTTGTTTTGCCCTAAGCTGACAGGCAGCCTCACATTTCAAACTTGCTCTGGCTTTTTTAAATTCAAACCAGTAGGATGAAAACGCTCCACTCAAAAGTAAAAGACTTCAAAATTGATTTCTCTCAGACTTGTGATATATCCCCCATAAGTGAGCTATTTTTTTGTTTGGTTTCTGCTCTAACACGTCTGAGCTGGAAGCTTGAACGCTGTACGGTTTACGGAGACGGAGTGAGACGTTATTTGACAAGTCTCAATTGGGAACACCCCTTAATTGTATACACAAGATCAGATGGAGACCTTCTCACATCAACTCTCTCCATTTCACTAATGTTCATTCCCACAATCAAGTCATATTTGTGGGAACATTTGTTAGCAGTAAAACAAATATACAAGGGGGCTTTATGAAGTGGTGTTAATTGCCACATCTGCTGCTATTAAAACAATCAAGTGGTACAGCTTCCAATATTTATAGTTGGGCAGGATTATGAAAGGCCCTGTTTCTAGGTGGCCTAGACTACAGTACTTAACCAGAACCAATATCATATTCTCTTCTGCTACACAAATGTGCATTACCAGTGCCCTTAAGGGATTATTTTCTGACACATTTCTCCGCGTATAGAGTTTGAGGGAGGCCTAATTCGGAGGTGAAATGATCTGTGAGGCCAATTGGTGTTGGCTAATCTCCCCTTAGATGGGGATTGAAACAATGAGTGTCTCGTTGCAGGGGACAGGTGCTATCATTCACCAGCGAGCCTAGGAGGCGTGAGGCTCGGTTTACCAGAAACACGGGGTCCCCCGACTGGGCCCGAGAACTCTGCATGCCTCCCCCCCCCGTGTGTGTGTGTGTGTGTGTGTGTTCACCTTTGAATGGGTGTGGTGCAAAACACAAGAGATGGAAAGAATGACTTGTTTTCATACAAAGCTACACAATGTGAACAGTAAGTGGAGATATCCGTGGCATGGCAAGAGAGGGAGGCGTGCACTGGGTGGCTGACAGGAGAGAGGTGACGGAGAAAGTTCACAGCTCCGTGACACGGGTCTTTCCTAGCCGGCAACTCCACACTGTGATGAGGACAGATCTTGTCAGTGGATCCACACTGCTGGAATTTCCTCGCAAAAAAAAAAAAACCTCAGGAAGCCAACTGAGGCCAACGCAGATCCGCAACTACTGGAATTGAACTCCCCCCCCCAAAAAAATGCGGAGCGAACATACCACGAGTCCAAAGAGAGAGAGAGAGAGAGAGAGAGAGAGAGGGAGGAAGGGGGGGTATCGATGTAGCGAATGAGGGAAAGGTGTGAACTTTGGAAGTGGTGTGTGTCAAAACTTGTTACAGCCGAGGTGGTGGATTTCTGCGGGTGATTGCAGCGGACAAGTAAAGCTGTGAACTTGACTCCCCTTTCCTCAGTGTGTCGGAACATTCTAAATCACACGTTCAGCTATGACTCGGTCGTGGTGGTGGTGGTGGCGGCTGAGGCCAGGGTTTGCAGCGCAGCACGCGGCGTCAGTTTCCAACAGAACCTTCCGGTGCTGTTCCTGCCACGGCAAAGAACAAGAAAAAGGAAAAAAGGCGGCAACCACAGCCACCTTGGATGATCCGGTAGGAAGGTCAGAGTGAGAGGAACAAGTCAGCGTGATCACGTTAATCCATATATGGGAATGAACAGAGATGAAAGTAAAAGATGAGTAATTGCTACAACATGCGATATTGGCGACGCATCCATGTCAAACGAAGGTGACCTTCCCTAGAGCGTAATGCCGCGTGTCGATCCTTTGAGTAGAAAAGTAACCGTTAAGCTACATGTTAGGTCATCCTATAATCAAGTTCTGAATAGAAATCCAGACCTGCAGCTGTAGTATGTCTAACCAAAGTTGAGTCCACTCAAAAGGCATTCAGCATCTTCTGGAGCCCAAAGTGTGAGCCCAAAATCTCACCTCATTGCCCTGTCAGACAGTCTGGCCTTGGCACGGGGCCCGAGCGGCCCCGTTTTCATCGACAGCGAGACGAATTGAGAGTAAAAAAAGGAAAGCGGCGAGCGGAGTGAACCTCAGTAGCAGCCCTTTGCTCATATGAGCTCATCAGACTCAATAACAAGAGGGTAAGACGCGAACATATAGGTCCAAGTCCGCTTTTTAAAAGAGCTGTTTTACAACAGATCCTGGAGCAGTAAGACAAGGTCAAGACAAAAGAGGATTTTGGTCAATACTGAGGACACAGAGGGAAAGTACAAAGACATCAGGGTGGTCTCAACAATTATTTTCAACATATGAGACGATTTCAAATATGAAATCAACAATTTGCCATACAATTAACAGTCTTAACAATTAGAGTGGAAATATTGACCAAAATAACTTAAAATAACTGAAAAATAGTGTAAAGAGGCTGCATCTTAGTTTTTGGCCTTTTTCTAGTGATGTTGAAAGTTTATTTTAAATAGTCAGGTGTATTTTAACGGGGATTACCATAAAGTTGGCTGGCGTCGGGTCAATGATTTTATCAGATTTTACAAAGTCCTGAAAGGCAAGTGAGAAAAAATACACCTCTTGTGTGTTTACGATCAAGAAAAGGAGAAAAAAAAAAACAGTTTGCAAGGATAGTATTTTTAATTCCTTAAATCATTTTTTTTTTATCTGTGAACCAGATGAGGGGTTAATCATTTCCAGGTGAAAATACTTAAGTTTTCCAGCCATATTTGACTAATTATTTCTTTTTCAACAACATTTTTTTATTGTCAGCATCATTTTTCGAAGCGCCTGAAGAGAGAAGTGCATGACTACTCCGTGTTCTAAAAATGTTCTGCATTTAGCTCAAAAGTATTTATTTTTTCTTCCTAATAACTTTTAATTTCCACAACTTGCTAACACACAATATATATGTGCATGGAAACATGCATCCTGACAAAATCACCTGTTCACACAGATAAAAAAAAAAAAAAAATCCTGGCCAAACTTTCTTCTCATCTGGCAACACTTGTTTTCACACCTAATTCACAGATGACATCATTTTTTAAGGAACATACAAAGAGAAAAACACAGGAGGGAAAGCAATCTAGATCATTCTTCACTTCTGTACATTTGCCTGAAAACTACTTTTTTTTTTTTTTTTTTTTATTCTGGAAGAAGTAAATCAACTAACCTTTGAAAGCATTTTAGCCATAATTAGATTGGGAGCTGACATGAAATTAGGGAGGAGAGAGAGGGGGTGACATCCAACAAATTGGTTGTTACAGTAAAAGGTCCTGCAGCATGTGTGTGTGTGTGTGTGTGTGTGTTTAAGACGTACAGCAAAGAAAATATCCCTGTTTATTAAGGAGTACTGTTTGTCCTGCGTATAAGAGAGATTGTGTGCGTGTGAAAGGTGTGTGTGTCTCAGCCAGCAACACTCTGTACTTGTGTTGATCCTGCACTGCGTTCTCCTCCAGGCTTATATTTAGTTGACGAGGAACAAATCCAGAGTCTTTGCCTATGACTCTGTGATTTTTGGGTCTGTTCCTTCTCAAAACATGAGTGGGGGAAAAAAAAAAAAAGACTGTGGGGCCAAACAGGCTGTTACACTTGTGCTTGTTTTAGCTCCCGAGTCTATAAAAAATGAGGGTTTGTAATTATGACTGTGCATAGAGAGGCTCCATGATAGGGCGCTAACTCAATAACTACATGCTGCTCCCACATCAAGACTGATGAGATACTTTTTGGGACATTCACAGCAGATCTCTCTCACACACACACACACACACACACACACACACACACACACACACACACACACACACACACACACACACAGCACCTGACTAGGGGTGTAACAATTTAATCGAGCAGAGTTTATAATGCTGTGGTTATTGGATGGGGTTCATCCTGGAGAAAGAACAATCTCAATGGGGTTCTGTTTCTCGCCACCTGACCAATGTTGCTTTAATTATCACAAACGTTTCACTCCCAGTCTGACGTCTCCTGGTCCTCCTTTGGCTCACTTTGAATTATGAAATTCTACAAAAATCTATGGAAGCCCCGAAAAAGAAAGTCTGATTTTTGCTGGTTTTTCTTTTGTTTTTGATGGAATAACAGGTGAAAAAAAAAGTTCCTTCGTGTTTTTTTTTTTCATCTGTAAAAAATGCATTTTTTTTTGGTCAGGACAATTGTTTGTTGTTGTAATACTAATTTCAGCCACAAGAGGATAAATTGTGCCACTACTCTATATTGTAAATAATACTAAAAGCTTTTGCATTTTCCCAAAAAACAGATTAGCACAAATGAAAATAATCCTGCCAAAAGAACGTGACCGTAATGTTACATGACTTGCTAACTGACAAGACATGCACCTTGTGTTTGGAGTGCATGGAGGAATAAAAATGACCTAAAAGAAAAGCCACTTCAGCCTCTTGTGGCTGAAATGAGTTTGCAAATGAAAAACGTTGTTCAACAGCTGTTAACAGAAGGGAGGGGGAAAAAAAGAAGGAATTTAGAAAGATTATCCTGGCAAAACCTTTTTACATCTGTTCTTAAATGTAGATCACACTAAGTAAATGTTTCACCAGAATTCTTCTTTTCTGACTGAACAGAACATTTTGTAAAGAGAGTTCAGTGGAGTTCTTCAGCGCTGTTCACTATACCAGCAATGATTCACTGTAGTAACAAGAAAAAACATTCTTTCATTGGTACGTACTCGACTGAATCATAAACCATCATCTCCCCTTTAATCCTAACGTGCAAATACTGAAGTGTCTCCTGACCTGCTGGCCATGTTCCACTCCAGAGCCGGGTTCTGGGAGCTCCTCTCGCTCTCCACGGACACGCCTCCCTTGGTTCCCTCCTTCTCTGGCTTCAGTTGCTCCCACTGAGCCGTTCCAATGTTGATGGACTGGAGGTCGACCTGATACTGCCGGTCCTCCACCTCTGAACCCGGGTCACGCAGGATGCCGAGGTGCAACGCCCGTCTAGAGGGAAGAGAAGGAGAACACTCTTTGGTCGAGTCACTTTACAAATCATGTAGTGCGCTAATGATTCTAGGAAGCGTCGGCTTAGATCTTTGGGAACGTGTATCAGGTTGCCTACGCGTCGCTGTGGGGTTACAAGCAGGTGTCTCGGTCCAACTAACGTAAATGTATAAAACATTCATTGTTGTAGGGGTCACATCGGGTCAGGCTGTACTTTATACTGTCAATTGCAATAAAGTGCATGGCTCCAGGAGTAGAGCAGGTAGTAGTGAACCAGTAAAGAGGTTCTGGCAGCAGGCCCTAAACCACTACAGACCTCTTTCCTCCCTCTGTCTTCTCAGTGGTTTAGTAGTACACGTTTCTTACAGGGTGATTTATGACTAAATCCAAACCTCTGGTACAGCCAGGCCTCGGATAAATCACCCCGCAGGCCTCAGGTGAAATCATTTGCCGTTTATAAAGTTCAGATCGATGCCAGCTTATCACTGGCGGTAAACATGGCTGAAACCTCTGGCTGGACGGCACAGTAGTCTGGCGACTCTTCCTGGCTCCCTCTTTCTATTTTCGGTCTCCAGAAAACACAGGACCCGTGCAGTATATACAAACTGTGATATAGTAGAAGAGATGTGGAGATATGTCAGGAGTGGGCAGCGCCGTCTCCGTGGTCGAGCTGCTACAGTCAAGTGAGCAAACACCGTCCCGTCAGCGCCAAGAAAAAGTGATGTCATCTCTGTTTCGCCTTTGAAAGACAAGATCCCGGCGAATTCACGAGGCAAAAGGAATAATCAAAATTCGACATCTGCATATGACATCAGGGCTTTCGCTTCGTTATGATATGTTTATTTGTGCTGGTGAATTCAAATGAGAGCTTAAATGGTATAAATAAGGGCTTAAAATGGCTACAGATGTAGCGGCAGTATGAGTAGTTTTATTTGTTTCGGCAACGTCAATGGCAATTTTCATATAGCGTTTCGCCCCCTTAGCCACACTGGGAAGGCCTCTACCAGAGCGTGATGTTATGACAATAAGCACCAAGTACAAAAACAATGGCAATGGGAGATCAGAGGTGTATAACTGGATTTAGCTGGATTTGTTGACACACAAACAAGTGAAACAGATCCTTAATCAACATTTGGAACCACATTTATCAACAGAACATAATATGAATCAAGCCAAGAGGCCTGTAAGATTTGGGTGGGATGTGTCAGTCTAGATTCATTAGGGCTTTTGTAACAGTACCTCCATCACCCTCCCCAACCCCAAACTGTATTTTTCACATTAAGCAAACCACAGTTACCTCATGTGCTTTCCAAATTATCTCTTAACTTCAGCTTATTTAGGAGACTCTCTTACTCATAATCAACATTACATGGGAGTCGGCAGCCAAGTCTCCGCATTGCTGAGCTGCGGGGTCATCTCCAATGACATAAATAAATATGATAAACATTTGTCTTGGTCATGCAGCCAGTGGAAACCGGTGTGATTTAATATCAAAAGACATATTTCAGCCAATCGCAGGAAACGAGAGAGCTTCATTTCTGACAAATGAGGAGGGGAGGAATTTTGGAAGTTCCCCTTGGGGTGCAATAATAATTGAAGCCAGATTTTCTTGTTGTACATGTGGGGGGAAAACACTGGTGGTTTGACATATTTGATTGGTCATGTGAAGACCACACTGCTTGGCCAAGAGGAATCAGAGAATGCCTTGGGAAAGCACGGCGCTCGGCTCTGCCCACCGCGTACACGGACGAACTAAAAACATACAGAGCGAGGCAGGTGGAACCCACCCTTCTGCTGGCTCGCCCGAGCCATTATCAGACATCTGCCTGCCACTACGGCCATGTGGAAAATATGGTGCTAAATGAAAATAACAAGTCATAAATGACATGCTTTCGCAGATGAGGAAGGCCAGGAGGGAGCGAACGGAGAGGGGGGGGAGTGAGAGAGCGGGATAGAGAGGGAGACATTTTTCTCAAACACGAGTACTTAGTTTTGCCCTTGTTCCCGAGCCAACCTTATTTTAATTGCAGGAAAGGACCACAGAAACATTATTTTTTACGACAAAATTCTGCTATTTATAAAAACGGATCAAAAGCTCTGCAGTAAGAATGCTCCGTTTCATGGCATTCATGGCTATTATTTTAAAAAACATTTCTCCCTCTTCTGACACGATTTAAACCCAATTTGAGTCCGAAAAGCCACTGGGCCGATTCTTTTTTTTTTTTTTGCATCAGAGCTGAAATATGAGGGCTCGCGTCCAACATTATTATGGCTCAAAGTCAAAACCTCCATCCAATTCAAGCCCTCCAGTGGGAAACGGCAGACAAAATAGTGAAGGCATGGCAGTGTTATGTATCTAGAAGTCGGGACTTGGAACGAGCGGCTCGCTGGTACTTCATCACCGAGAAAGAAGTAATGATGTTCCAAATTCCTTTGAACAGAAGATATGCAGACACTTTTATAAATGGGCAATTAATTGCAAGTTATGCTCCTCTGTTTAGCATTCCTTGGTTCTATGCATGTGCTGGGCAGAGCATCAATCATGATTTGTGTTATTAAGTAGACGTGTGGGAGGACTGCAGCGCTTAACATGTAGCAGATTTGGGGGAACGTGTACTGAAGTGGTAATAGGATTCGAGGAGGAACCTTCTGGGCACATGCATAACACCGCAGTTAATGCACACCAGTTAGTGCGCCCATTAGCTCGATACACATGTATGTCCTGATAAGCAGCAAATGAGCTCATGCAGACGCACGCCGCTGCCGCTGCTGCTGCTGCTGCATGGAGGCATTCGGTGGAGGCTTGACTCTGCGGCTGCACAACTCTGCAGTAGCACCAAAGTGAACTACATTTAAAAGACGGACGCTGAATGGAGCCAATGAGTAAATAAGTAAGAGGGCTTGTTTAAAAAGAAGAAAAAAAAAAGAAAGAAAGTGGAATGTCGGGAGAGCCTGATTACCACGTTTCGAAGGCTAACCGTGGTTCAAGGTTGTAAAACAAACCACAGTGGGATCTGGTTGAGGCTCCGGGCCCGTCGGTAGGAGTGTGGGAGCAGTGGGCTGTGTTAAAAAATCCAAGGGGATCCTGTGGGCCAGTGTGTATCGTGGCCCTTGGCTTTAAATGGCCTCCCACCTTCCTCTCTCAAGCTCCAGCCATCCCCCCCCTTGCTCCGGGGCCAATGGGGCAGGAAGCAGCAGGGTAATACCAAGCGCCGCTGGCTTCTGGATCTCGTCACGCCGAAACCCGCAACCTGAACCCACAACCCCAGACCTGTTTTTCACTCCACTTCCCCAACAATCACATGCAATACACGTCTGCTTACGCGTTCAACAGAGGCAGGAGTGTATGTAAATGTGTGTGTGTGTGTGTGTGAGAGAGAGAGATGGGGCCCTCTGCTTCTGCTCTTCAGCAGAACATGCATGACGAGTTGAAATTTCATTGAGATCTCAGGCCTTAATTCGGCAAATTAGGTTTGTACGCACACATGTGCTACATTTCATGAGTGCTCTTTGTTTTGAGCAGACCTCAACTACTGTATATTTGAAGTGAAAGAGCACATGCTACGTGAAACACTAACGGTGCATGTCCCGCTGTGTCGTTTCATTTTGCAGAGGGGGGGAGTCTGTGCAAATGCAAACGCAAATTTTTGTGTGAGACCAGCAAAAATAGTTTCACTCATCCATGAATTCTGAAAAATAAAGTGTTCAATTGAGGGTTTTTCTCTGCGCCTCCAAAATATGATTAACCAAACCCCATTAGCACCCTGCTGCTCCTCCGTGGTGGTTCTGATGTGGAGAGGCCAAAGCTGCACAGTGGCTTCCCAATCCACTTGCTATGACTCCCAGTGGCTTAAAGCCGAGTCCCACTGGGGCCCTGTGTGTGCGCAGAGGGGGAATTCATAATCATTATGATTCATGAAACTTGCAATTACTTAGTAAGTTAAGCACCCCTGCCGACGGTGGTCCGCTCCAGAATTGCCAGAAATTCGGCAAACTTCTGAGCGGTGGATTTATGACCCCAGTCAAGTCCAATTGCTGTTAATTTGCATCGACCAATTATAGTCATTAAGGCTCTGAATTAGAACGTTGAGCAGCCCCTCGGAGTGAGAGGGGAAAATGATGTCGTGGAACACGCCGAGTCAGCACAACACAAGACGGAGTCACTCAGGGGTTTTTTTCGTACCGCTGCTACGAAAATGATGACTCGAGCGTTTTCAACAGGAGTCAAACGAAGTCATAAAAACAACAACATATCCAAGACAACAGAGCTGCGAAAAATGCTCCAACGTTGTCACACTTGGCAATAACAAGGTTATTACTGGTGGCTGATTGAAGCCAAGTACAACAGTTCAAGTGGATCTTTTTTCTCATCACTGGCAGAAGGAGAGAAAAACATGATTTGCTGCTCTACCGTGTCACGTCTAAGACTTTGATGTAGCGTCACTGAAAGAAAATTAAAAAATCCTTTCTGTTTTTGCCCAAAAGCATGACTCATCCTCCAGTGATGCTCCCAACAGAAGCCTGTTATTCATTTGACTGATTGCACTTTAAAGACACCCATACTCAACCAATTATATCATATTTACACAAGACCTTAGGAGGAAACTATCACTTCTATATACAATGCAAGCAGGGGTTAGCGCGAGCACATATCTCCCTCAGGACAATGGTCCATGATAGTAGTGAGCTACAGAAGAAGGCCCTCTGTTTCCAATGACACGGTGCATACCAAAAGTGTTTGCACTTTGATTCCGACATGTCTTAATTACAGGAGTCATTTATCTCCCATGACGTTTACATGTGATAAACACAGTGTCAGAAGAGTTCCTCTGAAGACGCCGGCGAACCAGCTCGCTGCGATGGCCTGTTAAAGACGTCTTGTGATTTATGGGCTCATCACGCACCGATTCAAAATCCACCTCTTGCATCAGAGATCGCCGCGAGTGAAGACTGAGCAGATATTTGATTTGGCTTCGGTCGAGATCCATTGTACAGCAAAAACACACACAAGGCGTGTATCATTATCAGGAGAAAGTATTTTTTTTTAAAAAGGCGTGTGATAGTATATATCCTCGGCTGTAGTTAAGAATGTTTGCAACTCCAAACTTGCATTTCAGTCTCTGGTGCTCTGTAATTTCCCCCCTGCTAATAGCATTGTAAGGGCCTTTTATTGAGACGCACAGATGTCGTCCTCTTCTCCACTGCTTCTGTACTGCTTCACACACACACACACACACACACACACACACACACACACACACACACACACACACACACACACACACTCAGTTTGTCTGGTCTGTTAAGCCTTAACGGCGCTATTCTCCTGCTTCTGCTTTCATGTAGCTCTAAGCGTGGAACATTCTTGGGGAACAGGGACAGTAATTCATCCACTTTTTTAGGGCAATGACTTCTCCCTGGATTCCTTCACACAGTAGGTACATCTGCACTGGATCTACTGAAAAGGGCACAAGGGATCCTCATTTGGGAATAACTTAAATAGTGGCTCCTGCTGAAGTCATCTCTTTGTGTGTGTGTGTGTGTGTGTTGTGTGTGTGTCACCACATGTGTGCATCAGCCCATTCTTAGATGGTGGTATCTTTCTTTCTACAATAGTAGAATTTGGGCTAGGTGATATAGAGAAAATCAAATATCACAATATTTTTTACTAAATATATTGATATTACTACAATATTGTAGGGTTGACTATAAGTGATTTAAAAAAATATTTGTACATTGAGATTTTTCCTGCATGAAGCCTTTAAAACCAGCAATAGACAATGTATGCCACATTACATGATGTGAAATCTTAGATGATCTCTATGTAATATTACAATATTGATATACTGATATACTGTCCAACCCTACATTGAAAAGAAGATTGTTCTATTTTCTGCATAAGGCCATGTTAAAAAACCTGCCTTTTTCCTTTGTTTGATGCAATTTGTTGGTAAAAAAGTGTGTAAGTTTTGGGGGCATCTAGTGGTGAAGTTCCCAAATTGCAATCTAGTGAAAACCCGCCTGCTGACCCCTCCCTTTGCAAGCATCTGGCAGAACTACGGTGGCCTTAAGGTGACATAATAAAGTGCAAGGGCCCATCTAGAGCCAGAGTTTAGTTTGTCTGTTCAGGGCTGCTGTAGAAACATGGCGGTGCAACATGGCGGACTCCTTGATGAGGACCTGCTCCCCATGCAGGTATAAACAGCTCATTCCAAGTTAACAAAAACACGATGGTTCTAATTTTCAGGTGATTATACACAAATTAAAACATAGTTACAAATATTACATTCCATTTCTGCCAATAAATCCTCCTTAAATGTTATCAATTTTTTTGTTGTTTTGCTTTTCTTATTCGTCTGTTGATGGATATTTTATGTGGTGCTTGTTTGAAACTTCATTCAATGACATTATCCTGGCAAAAATAATTATTCAATTAAAAAAAAATCCAATATTTGCACCTGAAGTTGCTGCTGAGATTGACAAAGCAAGCACTTTCCCCCATAAAACGGAGCGACCAGTGTTTGTGAGATCACCTCCGCCGTTCGCAGCTAAAGATTTGATTTACTGATTCCTGAAAACAGACATAAGGCGTCTTCTATAAAACATGTCAGGCAGAGTTTTAGCAGCGGGTCCCTGATGCAGAGGTGTGAAGGGAATGCCTCGCCGACTTCCTCAGACCTCAGATTGAAAACACATCTGTGTCCCCACCAAGCAATTTTCACAATGATGTAAGCCCACTGCCATTTTAATTTCAGAGGCCTTATCTTTAATTAATCGCTAAACACACGCGTGGAATAGATTATTCATAACTGGCTGCAGTCGGGAACATGGCAGTGGGAGCCAAGGATCTGGCTCGCCCTCGTATGCAGTCATTTTCATCAAGCTTAAGTAGAACAGGCACATACCTCAATGCTACTTTTACACTAATTAAAGGAAAATAATCCCGTTGCTGGAGGAAGATTCCAGATCCAGACCCTGTCCCCGGTCTCTGGCGAGGCACTCGGCGTGCTCACCGGTCTGATTGACAAAACCTGAAGTGAATCAAACATAAAGGAGTCCGAATCACCCAGGACCGTAACCATTTTACTCCAGCTGACGCCGTTTCAAGTAGATTGATGGTAATTGATGATACAGCGAGAGCAATACTTGTACAGCTGCACCTCACATGTTGTATCAGACATGCGGTCCAGATTGCCGGTAAACACATGGAGCAGTGGTGCATATTCCTCTTATCGTCCCCGAATCTTATCGCTCAAAAAACTGTTGAGTGGAAATACACTGCAGTCTAAAGATACGCTACCAGGAGCACAAGGGAACGTGAAAAATTAAAAAAACAACAACCTGGAAATGGAGTAAAACATAACGTTCACTCACACGCACAGGCAATACGCACTCGCTCCATGAGTCTCAAACCAAGACGGTTACAGTCACAGCATTCCTCCTGATTTACTTCTGCACATAAATTGTTCACGTTGCGCTCCGGCAAGGAGGGTGTTTTATGGAGCTGTAAAATTAGGCCCACTTTATGAATCCAACAGCATGAACCACTACTGTTTTTCCTCTTGATATTGATTAAGCGGTTCAGTATTGCCAAGCTGGTTTACATTAGTGTATACACACACACACACACACACACACACACACACACACACATGCAGGCGTGCGTCGTGTGCATTTTTCGAAGATGCTCATTTTTATCTGTGAAAACGGGGCTCTTTGGCAGAGCACTTTGAAGTTGATTACACGTTGTTTACAGCAATTATTGAATTCTGACAAATGTTTAAAGCAACGAGATTACATATCAAGGCCTTATCCTTCGTCGGATAAAGAATGAACAATTTTCCTAAACAAAGTCATGGGAGTGATGGCCATATTTGATTAGGTTAACGTGCGCTACAGGTTTAGCAGACAGGCTGAACAAACATGTAACAGGATAGCTAAAACAGTAGGTCCTGCTCGTTGACGTTCGCCTTGACCTTAAACAACATTTTGTTCTAATTCAAATTTCCTTCCAGCAAACAAAGGCGGAATGAAACAAAATACAACGACTTGCTGCTGGAAGCTCCCACATAATGGAATTAAAAACTTATGTCGAAATCACAAGGTTTAAGGAGAGACAGGCCGGACTTTGGGAATACGAGAGCAGCTTAGAAGCCCCCGACGAGCGTTTTCTCATGAGATAGCGTCCAAATTCTTTTATGTCAGCGAGGAAAAAACAGCATCAAATAATTACAATAATATGGGGCACACATGCTTCCTACACCAGCTAATTCTTCCTCCTCTGTAAATGACTGCAGAGCGAGTGTTTATAATTCTGAAGCGGATCTCGCGTTCGTCCAAACCGCCGAGTGTATTTATACAAAGTGACGTTTCTATATGGGAGATTCCCCCCCCCCCCCCCCCTCTAACTGAGGAAATGAAATGGGGGCGAGAGAACTCCCGTGCTCACCTAATACCACTGGTGGTGCTGATGATTTGGGGGAGAGAGAGAGGGAGGGAAGAACAGGGGGAAGGTACAAAAGAGGCTCTGTAGCTTCATTTAAAATCAACAAGAAAGAAAATGTAAATGTAGCACGGATGCCGTCGAAGTGAAATGAGGAGGTTTACAGACTTCGCTCGAACCATTTCACAGCAGATATTTTGACTTGGGAGAAAAAGCACAGGTGTTTCTAATAACATTAATGAGGTCTCCTTTGTATTCAAGTGCCCCAGTAAGCCATGCGGTGCTGCTGCACACTTTCTGAAATCAGATTTAATGCTTTTTAAGACCTTGACGGAGAACATTTTTATCTCTTTCCAACACGAAACGAACCCACATTAGAGCTGAGCGTGATGTTTGGAATGAACTTGACGATATTAATGGGGATATTTTTCTATCTCCATCACTTGACCTGCCAGATGGTTTCGTTGCAAAGAACCATCTGAAACTGGAAACTGTTTGGAAGATTAGCGACTTTAAAAGAATACTTTACAAAAACATATTTTCGGTGGAGAAAAGCCTTCAGTGCTGTTATTTACTCCTCTTTAAAAAATAAATGATGTTACTGATGCTATTGCTGCTTCAACACATGATCAAAAAATAAATAAAAAGCTTGAAAATATGCTTAACTCATTCCAATTTGCTTGGAATTGACATTGAAGACAACATTAGGGCTGTTCTGGTTGTGTTCTAGTCGTTGTCACACTCACAGAGGCTTCAGTTAATTCTAGACACACACATTACAGTATATCTACCTTTCATCCACTTTAACAGACCATTAAATCTGTTAATTCCAGCTCCGCGTCAAACTTAAAGTCCGCTCGTCGTCTTCACGTCAAATTTGGCTGCTGTGCCTCCAGACTGAAAACATGATTATTATTATCCAGATTCTGGCAACTTTCATAAATAACAGCGGGCTTTGTGTCTTATCCGACAACCACCCGGCCAACTGTCTTTAGATTTGCATCATCTGCAGTGTTGTGTGTACTTCTTTAATCCCGTTACATTCTTGAGATCAGGTGGCTTGTGGAGAACCAATCGAAACATTACGGTAAAAACAAAGAGCTGGACTAAACCAAATTTAAATGAGTAAATCCTGTGGGGAGATATTTTTTATGCAATTTGGAATCACCTCAAAACTTAAGAATTTAACATAATTTGGAAAATATTATTAAGGACATTTTGTGACCTTAAATCCTGAAAATCTAATTTACAAAACTATATTTACACCATTTCTTTTTCTACTTTTTCCTAATGCTTAATATGCCTTCCTTGAAAAAGATCAATCTGGATCATTTTCTCCCCAGAGGTACCACAGTATGTATAATCTACCAAAGACATGCAAGGAAATCCAATCAGCAAATAAGTTCATGTCACGCACCGATCCCACTGCTTCAGTTATGAGTCAAATGATCCAACTTCTGTGGGTTAAATGAGGTGAAAGTTCTCACTTCCTGCAGGGAAATGAAGTGTGAAGGAAGGAGAAAGATATTATGAGCAATACGCAGAAACGTCGCATGAGAAGTGTAAGCTGGTGTAAGTGGAATGGCCTCAACAGGTTGCTGAAATGGCAACATCGCAGAGACCCGCAGGAGGTGAGAGTTAGAATAAAGGCTGCATTCAATCAGCTTCAACTGGAGCCTGTCACACTCAACATGTGCAATGACAGTGTGCTCCTTTCTGTGTTCTCGAGCGCGGCACCTTGTTCCAATAAGGAGGCAGAATCGTGCAGAATGTGAGAAGCACAAAAAGGAGAGAGGAGTTAAGGGATTTCATGACGCAGAAGAGGAAAACTGCTGTGGGAGACACAATAAGCAACTTTATATTATTAATGTAGGGACAGTGCATAAAAAAAAGGACATGATACAGAATGAAATTAGGCAACTTCATTACTAGTTCCATACATCATCTTACAACCAGCAGAGCAAATTATGTCGTATAAAGAGGGAAATAGTCCACACAGGGAGGGAGAGAGGGAGGGAGGGGTTGTGGACAAGTCGAAACTAAAACAGGACTTTAGGCCAAGAGACTGATATTTGTGACCCATGTGAAACTAAAAGTAAATGTTGACATTTTGTCAGGTGGTCGGTCATTGATGATAGTCACATTCTGCTAGTCAGGCTACGCTAGTCATGCTCTGCAAGTCAGGCCATGCTAGTCAGGCCATGCTAGTCACACTATGCTAGGCCTGTTATGCGATTCCTGTTACGCTAACCCTGTTACACTAGTCCTGTTACACTATTCCTGTTACGCTAGTCAGATTCCAATAGTCACGCTACGCTAGTCATGCTAGCAAGTCAGGTCATGCTAGTCAGGCCATGCTAGTCACACTATGCTAGGCCTGTTATGCAAGTCCTGTTACGCTAACCCTGTTACACTAGTCCTGTTACACTATTCCTGTTACGCTAGTCAGATTCCAATAGTCACGCTATGCTAGTCATGCTCGCAAGTCAGGCCATGCTAGTCACGCCATGCAAGTCACACCATGCTAGGCCTGTTATGCTAGTCCTGTTGCGCTAACCATGTTACACTAGTCCTGTTAAGCTATTCCTGTTACTCTAGTCCTGTTACGCTAGTCCTGTTACGCTAGTCACATTCCGATAGTCACGCTATGCTAGTCCTGTTACGCTAGTCCTGCTACCCTAGTCACATTCTGATAGTCACGCTACGCTAGTCCTGTTACGCTAGTCCTGTTACGCTAGTCCTGCTACCCTAGTCACATTCTGATAGTCACGCTATGCTAGTCCTATTACGCTAGTCGCGTTCCGATAGTCACGCTACGCTAGTCCTGTTACGCTAGTCCTGCTACCCTAGTCCTGTTACGCTAGTCCTGCTACCCTAGTCACATTCTGATAGTTACGCTATGCTAGTCACCTTACGATATGAGAGTTGTTAGTCAGTCAATTTAAGGTTAACCGTGCTGATTTGCTAAACCTAACGTTTTTGTTGCCTGAAACTAACTTACTGTGAAGATGGAAGTTTATTTGGAAAAGGCACTATGCACATATATTGGACCGTCATGGTTCAAAGTGATGCTAAAGGGGAATGTCGAGCGTCATAGGTTGTAGCTTTGGAGCTCCGACTAAGCTGCATAATCTGACGCATTGGAGTGAGAATGTATCCTGCCTCTCCTAACGTCTTACTCCTTTTTTCTCCCCCTCGACTCTCTGCCAGTCACTGTTTTGGTACAGCAACTCCAGAACAGTGAGGAGGAAGTGGCCCCTGCGGGCCAGGCTCCTGACAAACCACAACTCTAAACAGGCAGCGCTGTGAAAATATGGCATTCAAACAACACAATGCCAAATCTTTCTGACCACCATACGACATCCAAACAGCTGCAGGCCATGAGAACGTTTAATGGGAGAAAAAACAAAAAACAAAGAGAAAGAAATGGACAGAAAAAAAGGGACAAAATAATAAAAAGAAGTAGCAGGAGGGAGAGTTAGGAATCAAAAACATGCAACGCAGAGCTTCAGTCTGCGTAGAGTTGGAGATTGGCGTGGGCCTTGCTTTTATTAAAAGGGACTGAGAGATGAGAAAGACGTGATGCTAACACGTCAGTCCCATGTGCCTCTGTGGAATCTGAGTTTCCAGCCCCATAAAAGCATATTGAACAGAAGAGTGTGTTGTGAAACAAGAGGCTGCAGGGAAAGATTGAGCTTTGAGTGAAGGATGCTGTAGGATAGGAAGGAAGGAAGTTGGAGAAACTACTGTTGAGTAGAAATTCTGCACAGAGAGCAGTCCAGGTGTAAAGAATTAGAGAAGATGGCACATCAAACGGGGCCGTGCTCGGCCTCTTTCCTGTAGCCCTTGTGGCAGGAAATGCTCTACAGCATCCTGTGAGCTGACCAGGGAGAGAAACTGACAAGTGGGAGCGACGAGGAGACCAAACAAAGTGGGAGGTGAAGAACAGAAGAGGACACATGGAGAAAGTGTTCAGCAACGACATGGGAAGAACAGAGGAAACTCAAGAACAGCACAGGGAAGAAGGGGAAGCCTCTATAACAGGAGCGGAGGGGGAAAGGAGGGATGATGTAGGACACATAAAAACTGGACCACCAGTATGCTTTTATATAGACAGGGGAGTCATACAAAAGAGGCATACAGTTCATAAAGGCCCGTTTGAGTCAGGTGGAGACAAGGATGAATTAATTAAGGGCTGGAAGCTTACTGGAGAGAGTGAACGTTATTTGGAAGGGTTTAATGAGTAGAAAATGCTACATGAGCTGGGTTTTTTTTTTTTACTTTTCAGTTGACCCTGTCTCCCCGTTTTTCGCATCGCATCGAAATTATTGCAATCAGCTCAATATTCAGCCATGACCCTGTGAACATCGTTTAGACAATGCTAAGCTACGATTTCTGTTCTCCAATACAACAAACTCTAACAACAACAGCAACTCTCACTCACATTTCCACCATGTGTGTGTGTGTGTGTGTGTGTGTCTGACATGTCAGGTCGTGATGCATGAGTCTGTGCTGCCTGTCCAACATGTGTCTGTCAGCTGGATCTCTCCCTCAGCCTTCAAAACCAGCCTTCTGCTCCTTCAAAAATAACTCTTATGTGGCTCTAAAATGCTAATAGCATCAGTCCATTACAAGGCAACTTATACTGTGAGGCCTTCAAAAAAAAAAACTCCTTTCAAAGCCCTTCAAATGCCTTTCTCAGTCGTTAGAAGAGGAGATGGAAAAATATCAAGAGGGGGAGAACAATGATGATTTAAACACGGACTCCTCATCATTACTGAGGAATGGAGGCGAAGTTCTGCCAACAGTTGGACATTTCATTTCAGCATAAATATATGGAGCAAAGCATATTTGCTCAAGTTAATCATTTTTGCCCCGGTTACATGTGCTATGAGGAGAGCCGTGCATGCGTGTGATGACAAAGTGACAGGGGTGGGGTGCTGAATGGAGGGCTGTGTGTGTGTGTGTGTGTGTGTGTGTGTGTGTGTGTGTGTGGGGTAAGTTATGGAGAGAAGAAAGGGGACCACCACAGTAGAGTTGTCTACACGGTGGCTTCACATTTCCCTCTGTGGTTCTCTCAAACCTGCAGCAGAAGTAACATGACTGACTGACTGATTGACACACTGTGCACACACACACACACACACACACACACACAGTCAAAACACAATACCTGTGGCTGCTCATTCATAATAACTCCATAGTCTTTTTAAGTGTAATACGCAGGAATTCAGTTAAAAATAGGCATAAATCCTTACAAAATGTGAGCTGGGATCAACCTGGAGCACACTACTCCAACTACATCGACAATTATACTTAGTTATATTCAATCAAAACATACAACAGGTGCACGAATAAGGATTGGCAAGAAGTGACGAACTCAAGAACAAAACATAGAAGAGGATAGTCTGTTTCAAAGTATTGCAATTGTCCATATAAGGATATTTGTGTGTTAAGATGGTGTAAACGTGGCGGAAAACGTATGACTGAAGAGGGACCAAAGTGAACGCGCTTATTACAGTTGATACGCTGCACATTAAAAGAAGCTATTTGATATTGAGCAGGACGGAATAAAGACCAGAAGGAGGAAGACAGTTCTGAGCCCACTTTAGTGCCAGCCTCTGGTTCTTTTAAGTCTGGTCGGGCCTCCTGGGGTTGTAATGTGCCTCTTATTACACAAGCATTAGGCAATTACGCCACCGGTTTCACATTGGCTTCCCAGAGCCACAGAAGAGCTTGTGGCTTCACACATGGACATTTGAAAGCATCTGCACATTCCTTCCTTCTTGAGGTTGACTTTCTTTTTTCTTTTTCCCCTCTTTCGTACTTCTACTCAAGCCTCCGAAAGCGTCTGCTCTGATGTTCTACTGAGTGGCTTACTGATATCTGTCACCTGGCAGGAGACTACTGACCAGGACCTGTTTACAAAGAGCTGTCTATATGCACGGAAACTCAGTAGGATGCTCTTCAAAACAAACTCACAACAGTATCATATTTATAATATGGTATTTCTGTAGCCAGTCAGTGTGGCTACAAAAACTCTCTCCGTCTCAGACCTCGCTGTGCATATAGACACATGGCTCGATTTCAGCTATTTCCCTGTGAAAAGAGAAGTCGACGAAGTGGAGACACACTGACTATCAAAGCGGTATTTCTGAATCCCCCCGGCGGTCCACCTGGCCTCCGCTACTGGAGCGTGACTGGCCAGTCAGAGTGTCCCTGTCAGTACAATGACAGCCTCAAACCAGCCACACAGGATGCCAGAACATCAACATGTCATGATCGGGGGAGAAAAGGAACTAAAACACAATAATGCACAAGGCTGGGGTTTGGCTACACACATGGGTGCTTGCACTAAAACTTATGCACACGCACACACACACACACCAGACTTTGACAGGGTAACACCGGTAGAATGTGTGTATCGCATGCTGCAGTGGAGCGCAGGGCTTCCTAGGTTGGCCATTTGGGTTTATTCTTAGAAGCCTTACATCCTGCTTCAGGATGAACCTTACACACACACACACAGGCACAAGTCAGGCGGTAAACCCCTGGATCAGGCCCTTTTATGAGTGCAGGACGGCTGAGGGGTGATCCCTCTCGCCTCTGTCAGCTTGCATCCCGACCTGACTGACAGCAGTATTCCAAAACACGAGCCCGCTTTCCGGGAAGCTCTGAATCAAGGTCCGTCACCACACACGAAACGCAGGACTCCACTCTGCTTTCAGCGGCAACACACAGACAGATGTCAACGAGGGGGCAAAGGAAGGGCAGTTGTTGGGAATCCATACCGTCGGGTGTTTCAGCTTTGCATTGGACATGTGAAACGGGAAACTGCACCGTGCACACTCTGGGTGAAGGAGGTAACGTGGTCTGCTCGCATGCGAGTACCAGACTTGGGTGTGCCAGAGGAAGGGACAAAACTAGAAGGGATAATCTTCAGACGAGAATCTATTTTTCACCCTGCAGGCGGTGCTAGAGAAGACATAATAATGAATAATTATACATAGGGCCTATACTATTAGGAGGCCGTATCTTACAAATTTAGAAACAATACATTGAAAGGGGTCAACCTTTGAGGAAGATGATTTTGTTCAGGCCAATCTGTCCAGATTTCAACACTTTAACCAGAGGAGGTAATACACAAACAATGCATCCTCTGAGGACTGTGATCATCACCAGCAAATTCCAAGGAAATCTATGACTGATTTTGTATTTTTGTAGGCCAACTCAGACGTTAGCATCGCACAAGTTCCCTTGACAAAAGGCCAATGGGAGTTATCCATTGGAGGTTTGGATTATTCCAGAAGATAAAAAAAGTTTTCTTTCTTTTTGATTTCCGTCTGCTATTTCATCATTCAGCGTTCACTCCTGATTTTATAGGTGTTTATAGTGCTGTGTAGATTTTGAATATTGCCAATATTTCAAACATCGGTCTGCGGTGTCCGTGCCTGTGGTCTACTGCTCGCTATCAGTTGCATGCATTGGAAACTGTTTGGGAAGGCACTCCAAGAGATACTTGGCAGGAGATTGGATAAACCATCTGTCAATCAAACGTTTACGAAATAAAGTCGGGAGAAAAGAGCAAAAAACACATTTTCCATCAAGAAAAGCCTTCATCAAGAAAGTGTCTGCTCTCGTTCCACAAACCTAAGCCGCGGCAGTAGATGAAAGTCATTTTGACAAATGAAGCATGTTTTAATGATTTTTGAAGCGTGAATGCAATCTGCAGTAAAAAAAAAACAATTAGGCTATAAAGGAACTACACCACAGTGGCATGACTTCACGTCACCACGAAACTAAGACAAACTAGAATTTGGCATGATGATGTTTAAAAGTCTCATTTAACCACGCTTATTTTAGACACGTAAAAGCTTCAAAATTCACCAGTGGGGTATTTACTGGCATATTCTAGACCTTATTTCAGGCATCTTCCAAAACAAGGGAATTGGAAGTGCAACAAATGCTGAGTTGCTTCCTGGGTTTGGGACCTGCAGCACTCTATATCTTGTCAAATGTTGGACACATTGGTCATTGGACTGTGACGTTTTGGTGCCAACAGAGAAAAGATCGAGGTATTCTCAATATGACTTGAATTGACCATTATGCGACAGATGTCAGTATACAATTTCAAGGATCTCCAAAAGTTCAGATATTTCAGACCGAACCAAACTGTTGGACCAACGGACTCAAACACGAACCGATCAACAGCCTTCCCAACAGCCGAGAGGGAAAATAAGTTGTGGTTTACTTGTTTGATTCCCCTGTGGTGAGCCCTAATACCCCTTTCTCTCCCTCTTCTCCACTTTCTCCACACATTACATCGGAATCGTATGCATAAAATGGCCATAAAAACGTATAGCAGGGCCCGGGTTGGGGTTCTCTCCCTCCTAATCCCCTTAAACCTCTAACTGCAGGCTGAGGAATACAAGTGTTGTGGTGCAATCTTCTCACAAAGCAGAGGGCCTGAGAATAACATCACAGAGGCCACAGATATTTATGGAATGAACCACAGGCTGTACACAGAAGTCAGCAGACACCACAACACAGCACACAAGACCCTGTATACAGCTCCCTGCTCATATACAGTACAAGACACTGCCGGCTGAGCAGAGAGTGTAGCGCTGCGGTCAAAAGCTCTCTAGTGATGGATAAGTGGAATTAGAGGGACGGAAAGAGAGATGAAAAAGACGCAACATGATATATAGGTAAATAGATACAGCCATAAATCACTGATTTCATTATCCATATGAACTCGACTCGTCGTCTGTCTGAGGGCCTCTAGTCGTACAGAAAGTGGGACGGCTGGTGGTCAGCCTGGACAGCGTGGAGTACACCCTTAAAAAGACAGATAGCCTCATACTGAGTGGTTGACTTGATTGAACACAGCGGTCAGGTACTTTGGTTTGCAGATCAAAGATCAAATCCACTAACATTCATCTGGTTTCCACTGTTCTGCTCTCGTAACACAAGCTCCACAAACCGACTCTCTCTCTCTCTCTCTCTGTTACGGCTGCACAAGTAAATGGCGTTTTCTCCCCTTCCTGGAAATGGGCCTGCATGTCATACGATATGCTCGCTGTATCATCGGGGGAGACGGAGAAGTCTATCCATCACACGGGTTCCCACTGAAAAGAACAACACTTTGTCACAAGACAAAAAGAAAAAAAGGTGAAAGGGGGGAAATACTCCATCTCGAAGCCACAAGCAGGATTCAGTGGCTGAGTCTAAACTTCCTGTTCACATTACGACACGTTGTCCGAGAGCTGTTTCAACATGAGCCCCGTCGAGCCACACACTCCCGGTCTCGTCTGTCGGCTCTGCTCAGGCTATCCTCTCTGATTCCCAACATAAACTCCAGGGTTCACTTTAATAAAAGGGGGCGTATGATTTACCCTGGGCAGCGGCTGTCCCCGTTCTTACAACAATTTGATGTTGCATTAATCCCGAGTGTCAAGGCGATGTGAAATATGCGCTCTGCGTTTACCAGCACCAGGTGTTTCATTTGCCGGACTGACAAAAAACAATGTTTATTCTGGCTGACCCTCCGATTCTTGCTTATTTCATCTTTTTTTTTTGCTCGGCATAAGGGAGGGAGAACTACAGCGGGAGAGCAGAAGAGAGGGTTAAAAGAGAGGGGAGGGAAACAAATGGAGCTAAATAAATGATTTACAGTTCACAAAGAAAGGTCGAGGTCTAATTATCTTAATTGGCTGTCTCGTTCCTCAGACTCGCAGGGCTGAACAGAACACAACAGGGTGAACGGAGGCCTCAGGAGGCCTCACAGCCATTCTTGTTGACAAAGTATTTTGCACTATTAGCCACTTTACCTCTGTTTGACTGCTGGGTGGTTCTGCTAGAAGAGTCTCTGTTGGCTGGCTTAGCTTCAACGCTCATGGCTCAGTGCCATTTCCCCCATTTTATGCCCTAAAAGCATCTAATTACCACCAGCTTACATTACGATAACTGGACGTTTGTAATTAACGCAGTATAACTACACTTTAAGACAATCGTGTAGTACCAGAAAGGGGTTAGTGTAATAACATATATTTAAGTCAACATACTCACATAAAGTGACGGAAAAGATCAAAACAGCTAGTTAGCCAAACAAGCATCAGTGCAATTAAAGAGATTTACTAAGTCGGTTGGGTTTTGCCCAGTTCTGTGTTAATGACATGCTGGCATATTTTCACAAAAAAAAAAAAAAAAAAAAAATAGAATAACAAGAGAGTCAACAAGATGGAAATCTTGTTTTTATTTTTAAAGCCTGAAAATACAGACCAAAATAGATGAAGAGGACTTTGATTCAAGTGCCTCATGTCTGGCTGGGTAATCGCAGACACCACTTTTACTGTTCTAAAAATGCTACTCGGAGTGGCAATGCACTACACCAGCAGGGAGTAATTGAGAAGTTTTACAACATAATTTCTTTCAGCACTGCTATTACAAAACGTCATTTTGGCGCATCAAAAAAACATCGCCGCTCATCATTTAGGCAGGCCTGTGAGGCCCGCACTAAAGCTTTTATTCCGTGGCTACAGATAATACAATCGTTGCCATCATTGCCTCTGGAAGGAGTTTATCATTTAACCTGCTGAGCAGCCAGGGGGAGTTTTTAAAGCAACTCCTAAATCAGTGTATACAAGTGTGGGTCCTGAGTGTCACTGTGTGTGGCCCCGAGCAGCTCCTCTCCTCCGCCGCGGCAGCGAAGCAAAGCCGGCGCACTTTTTGCTGGTGTAAACAAACGGGGAAATGGGGCACTTGGCAGCCGACTAGAGTGAGTGATGAGGCAAGTGTGCACTGAAGCATCTAATGAATCATTTGCTGGGAACTCTGGGTTTTATGAGGAAAAGAAAGATGAGGAGGAAGACAAGAAAGAGGGAGACCAACTGAGAGCGTTAAAAAAAGAGAAAAAAAAGAAAGAATGGCATTTCAAATGAAAAGAAAAGAAAGTGAGAGAGCCGCAGCTGTCATGCAGACGCCTGAGAGGATCATTCAGTGCTCTGCCCCGATGTGAGGACAAGAGATTAGAATGCATAAAAGTCGCAGGGTCTCCTAATCCTATTACAGCAGCAGCAGCAGCAGCAGCCTGTGAACCCCGGTGACCGGCGGTGAATTTACTGAGGTGACTGCTGACGCTGTGACAGGTCTGCACCTTTGAACACTGTCGATGTGCTGTGGGCCTATAAGCTGCTTTATTCCACACCTTGCCTTCACTCCCGCTGGCTCAGACTCATAAAACAGAAATATTACCGTCGCTACTACTGACTGAAAAAAGAAAAAAACCCTCTTGATGATCAGAAGATCTATAAATGTAAAAATACATTATAATAAATCCAGTCCAGCTGAGGGTTCATAGAAGCCCACGTTGTGCTGTTGAATTCTTTCCTTTTATCTAAGAAGTGAATGTAATTAAAGGAACAGTTCACCCCCAAATCAAACATATTTATCCTCATCCTCAGTTCTGGATGAGACATTGCCTTTGAGTCAACTGTTTTAGTTTATTTTGGTGCCCTTTGATCTCCACAAACCTAGCTCCATCTAGCTCAAATATATCGAAAAAATACACATTTTTGTTTTGGGGTGAACTGTTCCTTTAAGTTCTGTGACAAGATATAATTATTGATTATATGTCATGAAAGCTGTTTTTTTTTTTGTATCTGCATCTCTGTGTACAGTGTAATGAGAGCTCCCTAAAATACCATGTTAACTACAGAGTAACAGTTAACCACAATTGCAACTTACAATGTTAACTTCATATTAACTTGTTGGTTTTATAGTTTGGTTTTTAAGAGTACATTCGTTTGCCAAGACAACCGGACAAAGTACCCAAAGTATTGTAACGTAAAACAAAGTTATTAAGTCTCTTTTAAACCCACAATGCAATAGTTAGTGGCAGAACCAGCTTTTAATTCTGTCAATGAAGGAATGCAGAAATAAGACTGCTCTCCAAAAGGATTCTGACAGGTCAACGTACTGTCAGGTATCAGTAAAGAGTCTTTTATCCCTGTTTTATCACACATGCACAGCCATGGCGAGGATGTTACTGAAGGAGAAGGGTGCACATAACAGAGTTTTATTGCTAACAGGCAGGGTCCTGGCTTCAGCGAGATGTGTTTATCTGTGGAAGGGAGATCTCCATCACAACCACTTATTAGGACATATATATGTGGGCTTAACCAAGCAGTCATTCAACAGCAATAAGGGGCTTGCTTACTGACCACAGTGTGCTGGGACTGGGACCAGTCTCACCAACACCAGAGCGAGAGAGCGGAGAGGAAAAAGGGAGACAGGAAGGAAATAACAAACACACATGGAGTCAGAGAGAAGAGAAGACCCAGTAAAAGAGACGCAGGAGGTGAGGAAGAATGGAAAGTAATGGATGGTCATATGAGACATCTACAAATGCTCCAGCCAAAAAGAAGGAGCCTGCAAGGGGAACATGAGGAGGAAATGATGATGTTGGAGAAGGGTTAAAGGAAGCATGGAGGAAATGACAAAAAAGAGAAAGAGACTAGAATGACTGGTTGTAAGCCACCGTAAATCAGTCAGGTTGCAGTTGACATCCATGTCTGCATCACATCATCACTTAAAGCAACATTTAAGAACTTTTCCTCTTCGGTCCCCCTACAGGTTGGAAGGGAATTGTCCATTACTGCCGTGGTTAATAAATAAGCCTACCGCAGCCTACCGTCGCACGCACGTTATTTGTTTGTGTGCAGAACCGGCTCTGGAAACAATGAACGAGTTGAACGATGTCCAGCGACAAGGTAGAGCAGCTAACGCCTTAGCTAAGATTAGCTAAGATTAGCCAATAAAATAATCCACAATGTATTGTACACAGATGCACACTGTTGGGGAAAAAAATGATTACCGGTATTATTAAGTCCAGCAGCAACAAAGCCGAGTCACCATCCGTCTTGCATTCCGTCTGCCATGACGCCAATTTTAAAACTACCTAGCTGCAAGGCATCTTCCACGCACCTGCCGGGTGTTCTCCCACTGTTCTCCACGCAGAGCCTCCACCTACCGGCTTTTGTAACGCTTGCCGTAAAGCAGGTCAAATTTGTAGTCTCAATAGAACTACAAAACCGCTACCCGACGAGGCAAAGTTACATAGTGCGGTTACAGCTGATAGAGGGCTGCAGAACGAATGCTGAAGTGCCGTTCACCCGGTTTTGAGGTGATGAACCACTGAAACTATTTTGGAAACATTATTTTATGGCACTAAATACTCTTTAGTGTTGCTTTAACCTATTTTTGTGTGAAATTAAAAAAAAAAAAAAACGTCCAGGTAGGTTTGTGCCTCAGGCGGTCCACCTTTACAAGAATGGACTAAAGGAGCAGAGATATTACGTTTTTGGCAGACAACTCAAAAACATACTGCCTTTGGCCGTGACTGTGCAGAAGCATAGAAATAAAGCTAAGGAGTGGAAGGCAGGAAATGAAGGTGTGCAGGAGGAATGATGGAGAAAGAGAGAGCAGAAAGGGGGAGTATAAAGAAAAACACTGCTGATAAGAAAGGAAGTGACTATACATCAATCCAATTAGTGCAGAGAAAGTCAAAAGATATACGATGAGGGTATATAACTGCTAAAGAGGCAGAGTGGCTTATGAACTCCAGATAAAATATGGGGCGAGGAAAGAAAGGAGGGAGAAAAAGACGGAATGGACAAAAAATGCAACACTAAAGACGCATTCTGGAAAGTGTATGAGAGAGAGAGACACAGGAGGAGCCCATTGATACAGCCACATCATGTTGACTTGGCTCTGCATCACCACTGACACAGCAGCCGTGTCTGCCGTTACCGTAGAAACGCAGGCATGTGCACTAATCAAAACAAAACAAAAAAAAAACATATTTTGCGGCAGCGGGATGCTCCCCGAGTCTCCCTCTGACAGACCATGAGGTAACCGAGCATGTGATGGAATCTGGAGCTGTGTCATCGAGGTGTGGGGATGTCGGGAAATGTGCAGGGTATTTTAAGACACAAACACACACACACACACACACACAGTGCAGACACATGGATGGACACACACGGAGTGACAAACATATGAGGAAGAAGGTTCATCTTGTATTATTTAAACTTTCCATGGATACAAATAATTGCACTTAATATAACAATTGCATAATTTGACTTTTATGAGGCATTACTCATATTCTTAGTACGTATAAAGTGAGAGTGATCCCCGTCCATCCAAATTCCCACAGAATACTGAGTTGGAAATCAAAGGCAGGGATGGTAATAATATATCATAATATAAAATGATATATGTATATTATAATATATCAATACAGTGTGTTAAAAGACTGCTAAGTCATTGAAGTATTTTCCACTGTCATCAATAAAAGGTCAATATTGGGTTAATCACAAACACGCCACGACATTTGAACATGCGTCTCCGTTCCCTTTAAAAAAAAGGACACTCGATCTCCACATGGTACTTGAAACGAGAGGTCCCCATCCACCCCAGCATACAAGAAGCTTTCAATTAAGTGTTCCATAAGTGAAGAAACTCTCATTGGAAACAAAAAAAGGAGAAAAACAGAGAGAATGAGAGAAAATGGGAGTGGGGAGTAAAAAGATCTGTGAGATTTTTACAGAGGGCCCAAACCACAAGAAAGTCAGGGCTGAATGCATGCTGGACATTCCCCCCGGTCGGCGCTCATGTACTTGGAAAAAGCCCCGTTTTTCAAGTCGGGAAAATGATTTCAGCTGTGTAAATTGACAGCGGCCTTGTAGCTGAAGATGGAGAGGGAGAAAGAGGGGAAGCCTGCAGCTCTGTGTCATAACTCCTGCTTAGCGAAGAAGCCGCCGGGGACCTGCTCCTTCGGCGGAGACGCCGCGTGATCACATGACACGGCGTTAATTGTTACCAAATGAACCTGGTGGTGGGATATCAACTTTAGCTCTACGGCTTTACAGTCAAACCCGTTTATTTTACCTGCTTTGAGGAAATCTATCGGCGCTAAACGATAAATACACACAAAATGTTGAGGCTGAAAGGGGAGCCGGGGCGGCTTTGAAGTGTGTCAGAAACGGTGTTACTTCAACAGCGCGGAGACATGCTCAGTCAGGATGTTTACACACGCTCGCCTTCCCAGCCTTCACTCTCGTCTTCTCTCCCAGGGTGGCATTACAGTAAATCCTGCTTTTAGACGTTTGCGAGGCGATCATTTCATGTACAGCAGACAATAACAGCGTGGCCGCTCGGACCAGTCATTCAATTATGACAACGGATGTAATTAGTGGTGGGCTTTAAACAGAATTGCAGCAAATGGCTACCGGCACTCACAGACATTTTTCTTCCTATAGCCACAGTTGGTTATAGATTGCAAACACACATCGGGGTTTGCATGATTACAGAGCCCGAGCTCGACTTTCCCTCTACGACTTGGGGGTTCACGCAGCGGGGAGTCGGCGCAGATACGGCACATAGCGGCGCTCGCGGACGGTATGTTTGGGTCCCTGATCTCAGGGTTATCAATCATGTGACTCAGAAGTGTGATCATCCCAAATTGGAGGGCAGATGTGAACAGGGAAGGTGGTGAGGATAATGCATGGTTACAAATGGAAGAATGAACGCAGAGGGCGGTTTGACATAATTCCTGGGTTTCGCTGCAGAGAGGGAAGTGGTGGCTCTTGGCTTCTGTGTGTAGAGGTTAAAGGGGTGAGTGGATGTGGGTGTGTTTGTACACATGGCCATGCCTAATGCGAGTGTTTCTGACGGAGTAAGCGTACGCGAAGATTTGTCCGCATAGGTGCAGCGCGTGGTTGCGCTCGTTTGCAGATGTGGTGCGTGAATGCCCGACCGAGTGGAGGGAACTTATCGTGTTCGCAAGTGTCTGTGCTGCGTGAGCATGTGCGTGTGGAGGGCCGCATGGTAGCGTGCATGCTGTTCAGGCCAGGGTGGAGCGGTGTGCGAGGCAATCTGTGTCTGTGAGCAGATGTGGGCACCGCAGCCACAGAGCCACCAGGCCTCTAACTACCACAGGCAGAACATTATTGGCCAATATGGGGTAAAATTACATGGCTGGTCTGACTGGTTTTGGGGCAAAAGTCTGAGAAAAATGTCCAGATTATTTTCCATGCCCACAAGATCATCAGTTATCATCTGACATGATAACAACATGGCCAACGTGTCAACAAAATAAAATCCAGGCGCAGTTGCCATGGAAACAGAGTAGTTACTACCCATTAGCTCGATAAAATACCCCCAAAAGTTCCTGCAGAACAGTAGCTATGGTTACTGATCAATACCATCTTTGCTCCAATACATCACACACGCAAATCAGAGACTGTGACGGAGAAATGTGGACAACGTTGGACAGAGTGTGGTATCCTCTCCATCTTGCCTTGATGGTTCCAGACTGCCAGGCCTCTGCCTCCCTGAAGTCTCCCTACATGTGACACTTCCACCAACTGAAGGCAGTGATGAAGGCTAAAACGGCCTCTCCTCTCCCTCTCTTGTCCACTTTCCCTTTTTTTTCTCTCCCTCCACTTCACGTCTTGTGTCAGCTCACATCTCACTTGCAGCTGCACAAAGCATTTGGCACCACTTTTATCTCCCTCATTACATGTGTTTGCCAGCTCCATATCTGCCCATTCACACAACTGCTCTCACACACACACACACACACACAAGCTGTGGGGCTGCGGTTTTGAGGCAGCTATGACACAATCCAGATTCTTTTAGCTGCCTATAGCAGGGAAATGTGTTTTGCGCGGAGCTATTTCCCTCAGAAGTCCAGATTTTTCCCTGCCTAGTTGCTTTGATCCGCGTGGCACAGGGGGGCTTGTGTCAACAGTCTTGTGTTTCAGCTGGATGGCCCGGCAGACCCCCAAGGTGTCACTCACTGCTCTCTGTCATTGACTGCGTTGGCTTAACCACTATGTGGCGCTGTCACTCGCTTTACCATAAAAACGTCCCATAAGACAGCAAACACACACAGAAGTGACACAAACAACAATTGCCTCACAATAGCTTTGATGGAGTGTGACGTGAGGTGAGTCTTGTGGTGGTCTACCAGCGGTTTGAAAAATGTGTAAAAGATATGATAACAGAAGAGGGGTAAGAGAGGGGGAGGGAAACTAAAAGATCTGGTGATCAATTTTCTAAGTCTGATCTCTCCTGCTTTAAATCGTTAAATCATCTTTGTTCATTATTTTTTCCATCTGTGAAGGTAGTGGAGAAAATAATTGGGCAGGTGATTTGTTTTGTGGTTGTTGTTGTCAGGATGATTTCTCCGTGTGTTACATGATTTTTTTTCATCCTTTTTATAACATGGGGTTGTGGTGCACTTCAGCCTCTTGAGGCCAAAATTAATATTACAACAACAGATGATCCTTACTTTTTTTTCCCCACCTGTGAAAACAGGTGATGTAACTTACAAAATGATCCTAGCAAAGCTTCTGTATAAAGTAGAGAAACATGGATACATGTACAGGATGTGCAAACAGGGAAACTGGTACTATTGTGTGAGGCTGATAATATTAACGTTTTCATTTCATAAATACTTTTTGTATCTACTAAGTTTTAATAATTTAACAATTTTAATATTATTTATTAAATAATATATTAAATGAAAATTTAAAAAATCAAAGCCACACATAGTGGACATTAATATTGATTTTGTATTGAAAATGACCACATAGTGACATAATGTGAATTCAGAGGCTGTATTCAGGAGAGAGCTGGTCTTACTGGTAGATGTCTTTTCGCAGCACCGTGCGAGTCAGGGGGTTGTCAGCCTGCGGGGCCATGCTGAGGGAGCCCAGCTTTAAGACCAGGGTGTCCTCTCTTTTCACCTGGGGATCTGATGAGGGATACACACAATCAAATAACCTTAACACGGAGGGAGGAGACCCACTGGCCTATTTATTAGGTACAACTGCACAACCTAAAGTAATTAAATGCACCATATATCTACCTTGACAGGTTGTGTTGACATTGTTGGAGATGTGTCAAATCAATTCCTGGTGTATTATTCATTTACATACATATATTTTTCAGGTTAGAATATACAGTATTGTTGCTCTGGATTTCCCCCTCCTATTTTGACTATCGAAGAAAAATGCATTAGATTGTACTTCAGAAACTTTCTGCACTTCCAGTTCAATTGTCTGGAAGTCAATGGGTTTTTTTAATGGGGTTTTGTTGGATTCCTGAAATCAGGAATGTGTTTAAACACAAGCTGAAGAGATTTTGACGTGTGTGCTACAAAATATAACATGTCAGTAAATAGCCCTCTTATTCATTTAGAAGGTTTTACGCATCTTCTAGAAGGCGGTTGCTAAAACATGGGTAAATGGGACTAAACCACCTTCACAGCCTGCAGTGTGCACGTACAGACATGTGGCCGTTGTGTACTTATAGCCTAAGTTTAGCATTTTACTTCTGGCAATGCATCCATGCATAAAAACCCAACTCAAACTGGTGTTCATTTGTGAAGATTATCCTGCTGAACAAAACATGTAAGTATCATCCCACTGGCTTTTTTTTTTTTTTTTTTAGAGGAAACCAACGTTCTATTGTCTCTATAATGTGGGATATGAAGACAGCTCTCTCACACACACACACACACACACACACACACACACACACACACACACACACACACACACACACACACACACACACACACACTGCCTTACAGAGCCATACCACTGTTAGTCATTACTACAGCAGACAAAGACTTTATATTCTGAAGGAGTGTATATAACTGTGGTTGGTTCAACTATTTCTCCTAGCAAACGTGTGGCGACTCTGCTATGTCTGGTCGGCCATGACAGGGACTTTCATACAGGCACCACAGACGTGAAGAATGTAAACACAGCCCGTGACATAACACCGTCCCAAACAGTCCTTCTCTAACCTGATGCCGTGTGTGTGTCCTGTGCCCCGGGGCAGAAGATCCTGATGACGCTGGTGTTGATGTACATGAGAGGCAAACATCGAGAGGTCAGGGTGTGGCTTCTCATCGGTTGACCTACTGACTTCCCACGCTCTCTGTAGCGTCTCGGTACTGTAGCCTGACACGAAGAAAACAAACACATCCACAAGATCTGAATCGTGAGTTTTGCCGTTTTAATGGGTGGCCTATCAAGCTGCAAAAAAGAGTTTCAGATAATTACGGTGCAATATATTCATCATTGATTTCGAAAATTTTAAAATAATTTTTATGTTTTATTTACTGAGACTATATGGCTCCTGCATGATGCTAGGTTTACTGCAAAATCAATCGACAATCGCTTTCAATGTCGACATTTATTCACGCACACTTCAAAATGAATATGTATATGTTTTGACATTGAGAAGCCTTGAGACACTCCAGTTATAGGAACTGACAGGTTCTACCTGGAACACCCCCGCGACCGTAGCCAATAAGGGACAGGAGAGCACCACATCAAAGGGCTGGGCCGTCAGCAGGATTTCTCTCAGGTACTGAGGCGAGCCGTCTGCCAGGAGATCCGTGGCAGCGCCGCTGCGTGTCGGCCGCTCCGGGCGGGTGGTGAGTTTGTGACGGACATTTTTGGTGACGGCCTGGGTGTAGGTGATGGACAGGAAGCCGTGCTGCTGGTGAGAGCCCTCCAGGACTTTGGCTGCCGTCTGGCCGGTGGTCAGACAGGACAAATCACACTGATGATGCATGTCATTACACTGAGCAACGGCAGACAAAAACCTGAAATGTTCAGTGTTATTTCGGTCTGATTTCTTGGCTGAGGGTCAGGCCGGACTTGAAATAACACAACTCTTGACTGCTAATGCTTTGAGTCAAAATTCTACTTTTAAATGACATATCAACAAATTGGGCCAGATAGCTTCCGACTTCCACGATGCTTTATTTAAAGAAAAAGACTTAACCTCAGCCAAAAAAACAGCCTTCTCTTTTCCCGTACACAACTCTAAAAAAAAGCCAAGCTGAAGCTTCTAGCTGAAAAGGGGTTCTAGAGCAAATGCATTCATATTCTGTGCAGTCATTTAGAGATCTTTGTGAGATGCACACATTCTTAGAAATCAATGGACTGCAGCTGAATACTAAGGCTGAATTATTTCTGATTCATCAGAAAAAGCTAGATTCCAATCTCATGGGTGATTTATAAAGCAAATACTGGGTGAAAATCACTGAAATACCCATTGAATTAAAAGACAATTACCTCCAACATTTGCATGATTAAAAGAGCCCGATATGTTTAAGACACCGGTGTAAAGTCTGCAGAACCATCCAGTAAAAGTGGACTTGATAGCTGTTTCAGTAAAAAAAATGTGTCAAGAAATATCAAATCTGCAACTTTTGTTGTCGTTCCAAAATTTAAGCAAATACAAACCATTCAGAGTTCAGGTGTGTTATGGTTCTACCCATTGAGGTATTTTCTTTCAAAGCATTGTGTGACTTGATTTTGAGTAATTTGTAATAATTACAAATTACAGTTGCCACTGTTAATGGAGGTGAAGCAGAGTCAACTCAAAAGAAGAAGCGCTGGATTCTTACAGGAGGAAAGAAGCCAGAGAAGTGGCTGAAAGATTCTTGCTTGCTGACGGGTCGAACCAACAAAGTGCGTCTGTTCAGCTTGTCAGTGCAAGAGAGGACCACTCCTCCACAGCTGCCCGCGCTCCGAACACCCTCCTCCGTACTGGAGGTGAGGAGAGGAAAGGAGGAGAGACAGAGGGGGGGAGGGGGGGGACAGAGAGAAGGCAAGAAGTCACAGGGGAGGGGGGAAAAGAGAACGTTGGCAGAAAGATCGGAAAAAAAGACAATCAGGGATGAGAAGACAGAAAAGTATGAAACCTCAGGATCATTTTGGGGAAAATGGACTGATTAAAACCAAAGGCAGTTGCACCTGCTTGAACCAGCTGACGTATCGTGGAATGGTCTTATACGATCCAGTAATAAGAAGTCTGAAGCAAGTGCTTAATTCAAGGATGAGCAGTATTCCCAATGGAAAAGGCTATAATTTAAAGGGGACGCTGAGATAAATACTCATCATTCCATCTATTTACTGCTTAATTCAACTGCCATCCAACCAACTGTTCTCACTCCCAATCCGTCAAACACCACAGCTTAGTCAGTGCCCCTCGCCTTCTGACACAACGCACCGAGTCACCATTTACTGTCTGCATATGACGTACCGAGTAACCGACTCCAATGTCAACACACCCACGTCCTTATTAAACACCCAGTGCAACTGACGTAGTAGGACTGGACAAACAAACACAGGACTTTCATCCAGCAGACAGTTGTTTGTATCCCATGCAAAAACTGAAAGTAAACATTTCGTCATGGGAGTCGTTGACACGTCGGAAACTGACGCCGAGTTTTAAGGAACACTGACCACGCTGCAGCGTTTGACGAGTTGGGGGTGAAAACGTGTTGATCCAACATGTTTTCATGTGTTAGGTACCAGTATAAGACCATCATCAGAATGGAGGCCCATCTCCTAGTCTCCTCCCACACATACACACACACAGAAGAACAGTTTGATTAATTATTTAGCCAATCAGATCCACTGGAGAGACAGGGGAATGTTATTCTCTAAATTGGATTTATTGGTGATATGATTCTGTTTTCAGGGGAAATTTAAGGTGTATCAGATTATTACGTTGTAGCCAAAAAAATCATGATTTTCCTTGATTTTCCTGTCTGTCCAGCATGAGCAGAGATGAGTGACCTTGATTAGGAGCAGCAGAATGGCAGAGGCACAGTATATACAGGCCTACGGGTGGCTCTAAGTCTGGTTTGGGACAGGCAGAAGCCTCACCACAGCTGTCTCCTTGCACTGCAGAATGAGTCCTTCATAGTGGCCAGAGTGCAAGCCCTGGCCTGGCCTGGAGAGACACACAAGGCCGAGCTTATGTTGGGCATCTGGGATTACTCATACTGTTGTGGCAGGCACTGATAATATCCCTTTAATGGCAAAATTGCATTTAGATAGGCAAACCACAGGCAAAATTTATGCACAAACTTTGCAGCAGCGAATGCACACATTGATTCTTCAAGGCATGCACTCAATGTATGAAAAATGACCATTATGTATGTATGAAATTACCATTCCTAGTATAAACAACTGAACTTTATGTGAATATAAAAAAATGTGATGCATCCAATTTCCATTTTTTTGTTGTTGTTGTGGCCATCTGTAAGAAGCAGAAAACAACTGTGAAGCGGACATCAAAGAACTGAACATTTATCACTCTCAACTCTCATAATAAGACCCACACAGACAAATACATGCACCGTTATTAAAGTAACGCGAGGATGCCAAATCATGCACAGCACATGTATGGCAAAATGTTTCACACAATGGAAACGGTTCAACACCATCTGCATCGTATCTTTTACGCCACCCCCCCCCCCCCCCCCCCTCCCTCTTCATTGTTCCCCAGCAGAACACTGGGAGCGGAGAGTCGGCCTACTGGTGGGTGTGTATGTGTGTTTATGCCACTTCTTTTCTGTGAGTGCCTATGTGAATATCTCTTTGTAATCTCCCCCCTCTGCTGTAAGAGTGACTAATACATATGGACCCCCCACAAGCTCCTCATTTCTCCCACCATCCCTCTCTGCTCTCTCTCTCCAGTCCAATCCAGGCATCCTTCGCTCCGAGCCATTTGCGGAACAGCTGGAAGACATCAGCTCCAATCTGCGTGAGCTGCTCCTTGGAGCGAATAAGGGTGAACTGTCACCGGCCATCCTCTCTCGGGGTGGGGGGGGTTAGGCGTTTTTGCGCTTCAGAACAGTTCAAGGAGCACCGTTGCTAATGGAGACCTGGCTAAAATAAGGAGAAGAAGCTTCCTAATTTCTCAAGTTTCTCCAGAATTTCATACCCAATCCCCCTCATTGCCTCCATGTTTCCCTTTAATTCACCTCTCCTCTGTGATTAGTGAGCCCCATACCTACGCCCACCTATTTCCTACTCCTTGGGGACTCCTTTTCTGTCATTTTCCTTCCCTCCTCCGCCCTATTAATGTCCTCCTCCTATTTTGATACAATCAGGGATTCAATTATACATTCACCTCGCATATTTGCCTGCCCTATCTAACTTTCCGTTCATTTTCCAGCGGTGAGATAGCCATGGCCAGATGATACATTTTCTCTGTCAAGCTCGATTTAATCTGACCCACTGCACACAAATAACCTGGGCTGGGTGATGACATACCTAACAATTATCTGCTCAGAATGATTAATATGGACTCCAACCCCAGTGGGCTCTCTTGTATATGTGGATGATACAGATTAGGGTGGGCCAGGAGCCCAGAGGTCCTCCACTGTGTCCTAAACAGCCATGACTATAACCTGGCTTGGATGATGGAGTGCTTCTGGCTGCCAGAACTTTGGTCGGTTAAAAGTGTGTTGAGACCATGTTGTTAAAAGCACATTAAACTGAAATAACCTAGAAATAAGAAAATTGACCCATTATCTACTTAGGAAGGCATAGAGGTCTACTAAAGAGATTAGGGGTTGGCTCCGTCTCAGAAGCAATTGGACACACACCTGTGGAGAAGGCAGCAGTGTGATATAACGACCCACGACACCTTTACGCTCCGAAAGTGTCGAACCACTGACATTGTCCTGGCTTAGATTGATTCTCCATACTGTATGTAACACATGTGGCCTGAACATTAATCAGCCGAGTGCAGCCAAACAGGGAGGTCTGCAAGATGCTTGCCTGTCAGGTTCAAAGGCAAGACATTCCCTCTCTGACCTGCACTCGCATGCCGGCGAGGACGCGGGCGAGGCGAGTTTGAAAATCTGGAAAAATCAGAATCCACATCTATTATCATATTGGCGGCGGGAGCGTTGATTGCTAATGACGGGGTTTGGTACGTACGCACGGCCCAGGAAGGCCCGTCTCCCTTTCACTGCCTGGCTCGATCAGAGGAGCCACTTATAGGAACATGTCTGTTCAGGCACGTAGGCACACAGAAAACACACACAGTATGGTCTGCTGGATGCAGCATGCTGGAGCGTTATACATCGCTGTTTCATTATCTCCTCAGACAGAGACAGAGGGAATTGCCTCCTGCTAAATTGGTCTCTTCCCAACAGAACAAGACCTCAGGCACGTACAGAGAGCACGCTCTGGGCTGCTGGCTCCATCACAGCGGTATGCCATCAAGGTAAGGAAACAGAAATACAGGAAAACATAAGCATCTAGATATTGAAACGACGCCAACCTTTAATTGATTGGAAGAACCTGTGCGGGGGGAAAAATATATAAAAATCCTCGGCTACAGCTTCAATTTCACCATGCTCTGGTATGTACTTTCATAATTTCAGAGCCCAGAGCAAAATGATCCCATTTTGACTGGAACTTGACATGGGGAGAGATTACCATAAGGATGCAGGAACGCTGCCCGGTGGTTTTTCCTCCCCAACAAACGTGTAAATGTTTCTGTGAAGCAATTCAGACACCGCAGGCTCAGAGAAACGAGACCGGCGTGCAGAATGGACTGAACCCTCCCGTGCTCTGTGAGTCAGTATCGGGCCAGCTCACAAGCCTGTTCAACGTGTCCGTCTGGTCCGCCTGCCCACCAGCCTGTTAGTCTGTCTGCAACAGCTGTCTGGAACGCCGATGACGCCGAGGTGATAATCCGAAAGGAATCACCCATGTGAGCAGAAGTGGGAACAGACAGGGAGTGTTAGTGGCATTGGTGGTGAAGTGTGCATGGAGTGGTGTGTTTAGACTCTGGGACTGTGAGAACACAAGTGTGTGGGTGCTGCAGGGCGGCCTAGTGGACAGACAGATCTTGAACTGGAGGGTCCTAGTTGTAGCACCGCCTCCCAGTTTTACCATATCGACTTAGAGTTGGATGCAGTTACGCGTTTGCATGAACGAGGCGTACTCTACCTGCATCTGTGGTGGTCGATGTTGAAGCTGCCAACTTTACATTTGATCTTGGTGTAAACATCCTGGACATCCACGGAGGCACTCAGGTCTTCGAGTTCACTGATGACACAGATCTCTGACAGAAACAAACGGGAAGAGTTTTTACATTTGAAGATCAGGAAGTGAATTACAGTAGAATGACATTCACGAGGCAACTCCATTTTTTAAAATTTCTCCCTACAGTGTTTGTTTAAAGGGACAGTTCGCCCTAAAATCCGAAATCCATATCCTCCCTCTTAGCTATTGTGTTATTTCTCTATCCAGATTGCTTTGCTGTGTGTTGCCTAGTTTTAGAGGAATCAACCATAGAGATGTCTACCTTCTCTCCAGCTTAATGGAACTAAATGGCACTCAAAGCTCTGAAAATATACAGTTGTAAAACCCAACAGCAATGTCCTTTCCAGAAATTATCACTATGGCTGAAAGAAGATAGTTCCGACATGAAACTGCTCACAATAAGGTCTGTGGACTATCTTGAGCAAACAGGTCACGATTTCTGGAAAGAGACATTGATGTTGAGTTTTTTAAATTATATGAGAGAGATGGCAGACATCAATATGACCGATATCTCCAAAATTAGGCAATTTAAATAAAAAAATCTCGTTAAAAGCACTAAGCGTAAGAGGAAAAATATGTCTTTTTTATTTGGGTTGAACTGTCCCTTTAAGCATACTATATGGCCATCATTGTACTTGGCAAATACAGCTGAAGTCTTGAGTAGAGGAAGTTTCATCTGTGTGTGTGAATTTCATTTCTGCGGGTAAAGACCTGCACTGCCGCTAACCCTGCCAAGGTCTTGCCTTTGGTCCTGATCCAGCTGCTGTGGTAAGTTCCTGCACAGTGGACACACAGTGCGTTTGAGAAACTGGACCAATGTTTGGCTGATTAAGGCGAGAGCCAACGTACACACACACACACACACACACACACACATATGCAAATGCATACACATGCGTAGGGGAAGTCATACTGACAAACGCCGGTACGCCGGTAAACCTGAGATATCCCATAATGAGGAGTTTGTGTGCGTTTACACTCTCCAGTGTGTGTATTCATCAAAATGTACGTGCGTGCCTCAAACGAACCCGCCCACTCCCAGCAAAGTGAGTACGCTTCATAGACGGACTGATTAACTTTTGTATTGAACCGAGCCTGTGAGCTTAACTGTTGCTTCTCTCTCATTGTTTCCACGAAGAAAAAGTCCCACAATCACAGGCTGGCTTGGGGAAAAAAACGGACTTCATGCATGTCAAACTATGGTTGCCGTTGTTGTACCGTTGCCTTGTGGCCATTCAGAGAAACGCGGGCGTTCCTAAGGGCGTATTAAAGTGGGAACACAAGGCATGTCCGCTTTATTGTGGATAACTGTGTGGAAAGAACTCCCCCTAAGTTGTGAGCTGACACTCATAGTCTCCGAACATGGTGTTGATATTGATGTATGACTTTTGCAAACCCAGCTTGTAAGAGCACTGGAAACCCTTAGTCTTAAATGCAGTAGTGCACCACTGATTTGTGCCTTTAGCGGAGCCTCCAAGACCCATGCTTGAATTTCTACCTCTAATCTCCCAACACGTAATAGTACAACATTAAACCCGAGAACTGATACAACTTTTTTTTATCAATTTCTCTGGAGGAACAAGAATCCTATTTCCTTTACAGTTGGAAAACATCTTACATCACAGCCGATTGTCTGCAGTCATATCTGTGGCTTACTGATCTCCCCAAGAATGTCCATGTGATATTAGGCATCTAATATATCGCATGCACGCGGCTCTTGTTTTCAATAACACGCTTAATGTGTTGCGCAGAGAAAATCCAGTGGTAAGTTCATCTCGCAACTCAGATGGCACACATTAAACCCAAATCCAAAGCAATGCGTATTTAGGATGTCTCTAAGTCAAACCATCTCTGTGAGGTCCCCCCCCCCCTCCCCGACACATTCCGTTTCCACTATGTAAAGTCCTTAAGCTGGGCGATCTGCTTGGCAGATGCTAAATATTACAGCCACCAATTAAAGGTAAATCTAGCCTTTCATCACCCCACTAAATCTAAAGGGGACACGAGGCGGTTCGCTTGGAATTCATCATCCATTTATTTATTTGTCTTTTCCCTCCGTTCCTCCAGCTGCATTTCCCCCCTCCGAGTGCGTTTGAATGTGAAGAGAGGTGTGGGTGGATCACTTAACAGCACACTTTGGGCTCTAAATAGCTTCCTGCGCTCTTTTATGCTGCACACCGACACATTTGCAGCTAAAACGAATCCTGCTTTACAGATGAGTTTTCTCTAATGTCTCACAATGTAAGACTACTGAGCAATATAGTGGAAAATGCATTAAAATCCATTGTATTTGGGGGGAAAAAAGCATGTTGATGTTAGGTAGAGTACCTGTCTTTTTGGCAGATGGGTCAGGAGCAAACAGTTTAACTGTGACCTTGGGTAACATCCACTGCATCCAAAGGCTGACCTTCCCACTGGTGCCACCGATGGTACTCGTTTTCTGCTCCAGAGTCACTGTGTCGGCGAACGGTCCATCGTCCCCGGCAGGCACCGAGTCACCCTAGGGAGTCAAAACAGGATCCGTTCATTCAGGGCTGGGAGGAATGGAACTAGCCTGGATTTAAGGGGAAACTTACTAGAGCTTAGAGATGGAATTCACACATTTCTGTTCAAACAAATCAACGGCAGACAAATGTCACTTTCTCATTGATGTCAAAGCCATTAAATACTCATATTTTAGTCAGTCGTATTGAAGAGAACAGTCAAACAGACCAAGAAATGACATTCTATGAAAGGAACATGTGCACGAATTGACCTTAAAATTCTGATGTTTGTGTTGCGCCTGTCAGCTCGTGTGCTATCTGCTTGTGTGCGTGGCCAACCATGTGTTTTTAGCGTGAGCGTGCACGTGTGTTTGAAAGTGTCTTCGCTGCGCAAGTAGCCATAACAAAGCGACCGCCAGCTTTTTTTCGGGGCCTTTTGGCGTGGAGATGACATCAGTGTCTGGTGAGCAGAGCTCCGCTCAGAGCTGAGCGACGTGGGGGGACGAGGACCATTGTGTGGAGCTGTCACTGGTGTTAACCCCGAACTAAGCCACCAGCACCCATGTGGCCTGCTTTCACTCAAGGAGGCCAGGACACACACACACACACACACACACACGTTTCGCAGCCCGGGAGAGACCGGAGGTGGTGTGGGGTGAGGTGGAGAGGCGAGCAGGATGCGGCGGAGGCGGCTGCCTTCTGTGAGCTCTCATCTCATTACTGGGGGTTTGGCAAGGCACTGAGGATGACAGCACTGGGGACATTTTTTTTTTCATTTATTTCATGTGCTCACTGGTATATCTGTTTTCCAAACATGTATCTGCGTGGCTGACTCGGAAAGTGAAAAGCCTGCAAACAAACAATATGGCAATTTGCAGCTTAGGCATGGGGGGGTTCACTTTTTCCAACAACTTTTCCCATCGCAGCGTGGTAATGACAGATTGTGTCATGGTTATCGAGGCTGGCTGCGGTTGGTGAGGAGATTATCAACCATCTCAATTAGAAACCCCACAGCTGCTGGCTGATTACAGTGTCTCAAAGAGGGTCCAGATGAGGAAACTATGTCCCTGGTGAACATCTGGGGGGGGGGGAGAAGGACGAGGGCCCCATGCTAAATTGCAAATTTAATTTAATTGCGCAGTTGAGGGGTGGCTGACAGCGCAGCTCAATAACAACGGATGACAATAATATAAATACATTAAGGATTATACGTATTCAGAAATAGATTCAAGGTTACAGGGAGACCGCTAGAAACAGATGACAAGCATGTGCTCCATGAGAAGCATTAGCTCTCAAGACGTGAGAGAAGTGAAAAATCTCTATTTGGAGACAGAAACAGAATATGTGCGCATGGAAATAAGCAGTTATACTGTAAACACAGGGCTGGGCATTGCTTATATGAAATACCTACAGGTTTTTCTGCATTAGTAATGTTTTTAAAATATGGTCTGAAGCCAGATTATATGGTCTACATGAGAGCTGAAGCACAGAGCAGAGGTTGAACAGACGTGGCCTGAATCGCTTAATTCCTCTGGAAGTAGCATTCAGTGCAATCAAGTGTCTTACATTAGGAGTTTCCATGGCAGCAAGCAGTCAAGGTGTGTCTGTGTGTGTGTGTGTGTGTGTGTGTGTGTAATGACAGTGACTGGCAGCGAGTAACATGAGCCCGCTAGTAATGGAGTTCAGTCAGTCTCAATGAGAGATATTCATGTGTCGACTGCCATTTGGGGACTAATCATCGTTGAACTGGAGTCAAAACATGGGACCGTGTGTGTGTGTGTGTGTGTGTGTGGAGTTAGGACTGTTTAGTTTACAGTTCTGGCCAGTCGGCAGGATTAGACTCTGTAATGTCATGTGTGGAAACAGGAGCCAACCGCTGGCGCTGTGGGAAGCTCAGACCACTGTGTACTGTAGCGTGGTTACACTGGAGCATCGGACACCCGGCTGCTCCTGCTTCCCAGCCAGAACTGCTGCTGTCGTTTAAAAACTCTCAGCCTCGCTTACAATCCGATTTTACCACAGCCAGTTAGAAAGAAGAATTATTTTTATTAAAAACAAACACTTTTAAACAGTGTCTTTCAATGGATGAATAGTGCTAATTTGGAAAAGCTTAAAATGAGAGACTACAAATAAACCCCTAATTCGTTTAGTTGTCAATAATCCACCCACGATGGTAGAAAAAACCCTGAAAAACTCAAACTGAGAAATAAAGCTGCTTGAACATCTCAAAAACATCCCAAAACTGCATATTAAACGTACATTTAAAAAAAAAAGATCAACAATAATTTCCAAAAAAGCCAAAGGACATTTTAAAAATCCCTCCCCTGTTGTTTTCAAGGTGAGACCTTGAAGACGTTGTGATGTGGCGTTGGTAAAGGTGGGCCCTGCCACGTTCATGAACTTTCAGATTGGGCCCCCAAACACACACACACTGACCCAAACACACACACACACACACATTCTAAGAGGGAGCTATTTTCCCACACCTCCACAAGCCAAGTTGTAAAGTATACAGTTTAATTCCTGGGCCTCTGTGCCATAAACGGGCTGAGGATCCGGGTTTATTTTCTTTGCAGAGTTTGTCTTTGCTCATCAGAGAGACCCAAACATTGTTAGACAACAGCAGGCTGGGAAGTGTCTTGGAAAGATGGAGGGAAAGGCAGATTCTGAAAGAAGTTAAAAAAATGTAGGGACAGGTGGAGGGATGGAGGGTAAAAGGATGGGTTTTTTGCGATAGCAAGACAGATTAAAAAAAAAGATTGAGTGAGTGAGGCTGGATGAAAGGATGAAGGGGGAGAGATGGAAGAAAGCATGGATCATGGACTATGGTGTATCAATTCATACATACCCATATTTGAATATGTCACAGAAATATTGTGTCAACTGAACGGCTGAGGGCAGAGGAAGGGTTGGGCTCTAGGGCAGAGGTTTCTGGACGTAGCTGGAGGACTGAGCAGGGGGGGGGGGGGGGGGCTGCTGCCACTACTGCTGAGACTTATCAAAACAGCTCCTACATTCTTGCTCAATCACCCAGCCTCCCCGAGGACTAAACACTTCTACCAGTGTTTGTACTTAGGTAAACAGTGACAAGTGGGCTGTCAGGGGGCCTCTGTGGCCTTGTTATTGACGCACTATACCGTCGGGCCTCCGCCGCCACACTGAACCGCCGCTCCATAAATGACGCACACATGTTGATCGCTATACCATCGGAAACAAACGCGGACCCCGATGCACGTCGACACATGAAACACTTCACCCCCACCCCCACCCTGTGAGTGTGTTGTCAAACAGACACCCTTTATTGGCTCTCAGGGGCGGTATGATGGCTGTGCTCTGACCCCCCAGGGGCCTCACATTGCTGACAGCGCCCTGGTGGTCAAATAGCATTAAATCCTGGGCTAGTTGCCAGTGCTTAACAACACAAACAGTCATCAACACCATCATTTTTATGCACCCGTGTTACCACTACACGGATACACACAGTCATATTGCACAAGGCCCTGGTGGCTAAGGCCCTAAGGCCAGGGACCCCCAGCTAGTCACTGTTGCTGCTACTGCAGGAGAAGAAAAAAAAATCCCCTGCCACAAAAGCAAGAATAAGCATCATCTAGGGACAAAAAAGTAAAATATGCCCCTTAAAAACTCCGACTGTAAGTTTTCCATCAGCTTTGCACATGCTTGCACGCACTGCTACACTTCATGCTTCATTCTCTGGGTTTGATATTTTATCTGAGCGAAAAATGTAAATACAGGTTATTGTTTTCCCTAAATTAAGAGAGAGGTTTATACTCAATCAAGGCCCAGCTTACATGAATCAAACAGAGCTATCTGGAGTATCTGCTCTGGGTAAGACAAAAAAATCATGCAAGAAACACAAGAACTGATGAGATTTTTCCAGCTTTGAAAAATCCTTCCCAAACAAAACAGATTTCTTAACAGACACATTGCATGTGTTAGCACTGACTCAACTGCTCATAACAATAACTGGAATTACCGCCTCATGGTTGAATGCCCCTGCCAAGCAGTCACAGTGCGGTTTACATCCCTCTCCGTATCTTCATCATTAGATCCTTTAAGACATTTGTGTTAAAGCGTCATAATTAACAAAGGAATTCTTGAGTTATTATGGCCAGAGGAGTGTTTTGTGAGGTGAAAGTGACCTTTGACCACAAATTCGAATCCAAGTGGACGTCTGTGCCCTAATTTGATTGATTCCAAGGAGCCAAATGTGAAGTTCCTGAGATATCACAATCACAAGAATGAACCGGACAGATTGAAGAACAACCTGAAAACATCCTGCCTCTGGACCCGGATGTCACCAGTGAAGAGGCATACAATTACATACACAACAAAGGCTCGACTAGCATGTAATTATTGCGTGACTCACGTGCAAATTCAGGAATTCCTCAACAACAAAAAAGAAAACACAACAACACAACTAACACAATTAAAAGTGTAGCTGGGTGAGAATAACAAACCTCAGTGGGGGAGCCAAAATCTGCAGATGGGCTGCAGGTGCTGGTGTCGGGAAGGGCGGTGCCGGCGCTGCTGCGTACTGGGGATGACGGAGCGGCACCAGCAGGGGGTTCTGGGATGTTGGAGGTCTGACGCAGGATGCCGTGCCTCTGGAGACGAGCCCATGTCGAGCTCCAGCTGAGGAGGAGCTCGTACAACAACTGGACCTGGAGAGTGACAGAGGCGGAGAACGTGAGGAGAACACTCGTCGGTATGAAACGTCATCTTAAGTCAGGACTACAATGCAGGATCATGTTCTGTTGTTATCCGAGAGCCCATTCATAGACACTACACTGTACATATCCACTGCCTTAGACCAACAGCTGAATACACTTTCAATACATGGAGTCTCATGTGCCAATTGAGTGCTTTAGAAGATAGACCTAACACACCACAAGCAATATTTGAAACCAGATTCAAACGTGTGTTTGCCAAGGTCTGACTCAAACAGCTGCACTGGGGAGTTCTCGTGTAGTTCTTACTTCTGAGGCCATTACCGTGATTTGGCATGGCAGCTTTGTAGTTATATGACACTAAACCTAGTTAAAGTCGAGAGAGAAGGAGGAAATATTAGCCAGAAATGCACCGCCATTCCCATTTTCTTTCACTCTCCCGACTCAACGCTGCTTTTGACTCGTCATCCGGAGAGGCCTCATTTCACAGAGGTGATGTCAAGCCCACGTGGGCATGTTTCTAATCGATGGGTGATTATTCGCGAGGCACGGCATGCTCGTACAGCGCGCTCGGCAGTGCAAAATTTTGTTATCCATAACAACAACACTCCCAAACGAAACACCCACAGAGGAAAGTTGAGTTGTGTCATCAATTTCCCCTGAAAAACTCACCGCGGCTAGGAAAAACTGAAGGCTCGGCATCAAGTGTTCTCGACTATTTCTCATGTGTTCACATGAACGGAGGCCCTCCGCTTTAAACAACAACAAAGCCAAAAACAAGAGTGGAAAACATGAGGGGAAGGCAGGGGAATGTGATGCGATGCTTTCAGCTATTCATGCGTTCACTCAGTGAGAGAAAGGGAGAAAACTCTTTCACAGTGAGCTGACTTCTGGATTTCAAATGCTCCTGCAGCCAACTAACTAACTAACCCCCCCACTCCGACCACTGAGGGTCCCTCAAATGTAAAGGTGCAAAGACACATGATCGCACACGCGAAAATGGCTTTCTCTACTCCAAACACATTCTCACTGGCTTTTGCTCGGCACACACGCCTGTTTTACAGGGAGGCCTTCCATAAATAAGCATGAATCAAACGAGAAGCAGCACAATACATTGCAGCTGGGCCATTTCAAACATGTCCAGGAAGAGCTGCTAACGCCGATCCAGCAGCCGTCCAGGGACAGGGCCAACAGCTGTCTGCCATACCCGACCGGAGTGCAACCGCCGTCAGGAGAGGTACGGCTCCGTGCTCTCGTCTCTGGGAGTCTGGGGGCCTGGAAGTCCAACCAAGCACAACAAGGCCTACTGCACTCAGCAGCAGATGTGGAGGAAGCAAACAGGGGAGAGAAGGGAAGGGGCCAGCTCGCTGAGGCTGACATGAAGGGTCATTACACCACCTCTGTTTGAGCAGATTTTCATCTTCATAATGTCCTTCTTACAACATCATATCTTACCTCCATCCTATCTCTCCCATCTACTTCCGGCTCATGATATCCCTGATTAGAGAGCGGTGGGGGTCGGTGGGTTCACCACAGCTACTGCTGTCAGGCTCGGCCACACACACACACACACGCTCACAGGTTTACATGAGCTCACACCACATATGCCACATTTCACTTGTTGGGGAAGTATTTTGGAGGGCCGGGTTCTCCAAAGACCTGTCATCTGTAGAACAGGACGTCTGCTGGGCTGCAGTAGTACAAACTGGAGACTGAACAGGAGGCTGTTACAGTCATTCATAAAAACACGGATGAAAGAGGGGAGAGCGTGCAGATGGTGAGTGATCTGCGCTCCTTTACCTAAGCACAGCTTGCATAGAAACAGGTGATATTGTTGTGGATGCGTGGTAGCTGAGAGTGAACACGTGTAGAGATATAGGAGTGGTTCTCTGAAATGCTGTAGGGCTTTGTGTCAAAGGTCAAAGCAAATGGCGGTGGCGTGTGTGTGTGCAAGAGATTTCAAGGTGGTCCTGATAAGGTAAGGCCACAGCTATTAACCCCATTCTGCTGACACCCACACGAATCATTCACAGCGATGCACATAATCGGATGGGAGGCGACGCGCGACGCACAGGGAGCACTGCTCTACAAACACAGTGTTGTGAAGGGGAGACACCCAGGTCAATGCGGTACAAGCTCCATCGATTTTTGGCCAGGTTTTTAGGACTAAAATGTTGTATAAATGGGGTTAGTAGTCTGTTAAACTAATCAGATTAAAGAAGGAATGAAACTGGATTGTTGTATGTAAGCGCTACTGAAGTGGAGATTTCTGGCTCAGAGGAAGCGGAAACAAGCTTTAAAGATATGTTTTGTTACATTTACATACATTTTGATGAGTCACCATGAAACGCCCCCCAGGTGATTACTTCTATTTAGACAATTTTGTATCACAGGTTTTCTTAAATTGTATGTTTCAATATGCAATATAGTAATTAAAAATACAAATGTGTTGAATTTGGGAGAATTCTACAGAAGCAAACAAAGTGGTAAAATAAACACCTAAATGTGTATTTTGAATAGTTTCTTTCCACTGGTCTGAAGACATGAAGACATCTCTGAAGCAAAATAAACCAAAAACTCTAAATTGACCAGTGAATGAAAAAAAGTTGCTTTCTCCATAAAAAGAGAAGAATTTTTGCCGGAAAGCTGCATGAAAGCTGATTTTCCTGTGATTGTGCCTTCATTTTTATATATTATGTGTGTGTGTGTGTGTGTGTGTGTGTGTGACTGTGTCTTTGTCTGGCCGGGTCCCTTTCCCTCTCACTTTATTTTACTACTGCTTATCCATTTTACTCAGAATGTTTCTCTCACCCTCACACTTACCTCACTTCCTACTATATCTTAGCAGCTTTTGCAGCTCGAACATTTTCTGAGAAATCCATTCAGAAACGTGCCTATTGGAGTGTGCAGTCACTTCCGTCGGCACACAGATGACGAAGCTCTTCATGATCTTACATTTCAAAACCACGATTACTGTGTCTACCTTTACTGAATGTAAAAATAAAGTATTTTAAGAAAGATTTAGAAAAAAAACCCTAAAAAGCTCGACTGTTTCACCCCAGTTTCTAAAAATACCTGCGTTTGTGCCATGAAGTAATGCACTGCGTATTATGGAAAATCTGATTTAATGTCACAAAAATGTCGTATGGACGCCAGCGACAGTTAAGAGGCAAAAACGTTCTGGTTTTATGTGTTGACTTTACATGTGTTAATGTTTCAAAATGAGTGTGATAGTTATTGATTGATTTCCAAACGCTAGCTGTGACTCTACCACCCACAGCACACCCATCAGTGTTCTCATCCCACCGTCGTGGTGATACCGAGTGTGCAGCGCTCTGACAACCGTATACATTCCCACAAATGGAAACGCTAATTAGAAAGAGGAGTGAGAAGTGTGAGGTCTCTTTTGTTGTGAAGAGGGCGGGGTCGCCCTGGCAGTAGTTCTTAAAGAGCCGCCGCATGACTCGAAATGGTACAGTATGAGCTTATAACCCCCCCTCGAGTCAATCATTTACACAGAGGAGTGGAAGAAAGAGCGAGAGGAGGCGAGCAGATGGGAAGAGAGCGCGGAGAAATTGCGATGAAAGAATGAAGAGAAGTTTTCATTGGACCCAAAAACTAATAATGACTCATCATATAATCGCAATAAGCCTTTCCAGCTTTGCCAGACACAGGCACTCCGTTTGAGAGGGAGAAAGAAGAAAGAAACTTTCCCTTAATAACCCACCAGCTTTCCTCATCTCTGGGAAAGTTTTCACCACTACCAGATTAAGGCCTTTCATTTGTTTCTGGTACCAATTCCCCTCAATATCACCATGGCTCATCACTGTGGTCAGAGACGTTTAACAGTGTGACCACTCGAAAGGTCGCCCCAATTAAGTGTTTACAGAGGAAACCTAACTCAATACAGCTAATTCAATTGTGGAAAAAAACAAAACATGTGTAATGGCACATGTAGATGTGATTATAGTGCAGTGAAAAACAACCTAACTGGGAGACAAAGCCTTTCCAATCCGTCCATATTCATAACATAATCATACGCTGTAAAACATCGATGACGACGCGTGCGATCCCCCTGCTCTCCTTCACTCAGACCTCAAAACTTCTGACCAAAGCAAACAAGGCAACACTCTCTTGTTTACGCTCCTCGTGGAAATCATAGTATGTAAGAAGATGAGGCAGTTTGTTTATTGGAGTCAATCTTTACGAGGGTGTCATGCCGAGGCAGCAGCGTCCTGCCAGGGCTCTTGTGTTCACATTTCAGGGAAGTTTACAACGAGGATGATTTGTGTAAATATACACGTTAAGTCTCAGGACTACAACGTGAGACTCAGCGCTGTCCTGACTGACCTGAGGGTTGGAGCACTTGACGTGGACGGGCTGCAGATCGACATGGAGGCAGACTACGAAGGAGTGCCCCCCTTCGGAGCAGCTCTGCAGCTTATGGGAGGTGACGGCCAGGGTGGAGGTACAGCCCATAGGCTCCAGCAGGCTGAGGCTTCGCTGCTGTCCCAGCAACGTGTACACGCTGAACTGACTCAGGCTTACCGTCCAGGGGAAGGCATCACCTGGTGGGAGACATGAGGAGGGGAAGGGGATGAAAAATGAAACACAGAGACACTGGGGAGATTTAGAGGAGCAGGAAGATGAGAGAGAGGAATCTCTCATTGTGAGATTGAGTCGACTCGTCTTTCCAATGCAAATTTTGTGATCCTGGGGCTGGATGGGAACTCGGCTGCGTCCGCAGATGTGTGTCCACACGTCAATGCGACTTGCAGATCAGATAATGATTGGATATATTTCATTCATTTATATTTATAAGGAGCAGCTGAAAAAAAGCTGGATAAACACACTTCCTTTCCGATAAATCCTTCACAATACTATTTCTTATTTTGGCTGCGTACTCTCCTCCCTGCAGTATTAGTGGACCTCTCTGCTCATCTACTGATAAACACATTTTCCGACAGATTCTTTACAAAAAAAGTCCCCTGTTATCAAATAATTGAAAAGCTTTTATTTTGAAGCAGTAATATTTGCTCCATCGTGGCATCCCAGATCAAGAACTGCAGGGTTAGGGCAGATGGCTCCGGTGGGACGAGAGGAAGTGTTTACATCACTGATGCTTGGTGGTCAAACACATTTAAAGTCGACGGACAACGTGGCCCTTTTTTAATGTTAACATCCCGGCCCCGTTATCTGCCCAGATGGTGCCGTTTAGATTCCTCCTGATGCAAAATTCACAAATGCACTATGGGAACGCACTACTGTTTGATTAGGTGTCCAGATTGTGCCCACATGCTGTCCAAACCTCAGTGAGATCAGAACCCCATGCCAGCCGGGGCCACCTCAGCATGTGGTCTCCAAGCAAGATCCTATCTCGGAGCCTGCAGACTTAACAATTAAAGCGCCCTGGCATGATCGGATGACAAAGACGAGCGCGACCACGGCCCGAAGACAGATTTGGAAAGAGAGAAGTGCAACTGATTAAAATAGCAAAGGGATAACAGGCCATGCTCATTATCAAAAAACACCATGACAGCTAGATTATCCCTTTCACTTACCATTAACATCAAAGCCAATTACTGTACACGGGATGAGAAAAGTGCATGGAAAGCATTAAAGATGCACTAAGGAGTATTATGGAAGAGGATCCCATGAAAACACACTGTAAAACGAGTGTCTATTTGAAATCTGTGGATCTGAGACAGGATGCCACACTGGGAAAGCTTGAGTTTGTTAACGTGCCAACCCTGGTAGAGCAATCATCCAGGGGAGGGGGGGATGTGTTCACGAGCACGGGGCCATGAAGAGCACATTTCCCGTGCGCCGCAGGCACGGCGCTTTGAAACTGTGAGATGAAGAGCTTTTTCAAAGGGTAGGAATGAATTACTAAAAGCAAAGGGTTGTGTTTTTTTTTTTTTTTTTTACGGCAACACTGACAAGGCTGCTGATGTCACTGTTTTTGCTGTCATATTTTCTTTCTCCTCCGTTTTGAAATCCGTATGCCCAATGCTGATGTCATTGAAGAGTTGAGAGAGAAAAAAAAAGAGGAGGGTGCCCCCCCCCTTCCCCTTTTTTTTTCTGCCAAAGAGAAAACACTGCTCACCCGTCTGAGTGTTGCTTATGTCAACTCTACCCAGGTGTGCACACCACATGTGCGAGATCTATCTCTCAAAGTCGCTCTACTTAAGTTTGTTTGTCTTTTGTCATGGTAAATGAGTAGTTGTGGGTCAAAGGTTTGCTCGGTGTTGAAAAGGCCGTAATGATGATGAATTCACATTATGTAGCCCATAACTATTATGAAAGCGTTTATTTCAATTATTAATAAAAGCATGTGTAAAAAAAAAAAAGTCGATTTTTCCCACCCATAGCAATTTATTTTCCTGGACTCCCACTTTTAACCCATGAACCTATCCCCATCATTGTTTCTCAGAGGTGTAACATTAAAATCAATCACCAGGTCATTTGGTGATCTTCTCCCAGGATTTGAATCATTCAAATTCCCGGTGTGTCATTAGATAACCTACCTTCCTCTAGGATGGGCTTGGACACTGCAAAGGGGAGCTCCTGCAGTGGCTCCATGTACCTGTGCCCAGCGCTGAGGACACTGATCTGTGGCAGGCAGACCACCAGAGTCCCGGGCATGGAGGCCTGGTTGTGGTACCAGCTGCGGACGGTGCCGGGTATGTCGCCGCAGATGATGGTGCTCGGGGAGGGGAGGCTGTCATTGGGCAGGAACACACAGCACGACTGCAGCTCCAGCTGGAGAGAGAGAGAAAAAAAAGAGGCAAAGAACACATGAAGTCATCTTAATCAATCCAGTCAGGTCACATGACTATTGACCACCCACCTGCCTCAGCCTCCGTGTATCGTTTTCAGTGAGCAAAGTGCTCATGAGCAAAGTGCTCATAGGGCGGTTTGTGCCAAAGTTAGAGGATCTGGGTTGCAGTGGAAAGAACCGAAGAGAGAGAGTGTGCACGATGCTGGGTGTTGCTGGAAAACACTGAACACGCTTAATAAACCTTTCCTTGATTTGAAAAATGGAAACAGTCGATCCCACGTTTAGTCACGCATGCTGTTCTGCTTCATGGCTACTGTATGATAAACCAAACTTTGCTATATATTATAATATTTTAAGACCACTGCTGTATTACTATACGACTCTCCCACTTTAGAATGGAGGATTTGCCTTGAAAACACCTTTTAAAAGTGAGACTTTGAATGCCCATTTAAAACCCGATGTGAAATTCCATATTTAGGAAACAGAACACCTTTTACAACTCCAGGGACTTTTTACAGTCAAATCTCAAACTAAAATCATATTTGAAGCATTTTTTTTAAAAGGGTTTGAGCATTCCAGCTGCATTGTGTCACACATATCTCTCTGTACACCCAAAAAAGGGCGAAATTTACAAGCCATTAGGTCAGCAACCAGTAGCATGTAGCCAGTAGTCGTAGGAGCAGTCTTTTTCCATTATATCGGGGCTGCAGCGATTTAAAAGACCCGTTAACAGAAGAGAGAGGAGTCCAGGGGTCAGGGGTCAGTCGGCAGGGTGGGTGTCAGTCAGAGCGGCTCGGTTTAATGACTGGCCGTTACACTGCAATATGCACACTAATGCACGGACACACATCCATCCTCCACTGATATTAGCATCCATAAATATGCAGCCTTCTGCTAATATCCCACACAAATGTTGGAACGCCTCTGACAGGCCTGTATGTGGACGCCAGCTCCCCCGGCTTTGATGGGAGGGCGAGGAACGGCAGAAACGGAGGGGAAAAAGACTGAGACGGAGAGAAAGAGAGGTGGAAAGACGGAGAGAAAGAGGGGGAGGAGATATGGTTTCACATTCATCTCACGCTGCTTCCTCTTTTGATTACTCTTCAAAGGGGGGTTTGAAATCGGAACACTTTTGCACACTGACACATAAGGCTTTGGCCTTTTTTTAAGAGCCGGCACGCAGGAAGAAAATCCATTGACACTGCCTGGTCTGCTGCGGATCTTAGCAGGGTTAAGCTGTAAAGCAGGCAGACACACGGAAAGCGCTGGGTTTAACACTGTGACTCTGGTCTGCACCTTGAGCTCACTGCCGGAGGCTAATGCTCTCCTGCTGGACATATTGGTTTAGTCACATGATTACACATTATCTTCTTCGGCTCGGGCTATTCCTCGACCATCAAGGGACGGGCCGATACAGTGAGCATTGTAAATGTGTCCCAGTTTAGTTCCAGTTGAAGTGTAAGTGAAAGACAGCTGACAGGAAGTAAACATAGAGCAAAACTGTTGTCTAGCAACAAAGTTCCATTGAGCTGTGCTAAACCAGACCGTAAAGTCAGACAGAATGAGAGAAACAACGTTTTTTTGGAACATTAAAGCATATAAACATGTTCTAGCAGAAACCCAAAACATGAGTATTAACCTAAAAAGGAGCATGATGTTCAATGTCTTACTATTACTCAACAACAAACTAAAGAAAACAGTGCAATCACAGAAATCACGACATGTAATAAGCTGTAACCTGCAAATGTTTTCAGGAAACTTGGAGAGAATAGTTCATTGTAATTAACAAAAGGCATAACAATCCAAATTGTCATTGATACATTTTTAATTAATTGACAGTTTGATTAATTGACTAATCATTTCAGGACTAATTTAATGCAGAACCAAAACAAATTTAAAAGGTATGCATACACATGTATATCTCTATGTATATATATACATGTAAGCTTAACCTTATTACTGTCAAAGATAAAGAATCATACCAAGTTAAAAATAACATAAGGAAAGTAATCCAATACTTAAATATTTACAGTTTCAAATGGGTAATTTCAGAGCAGAGCTACCAAACTACAACGACTACAGGTACCTAAATGACTTGAGCTACCATACTGTGTCTGATGGTTGACTAAATCTGTCACCATATATCAAACTTTATGTAATCATAAGGAAATATTAAACAGTAAAAGAGTAGGAGAGACCGCCTGTGTTTGAGAAGACCCAGATGTACGACTCTCTATTCCTCCAGACGTTTCATTTCATATTAACCTCTTTTTATTAGCAATTGTTGGATAATTTTAGCAAAATTAGATATGCGGTAGATTTTTGTTAATAACTACTCGGAAAGGGTGAGTTAGGATGACCTACTTAGGTCAGCCAATTCTCTTGGAAAACTCAGCAGAGGGAAAAGGGACTTTTTTGGTATTGAGAGTAGGTAGTGCCTCAACAGGATGTATATCTTTCTTGCACTAGCGGGGCAGATATAAATGGACATCCCCTGTATAAGCTACCTCCATAGTTCCTAGCTTGAGTGTGTCCAATAAAACATCATAACATTATACCCCTTAATGCTGTTTGCTTATGACTTTATAATGCTTTGCTGTTGTTCCCCATGGCAACCCAAAAACCAAAGATGATGTCAAGTACATGGTAGCTACAGACTTGCCACATCAGAGAGTGAAATACTAACAATAATCAGATAACATCTCACAGATGACAACAGAGGAAAAAGTCTGAACAATTGAATGGCACTGACTGGGCATAGCGACCGCTGTTTCTACATGTTTACACTCAGCCAGAAAAGGCTCAAAACGCTTCAAAGGGCCCAGCTATGTAATGGAAAAGAAAATGGCCTGTCAGTGCTAAATCTGGGTGATACAATACTAATCTTTACTCAGCCCCTCCTCCTTCGGTGACAGCCAATAAAAGCCACAAAAAAACACAGAAACAAACATGTTGTAATCCACGATGGCTGGAGTGCACGAGTCCCGTCTGAGGGTGAGGGTGGTGAAGGAAGAAACATTTGCTTTTCTCTTGAGTGAGGGAGTTGAGGTCAACGGAGTAGATAAGAACAACAGTGAACGGGGGATGTCATGCACTGGGGGACCAGAGGCTGCAGCCGCTGATTAATAACCGACTCCAAATCACACAGTTGCTCGAAGAAGGATGACGGCACAGAAAGACGAGGCAAATAATGCTAAAGCAAACAGATGAACTGTAGTGTTAGTCAAATATCTTGCCAGGGTCTGGATTAGATTGTGCTCAAGTCCGCGGGGCCACGGAGTCCATGAACAAACTACTTATTGTAATCCATACCTTCTCCAGGAGGCAACACGGGTTACTGGCTGAAGTTGTATCCAAGATAAATATGGTAAACAAGTAAGATGAAAATATAATGGGAACTAGAAAGCCGGTGCCAAGGCTATACAATCGTCTACTTTTGTTATTTTAATAATAGAAAATGTTTAGGAATGTTTAATCTGCATCTGGATCTGGAGCAAAATACACACTGGGATTTTTTGGGGTTTTTGAAGTGAGTATAATAGTTCAAAAGAAAACAGCAAAAATGCTTAAAAATGCCCTCTTGGAAAGTTGCGAAATCCTTAAAAATGGTCTTTGTTCCAGGCATAACTTGTTGTTAGTGATTGTTAAATCGCACGGCAGCTGGATTCTCACGATGTCACGAGTTCACGCGAGAATTCATCAAATATCACATAGAAGTAGGCCAGACTACAGACCAGTGTTAAGACTTAAGTGTGTGTGACGTGACACAGAAAGAATGGCGGCTGCTAAAGAGGCTTCTCTCTGGAAAGGATGTTTTTCCATGTTTTTCGTCTCCCAACTCGCTTCCACAACAGCTCGATTGACAGAAGGTTCGTTCAATCACCTGCCGAGTATTTGGCTTCTCTGATTTCTGTTTGTTTGTTCTGTGTGACAAACTTTCTGGCACCTCTGGTTAGATATATCGTGCTAACAGACTCGGACCAAAAAGAGAAGCTCCTTGGAACAGGTAAAAAGAGAGAAAACACACTGAAATGGGCACATTATTGTTCATCAAGGGTAATTACAGGAGGAAACAGGTATGCTTAATGAGTTCCTCCTGAATTCATTCATGTTCATCGACATGCCGCCTTTTCCTTGGAAACGCTCTGCTTTCTGGCCGCAGCAGACCAATTAAAAGGCAGGGTATCAAACTTTTATGCGGAATAATTTATGCTGAAATTGACTCAAATTCCATTCAAACACAAAAAAATTGGAAATGCTTCTCCTCGTTTCTGCGGTTTCTGTCACCCTTTTAGGAACTTGAACTCAGAGCTCCCTGACGATGGACTGGCTATACCCCACCCTGTACTCTGGGCTCGCAGGTCACCCCGGTTAACCTCCCAGCCCCCCCTCCCTCTGTGGTCTTGTGTTATGAGCTGTGACTCACTCACACACACACACACACACACCGACACTGGGAGACAGACATACAGTATCCAAACAAAGGCGAAGTGGGGTATCAAAGGGCAAGAAGGGGGAGCATTGGCGCTGCAGCGCGGCGCTGACGGATCCAGAGAGAGAACTAGCCTGAGGTCAGAATGTCCCATACACATCACTGCCAAACCCACTGACAGCTCTCCCCGGCCGATATTCCTCTACCCTCACCATTGCCCAACTCTCCCATGCCTCGGCCCTTTTGTCCCTGTCCCTGCGGACGCCTTGCTGTTGGTGTCCAGGTCTCTCACCATGACCATGCATTGATTCAGCCTGGAAAATCTTCGTCGAGATGATGTGACTGGAGCAAGGGGAGGAAAGGAAACCGTAGAGGAGAGGTGGTGGGAGCAGAGGGGAATCCAATGTTTGTGAATGGTTGCATACACAGCAAAAAAAAAAAACTGTAAAAATAAAAACTCTGTGTGTGTGTGTGTGTGTTTCGTGTCACAACTTCAGGGGTAAAAGTTGACTTGAGGTTGTGCAGGGTCATGTTTGGTATTCCACACAATTGTGTTTAACAGCTCTCTAACAGGCCAATAAACACAGCACTGGAAGCAGTTAGCCTGTGTGACAATGTCCCCCTACTGCGAGCTGATGGGCATGTGTGTGTGTGTGTGTGTGTGTGTGTGTGTGTTAGTAGAGAGAGAAAGCATGCACTATGTCCTGCGACAGGACAGGAAACTGACAGGAATGCCAGGTTGACCGAAAACTCACTTTGTTCCGTCACATGCCTGGAAAGCAGCGGGCAGCATTTTGCAGCATGTTACTGTATTTACAGCAAACTAAACTCAATTTGTATCCATAATAAGATGGTGAAAATGTATTTTTTTCTGTTTGGGCAGGACCGCGGAAAGGCAGCTTTTCCAAGTGCAGTGAAGGGAAAATTATGAAATGAATTAAAAATAGAAACGGGCACAAATAATATCTGAAAGCCAGAAGTATAATTGCAGTGTGGAATATCTGTTACACAACTTTACTCTCCGAGGGGTTCAGGGTAATGTGGAATAAAAAAATTAAAAAAACAGCCTCTGGAAATGACTCAGGTACAAACAAGAAATACAGCACAGAGCTGCGCGGCCCTTTTATGATTATTAGAGGAGAATCTGGAGCTCAGCAACATCAGACTGTTGATTTTCATAAACATTTGGATTCGAGTTGAAGCGTACTGTTGGAAGATTAAGAATGGCAGGTGTGTTCATATAGTATATATGTCATTGTATAAGTTTCAGTGGGGAAAAGAGGAGTCAAAGAGTCCTAATTCTTCATTCCTTTTGTCCAATGACATCATGTCCTGTCAAAGTGAAACTAAATCTTGGGACCAGGACTCCTGGGACTGCAGTTCAGTTACCCACTGCCTGTAATGACAGATTCATTCTGGAAAAAAAAAGAAAAACACTGAAGGGACAATGTGAGTGTGTGTGTCTGTGTGTGTATTCAGTGCAGGGTGTATCACTCGCTGCACACTATTAATAATGTACTTCAAAAACAGCGGAAACGCTTTTCAATTTTGCGCAGGAAATCTCCGTTAAAGAAAAAAAAAAGAAAAGAAAAGAGATTGAAGCCAATCGACTCCTTATGAGGCTGCACGTGCCAGGCTTTAACTGTGAAAACATGCTCAAATGACACACTCACACGTTTACAAAAGCACATACACACACACATCGTATGTGTAGCTGCACGTTCACATGTCAAATTAAACACACGCAACATCACAGAAATTCAGCTCTAAAGAAGAAGAAAAGTTTTATTTGGATCCAGAATGAAAAAGTAAAATCCAAAGAAAATCCAAACCCCATGGCCTCAAGCCAAAACACCTGAGTTAACATCTCCCTCCCATCAAACAAGTGCCGCTCAGAGACCCCACCGCTTTTTAATATCCTTGCAGGGACTCTGAGCTGTGCTTTCTCTTAAGGATGGCACCTGCAACAGCAATGGACTGAGTTACCACAACACTGCTTAGGTTATGAGGTTGAATCCCTCTCTGTACTACTGCTGGATGTCCAACTGCTTCAGTGTCACAAGCTGCCCGCTGCATTCGGCCTCCTCTTGTGCTGCGTGAAAAAGCATCCAACAGCTGGAATTATGGGCTCTTTCAATTGCGTGCAGCAGGATGACAGATATTTGGAATTTAGCATCGCACTGGTTCCCTCAATAAAACGCCAATGGAGTTATTATTGCAGAGAATACACATTTAGGATATTCACACATTATGTCAAGATAATCCGATGATGATTTTTGAAGCATATTTGCAACCACTGAAGTGAACAGCTACACCATGAACGGCTAACGGCTGACTAGTTTAGTCGTCTCATTTAGTCGCCCTTTTTAAGACATGTAAAGTCTTCAAAATTCAACGTTAAAATCTCACAAGCTTACATTTACCACAGAGCTCGTTTCAGGCACTGACTTTGAGACGAGGGACCTGAAAGAGGAAAAATGCTGCCTCGTTTCCTGTGTGTAGGACTCATTATTGCTGTGAGCACAGCAAGGATGCCGTTTGGCGTTGGATCAGAGTCGGAACAGAGATCGAGTGTGCTGTTTGCACTCAGAAAGATGCATTTTACTCCTTGCTGCCTTTCGTCAGTCCATCCCTGGTATGTGAAGGAAACGTCTGTGTTCTCGCTCGCTGATTCCGAGGTGAGGGAGGGAGCTGACAGTGCACAGAAATCAGGGGACTCGCTGGAAATAGGATAGGAATCTGTATATCATGTCATATAATCAGCTCTTCAGTTGCATGAGTCTTGTAAAAACTAACTAACAGTTTTTCATAGAGTCTATTTATATATTGAATGAGCTGAAAACATGATACATTGTGATATATAATCAAGATAAAGGATTTTGACCATATCGCCCAGGCCTAGTAAAAAGAAAAAGCCTCATGGCCTGAAAGAATGCGAGAGCCAGTGGCTTTTGAGTGACAGCGTGGTTATTTAGTAGGTGACCATTGCTTATCCTGAGACTTAGGCCTTGATCCTTTCCTCTTAGGCCTCTAAATGAACACGGATCTTCTTACACTTTGATCTACAATCACACAGGCTCTAATTCAATCTCGTTCCTGGATCAGGAAGCCAGCGCATGCTGTCAGGAGTAAATAAATACGACTTAAAATAAAAAAGAGAGACAGATGAGCAAAAGAGCATGAAACATTCAAAAAACCTGAAACACATCCATTTGGAAAGTACTTTGATTAAATAGTGAGACGCCTGAAGACGTTTTTTTTTTTTTTCTCTTTGTCTATTTCTTCCTTCTCATCCCCGCCTGGCGTCACATCACAGAGCTCTAAATATGGGATTGTTCCATTTTTTGTGGCAAGTTCTGCTCCGTGGTATTCCTGATCACTTCCCTGCTCCATCAGATAGCGCTCACAATCCAGCCACATGTGTGGACCCTGTTTCGAATCTTTCCGTCTTAATACCCGCAAAAAAGCGTCCCTTACTTCCTCCTCTCCAGAGCAGCATTGGGAGTATGATCTGTCTTATGTAGCATTTCTCCCTCAAGTCTTTGCGGAGATGGTTTATCTGGTTCCAGCAGAGCAGGTTCTAATAGAGAGGAAGCTGAGGGCCAAACACACTTAGTCTTTGAAAGGCTGGGGCCATGTGGAAATGGCCTATATAACCACAGGAGGCTCTTAGGATCGGCCGTGCCTCGCCAGTAAATGACAGAACAGTGAGTTAGATGGAGGGCAGCCTGTCTACACTGAAGAGCAAGTTCAGCTGTGAGTACTTATTCTCAGATTGTCATCCTTAGAAGTCGCACTTAAGTGTTTCAGACATGAAGTGAAGTTGCAAGAAAGGTACGACGTTCTGAGGGATGCGACATTTTAGCATTTATACCAACACAAGGCTATTATTATCGCATGGCTTCTAACAGTGTAGAGCATTACATTATATACGTTGGTGTTTGTTGTAGAAATGCTTACTGTATGATCTAGGGCTGTCCTCAACCAAGGAAGTTATTAGTCGACTAAATCTCATAAGATTTTGTTGAATAATCGATTGATTTAAGCCACAGATAAAAGTTTCGGATCACTTTAAGCGTTGTGTTTACCAGAGATGTGTTTATATGTTTCTATAAATAAGTCATTCAACAGGAAGAAGAATTAAAAATGACCAATTGACTGAAGAAATCTTAGTCGACAAAAAATAAGCACAATTATGAACTCTTTAATAGTCTATAAGAGTTACATCTTATAAATCATCTCTCCTCACTGAGCCCATAAACTTAAAAACCTGGGTCTGCTTTATGAATGTATTATATGACTATAAGATAAAACCCTTCTTGGAAAATGTTAAACAGCACGACAGCTATGTTGAGCGTTAAATACAATCTCTGTGACGTCTATCTCGTTTGTCCGGTGGTGCTGTGGTCAGATCCGCTGTTTTCATATCACTGCGGGGAAGAGAAGCGTAGAGGTCCTGACTCTGTACAGACCACAAACCCCGTAGGCCGAGATCCCGTCTCTGCGGAGCGACCCCACAACGACTGGACGACAAACACACTCACACATTCAAGCCCATTCGAGTGCGTAAGCGCTGACACATTGTTCCCTCGTTTTCTCTCCTGCACACTTTTGTTTCACACACACACACACACACACACACAAAGCCCCGACACACAGGAAATCACCCAGAGATAGAGGAGAGGAAATTAGAAACACCCTCCCAGCATCCCGGGTGAAAATATTTGCAACTCTGGAGCAGGGAAATCTCAGCGGAGAGATCTGCAGCGAACGGAAACTACATCCCATGGTTTTTAAAAACCTGATACCCCTCCAAATGTAATCTTCCTGTGCCTGCACCAGACGGGACACTGTGTTTCCTAAGTGGCCGGTCAGATGAACAGAAGGTCCACAGAGCAGAGCAGCCCCCCCACCACCCTCCCCGCAGTCTCTCTGGAGAACCCACCCACTGTTAACCTTCTGCTTCCCCTCCTTCGGCATATCCTCCTGCATTTTCAGCTCCGTCCAGAAACACATTTGGACTAGTGATCGTAATAGTGTAAATAGAGTCTTCTTGTAAATGAACAGGATTCGTGCGTGATAGCGTCTGTGCAGATGTGCATCTGGATCCATGGATGTACACAAATGCCTCCCCCCTCCTCCACTGCAACCTCAGAAAGCAGCTTTCCTCCCTAATGTCTATGAGAAAGGCATCTAAGCGTGATGCCTCCTGACAACAGATAGGCTCCGTCTCACCCACATGCCACCACAAGCAATAAGCTCGTGGCCTGGCACAGCAGCGCGGCCAGGCAGCCAGCCATCCCTGTGGCCCTGCATTCCTCTCTTCTAACACTGCTTACAGAAGCTGACAAGCGCTGGAGGTCTCCCTGGCCGAGGTGGAAATCTGCGAAAATAAACGCTTTAGGTGACATGAAGGCTTTGTTTGTTTCTGCTGGCCCCGGCTGTTTGTGTTAGGGCGGTGGGTTAATTGCGACTTTGATCGCTGCGTTTATTGATCCAACGGTGGCCTAAGGAGCGCGGCCCGGGCCGGCCAGCCTCGCCTGCTCCCGCCTCCCCCCAAATATTAAACAATCACACCTCGACCACCCCAGCATGGTGAGCCATGACAGATGGGGGCTGAGGGGTAGGCACGCCAAGCTGGGGTTGAAGATGCACCATGAGAAGGTGGCCATGAGGCCTCTGATGTGGTAGCTGAGAGATTTAGAATGGGATGCACCCCCATGTCATATAAATATTGTCAGATTAGACTCAATACTGTCTTGGATTTGAAATATCTTAAAGTGTAAGTAGTGTAAACAAGCTCTTTCCTACTTAGACGTTCCAATGTGAAAATATGTCTGTGACTTTGGTCTTAAATATTGTAATATTTGATATTCTACGTATCGCCCAGCCCTGGCTGAGAGCTTTGAAAAACATACAACGGACTAGTGGCACGTAGTTTGGCCTCTGCTTCGGTCAGATGTATAAAAATACGCCTGGCTGGGTTTATCTACAATCGTGGTATGGCCAGGACATTTTTGCTCTTGGCCAACTGAAGTGAGGGAAGGTGGCTGTGTATGTTATGCAGTATATAATACGAGGCCAAGTTGGATCAAACGGTGATGGACTGCAGATGAAAAGCGCTTTTATTGGCCAACTCTGGCAAATGTTCACCACTATTGATTTATGCCGTGTGACTGAATCAAGTAGGCCAAACCGGTCTGCTCTGAACCTCAGCTGATCTGATTAAACCTGTGCTTGGCACGGCTTCCTGCTCCGTCAGGAGACAAAGGCGTAGATGCTAAACCAGATTCACCTCCAAACAAGCTTTCCAAAAACACACTCAGAAGATCAGGGTGAAAACCACGAAACATTTTTTTTTCCCTGACATTTTTTTAAACATCTCAATCTTGAAATTCTTACTTGAGTTTTTTTTTTTTTTTTTTTAATCCTGATGAAAATCAGTTCCAGGTCTCTAGGCCTCTGAGGTTCAAGAGGTTACAGACACAAGAGAATCCTGGTAAGCACTTTCCCAGTGCAGCCCGGTGAGAGGGTCAAATATGCGTGTGCGCCCGTAATGGCTGTGAGGTCATCGGCGTATTGACACAGCAGCAGATGATGGGATTCTGGCCACACGTGCACATGAGCGCTCCCGTCGCAATGCTGCGTGCGCACGCACAGTGTTCTCACTCAGTAAACAGTTAATGACACGTCTACTATGACACTGTGGGGTCTTGATTTAGACCAGGTGACACCAGGGAGGATGAGTGTGTAATCAGGAGAGAATGTACACCCTTTCTCTCGACCTCACTCGCTGTTCTTCCTTCTTTTCAATTTGCTCTCCGGCTTCCTCTCTGTGTGCAATATTTGTGGAGACTCGATGACAGGAGAGACTCGGTTTTAACCCTCCTCTTCATCGACACGACGCAGCTTTCTATGAGACAACCAGGGTCTCAGCTGCAGCCTAATAAAAGCCTATTCATTCATTCAACATGGATTCAAAGATCATTTATTAACAAAACGCGGCTCATTTGCTACCCAAGAAAAAACATGATGAAAGAATACAAAAACAGGAGCGCATCCCTTTAGTGCCTTTTGTGACTTTGCATCAGGGGGAATGCAAACACCAGATATCATGGCATCAACGCATTCAACATTAAAAAAGCAGGGAAACGTAGTCCATCATGTCTGATTATGTTTGACCACCACGTTGATGTTGACACGTCCCTAAAGAGTCCTGCACCCCGTCCATTCAGATTTATAAGCTGCAATATTGTCTGAGATGACACCCATCCAATCAGATGTGGGTATCAGGTTCCAGTATGTCGTTATCCACGTATTGGATATCAGACTGATAAATATGTAATAATGCTGGAGAATGTCCCTCCAGCCGTGTTTTGGCTGCAAAAAGGCTTATTAGCCAAGTCTTGAGCATGGAGGTCGTGTGTCTGCTCCAAGCCAAGAAACGGAGATAAACATGATAAACAACACATTATATCGTTTGTATTTCACAGTTACGTTCCTCTGGCTTTCGACCAGGCAAACATGGCCAGCCTGCTGTACGCATTTTCACAGTGACAGCCTTTCTGCTTGTAAAACAGGCGGTGAGTCACTCTGCGCTCCGAATAAAGATCCTCCAAAAGCTCAACTAGTGTGTGTTTATGTTGTGAGTTGTTATTGTGATGAATACAGTAAAATACATGGGTTCCATTGCATGTGTGAGTTAACTCCCAGTCTGTTCAATGTTTGCAAAATAGTATTATTTAATAATCAGGGGAGCTCTGAGGGTGATTACAGATGAATTTAATTATTGTGTTATTACATTCCATTTATTCTAATATGCTATCGAATTTTCATTTTTTTTTTTATATTTAACAAAACACGTTTTCAAATCTGGGCTTTTCTCTCAAAAAAAATAATGGGTAGCTGATGGCCCTATTCGTGGCTGGAGCTGAGGTTAATCACAATAAATGCATATAAATACATGCACTTACCCCATCAGAGAACACCTGAGGTTGTAATATCGACCAAGAATGTTTCCACATATAAACGTGGTGTTTCTAAGTGGCCCAAAATTAAAGTTGTATTCGCAAATCATTTGGAAATTTTGGGATCTGACAGACAGGGAGGGTGAGGTGTTGAGTGGAGGGATGATAGGATGGAGGAAGGGGGGGGGGGGCAGAGGATGAAGTAATGGTGCTCCAGCCGGGGGTCAGATCCTGTTCATGGAAACCATCTGGCCAGCTCCATCTGAGCCGCACCAAACATACAGTACACATGATCCTCCGCTCTATCTCTCCCACTTCCCTCCTGCCTTAAAGCTCACCTTCTCAACAGTTTTTTCTCCTCGCTTCCTAACCGTCTCCTTTCCATCACTTTACCTTTTCTACCCCACTGCTTTTTCTCCTCCCTCTCTCTCAAAAATATCCTACTCATTAATGCATGGCAGCTGCAGGGAGCAGTGTTACTTCATTTTTCCATGGCAACAGTCTCTCTGTTTCAGCGGATCCCATTTCAGTTTTGGTAGCAACGTGCTCCTTTGCCAGCGCTGAACACATTCATGTGTTAAATAGAAGGAATTATTGCAGAATTCCTGAAATAGAATCACCGTCCTGATCACGGGCAATTATTATCAGGGCCCAGACAGAACATGGGTGTCCGTGGGGGGAACGGGGATGACAGCATGAAAAGGGGGTGAGGGGGAGCAGCCGGGAAGGAAATAAAGTGATTGGGAGAGAAACGGGGCACAGAGAAAGTCCCGAGAGGGAAGAGCATGGAAGGCAAAGCAAAGAGGTCCGCAGAGAAACACAAGGAAGTAAAACTCCAAAGCTGAGGGCGAGTGGCCAGCTGACGACGTGCCAGGCCACTCTGGCCAGAGTGACAATCGTAGCAGTGCCCTTCAGCCCTAATGTGAAGTGACGGCTAAAATACCACCACCTACATATATTGAAGCCTTGCATGACCAAGAGACTTAGTTGCCTCTGCAGGGAAAAACACAAACACACACACACTCCCACTGGTGTGTACTACACGGATGATCTGTGCCGCGTGTGATGCCAAGGTGACTCCACCATCTTGGGCCTGAGGGGCTCGGTTTGGAGGGTACGTCTCTCTGACCTCACCATGCATGTGTTGCAATGGTGTGACAAAGACACTGGCTCCTTCACCTCCAGATTCTCTCTTTCTCTCAGGTCATCTTTCCTGGGGAGCATCAATACTAATCAACGACTGTGGGACCCCT